>CM055972.1:37397500-37997500 GCA_029531755.1 Holothuria leucospilota | reverse complement strand
GGGAGTCTTAGTCGAAAGTACGAAGTCCCCGACGACAACTAATCGCCGGTTTACCTGTTTTTTTCTCTCAAGAGGATAATTTCTGTAATGAGAACCCAAAATTTTCGGCGCGCTAGCGCGCGCTGTAGAGTCACTCTCTTTTTTTTCAATAGTTCCATTCCACATAGCAGGATAGCACAAGTCCTGTCCACCTTACCAAGTAACATATGGGCAGAACACATAGTTTATGTAAAGGTCGTAACTTTCATCCCATATCGCAAAGCCTAGTTGGTGTTCTCTTGTGTGTGCCATGCGGTACAGTCAGTTGGTGAGTGACTTACGGAGCAAAGTTTGGCTATTTCATCGTGTATTCCAGGTGGTTTTGATACAATGTATGTTACACCCGATACGGTCTACAAACCATACAGTTCTTTCTTTTGTTTCGTCATATGTTTTATGTGTAAGCCTATCACAAAATTTCGCCCGCTTCCACGCTTTTCAATTTCATGATCCAGATTCAAAGAACACTATCAGTGAGTAACTCGGATCATGAAGTATTACAGTAAGTGATATAATGCAAAATATGCCTGCAATTGCATGGGATAATGAGGCTCCTACATTTGCCCTTCTCATCATACCCTCGAAATAGGGAATGTCGGAACTTGGGGTAGCTGACATGGCCCGGACCCCTGTTGGAAAAATTCTGCCGCCACCCATGGTCAGTTTACTTATTTTGGCTTTCATAAGGGTAATTTCTGGAATATAACCCAAAATTTTCGGTACGCTTTGTCCACTCTTCCTCAGTTCAGTTATACTTTTAGCTAAATATAGTACAAACCCTTTCCACCTTTTCAAGTTAATAAGTAGAATACAGGGATTTATGCAAATGTCGGGAATTGAATCGCATTTCGCTAAACCTGGTTAACGTTCACTTGTGTCTGTCGTACGGTACGACTAGTGACCCGAGGAGGGAAGTACAATAAAGGTACGCCCGATAGGGCCCAACTGTCCGCTCAATTGTTCTATATAAGCTTTAAATTAGTACAAATTCTTATAAGTGTAGGCTTACCCAAAAAATTTTCGCGCGCTTCGCGCGCTTTGCAATTTCACCGTTTAGATCACAGGTTTTGATTCCATTTTTTTCATGTCTCTTGGTTTGTCCTTTCTTTGTCAATATGCGGTAAGTTGTGTAATCGCTGACGTTTATGGTAACCAAAATTTTTTAAAAAAAATGAATGTGCCCTTTTTATGTTGGACTCCCCCCTCAGAAAAGACCCTAGATCCGCCCCTGCAAAGGGATCTCTCTAAAAATATGAGCCTCTTCACTCTTCCATCATAGGTTTCATTAGACATGTAGCAAGTACCCTCTCTTTTTTATACAGAAGGAAAAGGGAGGAACAAAATCGCGCCAGGCGCTCGAAAAAGAATAGTTTCTCCATTATTAGGCAGTGCATTTGTCGAACAAGTTCATACCGTGTGGAGTTGGACAGGAACTGTAGAGTACAAGGTAGGCCTAATGTTATGTGCCGAACAGATTAAAAGTGTAAAATAGTCAGTACCGGTCTCGAGCTTGGTCTCGGGAATTTTATGGCCGAATCAAGAGTCCGGACTGTACGAGTCCTTAAAATTGTGACTCGAGATCAGTCTCGAGTAATTGCAACACTGGAAATGTATGGTCACACCTTCACACTGCCCCCAACATCTAAATCAAACTGAAGATATTGTTTGGCTACATCTGACAGTTATTGGCCGATAAAAGATTACTGACTGTGGCAACTACATTAAGTCTCCTTGGCAATCTTGACTGCACGTGTATACATGAACCTAAAAATCTGGGGATTAATAATGACACTACCATACATACCAGGAATGCCAAAATTGGGTAAATTTTAGAGAATATTTATATTAAATGGAGTGTGAAATGCGACGTATCAGGCTGCAAACTGGCTGAATTGCAAGAGATGATGTTTTACCTACAATCTGATAAATGTCGTCTAATAAGTTTTATATTTTCGTTAGTTTTTGTCACCAAATAGGCCAAGAATCGCTGCCATATCTCAAATTCCTAAGAAATTTATTAATTGGGTACTGAATTAGACATAACATTCAACGTCAATCATAAGCTGCTACTTGTCTTTATCAACAGCTCTGCAGTATTGTACTAAAGGCTAATCCTTGTCTCATTGTTCTTTTCACTTGAAACTCATTAAAGGTCTCCTTCCCAGGAGCGTGTCGATAAGGCTCTTCCGAGCTTCGGCCCCGTGCAAGACCCCTTGTCGGGAAAATCCTACCGTCACCTCTGCTCCTTAGATTAAGTGCCTACGGCCCACGAAAGTCCGGCCCTACCGGTACTGGAAGTCTTTTTTCTAATTTTGGGACACAAATTTAAAGTAGGAAACGGTTGCAACCATAATGTCTTCGTCTAAAAATGTTACCAATTATGAGAAAGTTTAACTTACAACTGTAAAGAGGACCGCGTGTTTGGTCTAGTGGTAGAGCATCCGCCTCTCACGCGGAAGTCCGGGGTTCGATTCCCAGGTCGAGTCATACCAAAGACTTTAAGAACCTCGTTGTGCGTAATACTCCGCTTAAAGCAATGGAGTAAGGGAAAACAAGCCAGTGAGCCACAACTGGAAAAAAGGCCGTGGCTGGCTCGACTTGAACCAGTTGGTTGGAAACTGGGCCGTTAAACCTCATCTAACTAACTACAACTGTAAAGAGATAATATTACATTTGAAATACAGATTTAAACTGTAATATAATAAAAGATGAGGTGAAACTGATTAAACAAATGATGAAGTTGTAATATTCCAGTCTGTACAATTGTCATTTGATCCATAGTAAGATAAGTCTTGATTCTCCTCCAAGCGAAGCCCTGTGTATAAACCTATGACGGAAAATATAACTGTGTAACTAACGGTAGAGTCAATGTCTCCAACTCGTGTGATGTGTTTCAGTAGTGTCTGCCAAAATTTATAATTAGCAGAGTTGCTAGCTTGAATGATGCTTAATTTGAAACGTCTCCATGTCGAGTTGAGATCTAAGCCGCCGATTGCGATCATACTGAGGGAGACAAACATCAAAATAGTAGACCAAATTAGAATGTATAGATTCAACTGTTCCACAAAATGATGTTCGTAGTAGCAGGTTCCTGTCAGTCTATACTGTGTACTTGTTATGGTTGTCGCCCCAAGTACGTTCAAGGATATAATAATGGCCATGTAAAATTGAGTGAACTTTCTGAAGCAGTTGAAATCCATAGTAGTAGAGGAGATGCAATGACGACACTTGTCAAGCTGACCTTCCCGGTTAATCACGTAGAAGACAACTACCTCGAATTGATGCTGAAAGGATAATCTCATTATGTACAATAAATATGTGAAGCAACCCCACGTCACGAGAAGCAGTTCGGTAGCAGGTATCGTGATTGTATCCTGCAATTTTGGTTTGTAAGAAGCAAGAATATGTGAAATAATACCACGATAACAAACGTTCAAGGAAGGCCAAATGAGACAGACAAAAAGAAAGCATTTTCCGGGTATGCCTGAAAAGGAAAAGAAACCAGACGATGTGAGAGATATAACTTTCGTAAATATTTTTAGCTAATGAACCACCATTACGACTTGACACACGTATTATTGTAAAAAAAAAAACGATCAATCTTCGGATAAATTAATTCAGAATGGCTGTATATGAGCATGTTGTATTTATATTGCAACAACCGTATTGACCAGAGAGAAATTACCGGTAGCCTTTTAGCTTTGCTACTACACCATTCATTCTTATCAAAAACCTATGGTAATAACTTTACTTCTTAAAAATATTATACACGTAACAGAGTTATAAATGTCGCATCTTTAAAAATAGACCCTATGAACAGGGGCGGCGCCACAAGGGGGAGGGAAGTCAACCGCCCCTATCATTTGTAAGAAAAGGGGCAAAGAGAAGGAAAAGAAAGTGGGGAAAAGAAGAAGAAGAGGAATGTAGGCCTTTTTCTGATACATGAAATTCGCGGAGACCCAGGTTCCCTGCAAGCCTTTAGATAACCTTTTATAATGCAAAAATGAAGCAAAGAAAATTTTAGTTATAGTTCAAGGATGTTTCTGTGGACTCCACACACGTATTTACTGCGTAAAGACTTTCCCTGAATAGAAGGCAGTGCGCATTCGTCACGGTTTGCACTCCATGTCATGACCATTACTAATGTAATAATACATGAAACTATTTTGATCACAACACTTTTCCGAAAACAGAGGCACATTCTCCAACCTCTATAGGGGTCTCGCATCAGTATTGGATCTTTCAATCTAATTTGCAGCATAATGTAGAATTTTGAAAGTACGTATTTGCCGTCATACATTTTTCAAAAATTTTAACCCAGCGCTTCGCGCGCAACCATTATCGGTATAGATGGTGATAGTTCATGCACTTGCGACGAAAAAGCATTCTGAAACGCGCTTCTTAAACCTTCACCCCTTTTGCTATACCTATCAGGGATGTCTAATGTCACCTCCCCGTAAATATACTCCTCCTCCCTTTCCACATTGCTGGAAGTTGTTCTGGATTTTGGTTCAAACTTGGTAAAATACGATAGTTGTAAAATGCTCGGCGTCATACTCTGTTGTATCATTTGGATGTCAGGTAATAAGCATCATGTCAGTGCCCCATTTTAAATTAATTCAGAGCTTCCAGGAGGCTCTATACCGGTGACTGCAGGCCTTAGATACCCTTTTATAATGCACAATGAAGCAAAGGAAATTTTCGTAATAGTTCAAGAATGTTTCTGTGGACTCAAGACACGTATTTTTGCGTAAAAACTTCCCCGAATAGAAGGCAGTAGAGAAGCCAAAAGGGGGCTTCAGGAGGTTGGTTGACAACATACCCTTCTCTTGGACAACATACTCTCCTCTTTCACCTAACCAAAAATAAGAATTCACTAAATTAAGCTATATATATGAACAGTTCCAAAAATATTCCAAAGATAGCACCATTTTACATCTAAAGAAGCTTTAATCAACAAAAGTTTCTAGAAGGCGAGGGGCACCCTCCCCTCGCACTCCTCCCCCAGGACGGCACTGTTATGAAGTGATAAAGGCAGGATCCTCGACTGTTGTATACAATCGCAGTTGCTCATACCAAATGTACAATTTACGCAGACTTGGGGGTCAACTGAGGTGGCATTAAGACGTAATCTGTGGTGCCACTCCCTATCACCAAATCCTGGCGGCGCTTCTGCAGCCATATATTATCAGTTTCAAAAATATAACAAAGAAACACCAATTTGCATTTAGGCAACCTTAAATTAATAAAAATTTCTCAAAGGAGAGGGGGACACCTCCCCTCCTTAGACCCATTCCCCCAGGACGGTGATCACTCACCTCATGCTTTGCCCCTCCTATCAAAATAACTTTGCGCCGACCTGCCTATGAATATGATGTCACAGAACAGAATGTGTGGCCCGTGAAGGCAAGCGCCTAGCATGCAACTTACAGTAACAAACGCATTCAGGTGAACTGTGTACCGGTCGGATACGCTCGTAAGTCTACTTCTCACGCGTGCGAAGGCTACGTTGTGCACTTAGTGTGATTCATTGTTTACCCCACAAAAATAACGTCGCATGACGTCAATGCATAAGGTCTGGAGGAAAGGTTTTGGTGACCAATTAATCACGATGAGCTACAAAGCAGTGAAGTTATTTCTGAGAGAATCCTATTCCTTACAGGTCAAGAGCAGTCCCCCAAAACTTATTTTGAAGCAACAGCTAATTTTCACTAATTTCTTCTTATTACTCTTTCAAGTACCTTTCATGATAATTTAGGACTTTAATATTGCATATCCAAGGTAAACCAATGAATTACTCCCCACAAATTTTAGAATTCAGTGAGAAAAATATTGTCACATGATTCTCAAGATCCATTTATGAAATAGGATAGACTACTACACTAATTCATATAGTGTGACTGCATTGTCCCTTTAAAATGAAGTTACACAAGTGATGGCTTAAAGGTATGAAAGTTTAAGCACCATCCCAGTCAACAATATCTGGCTGGCCGCCGGTGGCCATAAGGCCGACGGAGGGCCGTTGGAGGTCTGTTGCCTAGACAAAAAAATGCATGATGGGTTACAGGTTTTTTACTCAATCAGCGTAACTGGCAACATTTGTCCCCGTAAAAAATTGTACAGGTCAAATTACCTTCCCCTACGTTCACAAGAAACTGGAGACGGCGGAAGATGAATCGCTCATTCAAGACGATTGCCCACGTTAAAGATGACATGTGCTGTAAATCACCACAGTAACGTAACTTTGAACAGATACACATTACTGGGTAAACAGATAGGCAACCAATGTAACCTCCGTATGACAAAGCATGTAATAACTTGTCCGGTTTACCCCAGGTATCGTGCCAAAGGAAGTAAATCTCCTGAGAAAGGCAGACGATAAGGATCAGAAGTATTACAAAAGATATATACTTGCTCCCACGATGGTTCCATGGGGATGCACCTGTGAAAAAGAAACGGAAATGTACATACTTTTTCAGTGACTTCGAACAGTAGATAAAAACAGTGAAGAAAGGCATGTGCAATTGGCATTTGGATATATCTACAAACACAGTTAACAAACTCAGCTTCAGAATTTTATAACCCCCCATGGATGGCTTTAGAATTAACGGCTTTTGTGTTAAGCAAATGCAATTAAGCTTTACCTTAGGCGTAATAATAATAATAATATACTAGGATCGAACGTCCTTTGCCATTTTAATACTATACGGTTTGAAAAGCACCTTTACAGAACCATCGGTAGCTTATCTCTTTTATCATCGACTCAGAAATTTATAATGTATCATATAACCATGGAACTGGTCCAAGTATTAGCTCCATGATATGACTATACACTGGGTAGATCAGAGACATGATGCTCTAGAAATGTGTAACCTGTATCAAAAGGAGGAAATGAAATGCCTAACAGGGACAAGAAGGAAGTACAACGGTCTATACCCAAAACCGAGCTTAGTCATCGACTAGATAAGGTAACGTACACGAACTTTGGAGTTCCTTGTATTTACTGTTCAGGCTGGTGATCACATACTTAGATCGTATCTACACAGGGGCTTTTAGGATGGAGCGCAGCTGCCTGGTAAACGAATTTTGTAAGATTCTCTTACAGTATGAACCGTACTGACTGTACTTCTTCGCTTGCAAAGAAACGGTTTTTATTTGACATAGACTAAAACAAGCTTTATGCTAGAGTTAAAATTGGTTGGATTCATTCTTTGTAACTTGCAAATGAAATTTAAATTTATTTAAGCTTGCATACTAGCTTTTCGATGTCTACCTTTGCCAAAGAAAACACAGTCATATTAATTTCATTTAAAACAGACATCATTGAAAGCTGTTCCCGCCTTAGCCTGTAGTTTTTCGTCCGTAAGAGTTTGTTTAAGCTTTGCTCAGAGCAGGGAGTTGTTACGGATGAAGTACAACACTTCTCCCTTCTTTGACGCTATGTGGCTTGCCCACAATAATCTCCCATTTGTCTCTCTCTATCAAATTCTTTACCACTTGAAAGGGATAACAGGATGCGACGACAATAGTTGCTGTTGTCTGCTACACCTGAAACAGTTTTAGGATGATTTTAACCCATTGCCATGATATTGCCAGTCGTTAAGGAAAAAGGAAAATATTTCATCTCTGTACGTCAGTTTACACTTTTTAAAAGAGTCCAGTAAAAGTTCAAAATAACTTACTGAACATGGACTCATGATTCTTAATTTTAGGAACAATGCGTAACGTTTTTAACTTTTGTAGACAAAATATAGACTTTCCGGTTTCACCGAAAAGGTATGCTACTAAACATGCGTAAAATTAGAATAATAAAGAAATTGGATCCTTAAAAGTGCAGTTACAGTCGTTTTTATTAGAAAGAGGACAAAAGTTTATCATCTGTCGGTGGAGCAGATCACTTCAAAACATTGTCTTCATAAAGTTAACTTTTTGTCTGAGGATTACCTTAGTATCAAAGGGTGATGAAACTTTGATAAGGGAGGTTAGGTCATACAAATCTATAAGAGGAACTAAAGGACCTGTTGATGAAAAGTTCCCCTAACAAAAAGGATTAAATTATTTTCAAGTGCGTATCAATTGTCTGATGGATTGGGTGCTTGAACTCCATCCGTAACATCTCCCTGCTCAGAGGCACGTGTTCAACCATACAAATCACGGATTAACATTCACGGATAAACTGCATAACAAACTAAAGGAACATAAAAACTACATAAAAACTTCTAAACCAAAATAACTACCACTTACCAATGGTGTCGTCAGAAATATGATGAATGTTATGGCCCAAATAGTCCCATCGACTTATGTTACATAGTTCGCATTCGTCATCCTCGAATGAGTTACTGCTTGCCTCTTCAAAGACCTGTTGCGAATCATCGAAATCGTATGCGAGACTCAGTGGGCTCAATACAGTGTAGTCCTCTGTCGTAACTGACTCATGACTTTCCTGTTTGATGCCCTTTATATAGCACTGGAAACATTTTCGTCTTCTAACAATCGATGGTTGATGGAATATGCCCAATATTTTCATCAGGAACCAGAACGCAGACGGCCATTTCGATCTAGCTTTAGTGTCTTTCTGCCGGGCTTTACCGGAATAAAGTTGATGGCTTTCGCGGCCATGTCCAGTCCAAGTCCCATTATACGAGTTCACACTCACGAGACAATTGAGTTGCTCAGTGTTTTGTGGTCCAACCGCATCGAGCAAGGACTCCATGTTGTTAAGTCAAAATTATCGTCCGGTTTCAAGTTGAATGTTTCAGCTGATCGTCCAACTGCACTGTCAGCTGTAGTTATCCTGTAGTGATGTATGTAATCCTGTGATGTAAGTAATCCGTGAAACAATATCACTTCCTACTTTGAGTATCCTGTCAAAGTAATGCGTACATGGAATGCGAAGCAGACTTAAGGTTACTTCCTTACCTCTTCCATTCGCCAATGGAAACAGAGTTGGGGATTTGTGTGCATCACGGAACCTCTCTACAGAAGGGAAACCCCGTAATATTGCAATGCTTTTTTCAAGGAGCATGGAAGTAAGCATATGGGAAGATTTTTAAGGGACCGTTGAGGAGGTGTTTATTTTGTAAATTTCATAATTGGCAAACAGTTATGATAAGGATTCTGTCCTGGAGAGGACTTTTTTGCCTTGACATTTTTTGTTGCTTGGGATGGGGACTGCTGAGTTCCAGCTGCCAGATCATGCAAGTGAGGGAAAACTTTAGTCGCTTGCAAATGTGTTTTTTTTTGGGGGGGGGGGTAAAATGATGGTAAATTCGTCACTAAGATTTGAAGAGTATTCTGATTTGTGCAATCTTCATATTCTATAAACATTACCACACTATAAAATACTACATCAATCCAACCAAGCCAACAGTACTTTAAAGTTGCTGATATGGTCTTTTAGGGCTTTGTAACATTTTAACAATCCTTCATAGATCGTTAAACGCTATAGGCAGATAGGTAAATATCAATTTTCTGTAAGAAAATGGCAAATCACTAACAATGTCTAAATGATGTTTTGGAAGGTTGCACTACATTTGGAGTCAGTACTGCTCTCTCCATAAAGGGGAATTATGTGCCAACGATATACCTTTATCCACTATGTAGTTAATTTCAGTTTCATGATATTGTTTTCCCTTGCAGTAACTTTCAATTCAATATTGTGATACAAAGGTAGTTTCACCTTGAGTTTGTATTTATCCAAAAAAAAAATATAACTGACCTCAGGAAACAGACCGAAGTAACAAAATAGTTCCCGTTACCTCAAATAAATAAATGTCAGTACAGTCGAAATAGCTGCATGATCAAGAAAAGTTGGTGTGAGAAAATTATAACGAAATGGATTTTATTATTTAGAATACAGAGGCATGGTATCATACAGATTCCTAAATCATGCTTTGCACAATTAGAAACTTGAGTTCGTCTCTTAGTGAAAGAGCACCACCATCTAAGACGCATCACCGTAAAGTTCCGTCACCGTTTGCATTGCAACATTTACAACACATCTGAAGCTGAATATCATACCCCACCATAATACGCAGGCTACTGTTTTCTTTGTATTTTGTAGAAAAGGTGTTTGGTAACTGCAGACCGCACCTTGCAACTCCTCCTAAATACCTTAACTTGATTAATTACAAAAAGAAATTTAAGCAGCTTAGGTATTTGTGAGGAGTTGCAAGGTGTGCTCTGCAGTTACCAAACACCTTGTCTACAGGGAGTCTTTAAACGTATTGTGTATCGAGTAGCAGCAGGGCCCTGACCGACTGTAAAACATGTCGCTGATTTATATCAGTTTGTTATTGATTATTTGGTGTTTAATAAGATGGCTGTGCAAAGTAATACAAGTGCAAAAATATTATTGTCACAAAAATTATACCCATGTGATTTTTGACATTCATTACAAGTACAGAAAGAGCTGCTAAAAGAGCGTATAATGTGAGTATGTTAAAATAACTACAGGTCTGAAGCCCATCCTTGGGGAAGCAGTGTGCATCCCTAAATGGCAGCCTTGTTCATTATAT
This sequence comes from Holothuria leucospilota, assembly GCA_029531755.1. Classification (NCBI taxonomy): domain Eukaryota; kingdom Metazoa; phylum Echinodermata; class Holothuroidea; order Aspidochirotida; family Holothuriidae; genus Holothuria; species Holothuria leucospilota. The sequence goes on along the minus strand of CM055972.1, from coordinate 37,986,944 downwards.
TGAGTATATCATATTGTAATGTTATATTCGGTTACTTCGAAATATTTAAAAGTGTACAAAGCTATATATCACAAGATAACACAATTTTACAAATGTGTTATCAAATTCAACAGAGATTCATCATTGGACTGGGATTTTTGTAACTTTTGTAATATTCCACTTTGTCAGTATGTGCAATTATCATTGGATCCAGAGGAGTGTAAATCCTGATATTTATCGAGACGAAATCCTATGTAAAAGCTTATTACAGAACACATTATTGTAGCTTACTGCAGAATTGATGCTCCCAATGTGTGTGAAGTGTTTCGGTAGCTTATGCCAGAATTTATCTTTAGTAGATCTCCACACTTGAACGGTGCTGAACCTAAACTTGTTCCAAAGTAAGTTCAGGACCTTGATTGCCATCAGACTGAGAGTATCAAACATTACAATCGAAGAACAGATAAAACCCTGAGATGCGTTTGCTCGACGTAATGATTTTATTCATAGCAAGATCAGTCTGTATTGCCTGTATTGTCTAGTTATTAACGGTGCCACTCTGAGAACGTTGATAGTCTGCCAGGCGACGTTTGGTCTCCCTCATTTGGCTTCAGTGAGTTGCAACGTCCACAAAGTAAACTGTGAACTACATTCGTGGAAGTACAGGTAAAGTGCTAGTTAACAGTGAAGCTTCTGTATTTTTTTTTTTTTTTTTGAAATTTACACATTGTATTTCGGACTCTTCAGTGGTATTCCTCGACATTCAACTACAAATTGCGACTGAACAATTAAGTCAAACTTGCCCTTTAAGCCCACCGATTCTCATAACTACCTCTTGTACGCATCCAACCATTCCAAATCCTGTACCAAATCCATTCCATATTCTCAACGTTTTAGGACCAAAAGGATTTGCTCTTAAGATTTCGATTTTTCAACAGCTTCCATAAAAATCTTCTCCCTCTTTGAAAAACGTCAGTATCCCACAACAATCCTCTCTGACGCTTTACATAGAATTCAAGTTACCAAAAATGCGGAGGCGTTGAACAAAAAGACAACACGTCCACCAATCTACGCATTCCTTTGATCATTTCCTAGGCCTATCAACCATCATTAAGCCCTATCATACGTGCAATGCAAAAGGACATGAGAGACCCTTTGACATGGCCCTTCAACCCGTGACTTTTTCCCGACATTACGTGGAAATCTCTGTTCAGTGTACTGAATAAAGGGATTATTTGGCTCAGTTGTCTGTGGAAATTTCCATTTCATGCGTGCTTGGTTTATCTCCTTCTTACACCCTTTAATGACCAGACTGTGCTGATCATCTCAAACGGTCTATTGTGCTGCAAAGAGAGTATCAATAGATTTACCAGTCTAGTGGTTTTGTGCTCCATCAATCACAAAAGCATCTATGGAGTCTGATAACAGATTTAGTCTGGGCTATGTTTAATCAAGCAAGCAGCATTAGAAAAGTGCTTGGACAGTCTCTCTATTCGGAAAATTTTACCTCATGGAATCCCCCGCCAATCCTTTAGAGTTGAAAAAATATATCTAACCATTTAGTTCGGGCTTCAAATCCACAACAGTCCATGGCAAACACCCCAGGAACATTCCCTGTTACCGTGGGAGATGAAACACATATGCCCAGTGGCTGGCAAGAGCATGCTCCTCACATTTTGGACCCTAACGGCAACAGCTGTCTCCACCTCTCTCTCTCTGTATATGTATATATATATATATATATATATAGGTAAAAATGAAGTAGTAAATAGTGCTAAAAGTTTGTGAAAAATTCCACGACGTTTCGCGTTTAAAACCTTCATCAGGTGGCAAAAATGCAACTGATCGTTGACACGCCAAACGTACAATTTAAAAAATACACAAAAAATTGGGCACGGTAAACCTCGGCTAGGAAAACAGGCAGTAGTGTTAAGTGGTTACCACAAGTCAAAAAAATACACGTTTTAAATTGTACGTTTGGCCGTGTCAACGATCAGCTGCATTTTTGCCACCTGATGAAGGGTTTAAACCCGAAACGTCGTGGAATTTTTCACAAACTTTTAGCACTATTTATTACTTCATTTTTACCTACCTACTTCATAAGTGCTACGCAGTACTTTGACCTTATATATATATATATATATATATATATACACACACACACACACACACACACACACACAGAACTACATGGTCAAGTGGTTAGGGCATCCGACTTGCAGCCGGAAGGTCTGGGGTTCGACTCCAAGCTGGCCTGGTCATACCAAAGACTTTAAAAATGGAACCTGCTGCTATTGTGCTTGGTGCTCAGCATAAGCAATGGAGTAGAGAAAACAAGCCAGGGGGCCACAACTGGAAAAAAGCCGTGGCCGGCCCGACTTAAACCATTTGTTAAAAACTGAGCCGTAAAACCTCATCTAACTAACACAGAAAGAATTCCTGAGGTCGGAGACAAGAACAAAAAGACAACAGAAGCGCACAATTTTTAAAGTAGTCAGTATTTTTCGGCCCTCATTGACTGATTGCAACAGTTTGATTATTATCATGACTTACAAGATCGTTTACATAGCAACATGAAAGGATATGCGCGCATACACTACAATAAAGGTGCATTCACATCAAAACCGAAATCTGCTGCGTTTTGCTGGCGTGAACCGCAAATCAAATGGCTTGTACGTATTTCTTTGGAACCGTTCACACAAAAATCGCGTTTTGAAAAACGTTTCTGTGTGAACGGTTTCATAGAATTACGTACAAGCCATTTGCTTGCGTCTCCCGCTAGAAAAATGCAGAATATTTCGGTTTTGGTGTGAACGCACCTTTACGGATGTTCGTGTAATAATTTAAAGAACTGGACGCGTAAACATGACATAGTAAAGAAGTGTGACCTGCTAAGTAAACGATGATTGTTACGTTATAAATCCTAGCCCGTAAAAAGGGACATTTTACAAAGGGCCACGTGCTAGCCGCTTAGCTATTAGAGCAAAGAGCGGCAATGTGGTCGGGGTATTAAAAAGAAAATTTATAACTCTTGAAGGAACTTATTTAGTTCGTTTACGAAATTTATGATTTTTGTCACACCTGTTGAATTTTACTCACATCTTGATGATTAATGCACATAGTTAGAGATTCTGCACAATCATGTGACACACAACTGAAACGGCAGTGATAGGAATAATTAATGATTAAAATGAGGTATTACAGGTTTGTGACCAGACACTTTTTACCATTAGGTAGTAATCTTATGCAACCCCTGTTCAAAGACAGCAATGAGTGAGGTGTACACCAACTTGACTGACAGGCTTGCAAATCCTGTTACCAACAGCTGTTATGATCACGGCTCCTTGTATAGACATGTTGTATATTCAAGAGAGGCTGGTCTATCAAGGGCTTCGACAAGCATCGTGAAGTAAAGCTCTTTAGCCCATAAACACTACAATTTCTCATATTTTTGATACCTATAGGAAGTGATACATGAGTAAGGAGGCTAATTAGAAGCATTGTTATGCAATGAATTCTTTCACACTCGTCACAAAAATATTCGTTGTCAACTTAATAAGCCCCATTAAGGAGAGAATTTTAACTTAGAACATATTAAAGACAAAAAAGTCGTATGATCGTAAAAGCTATCAATTTGGCATCGTGGCTTATTATTTACGTAACAGGTTACAAAATGAACTTGCCAAGTAATTACGGAGGCTAAGAAAAGAGAAAGTTCATGGGGAAGTAATGACCTGATTCGTACAGTTTCGATAGTATTAAAATTCCTACAAAGAAGTAATGAGCAAAAGAATAACCAGTAAGAATACCTAAATTCCTGTTTAGTTCATTCATGTTGGTTTTAAGTTTAAGATTCCAGTGTTCTTACTACCAACTTTTTCGTAATTTGATGAAAACAAAACCCGAAGAGATAAGTGTGCGCCAGCTGTTCGTGGTAATTTTACCTCAAAACCAGCACTAAAGTTAAACAATACCACAAAAAGTGAAACGGGCAGAGTCAGCAAGACCATCCTAGACACGATATTGGTGATAGTTATGTTCAAACAAATTCCCGAAAAGGAAAGATGCTCATTCGTCATGTTAGACTTTGCCAACTTTTCCCGGTCTTTCTATGTTGAGCTCTCGGGCGGAGTTATCGTGCGCAAAACATTGAATTTCACTAACGTCGCACGCCATGATACCATTATGCACACTAGAAAGTTGTTTTTCAACAACGAAACTACACGACAGCTCAAGCAACTTCGATGAAACGATGGGGACTTACGAGGGAGTGGAGGTATAAGAGTTGATCGGTTCAAACATTTTAACTGAACTGGGACAAAATTAAACCAAGTCAGCATCGATCTTTACCGCCATGGCGGACAGTGGCGCAGCTAAATATTATTGGGGGGGGGCAAAAGCAAAAAAATTCCGACAGATTATTATCTAGATCTCGATAGTTGTAAGATTCGAAATTCCGGGGACCTTTTTTTTTTTTTTGCTTTCCGGGCAATTTGAGTTTTGGGTTTTGAGGCCGACTTTTGATTTTCACGTTGACATACCGATGTGTAATTCTGCTTAAAAACATAAGAAGTGTTGTAAGTGTTTCAAATGAAGTGTTTTTATTTATTTCCGACAGAGGTCTTCGGAGGCTTTGGGGGGCGACCGCCCCCTGCCCCCCTCTAGCTACGCCACTGATGGCGGATTCGCCGTTTCTAAGACCCTAACTGCGCACAAAGCAAACAATATGAAACATGAGATCGCACATGTTTTCGGCACTTTCTTGCAGGCGAATATGAAGTCAGTAGGTTACATGGTTGTATCAAAAAACCTCCAGACCGATCGATACCATCCGTACAGAAAACCTGATGACCGACCGATCTACATCAACAGCAATTATTCTAACCGAACTACCCTCCTCTAAAATACGTCCCAGCAGGCGTAGGTGACCAGGGGAATTCATTAAGCAACTTACTGTGATCAGGGAGTCTATGATGACCCATTTAGGGGTGTACATTGAAGCACTGAAGACAAGTGGGTTTACATCAGACCCCCCAACCAGCCATGATCCAACCACAGCGAGCACAACTACAAGTCCCCGCAAGCGAAGACGAAGGAACATAATGTGGTTCAATCCGACTTTTATCAAATCAGTGACCACAAAGGGGGGGGGGGGGGGATTTTCCTACAACTCAGAAGCAGACACTTCTTCCCGGGCCTTACACCCTAAAAACTATTCAACAAGAACAACAGCACGTTAGTGACAGTTGCATGCCAATTATGGAAGAGCATCATAATCAGTCATAACAACTGTCAACCATGTAAGCAAACATCAAACTCTTGCAACTGCCGCGACACTTCTTAATGTCATTTACAGGGAACCTGTCTGACGTCACGCTTTTCTTATTCAGCCAACGTCATAATATACAGCCAAACGACACATAGGAGTATAACGTACATAGGAGTGACAGAAAACGATTTTAAAACCCCTTTCAACAACCACAAGAAATCATGCAAGCTTACAAGAAAAAAAAACAGAACTGTCCAACAAGGGAGGATCCAGCCTCTAGCACATGGGGTGGGGGCAGTTTGAAAAGGGGGCGCCAGCAAGTGGTAGTTTTTTTTTAATTTCTAAGGACGCAGGAGGTGAGCACTTTTCTTGTATTTAGGGGCGTCAGATTGGTCCTGGGACAACTGACCCCAGTTGCCCCCCTGGATCCGTGCTTGTTGTCCAAGTATATTTGGAGCTTAAAAGAGTCCAGTACAGGGTTTATTTCTTACTTTATTGGAACTTCCTCTAGCGTATTGCAACACGCAAGACATACCACTGCCAGTGCAATTTATGAATGTCCAAGTGTGATCAAGGCAATAGCCGGTATATAACACCAGTGCAACGACTTACCGTCGGAGACCAAACCAATTTGGACCTTACGCTTGCTTTCAAATTGACCAAAATTTTGTACTGGGCGTGTATTAGACCTTGGACTTTAGTAAAAAATACCCTTAGGTTAAAACCAATGTGGGTAGAATCTTCCTTAAGTGGACGGCTAAGAACTTCAAATAGGGGGCACAAACTTTGCAAAATATTCAAAGGGACGTGGAAATGTAACATAAACAGTTGTTCCACTCAACAATCCCCTGATGACAAATATATTTTACTGTTCTCAAGATGTATCTCTTCAAAGTTTACTCATTATAGAGACTTCTCATTAGCTATGCAAATGGTCAATATTTGATATATTTTCATTGAAATTACTGCTTTTTTAAGGTTTTTAAATCTTTTTACATCAAACTGGCAAGTGGGCCATTTACATGTCCACATATCTTTAACAGACAGTGAATATAAGCTACAGCTAGTTGAAGAATATTTCATCAATCATACTATCCCACAACTATAACATCGCCATGCAGATCAATCGTAATTGTAAGTATTCAAGGTTACTTTATCTAGTTGGTACTATATATTCAAAGCAGCTTATGTAAATGAGTACATCACTCTAGATGGCCTCCGTACCCAACGTGACATCTGTATAGACATTACCCTTACAAAAAAAGTGTGGCATGCCACATGTGCACACACATAATCACGTGTGGCAGAGCATATGAAAATACATAAGGAAAAAAGTGTGGTTATGCGTGGTGACACATGTGGTATTGGAACTAATCTGACACACAGGACCACGCTTTTCCCTGCATGATTGTCGCACCTTGAAATTATCTGGGTCAAAGTGGGGAAAGCTGTGTCAAGTTGACACATATGGCAAACCAGGGCAAAGCGTGGCAAACGAGGCCAGTGAACGAAACGAAGTATTGAATCTTTTTTACTCAGCACCACACTTCTCCACACATCTCCACACTTTGCCTACTTTACCCCAGTTTGCCTCCTATTACATGCGTCAAAGCGTGATTTTCGGCTCTCCACACATTGCCTCATGTCCAAACTGTGAAAATGCTGGTCAATGCATAGCACTTTGGAAAAGTGTGCCAACTGTTTATTAATGACACACATTGTCACGCAAAAATTCACAGACATTTCACGCCTCTCCACACCCCACCATAATTTTGCACAGTCGACACAGTATTTCACGTGTTGTATTGAAACTTTTGCCACACAATTTTTTTGTAAGGGTATACATAATAAGACGCAGAACAGATGTTGCACCCCCAATTGATGCAAGCTCGTATCATTGCAACTTAGGCCAACAAATACAGACAGCTGATTTGTGTACCGGTCGGATACACACGTAGTCTTCTGCGCGCGCGTGCAAAGTCTACATCGTGCGTGCAGTGTACTTAATTCTTTCGCCGGCAAAATGACGTCGTGTGACGTCAACGCAAAAGGTTTATTGGCCTACATCCTCTTCAGCACATTGCAAGTGGTATTCTCACTAATGTCTGGAAATTTAAATTTAATTCCTCTTATGGCCATTTTGGAACAAGTGACAACTACAGCGCATGGATAAGCACACGTCATGGAGCAATATCACTTGTTTATTTGGATTATAGACCTTATTCATTGACGTCACGTGACATCATTTTGGTGGCAAACAATGAAGCACACTGCACTCACGACGAAGTTTTTGCATACACCCGTGGTAGACTAACGCGCGTATGTCAGGTACAAAATCAACCCATTGGAGGGTGTACTTTTTACTCTGTGGCGTAGTATGCGTAAGGTCTTCATCATTTGTTTACTTGGCTTATTTAGAGTGACTCTCTGTAGCTCTATTGTAGATGTAGTCTGGTGCAGACACTGGTGGGTATTTCCCAGATCCATCCAGACACTCTATTATTGCGTCATCATCTGGATTACCAAAAAAGGCAATAGATTGACGGGGGCTGTTCAACAAAGTCTTAGAACTTCCACTTGGAAATGTAACGCGATGTTTCTGAAAAGAGGAAACAAATTGATATCATGTTTAAGTTTTACTTTGCGAACAGAAGTAAATAGACAAGTTTGGTGCTCACTTATCTTCTTCAGATATCTGCCATACCTACATTTTTAATATTTTTATTACAACCTAAATTGAACTACTAGTTGGAGACCCAACAGTCGGAAATTTGTTTTTCTAAGAAACTCAACAGAAACATGTTAACAGTTATATCTATCTGCTGTTAGTAAATTCACGCAACGTTTAACTTATGAAATTTGTTTCGGATTCAGTACCAAGCTGATAACAAGATGCTGGTGGTAATAAGCATGTTTTATTTGTTCACCGTATCTCCTGTGTAAAGAACTTCTGGTCATCAAAGAAGGCCAGGCGTGTAGCAATAATTGAATAGAGGAATACTATTTTAGAATGACACTTCACCATTAGAAAAAAGGGATACGTAATCGCAACGTCAGAGATGTTACAATCCTATAACAAGCCAAATGTGCCGGAGCATCTATCCATCCACTGTATCACAGGAGCAGACTGATGGTTATTTAAAACAATTCCTTTAATATGTGACGGCGTCTTATACCTTTTGTAGGCAAAATAATAAAAACCTCTATGCCAAGAACAACATTTTGATTCATAGCCATTTCACATAACGTTACTGAAATAATCTGTTGTATACATTAACTAGTGAAAGTAACTACGGATACGTTTAACCTATTTCATTGTTAGAGTACTGTAGTTGAAATTATTTAGAGCATTCTTACTGCTGCAATATACACATCTGATGTCCACCTCTGCATTAAATCTCCTATGTTGACTAAAACGGTGCCTTCTATCGGTGTTGCTGTCACCCATTGACCATGGACGTTTTGGACCTGATTTTTGCAATTTTAAAAAAAGAGCATAAATTTGATATATTTTTTTACAAAACGTGGATATGAAAACTGAATGACATACACATTCTTTTCTTTTCTGTGGCTTTGCGGTCTATTTGCACAATTTGATAAAAGTTGAAATCGTTACGTTTCAGCTAAATTATCGGAAGAATTTGTCATGTGATTGACATTCATAAAGAACAAACTGTATATGTCTGCAGTGTAATTCGATTTTGCCGTATACAAGAAAAGGTTAGGCTGGTAGTAGATGTATAATCTACAATGGATGTTGTGTACACTATGTGTTGAAGCATGTGTCGTTCTAAAATAGGCAAGCTCACCAGGAGATTTAAATGTTTAATAGTCCTAGATGTAGTCAGTGTGGTATTCGCTATAGCGCCTTTTGCATGTTGATGAAGATTACTGAGGTTTGCAATAAAAGTTCTCTGCTTCACCAATCACAATGGAGTATTTCTTTTACAAATAAGTGAACTAGAGGGGCCTAAACGATGGTATTTGATTACTGGAATCACCAAAGTAGGTTACCTTGAAGAACGATGTGCACCATAACAGTAGATCAACCCATGAATTTGTAGAATCATTGTAAGGGTACGTCTTTCCAAAATATACCACTTACCTCAAGTCAAAAAAAAAAAAAAACTTGCAAGGTAAAATTCAGACTTCATTTAAAATTCTCTGTCCATTCATACAAGTTTGCCCAGAAGACTAAATGTGAGATTCTCAATGTTCTAACTGACAAAATATCAAAGCTTCAACAAGTTAATAATTTTAAAAACGATGAACCTGTTCCTTTAAAACAACAACCCATACATTACGTTCAAGAGAGGACACGGACTTGTGAAATACTGGTCCAGCCTGTGAGTGCGGAAAGTAAGGGGAAGGGGAGGGGCTTTGAACTTGGAAAAAATCTGAAGACTTCCAGTCGAAGTTGTGAAGTTAGGTGATATTTAGAAACTTAGTTATGGGCATTAAGAGGGAGTGGTGTGCTGTGCCCCAAACAAAAATTACGATCTTTGCAGATTTCCTTCAGTAAGGTCGTATTATGATCACCCGGGCCGACTGGATTGTTTTATGCTTTCCAGTCCCCGTCCCATTCGGCAGTGAATGCACCTAATAAAATGTTGGCCATTTAGTCTGGGATTTTAACCTTGCTCTAACGAGTAAATCTTGAGATTCGGTAAAATTTATCAGCGACACATGGATGTTCGGGAAACAGACGAAATAGTTGCACGTCTTTTGTCTTTATTCTCCATATTTGTCTTATTTCATTAAAGTTTCCTATTGAAATCATATAACTTAAGTAGTGGAGCGCGTTCTTTTGAAAATGAGTTGTGATGCTGTTGAGGTAAATTTAACTTACTTCCATACGGCCTGTGTAGACTTTGATCAAGTTGACCAAAAAGCGGCTGATGCTGTCAGAGGACCTAAATCAAATAAAACAAACGTTGCCAACCTTTGCGTAGGAAAATTTAATTTTTTTGGCTATTTCAGCAGGCTGGCAATTACGAGGATCAACCACGAATATTTTACTTTCTGCTGATCATTTTTTTTGTTAGGAAAAGAAGAGTAAATATCCTTTTCCAATCTTAAAAGGGACCTTTTTACCTCAAGACCCCCTGATGCATCTTGAAAAAGAAATGTGACGGCTCCATAGTCTGTATGTTCTCCACACCTCACCTGGTCGATACGTTCGCTTTCCGATTCAACTGCAGGATAAAATAGGGTGCGTAGAGTGGTGGGATTGTTCACTGTTCCTATCTTTTGGCAGTTCTTTAAAATGGCCATCGGATCCTTGTTGAATAAGCAAAAGCAAAATATTCAACATTCTTTGCCTCTGGGAGTTGTCATTTTTAACTAAACCTAAAACACTTAATATAGTTAGGAGCTTGTAAGGATAAAAATGAGGAAAGTTTTTTGTTACTATTAAGAGTTAAACAAAAGCATCTATTCTCGGCAAAGTGACTGGTTTAAAAACGACGTATATTGTATGTTATCGTCTTAATTATATGGCTGTGAAATTATCACGAACTCATTGATACTGAATTCCAGATTTATCTTATATTGCAATGATAAATATCAGAAGTGATTGACAATCTTACCTTCAGTTGTAGTCCCTTGGTCATTACTTCCAAAACTCTTTGATGTAGTTTCCGACAATATGAAAACAGTTCACACAAAGCTCCTTTCATTCCCGGTACTTCAGCAATCTCTGGAAATTTGTTGGAAATCTGATCGAAAGGAACCACAAATGGTAAGAATTCTTCCTACAAAGAAACATGTGATTTATGTCCTGCTCTCCCGTCCTTCATACCAGCGGTGCGCATATTTACATGTCTAGGCAACAACCTAATTGTACTTCCCCAGTCCCCAGCCTGTCTATCTGTCTGACTTTATTTTGGGTTGCAAGAGAAATGAGAAGATATGAGTGAGGCGGTGTGATATTTTGCTAAATCTAGATTTTCGTTTGTTGTTTGAAAACGTAACATTCGGTCAGCAAAGTCAGTTTTGTGAAAATCTTACCGTCTCCTTGATTGCTGGCCGAATGTTGAAAGATTCTTTAAGATCCTTCCTTTTACTATCAGGACCCAGTCTGCAAACGGTAAAAGAACAAAAATCATTCTCTGCTTCTCAAATGCATAAACACATTACTTCATACGTCAACCAACTTGCATCTTAAAATATGATTTCTGGCCTATGGAGTAATACGTGGGCTCATCATATAGATGAACGTCTTTTTATTCATCCGACTTATTAAAATGAAGCTTGCCAATTCTATGGCATTTACCAATAATATAATTATTATCAACAAGTCACACTGAATGGCCAGAGTGGGGCACTTTTCTATATAGTGGAGTCAAGGTCCTGTATAAAAGAATACGTTGGGACAGGTTACAGTAAGTCATCAGCAGCATCGATCCTTTGGTTCCACTCTAAAACTGCGTGTAAGCATTAAAACTGTGATGTAGACATTTCACGTAATTGTTGAGTGGCTGGTAAAGCTTAAGGGGGTGATTTTTTCTTGGGACGTATTTATTACGGCAGTAACTCGTTTGGTGTTCGCCCTTCGGTTTCGGTTGTTGTTACGGTGGCTTACCGTTCCACCAATAATTCAGATTATAAAATTGTTTTTAGCAATATTTGGTTTTTCTACTGTTCTGAGTTGAAACAGTCAAAGGTTGTGTTATGTTGCAATGGTCAATTGGCGTCTCATGTCAGCATATACAAAAGTTTATCATGAAAACTCACAAAGAGTCACGTATATAATAGGCATGAACAAAGTGGTAAAAGTGACGTCACAGCTTTAAGATGGAATGTTAAAGGGAATAAAAGTTATCCAAACATTACCCTTCCATATCAAGTGGTACGTATCCATGAAAGCTATCTCTAATCCATTCTCCACTTTTATATTTTGCTTTAATTTTATTGGAGGACGTAAAGAAACGCTTTGAAACTTCAAAGGCACTTTTAATCTGGAATAAAAGGACCAAACGTCTATTATCAACATAGAAGGGTAAAAATACAAAATACTTCTCCTCAGGAACAGGCAACGTTTCTAGGATATTACTGCAGGCTTTAAAAGGCATTTTTGGTTCTAGACGACAACCATGGTAACAATATTTCACTATTTTATATCCATTCATGTTCATCCAGCGGTCCATTATAACACCTGAGTGCGTGACAGTTAAGCAACTAAAAACAACATTCGAGTACCACTGCAAAACTGTTTAAAACATAACTCCAAAATTTAAAACAGTACAATGCATTGAATGATAACTTCATCCCATTTTTTCGTGTAAAGAATAATTTAAAGAGTGATGAAGAAAGAGATTTCAAAAACAAGTAAACCGGTTATAACCCCCCCCCCCCGACAAAAAAAAAAAAAAAATCACGATGCAGCAATGAAAATGGTAACAACAATCTCAAAAATAATCAGAATTTATGCTCTGCAAAGTAGAATTGAGGATTTCTAAACAAGGCACACGTTTAGACTGATTGTGTTGTCACAAAATTACCTTAAAATGACTTCTGATAACGTTTACATGACCTTGAAAATGTCTTGCAGAAAATGTATGCTGGACTAATTTATAAAGTTTCTTGTCAATCTTTACAAATTTGGACTTCAAAAAATATTAACGACAAGCAGAACTGCTCCAACGAAATTCTAAATACTTCACCAAGTTTATTTTAGGGCAGCAGTCTTTGAAGATTTGACCTAAACATGCATTAGTGATGACTTCAAATGACCTTTTGGCTTTTCCACTTTATTACATTGGAAGTTTGACCTTACACTACACCTTATAACTTACAAAAATGTTCAATTTTTTTGGCACAAGATGGTGGTAAAAAGCTTTAAAGTTTAAATACAATCCTAGTAGCAGTTGTAAAGTTCAGTGCAGTGATGTTTTCGAATGTGGGACCTAAAAAGTCCTCTGATGTCCTTCAAATTAGTTTTAATGTTTGTCAAAAAATTTAAATATGTCTACAACACAACAGAGCTATTAAAAAATACTAACAGATGAAAAAAGCCTTTTAAAGCAAGGCATCTGTGTTTAGTAGATGAAAGGGTTGTCTTGCTGAAAGCAAGAAGTAATTGAATATACCTTTTGACGTTACATTTCTTGCCATTTGTTATGATATGAGTTTTAAACTACAAAATAAGGTGTTCTTACTAAATTAAAAATCCTTTACAACCTAATTATTACAATAACAGAGAGAAAATGAACAGTTTGATATTGTTATGTTGAAAACCTACTCACTAAATATGCATGACGGGTGAAATGGTCCCTTTCTTCTTGGTATGACGTAACAAAGAAAAAATACAACATCACCTCTAATTACTTAATGAATATAGAACACGGGTAAAATTCAACCTCTCTCTCAATATATTGCAAATTTTGCAGTCACATCAACGAAAACACAGGGAAGTGTAAGAGTTTACTCCTTATTCATTTTCCACAAAGCCAAAGGTTTAAGTGTTTTTGTGAAAAATTACCGCAACAGTATGTGAAACTAAGACACAAATCTACTGGTGTCGCAGGCTTCGACAAATTCTTTTTTTCATTACTTGTCCATCGGGCAAGCTGTTCTCTTAGTCTACCTCTCAGCGTGAATATCTACTTGTTCACTCTTAATATGCCTTTAAACTCCTTTGGGGAGACTTCGCAAGGGTACTTGCCTGGCGGGCTATGGTATTTAACAATGTACTTGCCCGACTAACTTTTTACTTGTCCCGGACTGTCGGGCGGGGATTTGTCGGAGCCTGTGGTGTCGTCTCGTTACAGATATAATTAATATTTTTACAACAATGCTCTTTGATGTAACTTTCACCGACAGCATGGTTAAGTGGATAGACCATCCGACTTGCAGCCGGAAGGTCTGAGGAGTTCGACTCCTGGCCGGGTCATACCAAAGACTTTAAAAATGGAACCTACTGCCATTGTGCTTGGTGCTCAGCATAAGCAATGTAGCAGGGATAACACGCCAGTGACAAACAACTGGAAAAAAGGCCGTGGCCGGCCCGACTTAAACCAATTAGTTAGAAACAGCCGTAAAATCTCACCTAACTCTCACTCACTCACTCACTCACTCACTCACTCACTCACTCACTCACTCACTCACTCACTCACTCACTCACTCACTCACTCACTCACTCACTCACTCACTCACTCACTCACTCACTCACTCACTCACTCACTCACTCACTCACTCACTCACTCACTCACTCACTCACTCACTCACCCACCCACTCACTCACTCTCTCACTCACTCACTCACTCACCCACTCACCCACTCACTCACTCACTCACTCACTCACCAAACTAACTTACTAACTTACTAACCAACCAACCAACCAACCAATCAACCAACTAACTAACTAGCTAACTAACTAACTAACTAACTAACTCACTAACTCTAACTCACTCACTCACCCACTCACTTACTAACTCACTAACTCACTAACCCACTCACTAACTCACTAAGTCACTAACTCACTAACTAACTCACTAACCCACTCACTAACTAATTAACTCACTAACTCACTAACTAACTCACTAACTAGCTCACATACTCACTCACCCACTCACTCACTCACTCACCCACCCACTCACTCACTCACTCACCCACTCACTCATTATCTAACTAACTAACCAAGTAACTAACTAACTAACCAACAAACGAACGTACGAACGAACGAACGAACGAACCGAATAACTAACTTGAAGTAACCTTCGGTGTACGGCAACATCAAAACACACACACACGAGAAAATGGTGGGAGAAACATATAGGTGGCAGAAATAACAACTAAACTTGTTTGATCTTCCTCTAGACAGTTGAAGGGACATCTGAATGCGAGAATATGCAAATTCAAATTAGAGGCATACCCATTTTGTCTTACGTGGTTTAGATCCTGATCCAAGTACAACATTCAGCGTATCTTCAGGTACTCAGGTTGTTAAATTACGAGCACAAATTCAGCTTGAGAGGCTACCTACATATGTTAGTTACTCTAATTCCACTAAAAATAATGACCTAAAAACTAACTTACAACCTCGTCTGGTATGCCAACATTTTCAAGGTAGAAGAAACCGATTGTGGTAAGAGCCTCATGTATCTTATCTACAAGAAGATTGAACTTGGATTGGTCGGGTTCTGCTTTGTCCAGGCTGTATGCAGTAAAGTCTATAACAGGAACACAAGGTACCGCAACAGACCCGCTGTGATCTTTCACCTCCGCCATTGTTCCCAACGCTGTAAACTCCACTGTTCAAGCAGCATATGCAGAATCTTACTGGCATATGACGAGGTAAGGTTCAACGTATGAGACTTACTGGAGGTACGTTCTATCTGCGGTACATTTCAATCCAGCCCACATACAGCCTCTAACTGCAACAGGTGCAACTCGATGAAGTCCTGACTGCAGTGGTAAGAGCCGTGTCTCTAAGAAAACGAAGTCAGGCTGCAACTTATATTAACAGAACAATGGTTTACTTATATCAAGCCTCTGGAAGGTCACACTGTTCGTGCACACTTTTCAAACGTTTTAGTTTTGGAAGTGTGAACTTGCGACGGCCCAACACAGAAATTCCAACACACTTGTCCTGTATAATATATTTTTTTATTGTGAGTGTGAAAAGGCTTCTAATTAGATCATAATGCAATAAAAGCGATGACATCTGAAAGAACTCCAACTGTTCAGATTTCGTTAAGTTCGATGGCAATAGCTACGCTTGACAGGTAAAGTTCGCGTTAGTAAAGTACCCGGTTGTTCACTACGTTCTAGTTCCGTGGTTTTAAAGGTGATCAGTCGTCTTGAAATATTCTTTGTGACGTCAGCCTTTTCTTGACATGTTTCTGCAGTCGTCACTGTTCAAGGATACACCGTACAAGCATGGTATAGCTAATCGGTAAGCAAGAAGAGACGGCTTGTAGCTGTATACCTACTAGCTATAGCGATGTCATCATAGCTACTTGTACGGTGTATCCTTGAACAGTGACGACTGCAGAAACATGTCAAGAAAAGGCTGACGTCACAAAGAATATTTCAAGACGACTGATCACCTTTAAAACAAGTGTTCGTACAAAAACTCATTTGTGTCGCTTTGGGAGTTCTCCGGGGTCACGAAGGGTTCATTCTCATTCCATTGACATCAGGTGTTTTACATTACGTTTTGTTGCAAGACGGTCACAGAACTGACCAAGGATGCCCATGGGGTTTGTGCCAATGTGTGTCTGCCAAAAAGATTGAGAAACTATGTTTTAATTAGTAGCATTGAGAGATGAAAATACCTGGGAATGTTACAAAGGATGTATGAAATAAAACGATTAAAATAGGCTATCATATCTGGTTATAAGAAAGTTGACACGTTCTTAGCAAAGTCTCACAATTCCCTCTATCGACCTAAGCAGCCTGCAGTTGCCTAACACCATATATTTTAGTTCATCCTTCATTTAATTTTTTTTAAAGAATCTTAGCACTTACAAAATAGTTTAAGAATATTTATAGGCCTATATGTAATATTATCAGTACTGTAAGATAACTGTAGTTCCTCCGTGTATGGTTTAGTCTATGGTTTAAGTTGCGCGATGTTGTGTTTAGTCTTTTTTTATCAGGAAAATGGAGAGATAATTCCGTGATAAGGCAGTTTCTCTTTCTTTCTTTGATTTTAAATTACCACTATAGTATACACCAAGGTATTCACAATGAACCCATTGACAAACAAGATCGATGTTGGGGAAAGCCATTTTATACCAACAAAAATTGTATTATCTAACGAAATTTTAATTAATCTGCCCATGAAATAGAATTTCCTGAACTGGGAGTGTTTGGGGACTAAAGCACCCCAGTCCTAGCCTCTTGGCATGTACGCTGTTTAAACAAAAAAATAAAATAAAACGTTAATATTGTTGTCCTGTCATTAGTAAAATTTGATTTAGAAGCTAGATTTTAGAGGTGTTGATAAATAAAGTAAATTAACAGCTAGTTGCAAAAGCGTTAGTACGTAGCTTCTAAAAAGTGAGGGGGGAGGAGACCTTGACCAGAGCTATTTGGAGCGCGAATAACTTAACCCTAGGCAAGAGGGATCCGAGACTCACTGGTAACGTTAAAAAAAAATGGCCGTCATATGATCTGTGGTGCAATGTGAGGGGATATCTCGCATTTTTAATCCATTAAATGGCAGTCTCTACCATTTCCGAGTTTGATTTCATTGAAACAGCTATATCGTAGGCCATGGAATAAAAAAGGGCCTACTACTGTCAAAATTGCGGCACATCCCCGTCTCCCACCTGTCAATGCGCATAGCTAGATATACCTTTTACTGGGCCCAGAACATATTGATTGAGTCACGTGTATTAAAGGCCAAAGATTGCATCAAGGAATACCTGTAAGTGATTAGTGTGTATCAATGACAGCCCAACTGAATGCATGGTGAAATTGAGACCTTTCCATTGACAAAACCCTGCCTTGCAAACCCTCTTTAATTGTTTTATGCAATTGTTTGAGAGAATATATCAGAACGATTCCCAGAACGCCATAGCTTATCTCCAAATAATAGAAGACTCCTTGAGTTACCTACTTGGTAACCGAGAAGCTATACCCAAAACTTCAATTATATATGTCTATTATAATCTATGCAAAGAATCGCATATTAATCAAGGTCGTATGTATGAAATTAATTATAGATACCCTGCATGGACGTCCGCAGACAAAACATTAGGGAGGCAAAATTTTTAATTGATCAAATGAGGGGAAATTTTACTCCCAGAAAAGAACGTAATTGCTTAATTTTGGCGTTTGCCCGGAATGCCTCCCAGATCGCTAAAAATGGCACTTCCCAGGCTTTGTCAGTTGCATCTAATCATTTTCTTTTTTGAAAACTCATATTATAGGAATTTTCTAGAGATATAAAAAAAATGTTGATGTTATTTTTTCTTCAATTTTTTTCAACTTTTTGATTTGGGGGAGTGCCCCTTGCCCCCCCCCCTTCGGACGCCCATGATACCCTGATGAGCCAGTGCCATCGCTTACATGACAAGAGAACACAGTATTCCAATTCCGTTATTGGGTTACCACACTCAATAATGGTTCATACGTCACACTACAGAAATATTCAGGTAAAATACTACTCGAAAACTATTCCTCTATTCTCAAGCATGTTTAAAGGTTTTTGCAGAACACAACGCACTTCAGATACTCTTCTCAATAAGTACCAACAAACTGTGACGTAAGAAGTTGCATGTACTCCAACCCTCTTTATTTTTATTGTTGGCACTGTAATGTTTAACTTCTATATTTACTGTAGTGCGCATGCGCGCTACAATATTGGCATTTATGCTAACCCTGATCATCTACTTGGCTGATCAAAGAATGTTTTATAGTGGAACTTCCCTTACAAAAAAGTTGTGTGGCAAAAGTTCCAATACCACACGTGAAATACTGTGTCGAACTGTGCAAAACTATGGTGGGATGTGGAGAGGCGTGAAATTTCTGTGAATTTTTGCGAGACAATGTGTGTCATTAATAACCTGTTGACACACTTTTCCAAAGTGCCATGCATTGACCAGCATTTTCACAGTTTGGACATGGGGCAATGTGTGGAAAATCGAAAATCACGCTTTGACATATGTAACAAGAGGCAAACTGGGGTAAAGTGGACAAAGTGTGGAGATGTGTGGAGAAGTGTGGTGCTGAGTAAAGTAAATTCAATCTGAGATTTCCTTCACTGGCCTTGTTTGCCACACTTTGCCCTGGTTTGCCACATGTGTCAACTTAACACAGCTTTCCCCACTTTAAAGGTGTGACAATCATGCAGGGAAAAGTGTGTGTCAGATTGGTTCTAATACCACATGTGTCACCAAGCATAACCACACTTTTTTCCTTATGTATTTTCATATGCTCTGCCACACGTGATTAGGTGTGTTCACATGTGGAATGCCACACTTTTTTTTTGTAAGGGTTGGCACCTAACAGACTCAATGGATTCTGAGTTCATGGGTTTGCTACGTAGGAAAAACCAGGATTCTCAAATCAAAAATATGTCAACTTTTCCACATCTCACAACCTAATTTCCTAAAACCTGATACAAAACATTGTTGTTCAATAGTTTTGGGAACATCATATTATATCAGTATTCCGGACATTATCAAATCTGCATCCTCTCTAAAAGAGTTTCTCAGGCTCTCAAATTCCGTAAATTTGCCCTTTTCATTTCAAAAATTTCTTATGGCCATTCAAATACCATGAAATTCCTTCAATATTAGGAAAAGTAATTTCCGGGAGCGGAGAAAGTTCCCTTAAAAGTGGAACCAATTTTTTTGCCTATTGTCTGGCGAACGACCGTTTATCCTTACGCAGGCCGAAAAGTAGATTTGTTAGAGACTGTAATTACCCCAAACAGTAGGCTTAATATGTACCACTGCTCGTAGAAATTCCCACATTTGCGAATACGAATATAAAATTTCAACAAACATGGGGTCACACAGTGACACACACCATGATCAAAAGAGAAGTCAAATTTAACCATCATAATATTAATCCGTACTTGGCCCTGAGGCTAACTAGTCAGGGTAACCTTGCTCGAATAACGTACTTCTATTCCTAAGTTGCATGTGGGAAGTAAATCGGTTGAGTGACACTTTCACAGAAAAAGCGAGCAGTATTACCGTACGAGTGGTATATCCACCTCAAAACCAAACACTAAGGTACAATAGAAAGCTGTTTAGTTCAACATCTGAGGGTCAGGAAGCCAATTGGCCCATCATGGACCCTTTACCCAGGCGCGGTTCTAGACCGAGACTTTTAGGGGGGCTTAGGGGGACTTGAAACGGAAGAATCATAAAATTTTCTCTCAAATATGTAAATCGGCCACGCGCACGCTGAAACCAATGATAATAAAAAACAGTACCATAACCAGGGACGGCGAAGGTTATTTTGATAGGGGACCGTGGGTTGAGTGATCGCCGTCCTGGGGGAGAGGTCTAAGGGTAGGGGTGTCCCTTTCCTCTGAGAAATTTTTGCTAATTTAAGGTTGCTAAGATGAAAAATGGTGCGTTCTTTGGGTAATTTTTGACTATATGACTGGAAAATGTTCATAACTTTGTGAATTCTAAGTTTTGGTTGGGGGAAAGAGGGCTTTCTTAGGGGAGAGGTCTAAGGGGAAGGGTGTTCTCCTCCCTTTGAGAAATTTTTGCTAATTTAAGGTTGCTAAGATGCAAATTGGTGCGGTCTTTGGGTTATTTTTTGACTGATATACTGTATATTGCTGAAAAATGTTCATAATTTTGTGAATTCTAATTTTTGGTTGGGGGAAAGAGAGAGGTCCTAGGGGAGAGGTCTAAAGGGAGGGGTGTTCCCCTCTCCTGTGAGAACTTTTGGTTACTTTAAGGTCGCTAAGATGCAAAATGGTACGGTCTTCGGGACAGTTTTGACTGATATATGGCTGGAAAATGTTCATAACTTCGTGAATTCTAATTTTTGATTGGGTAAAAGAGGGCTGTTCTAGGGGACAGGTCTAAAGAGGGTTTTTTTGAGAAATTTTGGTTACTTGAAGGTTGCTTAGATGCAAAATGGTGTTGTATTTGGGACATTTTTGGACCCAATCATATGGCTTCAAAACATTCTTAATATTTTTGGTTAGGTGAAAGAGGAGCCTTTTTTGTCTACGGGTATGTATCAACAAACCTCCTGAAATCCCATTTTGGACACATTACTGCCTTCTAGTCGGGGAAAGTTTTACGCAAAAATACGTGCGTGTAGTCCACAGAAATATTCTCGAACTATTAAGAAAATTTGCCTTGCTTCATTTGTGAATTATAAAATCGTATCTGAAGCTGATAGAAACCGGAATATGGCCTCTTGGAAACTCTGGATTAACTATATGGATCAGATATAGGCCTCCCTTCCCCCCGAGTGGCACTGCCCCTGACCATGACATAGATGTAACGTATATACAGGCATACATTTTTTTTTATTTGGAAGAATGTAGCAAACGTTACTGAGAAATACAAGCAACTGTACCTGTTCACATTAATGGGAAGAACGATTCGGCCTGTAGATTTGGCTTAAAAGGACTGCTAGTATAGCTTGACGAGATCAGCGACGAAATGACTCGTTTTGAACTTCCAACAGATGATTAATCCGTTAACTTGATTTACATGTACGTACATACTATCATAGATGTTACTTATCTGACCCAACTTCCATTGTATGAGATTGTGAACCTATTATGTGATTTCGAGACAGACGACAGTTTCCCTTGACAAATTAAATCAACTGGACCAAGATGTGCACAAGTGTATTTTGCAATTTTGTTTATCTCAGTACACGCAAATATAGCATAACACAACCTCTGAAAATTTTTTGGGGGGCTTGAGCGAATTTTGGGAGGGCTTGAGCCCCCAAAGCCCCCCCGTAAAACCGCGCCTGCCTTTACCAGAGTGATCTGTAACTCATTGACCTAGCCTACGCCTAAAGTGTAATATCTGGAGTGCGTTAATAGCTTGAGTTCAGGCCCATGTTGTATTGGTACTAGGCTATTGCAATGTAACAAATGTGGCTAGCTAGCCGCTAGCTATAATAGCACTAACTTCTAAGGCTCAATACCCTCTTTGCTAGTAAAACAAGCATTGCGAGTGTTCAGAGTAACAAAACACACACACACACACGCACACACACACTGGTTCCACGCGCTACAATGAAATGTATTTGCAAGCAAACACAGTTGTTCTAGTTTCCTGCTGTTCCCCCCTTTCCTGACCACTATACCCCTGAAAAACATTACCTTTTCTTCTAGTGTTCAGCGTATGCTGTATTCTGTGCGCCAGCCATAAACAATGTATGAACAACTGAACTGTGCAACTGAAAGTGTGCGAAATATAGCTGAATCTGAGCCAATCCAATATTCGACCAGGCTATGCAAAATGGAGTGTACAACTAATTTTCAAAGTAAATCAGCATTTCGCATATTCCTAGTTTGTAATCTAGATGACTCTGGCTGATACCCTTTTTCCCGTAGTGTGGTAGAAAATCGCTCGTCTTTTTAGACTTGAAGATGCATGTATACATTGGCACAACAGGCAAGGCCGGACGCTGCAAATTTCTGATGATTTTCCAATTTTACGTTTTAACTTTATTTTGAAGGCTTTGCTGCTAAGTGATTGTTGTACCAACTTAGTAAGATAAGTAGCCTTCTTTCCTCCCTCTCTCAAAATCCCCGCCTCCCTTCATTATTGTCCCTTCTTTCATTCGGTCTTTCATTCGGTCTTTCATTCGGTCTTTCATTCGGTTCTACCAGCCTTCTTAAAGTGGCACCAGGATGTTTCTGACAAGTAGGACAAACTTCCAGACTATGGCAGATACGCAACCCCGAAAGGTGCAACGTGTTCGTTAGACTACTTATTGGTTACTTACTAAAAGTGTGTAAGTAGGCGGACGAAGGGTAGAGGGCTTAGACTATCATACCCATATGGAACGGAGAATATAGGAAACTAAACAGTAAAGCTATGCGCCCCATATTGAGAAAAACTGCTCAGATTGTTTAATTGCAGAAACAAATAAACCTACCAGATTACCAACCGAAGTCACTAAGCCAGGTGCTCACTGTACTATTTTTTTTTTCCTTTTTTCACGATTTCAAACAACTTCACGACTTGGAAATCTTGAAAATTTTTAGGAGAAGCATAATATTTTCTGGCACCTGGCTCATATGCTTCAACTCACTACCTTTCTTCACGATTTGGAGGTTACATACTACACGATTCTTTGAGAAATTACTGACGGCACGTGAGTTTTAGAGGGCACGCTGGACTGCACGGTTGTGATATACATTTCTAGTTACTACAGTTACTAGAGTCTCACACTCCACTGTACCAAACAGTGTGAAATTATCGTGCTTTGTTAAACTGAGATCACAAACAATTGCAATTGGGTAATCACTAGTTTTCAACACAGGGGGTTGCGTACTCAGGTAGGCCCCGTACACATGCAAGACTTAGAGTTTGAAGTGTTGGTGGCGAGAGACAGGCGTTGAACTCTCACTGAATTGGATCATCTACAGTAGGTCCTTAGGAAGTCGGGTAAACATACATGAATCCGTGACACTAAGCCAATTGACGCGATCTTTACCATAGACGGGATGTGAGCCCCCCTTCCAGTTTACAAGGGCCTGGGTTTGATTCCTAAGAAAGATGTAGTTCCAGGGGTTTGGACGAGCCTATTGTACTCCCGCTTCGGAGAAATCTTATCCGAAATGACTAAGTTTTTCACTAATGAAGGGACGGAGACTGCAGGATCACCACCCCCTCAACACACACACAAAAATTTGACAAAACAATGATTGTGCACTAAGTGGTAGCATGTAGGATGAATACTTTGCAAAATCACCACCTTTTAAGCAAGACACACCCTCCCTAACCGAACGCTCGTCATGCAAGGGCATTTGGCTGTGCTTTAGTTTCCTTCGATGCACCTCTCTGCTTCCAGGAAAAAAATCATTCTACGTATGTCCCTGGTTTGACAGATAGTATTTATTTTGATTTTCCCAACTAATCATCCAATGTATAAAACTTCTTTATGCAGTAAAAATATTACAGTACAAGCAACTTTCTTTTCCAGGCTAATACCCGGTAAACCCATATATATCCCAATACTAACATACCCGAAACTTTTAACAAAGTCCTTCCGACTCTCTGGCGAAGAAGACCCGGAGGACGAAAAGCAAACGTTACTCACGAACAGTTCTGCTCCCAAATAAAACTACGTCCCCATGAGACACTCTTGACCTCTAAACCAGTTTTGTCACTAGGTCTCAGATTTTTTCGGGGGGGGGGGATTTCCTATCCAAAATATTTTTGGGAAATTTTCAGCGGCGTAGCTACGGGGGGGGGGCCTGGGGGGCCTAGGCCCCCCAGATATTCGTCAAGCCCCCCAGATTTTTTGTGTCCTAATAAAATGTGTAAGAATTAAGAAAAAATAAATGTTTGAACGGAAATAAACTTTGAAGTATTTCCTTCAAAAAACAAATAAATAAAATGTGTAAGAGTTAAGAAAAAATAAATGTGTGAAAAACACATTTTGCGCACGTATGAAATCAACTTATAACTTTATAATGCCTCCTTTCCCTAAATTAGGTATATAATCTGCACTGTCGTTTAATTCTCATATAAGTCTCTTGGACGATGAAATGAACGTCCCGACGACAAATTTGGATGTGACATTGTCAGGTTTAGACCCTTCATGCCTTTCGAATGGCTGGTTGATTTACTGAAAACATGGCAACCATACAGTACACTGAAGACCATATACACGACCATTCCTATGCGGTATCATACACAAAATATGCCGTGCGGTAAGGTACTACATTCGAATAATTCTTCTATCCTTAACAAGTATGTCGTGTCTCTCTACTTGCCCATAACAAGTGCACTGTAGAACGATTGTTTTCGACAAGTCCTCTTTTGCTAGTTCGCACTGGCGTCCGGGTGGATTTCATGTGTTTCCCATATGATCCCTACTTCTGCTTTGCGGGTTAACTAGCTTGAAAGACTTACTGGTGATATTATGGGTCTGACCAGGTAATATACGGATGACTTGAGTCCGTGAACAAATACAGCACCATTTTGCATCTAGACACCTTTGAAAACCGGAAAAATTTCCAAAGGGAAGGGGACACCCTTATACCCCTACCAGCCTACGTCAGGACAGTGATCTATGTCCTCCCTGCTAGAAAATAAATATGGTAACCCTAGGTTGAAGACAAATGGCATGATGTAGTGGATATGTAATTGAGTGGACTTGTAGCCTATGGATAGGGTGATGGACAAATGTAACAGGGATATATTAGAAGGTGAATATGGGAGAATTGCAGGCCGAATAAATGAAAAGGGATACATAATTCAGTATGATTCTTGTATTATCTCAGCTCAATATGATATCCACGGTCGTACACAGAAGAGGGGGCGGGCAAATTACCCCCAGAAATTTTCAGTGTACCGTATCCAACTTTGACAATATACAGAGAAAACGCAGTAAAATATAAGAAATAGCTGTGATCGTAATGATAGAACTTAAACAATTTCAAATAGGGAGAACAATATTTTCATGCCTATATCTGTACACATCACCAATCATTTACAGCTCTATTAGGATGTATTTCTAGCCTACTTTTCTAAAATACTCGCGCTACGAGCGATTATGCATAGCTACTAATTTGTTGTTGTTGTTGTTATAGGTAGCTTAATCATCAATGGCTTAAAAACGTTTTTAAACCGTGCCAGTTTAGTCATAAAACGTTTTATAAACAATAACAGTCCCTCTCCTCCCTTAAACCCTTCCCCACAACGGAGATCAATAGCTGAGGTCATTCTTCACATCATATCCACCACGCTCTCAAAAATGACTTTTGTCGCTCTCAGTCACAACTACTTTTCGTTTTCCTTTTAAAGCTTAAATCCCTCAAATATTGCACCATTTGCTATCTATACGTTCTCCTGAAATTAAAAGTTTTCGCCAAGGGGAGGGCCCCCTCCCTTTAGTCCCCTCCCCCAGGCCAAAGATCAGTAATGCCTGCTTTTTTGCCCCCTATGTGCGGCCTTGTGTATTACCGTTTTTCATGGACTGATTTTTTCCCATTATTTGAGAAATGGCAGACATGAGATTCGAATTTCAAGGCTGGGTACATGCAGCTTTAAACACGTATGGAGTGCCGTTTCCGGCCATCTGGAGGGTTTGTAAAGCCAAAAATTTTCTTCCACGCTCCGCGTCAATCGATGGTGGCGCTCCGCTTAGATAGTCTTGACAAGCCTGACCCACGGCGGTGCCGCCCCCCATTTAATACCTAGGACCCCCTAAAAATTTTATCCTAGCTACGCCCCTGGAAATTTTGTTCCAAGAAGAGGGGGGGGGGCTCGATAAGTTGCAGCGTAAAAAGTTGGCAACAGGTGAGACCAATCCCGGCACAAGATTTTCAAACTTGCCGGATTGTTGAAAGAAGTGCGAGAATCGCACAATCCCCCTGGCTAATGCAAAGACTACAGTCCAGAACTACACATCATGACCTGGTCTGTTATGCATGACCCCGTTCTAGACTGGTTGGAAAGAACAGATACTACACATGGAAAGGGAGCTTTTGGGTCGGCATTACCACCAACGGTGACATCGTGCCAGAGACATGCCGGGCTTTAAATGTCGTATTATCTGCAGAAGATTACTTGAAGGTAAAATGTGGCAGAACGACTTACGGTAACTCTTGTCAAAAGTCATTTCCCAGTGGACACGCTTTTTAGTAAAACTATTACAAGAATATGCTGAAAATGAAGAAAAGATGTAGGATACCTATCATGAAACCTGTAGGAAACGCGAGGCAATCATGCTATAGCGCCTCTGGAGCTCCGTTTACACTGATTGTGACAGGCTATGTCGGTTACCACTTGTCAAGACATGATTGCGACCTACTAATCCACGATTTTTAGTGGTGCACTACACGGCTTTGATCGCGATTCCTCACGACATCGATGCAAGTCCGCAAATATTTTAAACATGAGTAAAACTGGGCTACATTGATGCCACTTCCAGAATTCCTACCACTTCTCATGACCTACCCGTACATACTGTGCGACGTTTTCATGTCATGAACGGAGTCTTCAGACATCTTGAGAAACTGTAGCCCGTCTTAGGTCAAAAGTCGTGCAGTGGGCACATGGCTTAAGGCTCCTAGTTTACTTGGAAAATTTCCTGACGGTAAAGCCACCTCGACGGGCGTTATCATTGTTCTCATTCCATACCTCACCTTCGTTTCCTCTCTCCCTCATTTTCCAGTTCTTTTAGTTCTCTAGTGGGTCCGTCGCCCCTGTTCCCGCCTTACATCTCTTCCTTTTTTCAGTACCCCTTGCCCTTTCAGTCTTTTCCCTACCACGGTGAGCCCCAATACCCGTCCCGTCGTGAATTCTTCCCTTTATTAAACCCACTTTTTACTCCTCTCATTCCCTCCCTTCGTCGATACTCCCAATAATTTTTAACTCCTTTCTTTTCCATGTTTCATTTATTCTCATTTCATCCTTCCTCCTTCCGTTCTCTCTTGTAATTACTTCGTCCCTATTTTACATCGACCCCATCTGGCTATAGGCACTGCCCTCTAAGGACAAACCACAATCAAAACAAGCTGATGTAGGAAATAGTTTGCCTGCTTTCACAACCTTGATGGATGCACAGACATCAAAGAACAGATAAAACTTAAGTTAACATCCTTACTCAAAGTAAATGTAAACCCAGGGAAAAATCAGGTCTATTATTGGTTGGACAGTTTGAACATGTAGAACAGATAATTGGAAACAAAATATCACCAGTGTGTGTGTGTGTTTTTTTTTTTTTTTTTTTTTTTTTTTTTTTTTTTTTTTTTTTTTTTTTTTTTTTTTAGGGATTTCAATAAATACCATAAGTAACGACTTTGTTTTAAAGGTAATGGGCTACCTGTTCCTACCCGTTCATTTTATCAAATCCAACAAGTAAATGATAAAAGACAACTCATAACTTTTCTTACCAGTTCAAAGCAATCGACATTTCAATAGATTTGGGCAGTTCAAAGCAATCGACATTTCAATCGGTTTCAAGAGGACTTTTGAGGATGGAAGATTTGGAAAGAAATAAACCATTAATGCACATGATACGACAGCCTAGACATTACTTGACAAGTGCAACTTAAATAAATGATGAATGGATAAGTGTATTGTATTTTCGTCATTCACTACTATAGTACTAGATAAGAACTTAGTTTGGCAAGTTAAACAAATCAAGCTCTAACCTTGAGGCCATCAATAGGTAAAGCAACATATCCTTGAATTCAGAGCCGTGAATGGAAGAGTAATCGATCAACGAAGAGGATGATAGGTGTGTGGTTGTTCCTTCTATATATAGACCTAACTACAGTGCTAGATAAAGATAAGCTAACTGGGACAAGTTTGGCTGTAAACTTGAAACAACCGATGGGTTTCCAGCGAAGGCAAACGCTATTTGCTCGCCCCTTCTGTTAGGTATTCCAATATTAACTAATCTTAAACTTCCCTAGGAACGCATTTAAAGTAACATCCACACGGAGCTGAAGCATAGGTCAATGTCCAATTCTGCGATACACTGGTTGTTGTGGACCCGAGGGCAAACAAACCGTGCTAGACAATCCACGTTCGCACGATCAAAGTAAACATCACATTATGTGCGTAACTGTAAACTGCAAACTAATCTTTTACTATCTCTATTGGTACACTCCAAAGACGTCCGGTTCAAGTTGAAGGGAATCCGTTTAAATGGGCAGCGAACCGAAGTCTGGCCAAATATTTGACTTGATTTGGTTCATTTTGAACAGAAAGTGGTAAATTTGGAACCAAAACTAGTCAGGTTATGTTTGCTCTCCAGCACTTGAATTGGTTGCCCACCAGCAGTCAGTTAGTCAACGTAATCGCCTTAATCTCCCTTTTCAGGATGGTCGATAGTCTTTTGAGAAAAAGTGACAACGTGTAAAGACAATAAATTTTCAGAATTTCCCTCGAAAACCTATTAAACGTAACGTCATGCTTCAACTGCATGCCAAGAGGTTGCCTGCATTGTTGGTTATGCGTCAATGCAGATGCCATTTGGACGTATACAACGTGTGTTGTGCCAATTCTAATCTTGGTCAGATCACTTTGTGTACTTATCTGTGTCTTGCGCATCTCAAACTTGATGGTGTTATTTGTGTCTATTACTCACACCGTGACGTTGTTGATGATGACATAGGGCATTAGGCAAATTCGTCACTTCTATGGTATAATGTACTTAAAACTTAATGCAATATAGGCTAAAGTAAAGAAATATACATATTACTCGGAACTGCCTTACAGCAAGTTGAGACTGCTTTCTCTAATAACTTTTTTACTATGCAAATGAAAACAAGAAAATAATACGATTTCTGTTTTTGGCTAATCTGTGGTCACCTCATTTTTCGTTATTTTCTACGCAAACTCTATTACATGCATCAGACCTACCTTCACAATTTCAAAACATTTGGTTCTGTTAGCGGTAAAATGGAGGTACGTAGTGGTGTGGAGTACGATACAAGTAACATCGTGAAGTTTGGGGTCAAGAAAATGAATCTTCATTTTTTTTCCATCTTTCAAAAGAAATTAAATATGAATATAACGGTAAATTGATAGGACATAGTTCAGGAAAGTTCCGATTCAGCATTTTCTTGTTTCGTAACAGTTGGACTATCATCACCTCTTGGTTTACCTCTCCCGAATTTCCTTAATCTCTTCGTGTCAAATAAAACTTGCAGATCGGCTGGTGTTTCTGGCTGAACGGTATTTGAAGTTTCTGGTAGAAGAAGACACAGCCCAGCACCCAAGAGAGAGCAAATTGCCATGACGACAAAGGAAAAATTGTTGAAGAATTTATTCTACAAAACAGAAAATTATCAGACGTTTATGACGTTTCTATTACTCTAAATCAGCGAGCTTCTACTAAATGATCAAACACGAATGAAATGGAAAAGAAATTATACGTTTGACCTCAAACAGTTTGTAGAGAACGAAGATTTACAACAGAAGTTCAGCTCGACCGGAACTATCTGTATTAAAGGCAGGGGTGTCAATCCCTATTCAAATGTCTGGGGGGGGGGGGAGACGGGGACATACATGACGTAGCGCAACCCAATCCCTTTGGTTTTGAAGGGGGGTTGTCTTCATATAGGCCCTTTCCTCCCCCCTTATGATGACTGGCGTCCTATTCTAATAAGAATTATCATTTCAAAGTTAGTATGGCCAATTGACCATCATAGATGATCTGCCAGGTGAAATACACAGATTCCACGAAATTACTTCAAGATGTTATTTTCATCATGTCCCCAAAAATCTGAAACCACGCTTCGCAGCGTGGATCATTGTCGGAGATCATGGACCCGACCAGGCCCGTTGCTAGGGTGATATGTTTGGGGGTATGAAGGTCCCAGATTCCGACTGGCTGGATGTTTTTTCCAACTGAGTGGAGGCGTGTAAATAGCACTTTGTTTATGCGCTCTGCGTTTTGTATACAGCATTGGGGACCTTCTTTTGTCACTACATAAATGTGTCGTCCCGGGGGAGGGGTCTAAGGGGAGAGGAAAATTTTTTGTTAATATAAAGCTTCTTAGGTACAAAACGGTGCTATCTTTGGGATATTTTCGGAGCTGATCGTATATGGCTGGAAAATGTCCATAATTTAGTGATTTCTATTTTTTCCGACTGGCTGGATGTTTTTACTAACTGAAGTGGCGGCGCGTAAATTGCACCTTTTTTCTATGCCCCCTGCGTTTGTATACAGCAGTTGGGATCCTTCCTTTGTCACTATATAAGGTGTCATCCTGGGGAGGGGTCTAAGAGGAGGGAATTTTAGAAAAATTAGGTGTCCTTACATGCAGTCTGGTGCCACGTATGTTACCTTTTGAAGTAAATTTGTGTTAAATTCACTATTTTACTAGGAACTGAAAAAAAATCGGAATCAGTGAGGGGGGCATGACGAATGGCCCTCCCCTTTGCGTACGCCACTGATTGAATGATCCAGTATTGATGCGAGGCCCCTTCAGATGTTTAGAGATGTATGTCTGTTTTCGGAAAGTGTAGTGATCAGAATAGTTCCATGTATAATAACCATTTTAATGGTCATGAGAAGGAGTGCAGGCCGTGGCGCATGCGACCGAAGCGCGCCGAAACTTTATCATTAAATAAGATTTCCCTGACGAAATCTGCATTTAGAATCTTTATCGAGACACTTAAGAATTGCCCAACAAACCTACATGCCACTTAAAAAGCCAGTCAAATAGAACCACGACAATACTCTTTTACGCAAATGTGGGGGGACATTTGATATTGTGTCCCCCGCCCATCGAAATGTGGGGGACTTGTCCCCCCGTCCCCCGAGGATTGACGCCCATGATTAAAGGAAATGAAACAGCAATGAATTCCACATATTATAATAAAGAGCAAGTTGCAGTGATCATAGATCTATGAGTCTTAGTCACGGTTTTGCATGCATGGGCGTGGATCATGGGGGGGGGGGGGGAACGCGTCTCCCTCACTTTTTTGGAAGGGGGGAACATCTCCAAAAAGTTTCCCTCACTTTTTCAAAATGATGAAAACTAAAACTGTGAAGAAGATAATATAACAGTAGATTACAAATTGACACTACATTTTAAAAGCAAAATTGTGCCCAAATATTGCACCATTTGCCATCTAGACACTTTCCAATTTTCATTTTTTTCACAGGGGAGGTGGCCCCACCCCATTTCCATGTTTGTGGTCTTTACTCATTGCTCGAAATAAGAGACAAAATCGTAAAGTTACTTAAAAATTGCTAACGCCGACGTCAAAATGGCCGTGATGCCCCTGTAGTTTGCCGTCGGTTCTGTGCCACAAAATTCCACTCGCACTATTTACTACAGCTCCTAAAACTAATTTATGCTAGTTGAAGAAAATATTGGAAAGGTTCGTTGAGATTCGACTGCTATGCAAGGACAAGGTGTACCACAGTGAAATAAGGAAAAGATTGCTACCAATATCACCTCTATCAGACTTTCGAAAAAGCTCTGACATGCACAGTCCTGATCACTTTCATATCCAAATTTTATTAGATATGAGTAAACATGCTAATGACAGGGGTGTAAATACGAAGAGGGTGGCCCCCAGTGAAGATCAATGGTAGGTCTCTGCGAGCCAAAATGTCGGTCTCAAATCCAGTTCAATATGCTTTTGTAACAATAGACCAGACATGAACAACATTTGAAGTGAAAAGATTCCCCCAATTTTCTACAGAGTTCACGATTTTTTGATCGAATGCCCCCAAAATGTGCAAAAATTTTCGCGCGCGGATGTAATAGCTTAGTGGTCTATTTTATGCACCTGAACTGCAACGAATTATTTTGAGATTCGGGCAAAAGATTTTCTGTCCCCAAATTGGAAGAGTCCCGTACGCATATGATTATTACTACTGTCCTGTAAATTGTAATTATCTAGGAAATTTGGATCAAACAACTAAGTCAATGGAAGTCGGTCTCCAAGAAATGTAGTTGGTCCCAAAATAGTTCACCCCCTGCAATTCATGTATATAGGCCCCTGGCTAATGGTATATGTAGTCTAACGATTTACTGTTCACATACTTCACACAGTGTGGTCTTGATTTACCTCAAGAGCTAAGTAAAAAAATTCACAAAGCAAGGAAGATGAAAAACTTCCTAAAAAAGTAAAAATTCTTGGTGATATATTCAATTTAAATTTAGCACCAAATGTAGCACCATTTTGCATCCAGCCCACCTTTCGTAAGCAACTTTTCCAAAGGGGAGGGGGACGCCCCCTCCCTTAGACCCCTTCCCAGGACGGCGATTTGCAAATGGTGAAAAGTCCCCCCCCCCCGTCTTTGGAGATGGATCCACGCCCATGTTTGCATGTCGTATCAAAGAGAACCCAGACCTAAACTGTTTTTTTCTTTTAGAAATGTTACTGATTTTTTTATTGTTTGACCTTAGACTGATTAGGATCTTTGGTGCTCCAACACGTTATGTTAAAACTACGTCATCTCAATGGCAAGAATGTGAACACATCAGAATGGCATAGTATTGCATTAGATCGGAAGCTAGTATAAACATGGAGCTACTACTTGCTCCAAGTAGTAGCCCCATGATGTAAAAATAGCAAAACATTTTTTTCAACAGAGTGATTCCATGCCATACATAGAGCAGGATATAGGAACTAGAGGGCGGACTCCCCGAAAAAGCTGTGATCGCATGGGGACTCGGCCGCCATTTTGAAAAGGGGCAAAAGTCGCTCTTACGCCGTTGAACTTACATTGAACACGTACAAATTACACCACTTTTCCGTGTTCAGAAACATGCCAAAATATTTCCTTGTAAGTTACCTACATCAACCACAGGCAAGGAGGTAGAAGCATCTGACTTGAATAGAAAGATTCTTGTAGCAATTTTGTATTTTAGTCACAATGAAGTTAAAAATAAACACATTTTTCTTCACTAAATTTGCACATTGGCCAGTCACATTGAACCAGCAATTGTACAAACTTTGTGCAGGGAGCTTTTTCGCGACAGGTCAACGTTAGTCTACCCGAGGCCTCCATTACTCAGTAAATGACCAAATCGATTACAGTAGCTTAAGCGTCCAGGCTAGCCCAAATCTTATGAGCATCACTTTTTATTTTTAAAGGTACATATTAGTCTAGGTCTAGTACTGACTTCATGCAGTAAGGTTTGGCTGCATCTCCATAGTGTTTGTATGATGTGCCTTGGGTTAGAACCGTCTGCCCATGTCATGTTGGTTTTCGGAAAGACAAGTAGAAGAGGTGACCTTTTCAGGGAGGCAAACCCTCATGTTTACTCCTCAGTGTTTCGTTTGCGTGTCCCTCAATACTTCTCATCACTGTAGCAGCTGGTACAGAAACATTCATATCATCATTCGGGTGATGTAAATAGCTTTACATTACCACTTTGAGAATGTTGAAGTGGTAATTTAACCTTCCCATGTGTTAAAGGGAAGATCTTTAAAGTATGGAAAGAAAACATTTAAATTATACCAGATACAAGAACTGGGGTGAAAGTATGCTTCCAATATTTCCAACAAGATGGACAACTGCAGTTCCAGTGTTTCTGTAAAATCAATGTATCAAATAGTCCATCGTATAAAATGTTTCTTTTATAGATCTTCCGTTATTCATGGCCGTGGAAACGTTGCAGCAATAAGTAATGTCAGGTTTCTTCAATTTATGTTTAATGCCGCATTTTTTGTATAATGTCGCTAAAATCCTTTAATATCAGACAAGTAATCAATGCGCTGATAAATTCAAGATTTAAAATTTCTGATATCATGTCGTTAGCGCAAACTAGATCTTACAAGCGCAAGTTTAAGTAAATATTGCAATTTACATTCCTCGAAATACTGCATGGATATTTTGTAACGTTGTGCTTAAATCTTAGAGTTTCAGTATTAAACTTCTTCCAGTTTAATAATTGTACATCCAAGTTGCGAAACGATACAATTACCTCATTGTTGTAGGGAATAAATCCCCCACCAGCAGAATCATTGGCTGTATGGAGAAGCTTATGAAAAACCTTCCTACAAGTGCAAACATTATGAGCAAGATTCCATACGCATCCTTTTCACTTTCTGAAATGAATGGAAGAGCAACAGTTAGTAGAGGCAGTATTTCTAACGAGGGCAGATTTGCTATGTTTTATTTGCCCATACGAACTCAGTTCAGTTCTGATCCGCCACCGATCACACTTCCGTCAGAATTTGAGCAAAATACTAACATTGTTTCGTACACTGCACATAATAAAAATTAAAACTATCCACTGCAGTAACTTTGTCTGAAGAGTAGCAAGTTACTATAAAAGCTCGGCGTCGGGTAATTAGAAGGCTTTTCTCATCTGGCTTGATAATTACGGGATTGACCCTTATCTATTCTTACTTAGCCTGTCATAATCAGCCTAGTGATTGTTTATTTGGATATTTTCAAAAATGTCTTTCACCCTTCCTCTCAAATCTAATAACTGCTTCCTTCTCCAGCGGGCTCCACTAGGGTTTATTAATTTGAACTCTTAAGCTAGTAGTTGATTGTTATATATTCTGATGCTTGAAATAGAGCTTTGTAAATTAAGCCAGTTGTAGAGAAATTAACCACCATTGTCACGTTACCTCATCAACGTTCACTTTCCAATTAAATCAAGTGGCTACCATTTGCGTGCTGTTTGTAGTCATAAATTGTGGCTTAGGTAGCTGTTTAGCGTGCTTCCAAAGATATTTCCGCGTCATTCTAAGCCTAAACAACCTCACACGGACTTGATTCGCCTTCCCTGTCAGCCAGTGGCGTAGCCAACTTTCCCAGTCAAGGGGGACAAGGACAATTTTCTTCCTGATTTTGACATTTCGTCCAGGACTTGGCGGAATCTCAGTTTTTGGATCGCAGAGAGTTGACGTATTCAGTGGCGCCGCCAGGATCTGGTGATTGGGGCAGTACAGATGGCGTCCTAATGCCACTCGAGTCCCCCAAGTCTGCCTAAATTGTTCTTCTTTTTAAGCGCCCTGCGACTGTATGCAGTAGTGGAGGGATTCTTTCCTTGTCACTCCATAATTGTGATAGAAAATAATTGCAATAGATCTATCACTTGATCGGAAAAACACCTCACCCTACCCCCTACAGAAATCTATAGCTTCAGCAAACTTGGGATCATTTGAAAATTTTCAGAAATCGATGGGGGCGTGCCCCTATGCCGACGCCAATGGGCGAATTCGGGAGAAGTCCGGCACTAGAAGCGGCTGCATTAGGTGTAATGTTTATTTTGCTTCCCATTTTCTATTGCTACTTATTTTTTCCTTCTCTTCTCTCTCATTTTCCTCTTTCCCTCCTGCTTCATTTCCCTTTTTTCTCCTTCCTCTTCTCGATTTCCCCTCTCTATTTCTTTCAAGGGGGGCACTCTGCCCCAATGCCCCCTACTGGCTACGCCACTGCTGTCAGGGCCTGACCAGTTTCCTCATATCCCAGAAGCTTCGGATTGGTAGTGAAATTCCAACCGTCAGATGGTACTTCAATAAATAGTTAAAGGGAGAATGCAGTCACCCCAATAGAGGGTTGTATAGTAGACTATCCTTTTTCCTGAATGGCTCTTGAGAATCATGTGACAGTATTTTTCTCCCTCAATTGTAAAATTTACAAGAAGCAACTGCTTGGTTTACCTTGAATATGCACTATTTATGCCCTAAAATGTTATGACAGATACTTGGAAGAGAAATAAGAAGAAATTTGTGACATTTAGCCATTGTTTAAAAATAAGTTTAGGGCGACTGCTTTTGACCTCTAAGTGTTATATCAGACCTTATTTTGATTTTTGTTCATTTCGATTTCATATATATGTATACATGTATATTATATACAAATAAACTGTCCAAATGGCAAGACTTAACAAAGTGCAAAATTTTGCGAACAAAGGAGCCAGAAGCAGTTAGTTATGGTATAAAACAGTGCTTTCATCAGGAGGTCTTCATAAATAATAATTATATATATATATATATATATATATATATATATATATATATATATATATATATATATATATATATATATATAACCTGCAGTTAGTTAGAGACAACTCCAGACTTGAAATAGATACTTGTTAAGGTTACGATTTCTAAAGGTTTTAATTTGCTGAGAAACGGCTGTTTTAAAACACATTTAAATCGTTGTGTAACCTGTGCTGCTATTAAAGAAACCGATTTGGTACAGAGCTATTCTATAGGGCCAAAGTTCAAAATTTTTCAAAATATCAATTGTGATACGGTAGGAGTGGTTTATCTTCTTACTTGTTTGGATTGTAAAAAGCAGTATGTTGAAGAAACAGGAGGGGAGCAGAGGATTAGACACCGTGGACACTGGCAAAAGATGCGTAAAGCTAGTGCGCTTCTGGGTAAAAATTTTCAATCTTGTTAAAACTTTGAGTTGATAGGAACTGAAAGGCTAGTTGACAATAGTAACAAGAAGTAGAGCTCAAGTGGATTTACCGCATGAATATCTTTGACCCAGTGGGCATGAATTTGAAAGACATCAGCTAATAGCTCTTAAGATAATTTTACACCTGCATTCTTTCTTGGGTTTCTTTTCCTTCAGATGTCCACTAAGTTATGATTTTTCCATATCCAGGATACATTCTTCACTGGCTCTTTGCTTGGTCTTTTGACCACCTCCAAGCTTATCAAAAGTCAGGTTGAACACACATTTTAATTCGCCGCCCTATATAATAGCACCATTTGTAATACTAAATCTGAATGTGTAAGATGCGCGAGACGTTACTAAAAATATCAGGTCATCATTACTGGGGCCCTATGTTCAGTTGTACCAATAGTAGTGAAGAAAAAAAAAACGGTTTTCTAAATTTACATCAACAATAAGATACATTCCATCCTGATCACAATGAGTTTTGACAATTCTGTGATATAACTGTTTTTGCGTTACCTTTACTTGAAGTCGAGCCATGAAAAAGAGAATATCCCCACCCCATTTGTTTTCCAGTAACGTTTGTCCTCAAACGTACTATAAATTTCCTGAACAAGTATAATGTTTAACTTGTGCCTATGAAAATAAGCTAATTATTCAATAGAAAGGACATTTCACTAATTGGTAGAAACAACAGAGTAAAGTCTTTGCTGTAACCCACCTAGTGTATCTATTTCATGTCTTTTCGGCTCCCGGGATAACTTTATAAGAGGGATACAAGATGTCATTTCAATTTTATCTGGAATGGTCAATCTGACAAAGTAAAACGAAGCACCATTGTAAACGATACTGAAAAGGGGGGTTTTAAATTTGTTGACGTAAAGCGTTTTTCAAACATGAAAGACATATTGGGTGGAAAGGCATCTAAAGGAAGACAACACTGGTTACTGAAAGATATTTTGCGATCTTTCACTTTTAGATTTTGGTCAGAAACTGCTTTTCTATTGCAATGTACATTTTCATGACATAAAGAAGGCTGAAAATATTTTTATAACACAAGTTTGTATCGCCTTTAGTGCAGCCACGTTTTGTAATCCATCCACAGTTATTTTGGTGACCAATAAATGGTTTGGAATAATTCATTATTTTTATAGCTTTCTAGAGAACTCTCACCTAGCTAGGTTACTCTTACTATTTTGTAGGGTACTTTATAGACAACCCCGTTTATCGACAATCTCATTTATTGAGTTTGATCAACTTGAATAGCATTTAAACAATTTATTGAATGAATAGTTCCCTTTTTTTGTATTTAAAAGTTATTAAACTACTACATGGGCGTGCCTATATGCAATTACATTGTTACTTAATTGCTGCTTTTTAAATTTCAATGCATGCATGTTATCACAGACTGTAATTCTTCATCAGGGCGTGAAACATTTACTGAAGGAGGAGCCACCTATTTCCCAGATCTCTGAATTCGTCTCTAAGTTTTGACTTTTTCCAACATTTATGAAAAGTTGACGTACCGATGACGTATGGTAGCACCACAATCCCAATCATTGCAATTCCAGAGAATGAATATCCACAAATTAAAGGCCGTAAGCAACCAAATCTGTAGTAGGATGAGATATAGAAGATTCAGAGGAAGAACTTGTTAAATCGTTACAGTCAAACAGCCTTCAAAATAATGTCATTCTCACAAGAGAATATCATGCAAGGAGGGAAATGAATAACTTATTTCTTAGAATCCTACAATGATTGAAGTTTGACCCGAAAGTTCCGACCGTAAAATGAATTGCAAAATTATTCTACTGCAAAGGATAAAGTAGCCTACCTCAGTCTACAATTATGTTAGCCATCTAAGCGAGTTACTTATTGTTATGCACTATAAAAAGTTTCAGCAATCTTGTAGATATAACTTTATTTCTCAAAGGTAACAGAAGGCTTCGGGTTCTTATTTTGTATTAAAAAAGTAAGGTGTCTTACTTCTTCATAGCAAGCAACGAAACGGGTAAAGCGAAAACATCTGTAGAGCTACTTATAAAGAAGGTTAAGTAACGGCTTCCAGGAAGAGAGTTGGTAGAGAGTGCGAACCCGAAGAAGGCCAATGCAGTTGTAAACCTGTAGACGAATGAGACGATTTGTTAACGGATATTTGATTTTTCTTTTTTTTTTTTTTTTTTTGCAAAATTTTGTTTTTCCCATCAGGTGACGTAATCAGTGTGGGCATTTTGTAAACTGTCCTTATGAAAATTAAGCATGTAACAGAGATCATATTTACAGGAATAAAATATCGCCCTAACATTTTGACTGCTGAACAATTCTCAGTAACAGGTACCAACCTTGAGTAACTTGAGAAACTCGGGACTAATTTCAAAAGTTATACCGGCCATGCATGCAGTCAAAATTCGCACAATATTTAAAGGACAATGAGTCATTGTAGCTTGACATAATTTGAATCTTCTCATTGCGTTTACATGCAAGAAGGCATGATAATTTTACCTTAATGTATCAAAGGTGTATGAAGGTATTTATGAGTGAATAGGCAAAATAAAAATGTATGGTCTGTGGCTTCTCGAAATATTTTGCGATACCATCTAACCGGAGAGCCACCATAGGTGAGCACGACAGGGCGTAGGGTATGACGAAAGGTCTTGCTCAAAATTGCTCTCAGATTGAAGAAAATGGCACTTCCAAAAACTTGATAGAGCATCCAAACGTCCTTCATTGTGAGACTCAATGCTTTACAAGTTTAGTCTACTTTCAAAAGAAAGGTAAGTTTACAATTTTTTTCTATGAAAGACTTGTTAGACATTTGAGTCGTCCGTCGATGGGTGGGGGATCTTTGAGGAGGAGTGTGCCCTCTCCTTTGAAACTTTTGTGCACTTATAAGAAGCTCAGATACAAAGTGGTGCTATTATTATATCTGCGGATGGGTTCATGCACAAGAAATTACCATTTTTAGTGTTTAAGAAACCAACATGTTTTGTGAAACAAAGATGTTTGAAATTATAAAATAGTTAACACTGTCGTCATAAGCCAGCAAGAGCTGTTCGTGCCTTGCTGGCACAACCTGTTCCGCAGCAGTGTAGAATGACTTTGTGTTCTTTTCAGTAGAGTATTGCAGAAGTGCGAAGGGCGACAAAATTTGAAACACATGTTGAATAATCTGTATTGATCTTAGGTGAGAAAATAGAACCCGCTTCGATAGGGGTACCTTGGTTTGCATTGTGACATGCCACATACAAGAGAACAATTATGCGATTGAGGATAACTTTTGCAACCATAACAAAACAGTGTACAAACGTATTTCTAGGTAACTAGGCTAGTGGACGGACATTTACTATTCACTATATGATAGTAAATTATAAACAAAGAGCATGGAAATTCCGAGGCGTGCGAAACGCGCAGTAATGTGTTCGTATCGAAGGATTTACGCTCCTTGAGAGCAACAAACGGTAATTCCGTCTAATCAACTGATCGCCCTTGGGGGTTACATCCCCCTATCATCGTACCTACTATCTTAACTAGGGCTCTCAAAGAAACTAGAAAATTCTCTGATAGGGACACCACGGCTCCTATTCACATCATGTGCAACGTACCACTGGTTAAATGGTGATATAAAAGTAGTTATGATTACAGTATTTAATGAATTTGGAATAATGAATTGTGTCGCAAGCCAGATCAATGTTATCTCAAGACTGCACCATAAGAAGTTGATCCCACAGAAGACGCAGTCGTGCAAACCAATAAAATACCCGTCAGCCTAAAATGTATCTAGTCATAAAGCAGAGCTTATAAACGAGGTGTTCTCTAGCTGCACCTACTCCCTCACTTGAGTTTTATTGACCTAGCAGATCGTTTTTCAATATTCCATATTATTTACCAAGTTGTTTCCAACCACAGAATTCTATGGCGCTAACTCTCTTGATGACAGGGAGTAAGTTTAATAGCTGTCGAACAGGTGCTAAGTTATTGTGATTTATTGCTTACTTTTCTTCTATCATTTATGATGTTCTGGGGGCTTAAACTTGACAAAATTTAGATTGAGGAAGGTATAAATTTTCCATAAAATCTGATTTTTTCAACAATATTATTGACAAAGGTGTTCTTTTGAAGGAAATCTTGTGTCATAATATATCCAGTACCAGTCAACCTTGAGAAGTCCATAAAATAAAGTGGCAATAAAGTTTCCCAATTCACTGCCAACTC
The DNA here is from genome assembly GCA_029531755.1 of Holothuria leucospilota. Classification (NCBI taxonomy): domain Eukaryota; kingdom Metazoa; phylum Echinodermata; class Holothuroidea; order Aspidochirotida; family Holothuriidae; genus Holothuria; species Holothuria leucospilota. Next base: position 37,946,002 of record CM055972.1, on the reverse strand, counting down.
TTACGACCGTCAGTTCTGTGGGATCATCTTGGCATGACCCAGCCAAGCGTTCTCAATGCACTCCAGGTGAACTTGGTAATTGTCAATTTCAGTAACATGAGAAAAAGACGTTAAACTGCCAGGTAACCAACCAACAAAAATTTCACATATTAAGAAAATATCGACACAGAGGTCTCTCTAAAACAGATACACCTTGATACATTTTTCAGCATTTTTGGGGGTGGCCATTAGACAAATGAATGTTGCACTTAACGTATATTTTTTTTGTAAATAGAAGGAAAACAGGAGAGAGTATCGTGCACGAAGCAAAACAAACAAACAAACAAACAAAAAACAAAAATAAAACTTCAGCTTTTGATGGTTAATTTCCATATATATAACGAAAAGAGGAAAAAAGTTGTAAATGCGATGAAAAATATCACATTGGGTGTTGCATGTAATAAATTACAATATCACTACTTGAGAGTGAGGGGCGAAAAGGGGTGCCCCGTTCTCTCAACAGTTGGGGCGGCCCGCTGCCCTTTCCCTACGCATTTCTACAGACTTTACCTCAAAATGTTTTGTTGGTGTTTAAGTCTCCTTCCTTTCAATCCAAAGTGTGCAGTACGCCTGTCAGTCGCCCCCCCCCCCCGGTGGATGACGGAAGCCGAAAAGCAAAGGTTACCCCTGAATAAGTCCTGCTCCCTGAAGGAGCTACGTCCCTTGATCATGGAGTACTATGACTTAACAAACCCAGCCATCAGACCCTTCTTTAAAAGGTCGGTCATGCTTTGCCCCATTCTTGACTGATTATACATAATAGCTACTACGCACTCTAGTAAAGTGCTAGCAATAACTGTCATGAACAGTTTTTCATAAGACCATGTCCGTCAACCTTGCTAAGGTATAGGCCTACTTATATCCATAATCTTATTTTTTTATCAACCCTGGATTTGCTTTAAAGATATCGACGAATGTACAAGGAATATATTCAGAAAAAGTTCAATTGCTTTATTTCTGTTAACCGACGTAGTCGACATCACATACAGTCGACATCACCTAGTATTCCTGAGACGGCCCCCCTATTTGACTTTTGCAATGGGTTCCGGATCTACCTGTCCCTCTATTGTTTGCTGGGATGTTGATGTTCTCTTTATGTGGTATCAGAAGGCTTATTTTGGATCCACCAGTCCTTACTCTCGTCTGCTAAACAGGGCGCAATTTGCCTACATTTTTTGTGTGAAAGAACTCAAGCTGTATTTCACACTAAACGGCGCTTCCCCACTGAGACGGAATTTCTTCTCTTCCAAAAGGCCAGTGACGTTCCGGCTCAACTGAATATCGAAGAATATGTCTAGGAAAAAGAGTCCAATGAAGAACTTTTGACAGTTGATTAACATTGCCACAGTCCCATTTTCGTACGGACAGTAGTCCCACATCTTGCTAGACTCATAATTCCATAATCTGCCAAAGTGTTTGAATCTACAAAAAGATTTAAATATGCACAATCTCAATTTCTAACAATGGAGAAATATGGTTGCCTGGTACAGTGTATAGTTAATGCGGACATTTCACCCTGGTAAATCTACTCCAGGTAGACTAATTTCTCTACGTTTGATTAGCGAAGAAAACATACTAGGAGAGGTGCTGGCGGATTGCCCTGGAGGGGAAATATATTTTGGAGTCGTTTCTTCCTGGGATAAAAATCCCGCTGTCAATTTGGTGGGGTAAGGGGAATGATCAAGGGAGTGATGGAGTCTTTCTTTCCTGGGATAAAAATCCTAGTGTAAATTTGGTGGGGTGGTGAGAGAAATGATCGAGGGAAACTCTGTACGATCATACTGGCGTCTAGAACTGTATAGCCAACTTACCAGCTCCAACATAAGATTAAAGTAACCGTCAAAGTCGGTTTCCTGAACAATTCTAGGAATACTCTAGCTCCTCTGATCTTGTGTTCTGCGTCACAATCCACTTTTACAAAAGAATGTAGGGCCATTTCCTCCTCCGATAACGCAGGCGAGGGAAAGTCCTCTGATCCATTGAAAGAGGCGATTTTCTGCATTACGTTCTCAGCTTTTTCGATTTCGTTCTGGGAGATTAACCAGCGGACTGATTCTGGTACGAACCTAAAGTTTGATACGCAGATGCAACACACGAATAATATACTGTTTAATCACCGTCAATGGCAAGGGATAAAAATATATAATTAAAAGAGGTGTTTTTTAAGTTCTTTTTTGTCTGGAAATTCTCGCAGATTTCCCCTTAAAACATGTCACATGGCTTCTGTTCAATGCAGTTCACATACAGTTTTACTAATATGAAGGACTTCTACAATAATGGATCCAAATCTGTACAGCCAAGCAAATAAATTAATTCAAAACATGTTCCCTGTAAAGGAAAGAATTAAGGAAATCATATTAAAACATACTGGAAGAATGTAATATTTCAAGTTGGTTCATAACAACTGAAATATATACCTCATACACTGACGTCACCAGACGTCATTTCGAGGCAAAACAATGAGACACACTGCACGCACGACGTAGACTTCCGATTGTTTAACAAATCAGCTGTCTGCATTCTTTAGTGTAACTTGCAATGATACGTTCTTGCCTCCAAACGAGGGAGCACCTTCTGCTCTCTGAAGTCATATGCATAAGGTCTATAACCAACACAAGGTGGCATAGAAGAGTTTGGGGCTCATGGCCCTCACTTCTGCATGAATGAGGTGATAATAAAAGCTTGGGGAGATACCAATTCGTAAATAAGTATTCATGTAATTTACCATATAAACACCATTAGGATTATGGTTGGTGTCATGAGGACGAGGTTTAGAATCCTCCAGTCTCTAATGAGATAAGCGATTCCTGCCATCATCACCAACGAAACTGACATCATGCCGGAAGGAATGGTCCCAATGAGTAGACGATGCCTCGGTACAAGGGATTCAAACAAAAGATTCATTAAAGGTATTCTTATTCCCTGAACAGAAAAGAATGTAAGATATGTGTTTCAATGTTGCGATATCCAAGAGATTGGTAACATGAAACCGCTGTGACAAGTTTCTAACAGTAAGTAGTCTATACTAATTCAAGACGGAAGGAAAGAATAGCACTTTATGGTTGCACATTCGACTTTGTCTGCAATGCAGGCCTATCAAGTTTCTATATTCGTATGCTATTGTGTGGCAAAACACCTGTCTGAATATAAAGCACCATATACATCTTGAATTGAATCAATAGCACGTGTATGGACTTTTTATATGAAAATGCATTGGCAAATTATGCTTGCCCTTGATGTTCTGGCTTGGCATAAAAACAATAGATGTTCGAACTTAGCAACAGTAACATTCACTTATAAACAAATGGTAATTAGGCTTCTCAGTTAAAGAATTAATTTCATGTTTTCAGAAATCAGCAATGGACCACACAGATAACAAAATAGTAAAACAGTAATTACACTTTTAACATTTTTCTACTTTAAGCATGAGTTAAAGTCACTTTTTCCAAAGCTGATGAGTAATAGCTTCACTTTCAATTTCAAGAAACCCCCTGATATAGTTCAATCGGAACAGCTCAAATTTTCAGAATGATTCTAATACTCTGTCCGACCATTCCTACCATTTCGCAAAAATTCCATCACAAAACAACACGATACGCAAAATTACATTTAAAAGTAGCTCTACGTTTCGAAGAAGGTTAAACATGCACTGATACGAACTTTAAAGGAAGTTACAATTACTAACCAGTATAAATGTTCTTCTTAATTTTTTCTCACTTTCTAACTCATCAATTATAGAACATTGATATCTGACAAATATTTCGACAAGCTGATTACACTTCCAGAGAATACTCAAAATATTAATAAACAGAGAAAATTAACCTAACCTTGAATATAAAACCTGCAAGAAACCTTAAAGTCACGAACAGTGCGTAACTCTGCACCACAGACACAGCTAACCCAATGGCGTTGAATAAAATGAGAGAGACGATAATGATAGGTCTCCGTCCGTATTTATCTGCAATTGGACCACCAACGAGAGATCCAATTCCAAAGCCTGCCACAAGGAATGATTGTGACAATCCGGGAAGATAGTCTCTACCGCAAACAAGTTCCCACTAACAAGTGAAGAGACAACATTTAATACAATTATACAGGCCGTAATAACATAACATTTTAAAGCGTCCAAGTAGCTAAGAATGTCAGATAAACTCACATGGCATTTCACGAAGGATGGTTAAAATCCAAAATTTTAACTTAACTTGGAATCCCCATGGATAATCAAAGCTCATGTCATCAGAGTGTTAGGAAGCATTGTTTTATACAATCAGTCATAACTAATTTAATAAGCGATAAACTGTATTGCAGACATTTTTATTGTGTTGTGTGAAAGCCTTATTGGTATCCTAAATACATGTCATAGTAGGGCTGCAACATCAAGCATCAGTTGCAAGAGTGCAAACAGATCTGTCTTTTATAACTATCTCAAACTGATGCAACGATGTTTCAAAGACAAATCGGCAAGCTACCTTGTTCTCTGAATACTTAGGGCGTGTGTTATAGTTTTATGATAGCAGACAGTTACTGATGTAATAAGGTAATGCAAAAATACGTTGTCTTCAACCTTTGTGGAAGGCAAATTAAACAATTTAGGTTACGGTGCCGACCCAACATTTTACCTTTTTCTTGCTCTGTGGGTTCAACTGAAAAAAATGTTTAAAAAGTTTCACACACTGTCAAAACTGTCATTTCAAACTTGAACTGATGGGATTTGTGGGGCATCTAACTAGGACTGGTTCACAATCCACCATACTAGTCTAATTTTGTACCAGATCTAGTTAAATATATAACTAGATTCCGGTTAACTGTTCCTCGGACCTGGGCCAATTCAACTTGAACGAAATGTTGTAACAGTGTAACCTATAAACAAACTTGTAAAATTAAGGAGGAGTTTCTGACTGCTCGAACTTTTCTTCATCTTCAGGTCTAAGACTTTGGCATAAGATAAATAAAGTACGTTTGCCAATTGATTCTCTAGGCAATTACGAATTCAAAGTTTAAAATGTAAGTCTGATTTATGTTTGGTCGAAAAATTGTGTAACCGACAGGGATTAGCAGAAACAATAGTGGCCGTGTTGACCTTATGTAGCGTCCATGGAGTAGAGCACGGTAACCTTTTGTTTGGGTAGCCTTTACATCTCTAGTGTTGAATTTTATTTAGGTTTTAGATCGTCGCTGAGGCAACAAACCCTGCAAAATGTTTCTCTGGCTTGGTATGATCATCCCTTGCATTAATGCAATCTGAAAAGACTATATTATAACAAGCATTTAAGAGAGTGTGTGGATTGTACTTCAAGCGTCCAAGTTTATAAAGAGACAATCGGTCTTACCTTGAAAAGTCTCATGGTATTTACTTTCCATCGACTACGATAGATCAATCAACTTGCATTCAATAAAAATCAAGTACCAGCTTCTCATATTTCAAGAGCTAGTTGCCTAATCCAAATCTTTCAAGATAGTGCGCTTTATCTCTCTCTGGGATATTTGCTTTAAAATTTTAAATGATAGGTTATGCAATTAAGAAAACGTGCAGATACGTGCAGTCTTGTAGTGGACTTGAGGATGTATTGTGGGTCATCCCTGACCCATCTCAACGATATTTTTAGTCGCACTAACTGAATTCGTATAGTATAAACAGATGTCGAACCTAACGGAATAATCGCGAAAACAGGCTAGCTGGCTGCATAATTTTGCTAAGTGCTTTCCAATTATTTCGGTTCAACCATCTTTACCTGTCAATTGCTTTAGAGGCAAATAGACCTGAACGACAATTTTATTACTCTGTTACAAAACTACCCTACCTTAACATTTTAAACTTCGATACATCTTCAACGACGCTTTGTTGTGCATTTCTACTGTTCATTTCCTACAGTATCAGCATAAGTACTAAGTAGGAATATCAGTTGGTAGTCAGTATTTCTTGGTCCCTTGGATATAAATAGTTGCTTAAAATTTCAAAGGTATGATTAGTATAGAAGGATATTGGCAACTACTTAGAAATTATACAATAATGATTATTCCATAAAATACTTTAGTTGATGTGGCAATAAGTGTGACCGAGGCTCTGGTATTACGCACAAAAAGGAAAAGTCACTCAGTGTAACGGCCAGTAGCACAGGTGACTGCAGTCGAGCGTTTCATTCGATAAGAGAAGTAGTAAGCTTTGATGAGTTTTTTGCATGGCCATACTCACGTCCGAAACAATTGAATGTCCAGTTTCCTCCGTGTCGAACTCCCAGCCATTCGAACATGGCTGTGTCTCCACTCGGATGGACGTATTGATATACTCTTCACACTGAGAGTAGGTTCTATCTACGATGGGTACACTCTCATTTAGTAACAATCCTGGAAGATTCAAACAATGATGAGGAGGCACCGTTGCAAGAAATACACCATCCACGGTAATAAATCCAGTTTCAATATTCATTAACACCGACGCTAATGCAATCATAAGTTGCATCCTTCCTATGGGTTTGGCAGCATCGAGTGCCTGATCTAGCTCCATGGCTTGAACTTTCCGTTTTCTTATTTATCAAACGAAATCCGTACCTCGACACTACACTTCAGTCCCTATTCTCTTTCAAAAGTTAGGCTCGTTGGTGTTACGCCTAAGCGTAATTGCTGTTGACTTTGACATGACTTGGTGCTTTATGTCACCTGAGTCTATACACACAAAAGTTTGATCTCTGATCACATACTTATTGGATGCTGTTCTCTGGCGTAAAGATAATCACATGATATAGATACATACACATTTAGATTTTTAAAGGGGGTATTTCAAACATATATCTCTATATCCCCTCCACCCAAGATTAAAAAAATACGAAAAGGTAGATGACATTAGACACTTTCCAACTTGGCCCGAAAACAATCAAAGGATGAAACGTGAAACTACTGTCTCTCATCAGTGAAATAGCTGAAAAACTTAGACGGATGTTTAAGACCACACTTCGTATCTATATCTTTGTGGTGGGACAATACTTCGTTCACTCCTGGTTTTCAGTGGCCCACTGCTGCTTTACTGATGTGCTTCTGAATTTTTTTTTTTCTTGCTGTGTACTCTGCTGTCGTTCCTGGATTTGAGCTGCTAAGGCACCTCAGCTGTATGCATGTACGTGTTGTAAGGTTGTGGAGCTGTGTTATGGGGCTGCGAAGTAGTATGGTAAGGTTGTAGTGAAGTTTTGATGTGGTATGATCAAATTCACGAAAACGAGGGTGATACCTGTTCCGTCGGAGGGTGGATCCACTGGTTGCTATTACAAAGTTAGATCATGGCTCCCCTTTTATTGTAGGATTTTGGTTCTTAACCAGGGCTCCAGTGAAGTTTTCTCTTGTTAGTCTAGTACTCTTACTTTCTTACCAGGATGTTGTAGCGGTAAGTCTCTTACGCTTGTTTATTGTAATAGTGTTCCGTCAGCCTAGGTACCATTTCTTTCTTTGAGAGAATTGCAAATCTGCTGAGATTTTTGGGGTTGTCTGAGGAGGGTAATTGCTTGGTAACAATGTTCTTACGGGTCTGCCATAAGAATGCTGACAATACATCGATTTAATGTCAGCATTAAATCGAATAAATGTCAGCATTAAATCGAATAAATGTCAGCATTAAATCGAATAAATGTCAGCATTAACTATTTAATGCTGACATTAAATCGAATTTATGCCTCATTAATTATTTAATACTGACATTAAATCGATTAAATGCCTGCATTTTATCGAACTGATGTCAGCATTAACTCGACCAATGATGTCTTAGCATACTACGATCAGCCAATTGTATGAGCTGTTAGAAAGCTTGAGTTGCGGCCAGCGTGCTTCATGTGCATGCCATATGCTTATTACTATACATATTCCGCTATAGCTTAAGTCCGTACATCACACAAGGAGGCAATATGAGGAAAGAAATTCCTGTTCGAACGTTAGGAATACCACGTATTCTTAGAGTCAAAATAACATAAATAATGTTACACAGGCGACGAACTTTTTGGAACGTTTCACAGAGAGGTTAGTTCGAGTTCATTTAGGGAAGGCGATTCATGTAAATTAGCCTAGTTTTGGGTCCTACACCTGTATAGTGAAGTATGGTCCTACCCCGTTACTCCTAACGTAGACCTAAATTAGGCCTGAGCATAGAACTAAGCCAGACTACGGTTGGCTTAGTCACGGTAACCCTGACTCAAGGGAACATGTTTACATTTGGTCTTTTCCCTCAAACATCCGACGTCTATGGTGCGCCTACCGTGGCATAAGTCCTGAAATCGACATTTGTTGATTTAAATTGACATAAGTCAGTTTCTCTTGAGGTGATTGGATGAAATCGTCATACCTGGAGGAAATCGGCATATGTTCAATTAAATCGATATATGCCAGTTTCTCCTGATGGGGATGGGGAGGGAGAGGGGCAAGTGGGACTCACATCCCAACTCATTAGGTGTGGTATGCATATGCGGGACCGATTAACTCAGCTGGCCGGACTTGAGGTCCAAGGATTGCAAGTTTGAATCCCGGTTACCATCTTAGTGGACCGCCACCATGAGTTGGCGCGGAGCGTTCCAAGAAAATTTGAGATTTTAATTCATCCCAGATCGCCGGAAATGACACTTGCTAGGCTTGACAGCAGCCATCAAGATGTGCAATTTTGGTGGAAAAATGTAAACTTTGATTTTGTTTTATTCTCAGACACATTGAGTTTGTCCAATCAATCCGAATCGATTCAAAATTATTCAAAGTGGGTGAATTACTTTGCCAGATCGCCAGTGTGGGTCCCCAAGCCCCCCAATAGCTACGCCACTTGTACCCTTCCTTCTTTTTGATATGTTGCCGCATCTCCTAACTATGAATTTCCATAGAATCTTAGGTATCTACAGTTGCATGCTGTTACCAGCATGCATTATTATTGACAGCAATCTGCCGACGCTCCAATCATATTCAGACGTGCGACTTCTTTGATCGTGCCTAAGTTTGGTGGTCATATCCCGCAACACACCATAAACTGGTAGAACTTTGCAAATTGAAGATCGAATCGACTGTTACGTCCGTCAAAACCATGTAGTGCCCTTGCCGACATTCAGTTTCCAGACAGAAATTTGCAACAGCTGAAAATTTTTAGCAATTGAACCAATTAGATACCAGCCATTAGGAACGAAGTCAATCCCAGGAGTCAATGGTCATAGAGTTTAGAAAATCGTGGAAACGCTTTAAAACAGGCTACGACAGTCTAGTTGAGTTGTCGTGTACCAGGGAGTTGTTAGGACCTCCCTGCTTGTATAAGTTCATATAGCGTGAGAAGGGTCTTAAGACCAAAGTGGTATTTGCCCTCTTTGACGCGAATGGGCCATACTGATAGACTAAGAAGAAGCTACCTAGGACCAGTATGAAAAGGCCGAGAAATCGAATAATGCTGAACTAGAAGCAAGAGCAGTTGATTGACCTCGACTTGAAGCAGGACAATTAATTGCCACAAGCAAGATTGTGAGAGGAGTCGGGTAGGCTGTTCGTCTAACAAAACCTCAGCTATAAACTCTACTGTTAATATATAAATTGGAAATAGCGTCATCGAAAATCTACCTGTGAATGCAGCTATATCATGTGATTATTGAACAGGTTCTTTGTAAAAACCTGGAAGCTCCATGGTAATATAAGATAAGATATTAGCCGATTTCCTAACTAAAACAAGGATAATGATATTTCCTAAAATCTTAGAGTAGACGGCAACCATAAGCAGGATACTCATATATATATATATATATATATATATATATATATATATATATATATATATATATATATATATATATATATATATATATATATATATATATATATATATATATCTCTAATTAGGCACTTAGGGGTAAAGTTGTTGTTGAAAAGTCGAAATTAAGGGGAAAAAATATTTAGGGTGACATATAAGTTTCGCCTTAACGTTTCCACAGACTTTTTCTATAGGACTACGCAAACTTACAAGGGCGCCCTCTTAGATTTACAAACTAGATGCCATTACTTCAAAGTTGTCAAATTTACGGATACCTAGCTGTTAACACGAACGGATGGCTGGCCATTGAAATAACGTTAATTATATGTTTAGATATATATATATGTGTATATATATATATGTGTATATATATATATATATATATATATATATATATATATATATATATATATATATATATATATATATATATATATATATATAGAAACTGAAGCTGGGTTTGAACCAACGACCTACTGCTCAACGTGCAGTACGCTCTACCAACTGAGCTATCGGAACTCTGCTGGAAGAACTGGTCAATTTAATTCAAATACCAGACGGGACAGTTTTCCATCATTACGTCACTTGAAAGCTCCGCCCAGCATTTTTGTAAGTACGGAAGTGTAGATGTGACGTTGCGACTTGTAAATATAGAAACTGAAGAATGGTGGGATGCGGATAAAGTCGCATAATTTTTAAACCTGTGTAATATGCGTCTAACATTGGCAACCTTTGCCTTAGTAGGAAAGACGATACCACCAAATGATGAAAAACTGAGGTCCGAGCTGGGTTTGAACCAACGACCTACTGCTCAACGTGCAGTACGCTTCCCATATATATATATATATATATATATATATATATATATATATATATATATATATATATATATATATATATATATAAGGTCAAAGTACTGCGTAGCACTTATGAAGTAGGTAGGTAAAAATGAAGTAGTAAATAGTGCTAAAAGTTTGTGAAAAATTCCACGACGTTTCGGGTTTAAACCCTTCATCAGGTGGCAAAAATGCAACTGATCGTTGACACGGCCAAACGTACAATTAAAAAAAAACAATAAAATTGGGCACGGTAAACCTCGGCTAGGAAAACAGACAGTGTTAAGTGGTTACCACAAGTCAAAAAAATGCAGGAATTGCTGTGTTATAACAGTTCAAGTCTAACATTCAGACCATGTGGGGACAGGGTTCCAAGTTTCATGATTAGGCGGTTTTCGGCAGCTAGGCGGTCATGATCGGAACCTCGACACGAGATGGCCGCCGAAACCATCAAGTCACGGATCGAGCATGTTGACGGGGGATTGAAGTGTGTGGCTACCGGGAACCCTGGGAGGTTCTGTTTGATTGACCTCAGGTGCTCGGTGACTCGGTCAGCAAGACGACGTTTTGTTTCTCCCACGTACAGTATATGACAGCGTTTACATACGAGAACGTAAACAACATTGGCTGAAGTACGGGTAAATTGCTGATCAACGTTAAACCGGTTGTTGTTGGGACCTACAACGGAAAGGTGTTTGTCATAACTGACCACCGGGCAAGTATTGCATCTCCCATGGTTGCAAGGGAAAGTTCCTTTGGTGTTAGGCACTACTGCTTGAGGTTGAGAGGCACGGACCAAGTGCTTAGATATGTTCTTTTCAATTCTGAATGCTGTGATGGGGGGTTCAGGGAAATGGTCAAGGGTGGATGGGTCATGACGGAGGGTCTCTACATTCCTGTAAATGGCACGTACACGGACAGCGACCGTCCCGTGTTCAAACCCGCGTGGCTCAATTTTCCTTCTGGTTTCTTCTTTCATTCTTCCCTTGTTCAAAAGGCTATGCCGGTACTTGGGTTGAATTTAATTCAGTTCGAATCAGTTACTTACTCTTCGACCTACATTTACAGTCGATTTTACCACGTTCGACCTATCTAATTTACCCGTTTCGGGATTTACACACTTTGTGTGGTAACAAGGAGGGAAAATTGTAGCGTGCGGTATTTGTACCTTGGTTCAAGCCGAGAATCACGTTAGTCACGGTGGTGCAGTGGTTAAAGCAGTCGCCCGGACAGCGACCGTCCGGGTTCAAACCCGCGTGGCTCAATTTTCCTTCTGGTTTCTTTTTTCATTCTCTCCTTGTTCAAAAGGCTATGCCAGTACTTGGGTTGAATTTAATTCAGATCGAATCAGTTACTTACTCTTCCACCTATATATTATATATATATATATATATATATATATATATATATATATATATAATATATATATATATATATATATAGATATATATATATATATATATATATATAGTAGTGGTACGGTAAGACTTTGTTTTGTTGAGCACTTTCTAGTTTCAAGATGGCACGCTGCTTGTGTAGTCTTGACATTTAGTCAAGGCGTAATACTGTTTGCTATATGCATAGCACGCTCTTTAGGGCTTGTGCACTCTGGTATTCATAAGAAGTGTACCGTGAAGGGTTGGATTGATGCAAGTTATGGTTGTGTCGGTCTTTCCATTCAGCCTTGAAACCTACTCTTAGCTGCACTGATGAGATCTAACAAGATCGAAACAGTTCTGTCTGCAGATTGAGTTACATATATATATATATATATATATATATATATATATATATATATATATATATATATATATATATATATATATATATATACATACACATATATATATATACATACATATATATATATATACATACATATATATATATATAGGGTCAAAGTATGTAGCACTTAATGTATGTAGGTAAAAAAAGTATTTAATAGTGCTAAAGGTTTGTGATAAAAACCACGACGTTTCGCGTTTAAATCCTCCATCAGGTGGCAAAAATGCAAGTGATTGTTGACACGGCCTCCCAACCTCAAGTACCTAGTGCCTAACCCCCAGGAACTTATTATATATATATATATATATATAATATATATATATATATATATATATGTATATATATATATAAAAAATAATAATAATAAGTAGAACACACCACAAAGATGACAATACGAGAGCACAGATACGGTAACAGAATAGCGTATATTTCGGACACCCCTGTGTCCTTCTTCAGCGCAAAATGTGAAGTGAAGTTTAATTTACAAATAACAGACACAGCAATGAGGTTAAACCCCTTGACGAGGGTGATAAATCACAGAGGGGAAATCGCTTAGGATGCCCAGGTCCTTGTTTAGGCCACGGGGTGTGTGGACAGTTTTATTACCCACTTGCTTTCGGATTTGAGTCTTTGAGTGACAGACGGGTAATTAGAACCGAGTAGAATACATCTTAAATTAGATAAAGAGTGGTTAGGTTCACTACTGAAATGTTTTGATACAGGATAGCTTATTGATTTATCCTGCACAGTTTTCTTGTGGTTATTAAACCTCAGCCTAAATTTGGTGCCGGTCTGACCGACATAGTTGCCTTTGTCACACAAATTGCAGCATAATAAATATACTACATTAGGCGTGTCACAATCCAGGGGAGGGGGACGGATGTTGCAAATAGTGCCGAGAGGAGTAAATGTTTCGTCCGTGATAATGAACCGACACACTTGACACCTAGGCTTGCCACACTTTTTATTGCCTATGTTCCCAACAGTAAGAAGCCTGGAGGATGTAAGGAGAGATTTGAGGTTGGGGGGTTGCCGTCTCGCAGTTAAAGGGGGATCATCAAAAAGTTCGGAAATGGACTTGTCTGTCCGAAGAATACTGAAATCTGAACGTATACATTTATGTAGGCCCTCAGTTTTAGGGGAATAGTCAAAGACAAGTGGGATACGTGAATTTTCGACTTTAGTTTTGTAACATAACAATTTATCCCTGCGGTAAACGGAAGCTTTACTAATTCCCTCTTTGATAACGGGTAGGGGGTAGTCATTATTAAGAAAAAATTCCACAAGGTTGCCGACGTGTGGCGACGTGTACACGTCGGCAACCTTGTGGAATTTTTTCTTAATAATGACTACCCCCTACCCGTTATCAAAGAGGGAATTAGTAAAGCTTCCGTTTACCGCAGGGATAAATTGTTATGTTACAAAACTAAAGTCGAAAATTCACGTATCCCACTTGTCTTTGACTATTCCCCTAAAACTGAGGGCCTACATAAATGTATACGTTCAGATTTCAGTATTCTTCGGACAGACAAGTCCATTTCCGAACTTTTTGATGATCCCCCTTTAACTGCGAGACGGCAACCCCCCAACCTCAAATCTCTCCTTACATCCTCCAGGCTTCTTACTGTTGGGAACATAGGCAATAAAAAGTGTGGCAAGCCTAGGTGTCAAGTGTGTCGGTTCATTATCACGGACGAAACATTTACTCCTCCCGGCACTATTTGCAACATCCGTCCCCCTCCCCTGGATTGTGACACGCCTAATGTAGTATATTTATTATGCTGCAATTTGTGTGACAAAGGCAACTATGTCGGTCAGACCGGCACCAAATTTAGGCTGAGGTTTAATAACCACAAGAAAACTGTGCAGGATAAATCAATAAGCTATCCTGTATCAAAAACATTTCAGTAGTGAACCTAACCACTCTTTATCTAATTTAAGATGTATTCTACTCGGTTCTAATTACCCGTCTGTCACTCAAAGACTCAAATCCGAAAGCAAGTGGGTAATAAAACTGTCCACACACACCCGTGGCCTAAACAAGGACCTGGGCATCCTAAGCGATTTCCCCTCTGTGATTTATCACCCTCGTCAAGGGGTTTAACCTCATTGCTGTGTCTGTTATTTGTAAATTAAACTTCACTTCACATTTTGCGCTGAAGAAGGACACAGGGGTGTCCGAAATATACGCTATTCTGTTACCGTATCTGTGCTCTCGTATTGTCATCTTTGTGGTGTGTTCTACTTATTATTATTATTTTTATGTTTCATGGAGCATACGTGGATTTTCTCTTATTATATATATATATATATATATATATATATATATATATATATATATATTATATATATATAATAATATATATATATATATATATATATATCAATCTGCCGTTACCAGTGGAGACAGCATTAAATGATTTAATGCTGACATTTAAAACTGTGCCCTGATTGGCTAATACTGAAACTTATTTAATACTGAAATTAAATCGAATTAATGCGGACATAAAATCGAATTAATGTTAGCATTAAATGAGTACCGTAATAATGTCCACTGTGGCCAACCATATCCGAGAGGCCTGAGAGGGTGCCATTAAGAGAAGGAACAGTGAAAGAGGAGAAAAATATAAAAATCCTATTAGCTGGCAGAGAACATCGTGGAGACGTGGGGCAAGTGTATCTCACGAATCAAGCTGGATGTTGTAATATGTTTAACATAACGTTTTATTACATTTAAAATTATCATTAACAGTGTCATGATCTTTCTCTCCTTTTCTATTTTGAGTGGAGACTAAGGTATTTGTCCAAACGTCAAATTCAGTCCCATTAATAATTGAACAGTGGCGTCGCCAAGGGGGGCCAGAGGGGGCACGTGCCCCCTGGAAAACCTTGTGCCCCTCCCAACTGAGATCTGAGATTTTGAAAAAAATGTATAGATCTTCTGTAAGTTCTGTAGTTAGAATATTTGACTACCATGTTTCATATGATTTGATTCTTCTTAGGACAAGAAAAGACAGCAATTTGTATTTTTTCGAATAACAAAATGGCCCCATCTCATAAAGCAGACAGTGTTCTCTGTGTCGGAGGCTGAGCATCGGTCTTGGTAATCTATCCATAATCCTCGCCGCCTCAATAGGTGTGAGTATACGCCTTGATAAAGTGTAGCGGAAATGTCTGCCTCGCGGACTCATTAACCAAAACAGTGAATGGTGTTGTTTGGTACGTACAGTACCATGGAATTTGCCTGCCACTTGCGTTGCGAATTGTAATGCAAGCTCAGTGCCAGCAATTTCAAGGAGATTTTTCCGTATTTTCTTCTTCGAAAAAAATAATTCCAAAAAATTTTAAAGAGAAATATATGATACAAAACTCTATGATCACTTTAATCCCGTAAGACTCCAATCACTCAGTTTGTGGGTCATGAGAATTTCACGTTAATTGAAAAGTCCACAATCGAACGAATATTTGATCGTTGATTCGGCAATACACATGCACGTTTTTTTCACTTTCATGAAAATTTCTCAATCCATGCATAATTTTTTTTTTAGTTCCTAAAAATTCGTTATTTTTTGACAGAAATTTTACTTCAAAAAGGTAACGTATGTGGCACCAGATTGCATCTAACGACACCTAATTTTTCAAAAATTTTCAAAGGGGAGGGGGACACCCCTCCCCCAGGTCGGCGTTCACACAACATACTGCATACGCCGCTATCTAGTTGTGCCCCCTCATCGAACTCTTGTGCCCAGAATGAAAAGTCTGGTGACCCCACTGTAATTGAAGCAGGTTTCTCATACCAATTGGCTGGTTCAATATACTTACAGTATACATCTTATCAGCAAGTCACTAAACAGATCCCCTAGCAAGGAAATGCCGTTGTTGTATGACAAATATGTCACTTAAAAGATAAGATTAAAAAACCAATTTTTTTACATTCTCAGCATTTTGTTAGTGCATTGTAGATTAGTATTATGGTCAAAACAAGAAACGAACTTTCACAACAGATATAACAATTTATGCTTAAAGTTTAAACAATACAAAAGTTATTTCCGGTACTTATGTAACCTTCGAAAGCATGGCAGAGCCACAATCCAGTTAACCATTAAACATCATTCTTTTAGTATTTTAACTTCAGTTAATTTCTATATTGCTGACAATGGTATTTCTCGAGCTGCTTTAGCGTGTTCTCTTTTTAAATCTTGCACAGAGGTCAGAATTACTAAATCAGCCATGAAACATAATTCATTGTCAGTTCTTCAAGGCTAAACAACAAGTAAAATCGTCCAATCTTGTTTTTAGGAATGATCTAGCTCACAAAATGTTCTAGCCTATAATAGCAAGTTCTTTCATTCAAGCATTATTTCAATACACGTTAAAATGCCACCATAAAGATTTCCATAACCCTTCTTCTTAACATTGTGTAATTGTTAAAAGCTTCAATTTAAACAAGTTGATTTTCCGTAAAGAAAAAATAGTTGCACAACTGAAGTAAAAGCGATTTTGCTTTTTAAGACAAACTTACAGGCCTCTAACTCCTTACACTTTTTCAAAGTTTTGCCTGTTTATTGCCCGTATGTGGTTTTGTGAAAGTTGCCTGATACCAAAATCGAAAATATTAAAACAAATTAGTTTTGTGGCATTGTTACTTTTTAAAAATTTGAAAATGATATATTCATAGACTCCATTTTTGGAACCACAAATATCTATTGAACCGTCCTACAGTATAGTCAAATTTTAGATGCTGCCAAAACCCTACTGTGGTAGAATTTCCAGATCATTCGAAGAAATTTTTCTACAAAGAAGACACAACATAACAGGTAATAACAGTATGAATAAAAAGCTTTTTCACAATGTTGAGTCACTCGTACTATCAGCAAATTAGAGCTGGGAGCCCTTTCTTCCCTGTGAAGCATTTAATTCCTTGGTTTACATAAAAAAGGAGAAAAGTTACGTACTTATCGGTAGTAAACACATTGAACTGGATGTCATAATTTTATGATCTCCAGCGTGTCGTTTGTTGCTTTTACCAGAAGGCCCTTTTACTTGTAGAACAACCACAACACCCGTTGTACAATTTCTTGACAAAAGAATAGTTTATAAGGCAAGCTGTTTTAGCCTGGGCGATGGACGGCAACGGGCGGTGCTCGGTTTGTATAGTGTGAAAGACCTGAACATGTACTATAATAGTACATGAGATATATTTACTTACGAAATTGAAAGTTTCACTAATCATAACCTCATATGACCTATAAACTCCACCATATTTTCACTTTGCAGTTTTCATTAACATCATGTGGAGCATTTCAAAGCAAATTATGTGAAGTTATATTTTCAAAGTTATCAGGCCAAGTTTATTTTCAGTTTGACGTTTAGTGACTCCACATGACATTGGACCTCTACCAAAATCACTTTTCTATTCAGCTCATGGGGAGCCTTTTGAAGTCCATGCTGAGTGAGAGATCCACTAAAAGTTTTACCATTCAAATTATTCTGTATACTTGCTTTCAAGCAAGTTCTCAAATAGCCGTTCACCATTTTTGACAATATGACTTCAGATCAACTGAAACGACCTTGGTTTTTATAAAAAACGACTGTCTTTTTGAGTAAATATGGAGCATCAAAATACTGAGTGCGAGATTTATCATAGCTAAAGATCAAAAGATATCGTGTTTGCAAAGATTTCAATGTTTCACCTTTTGTAACCTTACATAAATCCCCATCAACGGAAAATGCAATACGGTCCTTACCCTTAACTGCTAAATGTATGGTACCAACATGCTAAGAATGAGACCCGTGATGTTCGCTTTTTGGAATGTCGTGTTAACAAATTGTGTACAAGGTTTAGCACTTTCAATACACATTGCCTCACGTAACCTCAGATTTTCTTTGACTAACATAAAAATATTTACTGTTATTTGTTAAGTATTAAAACCATTCATCACTTTTATCTTGGAATATCGTGCCTAGAGTTTTCAGTCTTTTACACATTGTGATTTCAATGACTTAAACTACTTGGTGTGTTTCTGGACGAGTCACTTAATCTAAAGTATCACATAAATATGAAAGCACGGGCGGCTGCCCTTGCTATGTCTAACTTAAAGAAGATCCGTCATTATCTGGACAGATCAAGTTGTCTCAAACTCGCTAATGCTACGATTTTTTCGCATATGGATTACTGTAATGGTCTGTTCTTTAATCTCCCAGAGTCTACGTTACATCCTCTCCAAAGAATTCAGAACCTTACTGCTAAATTAATTCTCGGTCGTTCCAAATTTGACAGTGCCTCTGAGGCTTTGAAAGAACTACATATCCTGCCTATCAAAGCTCGTATTGAGTATAAGATTCTTCTTCTTGTGTTTAAATGTCTTCACAGTTTAGCTCCAGCTTATTTATCTGTGTTGCTTGAATTAAAATCCTCCTATTATTCTACTAGATCCTCGGAGGGCTTACTTCTCAAAGTTCCCTTTACTAGTCGCAAATCCTTTGCGGATCGTGCTTTTAGCGTCGCTGGCCCTAAGCTTTGGAATGCCCTACCGATCGATATTAGACAGTCGTCGACCATTGTTTCTTTTAAAGGTGCTTTAAAAACTTATCTTTTCAATAGATCGTTTTTTTGACTCTTATTTTTGTACAGCGCCATTGAGTGTGGTTACACAGGAATGTGCGCTATATTAAGTTTTTCAACCTTAACCTTTTTATCTTCATTAAAACAATCGGAGCCTTTCCCACAATACCCTTGCCAAAAAAGTGTGGCATGCCACATGTGAACACACAAATTCACATGTGGCAAGGCATATGAAAATACATAAGGAAAAATGTGTAGTTATGAGCTTTGACACATGTGGTACTGGAACCAGTCTGACACAAGACCAGGACCACGCTTTTCCCTGCATGATTGTTACACCTTGAAATCTGGGCAAGTGGGGAAAGGTGTGTTAAGTTGACACATGTGGTAAACCAGGGCAAAGTGTGACGAACAATCCCAGTGAACAAAAGCGAGTAAGTTACTTTATTCAGCACCACACTTCTCCACAAATTTCCACACTTTGCCTACTTTACCCCAGTTTTTCCCCCCTGAAACCTGTGTCAAAGCGTGGTTTTTGGGGGTTTCCACACATTGCCTCATGTCCAAACTGTGAAAATGCAGGTTAAAGCATGGCACTTTGGAAAAGTGTGTCAACTGTTTATTAATGAGTGACAGACACAAACCATCATGCAAAAATCACACAAACTTCATGCCTCTCCACATCTCACCATAGTTTTGCACAGTTTGACACAGTATTTCAAGTGTGGTATTGGAACTTTTGCCACACAATTTTTTTGTAAGGGTATGACAAATGCATCTACTAAGTACAAAGAGTACCCACTTCTGTTCACTGGGTATACCATGTTAACAAGCAGCACTCTTCAAGTTTTTTTTGTAGGTTTACTCGTTGACCTGGCATAAGTTTTAATATCCACCAAGTCTTGTATTGTCATATTCAACACAAGTCTTGAATATGGCAAATTCATATACGAAGTGCATAAAGATGCATCATTCACATCGTGATATACCGCGTTCACAAGATCTTAGTTTTTGTTCACAAGATCATTGTTTTTGTTTTTCTGGTGGCTTGAAATGACCTTTAATCTTCATCCAGAAAAACAAGAACATTCTCTCTTGTATGCCAGAAAAATATACTCAGTTCAAAATTATAACCATCATTTCCATCTTGAGACACTTTGTTTACAAACCAAGCGTATTACTTTCTTATTACACGTATAACCAATGTACACATACCTTCATTTAGATGCATAGATTATGTTTGCTTTCGGCAAGTACTAAAAATACACGGCGTAGTTGTAATGCTTCTAAGAATAAACATCACTGTACCTTTAATGGAAACTACTCTGTGCTTGTAAAATATTTTGCCTTGAAATATAAACATGTTACCTTGCAGAGTAAGCCACACGTTACTACCGTCATAAAAAAGGAAGTATCTTTCAATCGGGATGATCTTTTCTAAGCTTGAACATAAAATGTGTTAATCCTGTAAGTTCAAAAGTCTTCCTACTGGAGATGTTGAATTTGGGTGTAGCTCAGATTTCGTTAGGAAAATTGCATAATTATATTGAACAGAGTTATAAAGACAAAATAACTTACATATAAATAGTATAAAATTTATTGGAAAAATTCTTAAAACGTAATGGAATACAAAGTCAGATTACATAGATACACTTCATTATGTACGATGCATACACTCAAAAAACATTCAGACGCCACATCTCTCCCAGAAAACGTTTATATTTTACATCTAAAGAGATTAATGTGTTTTGATTTGCAAAAGGTAAGCACTGATTAAAATTTACATTACACATATGTAGCTTATGATATTATTCAGCATCGGATGTTGTAATGCACCACTTTAAGCAGCTTATACAATTTACACGACAATGACTATACATAGTGAAGCACAACATTGACTTACAGTGGCGTTGTGTCAGGTGGAACGCGTATTGGAAAGTCCATTGAATTGCGTCCCGTGCAGTAAACAGTCCAAACACAGCTTCACAAACTCCTTTTTCCGCAAGCATCTGCAGAGTAGGTAAATTAGCAGACAAACTTCACACAAACAATTGGAAACGTTCAAATGTACACATTACATTGCCTATCAATGTGCCATGTCACGAATACGGCTTTTAAAGAGAATATCTGTGTGTGTCATTTTTCTGTAGGTTTCCTAAATTGCGTTTTTAATCTATTAAACGACGATTTGATAAGAGGTAAGCATCATGGATGAATAAATTTCTGAGTGTAAAAATGATTTCTATTTGAAGCGTTTCAGATATGATACGTGGTATTCACCTTTTGCTTTCAGTCACTTCTGCATCACAAAGCAGATGCTTGAGCAATACCACGGATGATTTTGTTACCAAGTATGTTGTCAATATCCTTTCTGAAACAGGGAAACTGACACTAGAGTAACTAAGGTACTACACAGCTAGCTGGTTGCATCCAACCCCTAGTTTAGTTTGTCATATCTCTTCCTGATCAAAATCAAACAGACTGCAAGGAATTGTTGAGGGGAAGTATAGAAAACAGGAAACTTGAAATTCTTGGTGGAGTTGTTTTAAATTTTCTGTTGAGCTACAAAACAAAAATTGTGTAGAAAATAACTGAATTGCAAAGAACATTCTCACTAGTTGAACATTAGATAACATAATTGCGGAGGATGTTTGGATTATTTACCTATTTAGTTTTTATTGCACTAAGATACAAAATCGATAAATGGCAGATTTCCTGCCTAAAGGGGTTCTTTTGTGCACTGAGATGCATCCATAAGTTTATACTTCTTTACTATATTAGTTTTGACAATGTTTTCTTAATGTGACCTTACATGACCACACATGACCTTTGAACTCCACCAAAAATTAAATAACAAAAACACAAGAAACCGTATCTTGGAAGGGGTTCGACCTTGGGCCGTCTGCGTGAGAAACCGAGAACTATTCCACTACAAAAGCAACGAACTCATTAAGAGTATGGTATTTCTAAGTATCTTGCAGTCACAGCATCCTTTACAAGCATTCATAATTGGGTAATTCAACTTAGAATAAGTTCACCTTTCTTGATCTCAGATGACTTTCGACCTTTGACTAACCAATAGGGTTCTCTCTCTCTTAAAGTAACAAATAAATATACCAAATTTGAAAAGTATCCATCATCCCTGTCTTGAAATATCGTGTTTTTTAAGGTTTTCGGTGCTTGACCTCTAATGACCTCAAATGAAATCTGGCCTCTACTGCAACAATTATGGTTTTCCTCTCAATAGAATATGATGTTATATACCAAATATGGGAAGTGTCCATCTTGCTCACTTGAGATTTTTACAAGCACTATTTAAGAATTCCGTACTTGCAGTTACACCCTCGGTGACCTCAGACAACCTTTGAACTCAACCAAAACCAGTATGGTTCATCTTCTGACTACAACGCGCCCACATACCACGTATAAAAGAACCCATGATACATACCTGGAAATACGTGTTTACAGTGTTTTCGGCTTATGAACTCTGATAACCTCACATGACTTTTAGCCTCCACCGAAAACAATACGGAACTTCCTCTAAATATACTTATTATGTCATCCAAGTATGAGAAATATACATCATTGCTATATTGAGATATTGTGTTTACCAGTCACAAACACACATACATCCATGCACACACATACACACACATACAATCGCCTGCGTGATTTCATGGATAAAAAGTGGGTGCAAAAAGATTAAGTGATATAATACTAGCTTAATTTGAAAAATATTTGAATACTCATATAAGTGGATACTTGTGCTGAGGATTATCACCTTTGAGGACGTGTGCCGTGAAGGTGGAGGCTCCATGATTAAACTTGTTTTATATCACAGTTTTTCGATGTGAAGCTCCTGATCCAATAATGGTCTCACAGTTCGGAGCTAACACGGTAGTTAGATTAATAGGGAAAATTGGATAAACCCCTTTGAAATTTCAGGTCTCGGAGAAAGAAGAAGCACTATAAATGACCAATTTGCTGGAAGGGTTTACATTTGCAAAGTGGTCCGATTGAGTGTGTATGTAGATTATCGTGTAAACATTGCAATATTAAGAAAGGGACACTGTAACAAATTCCATTAGACTCCCCTCGACATTGCCTGACTATGGAGTTATTTCGAGGGGAGAGGAAAGTCCACGGATTGACACATAAATTTGTCTACAATCGTTATAGATCTTATTGAGAATTAGAATTAAGTTGCAGTCAAATTCAAGAAGCTAATAGGAGTTTACTTTGTTCATAAGTTCAAATACTGTTTCTAAAGAACAAGGTGAAATTTGAGTTTCCTTTTATTCTCACAAATTCTTTCAAATATATGAAAAAGAGTTTTTAACAAATACACCAATTATAATCAGCAGCAGACCACGTTAAAAGCGGAATGGATCTGTCAAACCCCAACTTGGATGAGACCAAGAAGCTAGCTAAACTCTAAAGTTGCAGCACAGCAACCAAACTAACCAAACTAAAGAGTGCAGTTCATAAAAAGTTGTACTTATAGTGAAAATCCAATTGAAAGATTTTTAAAGATCTTTGGTGAAATTTACCTAAGGGTTCCTCAGAGTACTTTGATAGGTTTTATTTTGCATGGGACATCCATTGTTCTACAGCATAAATGCAATGCATTCTCAACAAGTTTTCCCTGTGTACTTTCAATAACGAAAGTCATAATTCTATACTAGAAAAATTCATAATTCATAATTCTATACTAGAAAAATGTCCCTATATAAAGCTGAAGTGAAGGTACACACATATGAGCCCAACGTTTACGTTACGAAATGTCGTATTTAAGTGTGCTTTAAAACTTTTGAGAAACAACGAAAATAAAAATTATATAACTAACGACTCTGTGGGGGGTTTGTAATACTTTGAAGATTAGACGTCAGAAAAGCAACATAAATTTGAAGAAGGTTTCCTGAAGAAACAGCTTAAAGTGATTTTACATACCTTAAAGAAACCCTTGTTGGGTTAATTTCTAAATCCTCATGATTCGATAAACCTGAAAGACGGTAATTTCATGTAAACTGACAGTAATAACCTGTGGTCCTTAACTTGCTGTTCGTATACTTGTACTATCAAAACCCGTATCTATCTTAAAGGGGCTTATTGAGTTGGTTCATGAATTTCTTGATTTTTCGTCACACCTGTTGAGTTTTACTCACATCGTGATGGTAAATGGTCAAACTAAGAGATTCTGAACATCTAACACTCAACTGAAACGGCAAAGACAGGGTAATTAATGGTCAAAATTATTTATTACAAGTTCATGACCAGACTCTTTTACCATTAGATATTAATCATATGCAACTCCGGTTTAAATGCAGCCATTGAGTGAAGCTTATACCAAGTTGATTGACAGGTTCTCAACTCCTCTTACAAACAACTGTTGTGATCAAGATTTCAGTTGCAGATACATGTTTTTTTTCAAAGAGGCTGATATATGAAGGACTTGGACGAGCGTCGCAAATTACAAGCTCTTCAGCCCATAACATCACAGATTGTTACGTCTTCGGTAACTGTAGGAAGTGATAAATGGCTAATGAGGCTAATTAGAAGTATTGCCACACAATAATTTCTTTCAAGCTTGTCACAAAATATTCAATATAAACTCAGTCATGGGCGGCTCTAAGAAATTTTGTTGGGGTGGGGGGGGGGGGGCAAACTCAAGTCCGTATTCAGGGAGGCAATATCATTGGTCAGCTCCAGTAGTACAATAGGAGTATGGTTAGTATTATGTAATACAGCGATGCCCCATGTAATTTTCAAAAGCTCTTCATTTCAGGCAGTCAGTCATGAGCTTACTACTTTAAAAATAAATACAAGCATACCAGCCTATAGCTACTCCATAGTTAAGGGCGGAGTATGAGGCAGGTGAAATGGGCAAAGCGGCTTGATCCATTTGTATAAAATTAACTCCACCTTTTAATATTTTGTTGTTTCTTTCATTGTGTCAATATGTTTCAGCTTTGCCAAGAAGCCATAACATGTAGGTTTTCTTTAACGAAAAATTTTGAGCATGAAGACACTCGAATTGGATGAAATGATAGCACTATTTTGGATCTCAGTACCTTTCCTAAAAGAAATCTTTAAAGGGGGAGGAGAATTTTCCTACCTCAGAACGACATCTCATCCTATATACAAATAGCTGGGCCACTAGTCAAAAATTCCTACTACACTGAGCTTAGATTGACTGTTTGGTGTGTTTATTTTGAATCAACTGAAACGGTATACTTTAGCACAGAGGTGGAGAACCCTTTGCTTATAACAGGCCATTTGACAGTCATAAGAACGGTCGTGGGCCAACGGCGCTGTCAATTTGGACAAGGGAAGGGAAACCTCTCCTTCTTGGCAAACACAATACGTTTAGGCTACGTCCCCGTTACAACTTTTTGTAGACAGATACTTATTCTACGGCTGGCCAAGTGACACCCGGACAAAACTGCTTTTAGTCGTGAATGATAATCAACACGGCTAATGACTCCGAAAGCTCTGAAGCGTTTGCAGAGTTATAGGTAGTTAACTCCACCATTACCTTTACACTCTGTAAGTGACGTTATGATGCCTAGGCTAATCAGATTACAAATATCACAACGTGATCATTTGTTTTAATTTCCTTAGTTCGCACTAATGGCAGGTCCATTTGTGATGTCTGAAGTACTAGTACTGAAGCAAAGCGCGCCGAAAAATGTCGTTTTGAAAGCACTTTATTAATCTTTGCATTGCATTGGAAAGTTATTTACTTCTTTAATTACCCACTCAAAGAAAAGAGAGGGACTACCCATCTCGAATTACATGTTTTATTTATTATTTTTTTTGGAAGAATGAAGACCATGCGTTGCAAACTTTTGGGGGGCAAGTGCGTCCTGTCCCTATGGCGAGCCGCAATGAACTCAATGAGCCCCTTCAAATCCTCTTCTCTTTAAAAATATAACTCTATGGCCTTGTATAACAAAGAGTATTGTTTAGATCTGATAAGATAATTAAATGACACTCTACACCTGGAGAGAAATAATTAACTACTAGTATGATAACTTTTTGTTTCTCTCCTTCCAGAAGCAACCCTAACTTATATCACTCTAGGACACTGACAAAAGGATGAAAGTAATTTGAATAACAGCCAATTATTTTAGCACGCATAATCTCTTTATACCTAGTACATGCCGACTTATATTTAAATTGAGTTGAAAGTTATTATCACACTTTAGGTATTTTGAAAATGTAATAACAAGTTAAAGCGTAACAATATAGAACTTAAGACCTTGACATGGAAATTGATGAAGACAATTATATTTTGGAGCTTAGAATCAAGGAATTCTCTTTCAGGATAGGCTTTTTCATTACTGTTTGAATTCCAACGTGCTGTCAAATATTCGATGACGACGTAAAACTGCTCTTCGGTAAGTTACTAGTTAGTACATTAGCAAAATTACATTAACATACCTTTCTTTCCTATAACTGCTTTTGTCGTGGTAAATTGTTCATTGCTGTGTTATATTTTAATCTTCTTTCCGTCGCTATCTTAGTTGACAGTCTTCTGCCTTTCTATTGCCCCTCAAATTGATTATGTGATATTTTGTCTTGTATATCAATGTTGTTTACGTACTCTTTGGGACAATTTGTGAAATTAGTTATAATCTTAATTGAATAGAATTGTCAAGTTGACAACATATGTTCAGATTCAACGTTCTAAGACGTTATTTGTGAAGATGTTTTTAAAAGGTGTAAACATTGGCCTTTATTTTAATGCGTAGAAGCGCCTTTGTACTATGTTATTGCTATTAGACAAATGAATAGCCAGTAGACTCGATTATGTGTTTCCTTCTGAAGTTGGTTCCAAAATGATACTGACTTAGATTGATAGTTTGCCTATCGTGTAGTATGCTCAATTTTTTTGAGAAATTAGTCACTTCTTTAATGTTCACCAGGACTGTCCATATCCCAGTATAGCAATATGAAGGCATGAAAGTTAAACGTTGTTCAACTGTGAGCTATGTCCGTGGTTGGCCTAGGAGTGACCATATATGGCTCTGTTACCTTTACAGCGGGTGAAAATTTGCAAGTTTAAACAGGCCTTAAGAACATCAGGGTGTCCAGTTCCACTTGCATCCTTTAGCACATATTACGACTATTCATGTCCATTTCAAGATAGTTCGTTGTAAGCCAGATTACTAATAATAAATTAAGCAAAGAGAAACAGCGTTTGACATGAGTCTGGGGATTGTGTGCAATGACACGTAAGGCCGTGAGATTAATAATTAAAAGCACATATAGAAGAACAGAAGGGAATGCGGCAATTTGTGGACAGAAGAAGTTTCGATTACTTGCTTTCATTATAAGTGCCTTTCATTCGAAAATTGAACGCGACGTCAGTCAGCGGAGCTGTATATATTGTTGCCAGTAAATATATATTTCGTATGATCAAGTTTATAGTTAACTGTTGGGCAATAGGTCTGATGATTTAAAACTCAAACGAAAGAACTCTTTTCACTGTAAAAAGTAAGTGCCAAAGTTCTGTTGCATTTTATCTTTCCTTTCAATGTTCAAATATGTCACATTTCATAGATTCATTTATCACTAGCAAGATAATCGCTCATTTTTAATTCATTCACCGATTACCTTCAAATTGTAAGTAGCTTAGACACAGGAAGGTGAGATAATCGTTACAATACAAAGTGGCAAACCGTAGGATGTATAGATAGTTCTCAGTGACGTCACAACTAGGTATTAGCAACCGTCATGTCTGAGGGCAGGTCTGTACGCACATATGGGGATAGCCCTCAAATATGGCTGACATACGCCACTCGAAGAGCTGCTATGAAGTCACATGAGAGCTATCTCCCTTACAAAAAAAACGTGTGGCAATTTGTTCCAAATCCTCAGGTTTTCACGTGTGTCTGGCACAGGTAATCACAGGTATTTTGCGTGAAAACCTGTGTTTTCCCTTGACATTGACACAGGTTGGGCAGTTGCCACACTTTGCCACAGGTTTGACGCAGGTTTGCCACAGGTTTTCACAGGTTTTACTTGCAAAATGTGTGGTAATTAAAACCAATATTAACAAAGAATTCTGAGACAAAACCTGTGGTTTGAAATTATAGGCAGGAAAGGTGTGTCAACCTGTGTCAAATCTGTGTCAAACCTGTGTCCAGAGCGTTCCAAATACGCAGGTTGTCACCCAAGAAAACCTGTGATTTCTTTTGTTTTTCACGCGTGATCACGCGTGGTTACAGACACAGGTTGACACACATTTTTTTGTAAGGGCTATACATGAGAAGAACGTTGACTCTAATATTTATCGTTTGCTCCGTTTAGTGTTAGTTCGTTGCAGTTTACGTTTAAAAATGATAACAAACTAGTGTTCTCTTTAAAGCCTACGACCTCATTTCTGTAAAACGTTTTTACTTGTGGAATTTTTGGTAGAACCTGCAAAAGAGTATGGCTAGTTGACTTAACTTTCAGCTTTTGGTGCCAGAATTCCGCCTTACTGATCGTTTCAACAGCCATTTGCACGGATACTTCACTCCCTTTGATGAAAAGCTGTGTTGAAATAGTAGACTGAGACGTCAAAAGAACGCAATCGTTGCTGTACTGTGGCAGTAGGACAAATTTGACCTTCCAATCGTACTTCCAGATTTGCTTTTAGAAACCCTAGTGCAACTACAGCCAAAAACCTCAAAGGACTCTCAAGTGGAGAATAGGCCCTAAGGGTACTTGAGACTTAACAAGGAACTACTAGACGGTCTTGGTCTTGCATAGTCTCAATATGAATATGTAAATACAAGCTGCCCGGGGTTGTTTTTCTTGATTTTACAGTTATTTTAGTACTATTTTGATAAAGATTCTGGTTGTCCGATTTCTGGAAAGGGCCCTTTATGTCAAAGCACCAAAATTCGGGGATGGGCAGGGTTGTTACACTTTGAAAGTAACTCATTATTGTTACTGTTATTTTCATAAAATTGTAACTCTTTACAGTTACTAGATACAATGTTGAAAAAGTAACTAGTTACAGTTACATTTGACTGAAAAGTAACTGATTACTTTTTGAAAGTAACTAATTACTTGAACATCAATACAAGGTACCTCGTTCGAGATGGAGGGGACATGATTTGATATAAGAAGTGGGAAACATGATCGAGAGAACCGACACGTCCTCCTTTGTGCTGGTTTGTCTGAGGGCTTTTTCAAAGACAGAAAGGGATCTAGTCAGAGGCTCTTAATGCTCAAAAAGCGGCAGAGAATAAGACTGCTGTGCCAGAGGTTATGCAACTATTTGTTACACGAACTTTGATTATTATAAAAAGTATTCTACTTACGACAGTGCCACTTTGAAAATAGAAATCTTTATAATCCCATCACATTATTTCGAGAGGTTAGCTGCTATTAAAGGAGAAAAACGGTGTTATAACAGTAATAAAAATTTACTCTTCTAAAGGGCATAAATATGGTAAATCGATGTCCTATAGTTTTGATTGAAGAATTTTAAAATGTCACCGTCTAAAATGGGGCTAAGTAATATTTCCGTGAGCACAAACTTCAAGGTTCAATTTGTGTTGATTTAGACAATTCATAAAAGTGACGAGACTGCATAGAAGGTTCAGGAATCGAAATTGATCTTAAAGTAGTAGTGCAACAGCGGACTCAGTACCCTTCCCGCTGAGTCCCCAGATGTAAAAATTACACTGTAAGTTTTTGAGTTCCATTGCTATTTGTGTACAATGTACAAATACAAACAGGGGCGGCGCCAGGGTATTTCGATGGGGGGGGGCGAAGCGTCAGATGAGTGATCGCCGTCCTGGGGAGGGGTCTAAGGGGAGGGGATGTTCCCTTCCCCATGGGGAAATTTTTGTTAATTTAAGGTTGCTCAGATGCAAAATGATGATGTCTTTGGTACATATTTTGAACTGATCATATATGGCTAGAAAGTTTATAATTTAGTAATTTTAATTTTTGTTTTGGGAAAGATGCTTTTCTGGGGAGGGATGTCCCCTCCCTCCTTGAGAAATGTTTTATTAATTCAAGATTAGTTAGATGCAAAATGGTGATATCTTTGGTATACTTTTTAACTGATCATATATGTAAGAAAGTGTTCATAATTTATTGAATTTTAATTTTTGCTTAGGGGAAAGATGCTTTTCTGCGGAGGGGTCTAAGGGGAGGGATGTCCCCTCCCCCTTTGAGAAATTTTTTATTAATTCAAGATTAGTTAGATGCAAAATGGTGATATCTTTGGTATACTTTTTAACTGATCATATATGTAAGAAAGTGTTCATAATTTATTGAATTTTAATTTTTGCTTAGGGGAAAGATGCTTTTCTGGGGAGGGCCCTTTGAGAAATTTTATCAATTTAAGATTGCTTAGATGCAAAGTGGTGATGTCTTTGGTATTTTTTGAGCTATCATATATGGCTGAAAAGTGTTAATAATTTTATTGAATTTTAAATTTGTTGTCTAAGAGAAGGGTATGTAGTCAACAAACCTCCTGAAGCCACCCCCTTTTATGTATGGGTATTTTTTCACTCAAAAATACGTGCGTTGAGTCGACAGAAACACGAACTATTACGAATATTTTCGATGCTTCATATATGCATTATACAAGGTATCTAAAGGCTGGCAGACACCGGAATAGGGCCTCCTGGAAGCTCTGGACTAATTATATGTATCAAATATATGCCTACCCCACCCTCCTCCTTTCTTCTTTCTCCTTCGCTTTCCCTTCTTCTCTTTCGTTTTCTCCTTTTCTTTTTTCCTGTTCTTTTCCTTCTCTCTTTCCCCTGTTCTTGCAAATGATAGGAGGCGGTTAAGATTGTGTTGTGTACGGCCATTCACCTACTGTTTAAAATTCGTTTTCTATGGATTACTCAGTCGAGACAACACCAATATAAAGCACAATAAGGCATAGGCTAGGTAACTTTTCGAGACTGGGAGCTGAACCTTGTTTCGGATCGCTGTCCTGGGGAGGGATCTAAGGGGAGGGGTGTCCTCTCCCCCTTTGGAAAATTTTTGGGTATTTGAGGGCCCTCAGATGTAATTTGGTGCAACATTTTGGGTAAATTTTAAGGAAAATTACTGCAAATTTTTTCCAGTTTTTACTGAAGAGACAAATAAGGGGTTTTTGACCTTGGATATTGGGGGCAGAAGTATGCTTCTGCCCCCAAATTTTTGACTGGGGCTTTAGCCCCCAGCCCCCGCTTCCTACGCGTATGCAATAAGGGAAACATATAATTTTACTTCATAGTTTAATTCATTTTATTAAATGTTTTTTATATTTTTATTGTCCAAATGTTCGTTAAGTGGTTGACTCATGATACCCCCAATATATATGTTCACGTTCTAAATTTTAAATGGTCACATGCTGGGAATGGAGAGACACTAAATGTCTGAGATTGCCAAAAATTACATAATTCGGTCAGGGGGAATACCCATAGACGAAAGGTTCACTTGGTCGAAGGTTCACTAAAGACCGAAGATTCCCCGGAACGAATATATATTCCGAGTTACGGGTAGGGTTGGGGTTTTGGTTAGCGTATCCCCTGATGCACAAATTAGATTTCTGTATTTTTTGGTGTAACTTGCCGTGATACGCACCTTTTCTCCAAGAGAGGGAAAACTTTTTGCTCTGTGACACCATATTTCATTTCATTTCATTTCATTTATTGTTTCTTTTCACAACAATAATCATACATACAAAAACGATTTACGTAACATCATATTGACAATACATGTCGTGAAAAGGGAAGTGTGTTAAAAACCCTGGAGGGCTTGACGTGAACACACTCCCCGGAAATTACAAAACCAAAAGAACTACGTGCAGTATACTTCAAAAATTACAAAAAGTATACTTAGGCCTAACTAGATCACAATAACAATCCCACCCCTCCTCCCCTTCCCCAGTCCCTCAACCCCTCCCCTCCTATACCATAAGAAGCTACAAAAAGGATATACTTAGTATAGGTTTATCATGTAACGCCGTAAGACATTTCTGACAGACTTTACTGAAGGTTTACCAGCTATATTAATTTGACTTGATAGGTTGTTCCAAACTTTCACAGCGCGATATCGCAAGCTGTATCGAGTGAGGTTTGTCCCATACACAGGACGAAGGAGTGAAATATTTCTAGTGCTGTACGAGTGGAATGAACAATTTTTCTCGAAGAAATCTTAAAAAGAAGATGGCAAAGCGTTTACAAAAAAACGATAAGTAAATATTGAAATACTTAGCCTTATAATGTCGCTAAGTTTTAGAAGGTTCAATGATTTAAATAACTTGTTGGTATGATCACGAGGCCCAGCAGAGTAAATGTGACGTAGGGCTCGTTTTTGAAGAACAATTAATTTATTCAAATGACGATTAGTGGTGCCAGACCAGACAGTACAGCAATAAGACAAATGTGGTAAAATAAGAGTAAGGTAAATCTTTCTCAGGATTAATCGGGGTAAAATATGCTTCAACCGACAAAGAATACCAACACCCTTAGAAACCTGATTACAGACGTGTAAGATGTGATTTTCCCATGAAAGATTTGAATCGATATAGACCCCAAGAAACTTTACATGATTGGCCTGTTTGATTCGTTGGCCGTTAATATATATATCAAAGGTGTAGTTATGTGTAAGGTCTCACAATAACTTGGCTTTAGGGTATACTACTGTATTGTTTTAGCTTTACTCTCGGTTCCTACGCCCTTTTTGTTTGCCCGTTATGTATAATGGCCTTAGTGTTTATGTAATACTTAATCTGCATTCACGTAAACAATGGAGAAAACAGAAAACGTTATCCGTGCGGGGATTGCAAGTTTCAGGTATTTTGTAACGAACGATTTAACTAATATTGTGATAGATGGGTGACATACTGTAACACCTCACCCCACCCCCTACAAAATTATGTGTCTTAAAACGTTTTTTAGACGATTTTATTTTTTGGGTTGAAAAACCATGGGGGGGGGGCAAATGCCTGTCCTGCCCCCCCCCCTGTGGCGCCGCACCTGAATACAAAGTATGTTCATACACAATCAACAAAATTACTGACGAGGCCAACTATGAGAGTGAGTCCGATGACCTTATTAATGGTGGACATGAACATTAGTGTTACATAATCCGTATTTATGATATTACTAAACATTTGCAAATAGACTGGTCTCTCAATTAGTGCAACTTGAGTCAGAACTGTTGTAGCTGGAACTTGTGGGGTACCAGACTCGAAATTGACCCAGAATTGGGGATCTGGAATCGGAGTTGGCTGCGACTTCTTTCGGGTTGATTTTTGCAAGTCTGTGGGCTAACCATTTCAGAAGGAGCCCTAAAGGACAGACAAGACGTACTAAACCAATTCAGCTTTGCTAATTATCCTTAGTGTTTTCACGGACTCAGGGAAAAGTTTGACGTAGGACCATTTAGTATTTATCAAAAAATCTCAAAAGCACTTCTACTAAAAGAAAAAAAGTAATGATCTGTTTAATATGGCGATTTGACACACAAGTCAAGTTTTACACCTAGTTATAAGACTGTTTATGTATGAAAAAACACATCTGTCAACGCATTTCCAATCAGCAAACAGGTGGCCGTGCAATTCAGCAGCATGTATGGTTAATATTAGCTTTTAAATTTAATCGTTAGTACCATTTGATGTTGGTGAGGACGACAACGAAAACAGAGATGAATGATAAATATATCGAAATATTATCACCACTAAATTGTCATCTGTTTTGAAACTTTCTGTTACAATCGAAAGGACTATGTAATTTGTGATTATTCTTTAATTATAACTTGTAACGGGACCAAAGAGAACGCCGTTACAGTTACTTTTACGCAGCATTTAAAACTGGCTACTAGCTCCGTTACTGAAATGCAAATTTAAGTCGTTACAGTAAAGGAGTTACTTGTAACTTGCTACTTTCAAGCCCTGGGTAGGGAATATATCCACACCGTTTAATTAGGGGATTGCGTTTACAAAGATCCCCCTGTCGAATTTATAGCTTTTGCAATTAAGTAAAAAGGGGAAACATTGCTTCATTTTAGACTGCTTGAATAGCTTTTTTTTTCAATGCAAGTATCATACCAGCATCCCTATTCCTCTCCCGCAACGTTTTGGTACATATGCTTTTAAAGAAAATTATGGTAAAGTTCCGATCTGGTAGTCTTTTCAGTTTGCATCTACGTTTGAAAGAGTCAAATGATCGACACCTAGGGAAATTCAATAGGCTCATAACGTTCATCGGCGCCGCTGGCATCAAAAGATCATCTCGAACCTTCACTGTGATAAAATGCTATTGTCACAGGCCATACATCGTTTAATTTAATGTGCCTTGTACGGGTGTCACTAATAGGGACCTGGAGGCATACTTTGACCCAAAAGCAATACTTGTTTGCGTCTCCCCTTGACAAGTAACTACTATTAATTTAAAGTTGTATTTGTGTATCCCTTTAAGCCACGTAGGCCTATGCGGAGCCAACTCCTTAGTTGGTCAAAGCTATTCCAAAATCCTGCCTGAGACTCTTCAGGCACAACTAATTTGCTTAATATTTGAAACAAAGAAACATTCCCCCAAGGACGCCAACAGCACCTCGTTATTAAGCCACCGTTCTTAATGCAATATTCATTCATTCATTCATTCATTCATTCATTCATTCATTCATTCATTCATTCATTCATTCATTCATTCATTCATTCATTCATTCATTCATTCATTCATTCATTCATTCATTCATTCATTCATTCATTCATTCATTCATTCATTCATGCATTTATTCATTCACTTCTTGGTTCATTCATTTATTGGTTCATTCATTCAAGAGAAATCAAGAGATCGACTGAACTGAAAGAGGTTTTTACACATTATTTGCACATCATTTAATTGAGAAAACACTAAGATAACTAAACCACATACAACATGCTTATCAGGTTGCTGAGAAATTTCCAGCAACATTAATTCGAATTACTTATTATCTTTACATAAATAGGAACAATGGTTTTATAGGGGGTATAAACATTAGCTGTTGTGCAACAGGCACAATATGTCCCTGTGACGAAATTGTAAAGAACCATACGACGGTTCTCCTGTTGTTGTAAAATATTACAGTGATCGTGGTAATGTATACACTGTTGCTAATGTGGAATTAGGTCACAATGTCCTTGAAAATTTACAGATTCAAGGGATTGCTCTGATGCTTACCTGCACTTTTGATTTAATCAGATTATGTTCAGCTCGTAAATAGAAAGGGTTGTTAACCGGTAAGTACAATTTCCTGAAAGTTGCCACATTTAATATTCACTCTAGTGTGATGCAAGGTTTGTGGTGAAGGAACATTGTAATGCTTCAAGTACATTAAAACATGCTTGCGCAATCATTAATTAAGTTGAAGAGCGAATCACAATGCATTTATGTCTAGCAATCATTTTAATTACTGAAATGTCAAATTACAACTTCTAAAGTTCATTACTTTGCAAGTTACTATCAAAGATTATCAATGCCGATGCTTGCTCACAATAAAATGAAAAGTCCGAGATCTAAAGTTTATGTTTGTAATACTCATAGATTATTTGCTGTAATGTAAATTATATTTTTAATCCAAACATAAGAGTTTCATTTTCATTGTCAAACTCATTTCATGCTTAAATGCATTTTTATAATGACTCTGCTTAATGAAAACGACTTGTGCACAGGAAGCAATTAAAGTTATGTTTTAATAATCTTGCAT
This sequence comes from Holothuria leucospilota, assembly GCA_029531755.1. Lineage (NCBI taxonomy): Eukaryota > Metazoa > Echinodermata > Holothuroidea > Aspidochirotida > Holothuriidae > Holothuria > Holothuria leucospilota. Next base: position 37,910,328 of record CM055972.1, on the reverse strand, counting down.
GTTTCAAACTTCCTTTTTCAATTTCAATGAAACTACTAGCTTGTTTTTATAGTTTGAAGGAACATAACGCTCTTCTTCTGACAGAAATCAAACTACGCAATTCCCAATCTGATGTGTGCCTCATCATATCTAAAAAACATATAAGCGGCTTGTTAATCTTCTTACGTGAGTTTGAATTATATGTCACTGGTTTTGACAAGTGGTCACCATAATGATCTATTAGATTTCATTTTTGAATGTTACGCCACCTTTAGTTCTTTTTGTGGAAGTTACATTGTCGGTGAGTACTTTTTAATGTACTTTATACGTTTTCTAGAACAGTACAGAAGAGATAGAAAGGTGTTCCATCAAACGTCTGTGTGATTGTTGTTATTGCAGAATACATTTAATATAAACTAAGAGGTTCGCAAACACATCATGATAATTAAAAGAAACATTTTCATGTAACCATAGCATCACCTAACGTTGCAAGAAGGACACTGGTTTCTTTGTTGGGATGAAAAAAATACAACGTGTACATACAGCAAGTGCAAACCACAAAACACGTTGTTTGGGATTCATCACGACCCATTGACGGAACGGAAATTTCTTTTTGTGAGGCGTATCATGTTATCAACTTCTTTGGTTAAGTAGTCGCAAATGCAGGGGTCTTCTATATCCATTCCTATGGTAAATGTTGTTTCTGAGTTCTTGTGTAGACACTGTAAGTACCCCTAATCGCATTTGTCACTCATATGTGACTTATTTGTGAGATATTTGACTAACTGCAACAATTATGGACCAAGAATTATTTGTCACAAATACGTCAACGAGGTTGAACCTGGTCAAAAATTAAGTTAATTGGTCACAAATTAGTCAAATGATCTTGACTAACTTTGTTAGTCAAATCAAAAACCGCTTTAATTTTTGTTTACAGTGTATGTGAGACCACTATTTCATATGAACTATGCATTCATAGGTAAAATCACGAGAATAACAGTTCAAGTCCAACATGCCAACTTGCCATGCTGAGCACAGATAAAATACCTTTATCCTATTACTAAAATGGTAAAAACTTAGTTTCTCACAATAAGTGTGGTCATTATATTTCAAACATAGCGAAGATACAGGGATAACCTTTACTTTACAAAGTGATCTCACGATGATCTCAAATGACTTTCAGCTCTTCCTAAAATAAAAGGGGGCATTTTACTTTAAATGACGCACCCACTCTTGATATGATGTCCCTTAACAAAAATGCTATGGAGAAAATATCTTGGGAAGACTTTTAAGTTAAGGTTTTACATCTTGTGACCTTAAATGACCTTTGATATCGACTCAGTTGATAGGATCTTTTACTCCATATGAGGTATACCCACATACCAAGTATTCAGCAATGCTTATCTTTTTGAGATATAACGCTTATACGTTTGCACAGCGTAACGTTAAGAGACCTTTAATGACCTTTGTTCTCCACTGACAACGATTCGCATATTTTATTTAACGCCCTCTGCCTACCTGACTGTATAAGATCACCAAAAATTCCCCACAGTTAGCAGAGACTCAAATAGCCTTTGACGTCTACATAAATCAGCAGCTTCCATTTAGATGTTGGCTCCTACATTTCCAGTGTTTTATCCCTTAAATCTTGAGGTATCATATTTGTCAGCAGATTTCAAGGTTTACTACATTTCACCATCCGTAACTTCAAATGACCTTTGATCTCCACCGTAAACAATTAGGACAGGGGAAAGTGGGACATAATGGGTAAGGGGATATAATGGTTCAGCGTCCTACTCCAGTCATTACGAAGTACCTGGGGATGATGTTACCCCCATGCATTCTCTATAAACACACGCTTCTTCGCGCAAGTAATGGTCAAAATATGCCGATGTCGTCACTCCAAAATCTTTATTCTCCACCTAAAAGAGAATTGATTTAACCGAGGCATGACATTTAAAGACCATTTAACGTCACAATGGTTCAAGGAAAAGCTAATGGTTCATTCTAATTCTATGGGGGGCTCTTAAGGATATTTTGTAGACGCACGCCTACTGATTACTGATTGCATCAACATATACTGGACTACTTGGGCTAAAGTGGATCACTGCACAAAGGTGCGCCAGATGGTCCATTCTTGTCTCTTAAGGGATAACCATTTGACTCATTATCCGTCATGCCCCACTAATATGAGGCATGATGGATAGCAACGTTTTTGTTTTGTAAAATGTGCTGTACCATTCTTTAAACTCAAGTACCAACTACACAGTTCCAATTCTATATATAGTTATAGCTGTAGCCACTTCATGCAAATTTTAAAATAAATTTGAAGTCTGCAATCAGAAATAATGGCACCCGTACATATAATTCATCATGCCCCATCTTCCTCTAATTTCTATAGTCAGGGGAATCCACATGCAAAGTACGAAATCTCTCAGTGTTTCTCTTCTTCTCAGATCACAGCTTAGTAGTTCATTGAAGTACTAAATTCTTTACCCTTCCTGTGATATCCGGAATGTTAGGGAACTCTCTGAAATTTTGTTATCTGTTAATGCACAGAAAGATATTTTCATATAAAACTTGTAAACGGTCATTTATAATTATATGGAACAGCGAAGGATGTCAGCGTATCATATGGTTTACATTGAAACGTGGAAATTTCTTGTATTGAAATTCAATCCATAATAGCACTATTCTACAACAATGCTAAACCTGAAAATGGTCAATTCTGGGGTACTTTCAAAGTAAGAAGTGCAAGTTTGAAGTTCAAAAATGTCTACTCTCTAAATGTAAAAGAGTGAATTTCACTCTTCGACGATTGCCTAAAGTGACCACTCTTTCTTCGAGTGAAAATTTCACTCTGCTGGGAGTGGTAATTCACTCCAAATGAGTGAATTACCACTCCGGGCAGAGTGGAATTCCACTCGAAACAGAGAGTGGTCACTGTAGGCAATCGTTGAAGAGTGGAATTCACTCTTTTACATTTAGAGAGTATCCGTACAAGAGTGGCAGTGATACCTTCTTTAAATGAAAGCTGTGGGTTTGTACTGTGTAAACTTTTCATCCCTCATTACAGTGCAAAAAATAGTGCTGACTTGATGCATTTTTAAACAGAGGAACGGAAATAAACATTTTATCTTTTGCCCAAGCTCAAATTTATTGTCTAAATCTTGTTTCACACAGTTGTTGCTGTTCCATTGTTGTCACCCATTCCGAGCAAAATTGGGAACATTTCTGGCATACTATTGATATGAAAGCAGCAAAATGACGGCCTTCCAATCGTTTACCATACTTTTCCTGATGCTTTCATCTGCCTCCAAAAATGAAGGAACCGTTGCAGCACATGCAGAAGGTAAAATCTATAGAAGCATCTTTTTAAATTTCAAAATACTGATATTCTATTAAAACTATCATGTGAAATTGTTTTTGTTTTTAATTTGCTTGTCTTGAATGCAGCGTTCAACATCTTCAAATTGTGTGTTGGATAAAATGGACAGTCACTCTTTCTATTCCAGTATTTTGTAATGTATCGCTATGATGGCTTCTTATTCACTATTAACATCGTTCAAGACTTCTGATATCTCTGTATAATGCTTATTACGAGTTCTCTTTCAGATGCGTGTGGTACACGTGGTGTTTGCAAATGTTTTTTAAAATCGCTAAAAGAGACTGTGAACTGTGCCTTGCAAGCCTTGACCGAACTTCCGACTGGCATACCGGCCAATGTCTCGACACTGTGAGCTAATGTGTTTAACTTATACATATATATTGGCAAATATTTTCCTACGCATTTTCCGTTTTCTTTCAATTGCTTACATACCTTTCCGTGGGTTTCATGTTTAGAGAGCTTACTACCCCTTGGATTTTAAAGGTCAATACAACAAAGCCTTGCCAATCCATGTGAGATGTTTAATCATGAAATGTTTTAAAAATGAACAATTTTGGTACACGTTCTTATTCCCTTATGTGCTAAAATTTTGTTACTTCTAAAACTTGTGAATACTGACTTGCCTAACCCGTGTCACTTGATATCATTTCATAGGCAAAAAATAAACTTACAGTTTTTATTTCGTGCCTTAGAGCACTTTAATTTCAAGTTAGAAGTCCAATGGGGATTTTTGCAAGGGGGGCTATCAAAAGCAACTTCACTTACGCTTACACGCACACGCACACAAGGATACAAATGCCGACACACAAAATATCTTAATAGAGCACCAAAAGGCTAATTATAGGAATCTCTACCATTCTTTTCATTGCTACCATGACTGACCTTTATTGTCTGCAAACATTTCATAACAATATACAAAGACGAAAGTGTAAACTCCTAAACAGATCAATATTACTCACAGTCTATATTTAGAAGCAGAAGTAATTTCAAAATTCAAATTATAAGCGTTGTTATCACACAGTTTTCATTTTTCGTATGCCAGTGTGACAAAAAGGCGCAATGTGTAACTTTAAAAACCCACTGAGATCAAGAAAGAACAGTGTTCAGCATTTGACGTTGCAAATTGAGGCGGTCTTGGCTATTGCTGTATAATTTTATCCACCTTTTATTAACCAAACTTGAGAGAAGATACGAAATGTCAATTCTGATAATTATGGAACCAAATTTATCAAATATGTATCTCGCTAACTTTTAGAAATAATATATGCACATCGAAAAGGTTATCTGATAACGTTATTCAAGTTTCGTTCCTTGTTATTAAGGGATTTACAACGCAACGAGATCAAAAAATTGGACGAAGAAAGTTTTCAATATATGCTGATATTGGAAAAACTGTAAGTGTAACGAGAGATTTGTTACCGCAAATTTACAAAGATCGCCACCATTGATCATTGACCTTAGAAACAGACATTCTTTATTATATTGCATGTTTTTATCAAATAACTGCAGAACTGTTTAATAGTTTAGCTCCGTATAACTAAATTGTCCATGAATTCAATAACGTGTACAGATTGACTTCATGATAAAACATACACCTTTTATTCTTTTAACCTGTTTTAGGTCACTGTTTCAAAACTATCTAGAAACATTAAACACTCACCTTTTCAGCAAGACAGTCATGCTACAGGAACTGTAAGTATTTATCTCGTGTGCTGGCATGCGGAATAAGTACCAACTTCATGTGTGTACCCGGATAAAACTAGAAAGCCCAAAGGCTTTGTGATTCCTTGCTGAAAGGGGAGATTTGTTGCACTGAGGTTCATTGTATTTCTTGATTACATCATATTTACGATGTTTCCACAACTTGACCTTTGCTGATCTCATATGATCTTTGAACTCCACCAAAAGTGAAAAACAAGAAAAAAAAAAAACATGTCGTAAGAGGGATTCGTACCCGGGCAGTCTGAGTGAGAAACCGAGCTGTAATCCCCTACGCCATCAAGGAACTCGTTAAGTATATGGTATTATCAGGGAGAAGTTATCAGCTGGTGATCCATCGGAAACTCTTTCTTTGAACCCTACTAGTTGCCGACAATAATCTCTTTTGTGTGTTGTTCTTGATGACTCAATAGGCTTAAGAGCTGTTAAGAACTAAGTACATGTGAGGTACGTCGTATGCTACATCTCGAAGAGCAGGTCGGGAAATTTGCCCCTTGCCTTAACATTGTCAGTTGCTTAACATGTAAATTAATTTTAGGGTTTCGACGCGTTTGGACGCTATTTACAGCATACTTGTCTAGTTTCCTATAACTTGCTCAATATGGGTCTGCCTTTTAAGTCATGCAAGGGAATGCAAAAATTAGTCAAAATCCGACAGCAAAGTTTGGTCTTAGGCCTATACTTCTTTTGCTCGTTTGCATTAATCATGAGCATTGGTCTGTAATCAGCATCATTAGGTTCCTTTGCAATAAATTTTGAATGTCAGAAGAGTGTTTCGTACTCGACTGTCGGCAACTAGTTAGACATTAAAGCATTGTTCCAAATAATCCTTTTTGTTGGGGTGGAGTAGGTATGAATGAGGTTGCCTAGTTACTAGACAAAGGAATTCAGTGTCTTTTAGTTCAATAACCCCCAATTGAAGGATTTAGTCTCCACTCTGAGGGCAATCTTATTGGATTAGCATAAATTAAAGTTTTCGATGGATCTCCAGCTAATAATAATTCTATATTACAAGTATCTGTTATTGCTATCTTGAGATATTGTGTTGAAGCCAAGCATCACAAACACATTCTCACACATACACACAATCCCGCGTGATTACAAAGATTCCTTTTGCCTTTGGCTAGGAACCAAACATAGTGTCGCCGCGAATTCCATGTGTTTACTAAAACAAATTTTGACAAAGTTTGTGTGAACGGACATTCGTTTGTAATCCTGAGAGACAGAAAACCCCAAAATTTACTTGGTAGTTACTGAACAATATTGCAATGTTACACAATGTCGGGAATTATTAAATGCTACCGAAAGTTTACTTATACATCATATTCTCGCAAATATTAATTACTTGTAGTAATTGATTCTCCCATCGTGTTTAATGGGCAAACAAAGAATAATTATATATAATAATGAAATAATCATGAACTAATGACGTTACTAGTCATTAAAAATAAACTCTTTTACAAAACTTAAGTAAATAAATAAATCGAATTAATAATGAATTTTCCATCACATTTAATCGAGAAATATCTATTTACGAATATATGAAAAAATATGATACAAAGTTTAGCTGTAGTTCTGAATCGAAATTAAATATCAGTTTTTTTTCACATGTGCTTTACGATGTGCATATTTACAATAGCTATACAGCTTATAGAAAATATTCTTTAAAAATAGTTCTCTTACCCCCAGGTATTACTATCTGGACATTTTTCATATAGCTTACAATTGAATATTATGCAGTATTTAGCATTCATAATTAAAAAAGTTTATTGGATGGTTTCTTCAACCAAATTTACTTTATCATGTCTTACGACAAGACCATTTTTAGACACTTGCATGAATTATCCATCCAAAAGCGATTGATTATATTGCACGACCAAAACAAATGGTAGTTTCGTCGGCAGTCTTGCAAAAAGTACAGAGGGGAATCTTTTTTACCTAATTTTCAAGATTTTTTTGCAGTCTAAAATTCTGTGAGTATAACCTAATTGAAAAAAATGTTTCATGAGGTGTCGTGCAACTTTAAAAGGAATTGTACAAATATCTGACCAAAATACATGTTACTGCTGTAAGATTTCTATTTGGAAATCACAGTAGTCTAGTCTGAAAGTAGGGTTTCCCATGCACCCAAAGAACGTAGTTCCCTAACTTAATTTCCTTATCATCAAGTTGTCTTCTTTAAGGATTTTGATGTTCTCAAAACGATTTCGTGTCCCATGGAATTCGTTTGTCGTCATATTGGCCGCCATCTTGGATTTCGGACGAATATAGATAAACCGACATAGCTTTGGAAACAAACGTCGTACACTGAAGAAAACTAACCACACTTAACCAGCTCTTTTAGGCATGAAGAATTCTTTTAGGCCTTGATGACTATTTTAATGATCGAAGGGAAAAAATAGATGCTTTAAAATTGGACAAAATGGATTAAAATGTGTGAAATTCTCATTCAGCTCCTTATGAAAATGTCATTAAGTTTACGTCATACCAACGGTTGGTGGGATGGACGAAACCGCCTGGATTTCCTAATAATTTGATAAATGCATATTTTCTGATTGCTTCGTAACATCCATGCTTAACGTTTATGATGGTAAAAGAAAATAAATTGGTACCCAATTCTTCGTTTTGGTTGATATGCTAACTAAGACGGTACTTGAGTCAGATATTAGGGGTTAGAGGAAAGTAAAATGACTATAATTATTTTTACAAGCAGTCACCTTGAAACAAAATGCTGTTTAAAACGTGTTTGTTTTCAAATGATACGCAGATAACAATGGTCACATGAGTTATGGAGCCAAAAGAGGTCACAAAGTCACAAACTATGACCTTTGACCCAAATTTAGGCTATCTATATATGGAGTGTAATTTTTTCGGAACGGAGAGCCCTTGAAGAATGAATAAACACAAGTTATATTTTATTACCTTTTCTGGAACGTTCCCACTTATTTAAATTTCAGTGTCATTGCAAATTCTGGACATATTTTGTCTGGATGTCTAGATTGATAACCTTTTCTTTTCCAGTGTGTGTTAACTGTAAGACACGAAGCAGCACAACGGTAAAACTTTGTTACCACGAACATGTACTAGGTAATAATTGTGCACTACAACATTACAAGGAAATTGATCATGTTTGGAACTGAAAAGTATCATATTACGTATCCCTTAAACCATATTTATATATATATATATATATATTCAATTAATATGTTCAATTTTTCTCTCTGGTATTTTCTTTCAACCTTTCTTTCTTTGATAAGGGCTATGCTCTATCCTAGGATTAGTTTAAACTTAGATCGAAACCAATAATATACACCTTCGACTTATATATATATATATATATATATATATATATATATATAATATATATATATATATATATATATATATATATATATATATATATATATATATATATATATATATATATATATATATAACATAGTTCAATACTGATTAGAATAGTGCTCAATACACGAAGTAGAGCTGTACAAATGTATTCAACTGTATTCATTTGTACAGCTCTACTTCGTGTATTGAGCACTATTCTGATCAGTATTGAACTATGTTATTTATTCATGCTCCTATCCTGTTGAACACTCTATCACTACTGACCAAATATAGCAACATGGATCAAATCAGTTTGAATTACTCTCTCAAGAACATACCCATCCCACCCACCAGCGAATACACCAAACGCATTATTGAAAAGATTGAAGATGTAATTAAAAGAATGAGATGGAAAGCTTTTTTCTTTGAGCGTGATACAGACACCGAGAGCAAAGACGACGACGCAAGTAAATTCGGTTTAAAATCCCGGAGATGCCCACCACAGGTGGAAAGCATGAAACCATTTGAGCAGGACCTTTTGCGGATGGCCGAAAATATACAGTTCAGGCAGTCCAACCACAAGTTCCAACACATATTGAAACAAGATCTAAGAACCATCAATAAAATACACACAGTCCTAGTCCCTGCACACAAAACGCGTAACATGTACAAAATGAGCCCTGCCGACTACAAGAAACTGCTTAAAGAGAATATCACCCAAAAGTACAAGCCAGCTGACCCTAAAACCGAAGCAGATATCAACAACGAACTACAAACGATAGCATCTGACCTAGGAATTGAAGATAGGATATCACCTATGGATAAAACGCAAACTTTCATAACACTTAAGGACCATAAGAGCAACTTCAGCAATAAGCCCACATGCTGACTTATCAACCCCGCCAAATCAAAGATGGGCAAAGTAAGTAAGGCAATTCTGCAAAGAATTAACGCCACCATCCGGGGAAAAATAATTGTAAATCAATGGAGAAGTACTGGTGACGTCATCAGGTGGTTCAACCACTTAGAAAACAAAGAATACAAATCGTTCCTGACATGTAGACTTTTACCCGTCGATCTCCAGAACCCTACTGAATAAAGCAATCATATGGGCAAAACAGCACGTCACATTACCGCAATCGGACACCAACGTCATCCTGCATGCACGAAAATCCCTGTTGTTCGATGAAGGTACCCCGTGGGAGAAATGTGAAACCAGCCACTGCTTCGACGTTACCATGGGAAGCTACGACGGGGCGGCAATCTGCGAACTCGTCGGCCTATATGTCTTAGCCCACTTGGACCAGAAATCCCCAACGGAAAAATCGGCCTTTACCGTGGCGACGGCCTCGCAGCCTTCGAAGCAAAATCGGGGCTAGAAGCAGACAATTTGAGGAAAGAATTCATAGAAACATTCAAATCATTTGGGATTAAAATTACAGTTGCATCCAACCTCAAAGTTATAGACTACCTGAACATTACCATGAACTTAAACACAGGAATGCACCATCCTTATAAGAAACCAGGCGACAACACAACCTACATCAATGTAAACTCAAACCACCCCGGGCCAAACATCATCAAACGGATACCCGGTCAACAAAAGACTTTCAGAACTCTCATCCGACAAACGCGCATTTGAAAACGCTGTGCCCAGCTACAAGGAGGCCCTAAAAACGAGCGGCTACTCTATTAATCTCGAATACAAGCAATACATCCAACAACCAACCTCCAAAAAGACCCGCCAACGAAATATCATCTGGTTCAACCCCCCGTTCAGTAAGAATGTAAGAACCAATGTAGGAAGAACTTTCCTGACGCTAATATCGAAACATTTCCCGGTAACACACAGACTGAATAAAATCTTTAATCGGAATTACGTGAAAGTCAGCTACAGCTGCATGAGCAACATAAAAAAAATCATCAAGGCCCACAACAACAGAGTACTCAAAGCACCCCCTCCCCACCAAGAAAATGCAACTGCAGAGCGCCCAGCCATTGCCCCCTGAACGGAAAATGCCTGACCAAATCCCTTGTTTGTAAGGCCACGGTGAAACACGACACGGGTGAGCACACCTACATAGGCATGTGTGGAGGACAAGTCAAGGGGAGATTCAACAACCATACCAAATCATTCCGTAACGAAGCCTACCAAAACGAAACAGAGCTTTCTCAATTCATCTGGGGTCTCAAAAAACAGAAAAGGGAATATTCAGTGGTATGGACGATCATCAAACAGACAAACACTAACAAAAGAAGCGACACACAATTCAACCTCTGCCTGGAAGAAAAAGTTGCCAAAGTCACTGCTCATACACAAGCGACCAACCTCCTTAACAAAAGAACCGATCTTGTATCAAAGTGCAGACACTTCGAACCACTGAGCCGTGCAGGGAAAAAGCGAAAGCGCTGAGAGAGATTTCTTCACTCGACTGATGATCGCAAGACAGCGTGAAACTATTAGTAGCGAGGTCTGATCCAACCTACCAATACATACATATATATATATATATATATATATATATATATATATATATATATATATATATATAAATATATATATATATATATATATATATATACATATACATATGTCATATGTGTGTGTTTAGAGTCTCAGTACTTCTAGTCACTCAACGTCAGAATACTCGTCGAATGTTTTACATGCTACCCTATTAATCAGTTATCCTATTAATATCTTGACAATCAGAATCTCCCAACTCAACCCCCCTCCCCTCCGTTAACCGTAAGGGGAGAAAAGTGATTTTTCTGAAAGGTATAGCCGCTTACATATCAGCTGGTAATGCAGACATGTGATACGCTATATGCAATGCTCACTTCGGCTTGTATATGGAACGAATTGTTTGATGTTCCCAATTGTTCATTTTCTTGTGTAAAATGAGAGAAATTCTATGTCATATTTGGTGAGTGCATCCCCCATCAACTTCATTGCAGTTGTTCAATTATGTGGTAGTGAAGGTAATAGCGCTTTACAAGATATCGAGATTGAGTTTCGTTAATGTGTTCATTAATTGAACCAACTGGTGTTACGTACATATCCTCTTCAATATTTCAAGACGGTCATGTATGCTGGCAGCTGAAGTGTCTGGGCCGCGAGGGGCTAGAGGATATCTCAACAACCCTCTCGCGGATGTCCAAAATACATAGAGCTAGGTTGTGATACTTTGTACAAGGAGCAGGTTTCAGTACAATAGTTAAAGAGAATTGAAATTTGGAACACTAAAATAATTCAAAAATGGTTTTGTCTGGGCACTTCACGTGACCCATCGAAGGTACTGATTTTGCTATAATTTGTCCTCGTAGAGCAGCCTGATTAAGTTATTAGTGTGAGGTTCGAGACAACTTTTATCATCATTCATCCTCCATACCCAGTATCCCCCTGCACCACAAAATGACCACTTTGTTAGTGCAAGCTACACTATCACTAGAAAACGACGTGATTTTGATTTTGGGGCTCTGCAATAGTTCTCATCAAATGCCGTTTGAAGCAGGCAATCGATTATTCCAATGTCCACAGTCGCCCTACTGATGAAATCCCGGAGGCTTCCGCCTTGCTCTCACCCAGTCACCAGGCCGATCTTCCGAAAAAATCTGACCACTAGGCTCCTCAGAGAAGAGCTTTGCTAGCCGGAAGGCACCATTAGGCCACAAAAATTCCACTCCGTCCAGTCAAATCTTCTCTCCACCCCATTTCTCACCTCTATACTTCGCTGCCACCAGATCCCATGGAGTAAAGATGCTTTGGCGCAGAGTTACATCCACGGTTTGCCATTCCCCACGTATATTCTATTGCGTCGGTGCATGCAGGGTGAGGAGAATGGTTTATTACCGATGAATTCGTACTTTAGTGATCTGGGAGCCAAGGAATCTGCACAGGAGGATGTAAACCTAGAAGCTAGGAAAGGAGAACGGGTAGGGAGTTGTTATCTGGTATGAAACTAAATACAATGTCACTGAGCCCTTTGGAGGGTATAGGGGTATCGTTTAAATCCTCAGAGGAATGGAAACCTCTTAAGAATGGGGCAGGTAGGGCATGGGCAGTAGTAAACAACAGGTAAATTCTGGCTCTTTAATCCTTAGCAACAATTATTACTGCACGGGAAAGCACATACAGGAACACACACCAGCCGAGGAAAAGCTTGGACAGCATTTCAACTTTGTCCTAGGATCATGCACGAGTCGGGAGAAGTCGTAGAAACTAAAGAAAGGGCACGGCGAGGACAATAGAATTCAGCAAACGCCCTTTGTAAGGCGGCAAAATACACTCTCGAGCACCAACAGGGCCACGGCTGGGTTTTCCTACACCTTGCCTATAATGTGCTGGGAACTGAAAAACCGTTTAAGTGTCCTGTTTATATCTTAACGCCATGAGTATTACCCTGACACACCATTTCGTACCAATCTAGGCCATCGTGGACTTGTGAAGATCCCAAAACGCCATGTGTGCGTCCTTGTATAGAAACCAAAGTGTTTCTGCAGCCCCTGTTGTCCTTCAAAGCCCTATCAAGGCCCTCTAAATCCCCATGGAACCATGTGTGTACCTTGTAGTTACGCTTTCAAGACGACGGTTCCAGTTGGGCGTTGTCAGTCGGAACATACACCACCAGTAGCGGAAACGTGTGAAAAATTGAGGGGATGATGGCACTTTAAGGGGAAGTTATTGTGTGAAAACGTGAAATTCAATGGGACCATTTCCAATAAGGGGAGATAAATGCTACCCATACCCCGGATCTACGCCTATGTGTCCCTTGCACATTTGGTTTTAAGACATGTAAGAAGAAAGTTCTTGCTAGTCTCACTTTGGCGACGTTTGTGAAACATTCGACGAGGACATTGACTTTGCCTAAGAGCTGTGATGGTAGCAAATTTGCTTGAATATATCTGAAATTATGATGAAGTGGTTTTCAGAACTGCTCGTGATTTTCTTGAGATGCATATTACACATAAGTAAGATTTGTAATATGTTAACAACCAAGAGGAAGCATTGCGTACCAATTTATTTTCTTTTAACATCATAACACTTTAAGTATGGATACTACAAAGCGATCAGAAAATATGGATTTGTAAAATAATTAGGAAATACAGGCGGTTTCGTCCATCCCACCGACTGTTGGTATGACGTAAACTTAATGACGTTTTCGGAAGGAGCTGAATGAGAATCTAACACATTTTAACCGATTTCCCAATTTTAGAGCATTTATGTTTCCTTCAATCATTAAAATAGTCATCTAGGCCTAAAAAATTCTTCATGCCTAAATGAGCTGGTTAGGTGTGGTTACTTTTCTTTAGTGTACGACGTTCATTTCCAAAGTTATGCCGGTTTATCTATACATATGGAAACGTTTACGGCCATTTGTCTCATAAGAGACCGAACCGCACACACAGAGCACAGGATTACGTGCAATCAATGACACTGGCAAAGCGTTTGTTTATTCACAACCTCAGCTTTCTCGATAATGGACAATTCCTTTTTTTAGCAGGGCGTTAAGAGTGTTTTACAAAACATCGTAATTTAGTTTAATTTAGTTTAATTTCAAAAACGGCAATTTTCGGCAGGAAAATTATAAACTACTGAGTCCACATTAATATTACACTGTATAGGCTACCGCTAACGTATGTACTGTGTACGTGAATGCTATACAAGCAACACCAATTTCCCCACGAGAGAGTGCTGTCGCCCTGATCAGTAGTCACGTGATCTTTGTTTACATCAGAAAGCCAGCCCGAAGCCTTTTCTTAGGCGATCTCTGAATGGATGCGAGTAACGAAAGTGCACAGTCCGATGAAAGTAAGGAACCAATCAAGATGGTTTTTACATAATTTGAAAGCTTATGAGTTTCACAACAAGCTTTCATTTGCCCCATTGTAATCGGGTTCGAAATGACTGAGTGAGGGCGTGTTGAACAATTGCTGCATTCTGAATTTGATGTTTTGGTGCCATTTTCACGTACCAAACTGCAAGTTTTTTTATTTTTTAAACGCCTAGTCCGACGTGCACATTACTCATAGTTCACTTTTGTTAGCATCCTTGGTTAGATAAATGTTTAAATTTATTAAAACTAGGCGCCCCGAAGGAAAATAGGATACAGAAATAGGAAAACTGAACGATTGTTATGGATAATGACGACCCACTTCTGCACTTAAGGGTCGCCGTAAAGGACAGATTAGCAAAAGAGACAACGTTTCCATATGAGTCTTCGGAAATCCAAGATGGCGGCCAATATGACACCAAACGAATTCCATGGGACACGAAACCGTTTTGAGAACATCAAAATCCTTAAAGAAGACAAATTTCTGAGGATTAAAATTTGTAAGTAAGGGAATTACGTTCTTGGGGTGCATGGAAAACCCTACTTTCCTACTCGACTACATGTATTGACCCCTTTTGATTTACACAGTGATTATGTACAACTTTGCTAGAATGTGAATGTGTAATAAACATTGATTAACGCTTTACGTTATCATTGATCTCATCAGCAGTAAGCAAATTCAATCTCCACTCTCTCATTATGGCAGAAATTATACCATGATATCATTTAAAAACAAAAAATCCCCCTAACATTATAATTGATTCGAAAACAGTTTTTTAAGTCAGCGGCTCGCCTGTTTTGTTAAAGAAATCACTTACTTTGTACGCATTTGTTTCCTCGGACTTCCCAAATAGATAAGTTCCTTGTCTTTCTCAATAATGCATGGGTTATTTAAAATATATTGATTGGCATACGCATCTGGGTGTCGAAAAGTAAAATTTAGACCAAGCACAGGGGACATCACAAATGAACCTTTTTTCATTTAAAAGGTCATCGTTTAGTATAGTTGCATTCACAAGGACCCCCCCCCCACCCCGTAGATTTTTAGCACATAATCCAACAACCATTTCTGGAACTGAAACTACCTTGTAAACAGTGTTTCTCCCATTCACATTTGGAATATACGCAATCAGAAGGACTTATTGACTATGCCTAAACCATCTTTACATTTGGCACTTTCAAATACAGATCGTTTCACTTTTCAGGTGTACTTGACTAAGTAAATTTGTGTATTGCTGTCTAGATTTTGAAACCCGGAAGCCCAAAGTGTCAGCGGTTTCTTGCCAAAAGGGGTACTTTATTGCACCGAGGTTCATTCCTCAAATATATACTCCTTGCCCCCTGTGGGCTGGGGGTTGTAGAATATGCCCACGGTATTCCCCGCCTGTCGTTAGAGGCGACTAAAGGAAAGGACATGAACCGTATTTGAACTGTATATGAAACCGAACTTGAACTTGAACCTTATTTCAAACAGTATTTGAACTTTACCTTTTTATCTATTGCTTACACTATATAACACTTTTGTGTTGGTGTGTCGTTAAATCTAATGGAACTAATTTGACTACATCATTTTGAAGATTTTTTCTCAATTTGACCTCTACTGACCTCGAATGACCTTTGAACCCCACCAAATATTGAATAACACAAAACAAAAATACATGTCTTAGAAGAGATTCAAACCCGGGCGTTTGCGTGAGAAGCCGAACACTAATCCACTACGCCATCAAAGAATTCGTAGAGCGTATGATATTTCTAATCATGCATTAGTCATAGCATCTTTTACAGATGTTAAAAATTAGTTAATTTAAATTTTGGTTATTAGTGTAAACCTTATACTTGTGAAAAAACTATGTGTTGTTCGCTATAACTTTATCTTTGGAATGGTAGAAAAATCAGCCCTTACTTTCAAGCTTTACAGCGTAACGAAACGCCGTAAACAATTAAGATGTCATTACCGCCCTTTGCTTATTTAGTTTACGAGGTTTTCGTACTTTCACCTCTGATAACTCAGATGACCTTCTACCCCCATCAAACTCATAGGGTTCCTCCTCTCTTCAAGTGACACACCTATATACCAAGTGTGCAAAGTATCTATCATCCCTGTCTTGAAATATCGTGTTTTTCAAGGTTGTCGGTTTTTTACTTCAAATGACCTCTGGACTCCACTGAAATCAAAAGGGATCTTTCTCTCAATATGGTAAAGTTGTATACCGAGTATGAGGATTATTTATCATTGCTATCTTGAGATTGCGTAATTATTTACAAGCAGTTTTTAAGAATTTCGTATTTTCACCTCCTCTGACGTCAGATAATCTTTGACCCCCACCAAAACCAATAACGTTCATTTTCTAAATATAAACGCATCCACATGCCAAGTATGAAAAGCTTCTATGCTTTCTACCCAGAGATACCGTCTTTACAAGGTTTTTGGTTTTTGACCTCTGTTGACCTCCACCAAAACCATAGGATCTTCATCTTAATATGATAATTCTATATTCCAAGTATGAAATTTATCCATCATTGCTATCTTGTGATATCGTGTTTACAAGCCAAGCGTCACAAACACATATACACTCTCGTGATTGCAAAAATTCCTTTCGCCTTCGGCAAGGAATCAAAAATAGAAACAAGAAAATATTGCAGAGGTGGAGGAAAACACATTATTGGTTCAACTCCCAATCTTCACAGGACATTTCAGTGCTGAGTAATATCCTGTTGGAGTTTTTCACTTAATTCGAATTGTTAGATTCCAAAATCACCTGTAATGTCACTATCGTACAATTCATACTACAGTCTTTCTTAGCGGCTGAGTCAATACATGAGCCAGGTTCGCCGTTTCCATCACTCGGAATCTCAGCCCTTAGCATCTTTTGCTTATTATTGTTTGAATAGTATCTTACTTGTATCCGCGTGCACGTGAATCAGTGCACGTGCGATATCAACTATTAAACGTTTCTAGGGAAGGGGGTTTATTTAATTATCGATCGTGAGTGCTTGATCATACTTCGACCAACAACGTTATGTGTCAATAGCACTCTAGTAGAGTGGTAAAATATGTTTGACTTGAAGGTTTACGTTTACTAAGCGTCAAATACAAAACATCCCTGTAGTCGGCAATGGATATTACAATAAAATCCCTTAATGACCTAGACTTATTTTGATTAACGAACAAATGCATGATTTGAAAAACATTTCTCCATCTTGTCTTCTTGATTAATAATTAGATTGAAATTACAATTAATATGAAACTTTAAAAAAGAAAGTGAAACTTAAGAGTATTGTTTACTATGCTACACGAGCCTCAAACAATTATCATCGTGTGAGCTGTAATTGAACCACTTCCCAAAAGATTAAACTAATCAAAGTCAGTGTAGGAAAGGATTAACTGAATTGATAGACAAAAGCAATTTTCCACAGTTAACTTGACAATACCGTTTGATATTACATTGTTTTTCTTTTCAATATTCAAGCAAATATATGTTAAAATTGTTTCTTTTTTGTCAAAGGGACATTTCCTTTAACCAACTGAAAGACCTCCCTGATTATCTACTTCGTAATACCAGTGGACTAAAGAAGTTGTGAGTACATTTTAACACTAGCATTTCTATAAAGCAAGCAATTTTACACTTAATCTACATACATACATACATACATACATACATACATACGTACGTACGTACATACGTACATACGTACATACGTACATACGTACATACGTACATACGTACATACGTACATACGTACATACGTACATACGTACATACGTACATACGTACATACGTACATACGTACATACGTACATACGTACATACGTACATACGTACATACGTACATACGTACATACGTACATACGTACATACGTACATACGTACATACATACATACATACATACATACATACATACATACATACATACATACATACATACATACATACATACATACATACATACATACATACATACATTGAAAGTTCTTATATAGCGCTTTCCCCTAAAAGGCTCAAAGTGCTTTACAAAGGTAATAGCCACAATACAAAAACACAATAGAAAAGAGACAATTGCTTTCTCAAAGAGACATAAACAAATATGTCCTCAAACGAGACTTAAAGCAGTCAACAGTAGGGGACTTTCGAACCTCACGAGGTAGGCGGTTGTAGGCATTACCAGCAAAGGCTGAGAAAGAGCGGTCCCCATAGGTAACACGTGTTTTTGGAACTCGCAGAAACTGTTCACTGGCGGATCTCAGTCCAGGTGTAGGTTTTTGTGCCTGAACCAATTCTAGAATGTAGGGGGTGTAACCATTCATTGCTTTACGTAATATCAACAAGACTTTGAACTGGACACGAGATTCAACAGGGAGCCAATGTAAAGATCTTAACAATGAGGTGACATGTGTAAAGTTTGGGACACCTAGTAACAATACGTGCAGTTATGTTGAGAACACGTTGTATGGGTTTTAGAGTCGCTGCTGGAAGACCGACCAACAGCGAGTTACAAGTGTCAATCTTGGATGTGATCAATGCATGTGCAAAGGACTTTGCAGCGCAGTTTGATAAATAGGGGCGAATTCTCCGTAGATACCCGACACAAACCATAGCAGAGGAGCATTGTTTTCACTTGAGGAACCATAGTCATATGTCTATCGAAAATTACACCAAGGTTGAAATTTGCTCCGAGGGGGTAACACACGCCTCACCAATATGAAGTAACATATCATCAGCTACCTTAGTATGTTAACTGCTGAGAATAATAAATCCAGTCTTACTATGGTTTAATTTAAGTCTATTAGCAATCATCCAGTCACTGACTCTCATAAGACACAATTCAAGATCCCAACAGGCATCAGAGGAATCTCTGAAAATTTTAAACTTTAACAGTAACTGAAAATGTATTGGCAATGCTTAACGAAAATTGGAACAGTGTAAGCATTCATTGATGTAGTTAAATGTGATATAACGATTCGAACTTGGAATGATTACAATGAAATCGTAACCATTTAGGACTTATAGGTATTCCTCAATAGCTCCTCCCTCACGTGTTGCTGCTTTAATACATAGCTAATAATTCTCATAGGTCATATTAGTTAAGGGGTTACCAGGTAGTAAAGTCAATGATTTCAAAAGTGCTGAATTGTTTCCGCCTTCTCAATAGCACACAGCTTATGGAAGATATATCTGCTTTCAAAGAAATCTAACATCTTCCAGGGCTGAGGGGAAGCATGAGATTATTATATGCGATTTCATCTTTGCATATTTATTAGACCGTTTATTCTTTTATGATATGGACACCCCTATAGGGAATATCTAATAACGTTTTTGCTTAACTCTTACATACGTTGTAATTTTATGCTAGATCTACATGAAAGGATATCAAGCATTCAGACAGTATCAAATTTTAAGGACAAACAGGACATAAAATTATAAAGAAAAACAAAATAAAGTAGAGGCACTGTGACCATTTACACTATATGTTGTGACCTTGACGAGAACTAGAGGTAATTCCTGACAAAAGAAACCCATCTTTTAATTGAGATATCTTGATTTAGGAATATATATACATATATATATATATAAACTGAAGAATGGATATATATATATATATATATGTATATATATTGTTACAATGTTGAAAGGACATGGCCTAGACTTTCTTCTGTTTCTTATAAGATCCATGCAAAATACATATAGAATATGCCTTTAAATCTTGGAAGACATAACTGACGCACGGTTCTTTACTTGAAGCTCACTTCACAGCAAATTCCAGCTTATAAAACATGTGTTGATTATTTGTGACGGTGCCAGTATTCTGCGAGCTGAGAGTAGATTTTGCAAGCAAAGAAAAAGACATTTTAGCACATAAAGGAAGATTCATCAGAGACAAAACAATGTGTTTGTTACTCTGGTCCTCATATTGTTCAATATACAAAACATTGGTTCACGCAAAGCGCTATGAGGAAGATTTCAATAGAATAGTCATCAGACATGATCAGTTTTAATTTGGTAAATTGAAACTGACTCCACACGAGATACCAAGCGCGTCTTCCTGATGACATGAACCTTCTTAGATTAACCTGGCAGATTTTTCGCTATGAAAATCACAGTGCATTTTCCATTCAAATATGGCAGGCAGGTAACGAGGACGTAGGACACGAAATCAAGGTACCTCTGAACCTGTAGCGATATTCGCTTACAAGAATTAAACATGCTAAGATTTATGTGTATTTCTTGCACAGTGAAGCGTGCGACATTTGAATTAAACAAGATGGAGTAATTTTTAGAGTGATCTGATAGGGGACTATAATAGCCATGATAATTAGCAGAATCAGTCTTGATCTAGGCAGCTAAGCCTGGTGACGAGTCCATTCACATGTGATTTTTTTATCAAGATTTGCTGACGAGCTTGTCGTTTCTTGACTATCCCTCGTTATCTCATGGGAACGCTGCGTCAGTACCATTAACTACATATGACAAGCAGAAGAAACTACTTTTACCCAAGTTAAGATTCCAAATACGAGAGGCCTCAAAACGTTTTCAACATTTACATACTTTTCAATTGGCCATGTGCATTCATTTTCCTCACCTTTCAAATATTACAGCATCTTCGTGATGGGAAGAGCTTAACTTGAATAACCGGACATGAGTCTTAGCAACAAAGATTTCTTGTGTAGGCCTATACCCAACTCTCTTTATCTGACTGTCGGTTTATAGATATTTTAACCATTTCCTACAAGCGTTTAACCATTCTCTATAAATTAACATAAACATGCTTACCTTCATTTGTTACACAGTCACTTAAAAAGAAATTTTTTGGTTACCCTTCCGAGTGAACTGTTCAGTCAGTCTATTGCTTTGGAGGATCTGTGAGTAACGAATTTCATAAATTTGATTGATTTTGTAAAGTCGCCAATGCTGAAGTTTGAATAAGTGTCATGGACATGGTTCCTGCCTTTTTAATTAAAAAGTTACGGGTCACTTTTCCATCTCGTGATATCAGTGAAAAGAAACTAAGTAATTTTCAGTAGCTTTCACTTTTTTTATGGAAACGATTGTCACTTAGCTATGAGTAAGTGGGGTATTGTTGTAGGATAAAACACAATGCTACACGTCCTATGACCCACCCAGCCTCCGTCTTCTCTCCCTCTTCCTAAGCGTTGCAAACCTTAGGTTAATTGACATGCAGGAAGTTGCTTCACTCTTTTTCACTTCTTTTAAGATGGGAAAATTATCATAATCGATATGAATAATAAACTTTATTAGGACCTATATAAGATATGAGGTTGACGATAAAAGTAAAGACATTTAGCAAACCTTTGTTAACATTTACTGGTATAACCTGCTTTTTACCTATTCAAGGGACATCTCATACAACAAGCTTGTTGAACTTCCCGAGTACCTCTTGCGTAATAACATCAAACTTATCAAGCTGTGAGTAGTACCATTACATCCTTCTTTGGCACAGTCATCGTACTTGAAATGAATATAGCTGTATTTTGATATGCAACAATGACTCGGAGGAATGAATAAAACTACGAAATTTCTTCTTGCTGTGTGTTAAGACTGAAGCAAACACACAGGCTATTAAAAATATGCTTTGAAAATGTTAAGTAGCCTGTTTTATTTTGCGGAAAAAAGTGTTGAATTATGTTATTTACTTAACAAACTGTAATAATTATGATCGCATATTAGGATGTTAAACGTAAGCAACATTGGGGAAACACATTATATTGAAAAAGATGACTATCCCAAAAATGCCACAGAAGCCATTCTCCTTTCTTCCTATAGACTTCCTATAGAAAGGCGTAGGCCAATTTCGATGTTCCATAACTTCCCTTTTGCCATGTATGGTACTTTGTTCAAACAGTTTAAAAATTGGGGAACTATCGATAAAATATTTATGTTTTGCAGGCGTCTGGCTGGCAACAAACTTACTAGATTCAGAAAGGACTTCTTTCTACAACTCAGAAACTTACAAGAACTGTAAGCTTTATTTTATTGTTATTGTAATACGTCTTAGCACTTCTACCTGTAAAGATATCGAAAATTACTCTGTGTGATCCAACGAACAGAGTGAAGAGTAACCTAAGTTTTCATCATCTGTTATACTACAAAAGCTGCACGTTTGTATTATTGAGCACTTGAACAATTCGTGCTACTATCGCTGTATGGTTGTTTCTTTCTTTTTCTTTGTTTTGTTACTTATAAGTCTCTTGCTATGCTAAATGAGTATTTCTTGTCTTGTTTTCTTTTTGTTATTGGTCATGTGAGGTGACGAGATACTCTGTGTTTTTCTCTGATCTCTCTCTTTTTGCTTTATAAGAATAAGTGTTATATACATATTTTTTTTGTTTTTGTAAAGCAGAAATAAGTCGTATCAATCAAACAATAACATTTCCATAAGTTTTTATATAAAATAGGAGGAAAGAAGGAGATCCCTAGGCTTGAATTGTCGTTTTAGTTTTTTGGTTTGCATATCTGTACATACAAGTATATAAACATAGGTGGAGGTGAAATAGTAGTATGATCGATCTGAGTTGAAACCAATCCTAATATAGAGCATAGCCCTTATCAAAGAAGGAGAGGTTAAAAGAAAATACCAGAGAGAAAAATTGAACAGCACCGAAGGTTTGAACCGGCCATCAGCTGCTTTCCGGGCAGTGTCTATAACCACTAAGCTAACACGACGAAACAGCAGGCTACAAATACCCCGCGTGACTCCATTTTCTCTGCTCATATATATATATATATATATATATATATATATATATATATATATATATATATATATATATATATATATGTATGTATGTATAAGTTGATTATTATCACTCCACATATACTCATGAAAGTCAATTTCTATCCGTTACAGAGATCTGAGTGTCAACCACATAACAAATATGGACGTGAATTTCTTGTCTTTTTCAAAAATGTTATGGAAGTTGTAAGTTCAATAATGATTACATAATTTTAAAAAACTTATGTGATTTTTTTTTTTTTGGAAAGGATTAAAAGTCCAAACTCTCAACACATGTGCCCTACAAATCATTTTTTAGTTTCACGTAAAAGTAACCTGCCTTGAAAGGGGTTTTGATTGCAGTGTTGCATTCTTTGCACGTGACCTTAACTTTCGGCATCTATTTTGTTACAAAACACATTAAAATACATTGGGAAAATGTACAATGAATATTGAAGAATTGAAAAGTATTTGTAACATGTAATGATAGGTATTTAGTGAGAAGAACAGTAAACTTTTGTTGTCTGTTGGGAGCATCATGGGTTGCATGAATGAAAAAAATGGTATAGTGTGCTCAAAGTGAAAAGGTATTTAGGATTTAATGTATTCGTAAATTTCAGCTCTTTGGCAGGAAACAAGTTGACAACTTTACCTAGTCATTTGTTCAGTCATTCGTATGGACTGGAAGAATTGTGAGTATTAATGTCATTTTTATATGCAAAATATCCGCAAAACACATTGCCACTACAGTGGGAATCTTTTCAATAGAAAAATATATTTGCGTACAATTTTCATCACATTTGTATGATTGTATTTTTCACCTTAATCAAGGGACGTTTCTTCCAACCAACTTGAATATCTACCGGAACACCTTTTGCAAAATACGACCAAACTTAACGTGTTGTAAGTGCTTGACAGTCTTTGATCAAAATATAGGTATATCTAAGAGAGAATGATTTTTCAAACAAAAAAATGTTTCTATTGTAGATTTTTTAATCTGAAACAAAAATAGTGTTAAATTTAAGGGTAACCAACCCGGTTGACATGGAAAATTTTTCTACTTCATTTAGATTTCATACAATTTATAAAACAATGTAGGGACTCCTTGTAAGACCTTGTCTGTCGTAAGAATATTTATTTGTTCGTTTGTTAACGAGTTAACTTGTTAAATAAATTACCGTTTATCAAGTATGTTTTGCATAAAATATTCAAGAGAAGAATATTAAACAAATGAAGATGACGAAGGGTCGTTGGGTGAAAGAATTATACTAAATTAGGGAGCTTCTAATAAAATCCTACCAATTGAACCACGTTAAGTATGACAACAGTTGTACAAGAGACTTTGTGATTAAATGCTAGAAAGAAAAATGCGTTACTTATGCGAATGTAGAAGAAATAAATGTGAACTAAAAATGTTCAATTGATTACATTAAGCTGTTTTATTGTCGTTTACTTTTTTTCGCACGAAATCAGTAGGGTGTCTAAGTGCTGCATAGTTAAGCAAGATTGCTTTCAGATTAGTTTTTTATTCTTATTTATGTAAATGTAAAAACCCAATTCTATTCCTACACTGTTTACGTTTTCTAAAAGTAAACACTTATAAAGAAATAAATAATTAGTAAGGAAATTTTAAATTAGTGAGCTTTTTATGTTTAGGCTACTTCACAACAATCGGATCAAACGCTTTGGGAAAGATTTCTTCCGACAGCTGAAATTTTTAGACGAGTTGTAAGTTTTCCATTGTTTAGCTGTAATTTTAAAAATGTAAATTTAGTTCCAGGCACGGATCCAGAAATTTCGAAAAGGGGGGGGGGGCTGAAAGCCCCCTTGAATTTTCTCCTAGATTAACATTATGCAAATTCTATTGTTATGTTATTGTCTATTGTTATTGTTGCTGTGGAGAAAAAGGGGGGCTGAGCCCGGGAAAGCCCCCCTTGGATCCCCGCCTGAGTTCTATAAACTAGTAAACTGTAAAACCTGGAATTGATTGGCAAGCCTTCCGTCCTGTTAAGATCTAAAAAAAGTTTTTTAACATTTACATAATTATGCGAAATACTCCTCTACGTAGTCACACGTTTATTTAACTGTAAAGAAGGATTTCACTTTGAACGTGAATACAATTAATGTTTCTTCATTTTCCTAATCCGGTTTCTTTTGCAGGAACCTGGACCACAACCAATTGAGCAACATGGACCTAGCAATCTTGTCTCCTTTAAAGACGTTACGATTCCTGTAAGTAAATAGTAATTAAAAACACAACACGCTTACGTGAGAAACATCGTTGGAATTTGGTGACATAGCTGTTTACCAATAATTCTTTCTTAGGATTCCTGACAAATTGATAAGACTTGATTAAAGAGAATGAAATAATTGCAAAGTTCTTAAAATGAAATTCACAAAGAGCAGTTTTAGTATTGCATACTGTTACTTCCAATTTATACTAAAACTACTATAACTTGAAGGATATTGCTCCTTTTGCAAAACAAAAACTGAAGGCCATTTGATTTGATGACTATAGTTTCCTGATTAAGACTAATAACGTAACTTATGATTGTTTGCTTTCTTTCTGTCTGCATGTCAAGAAACAATCCTTTTCCACTCTTGGTCTAGTCAAAATTAACTGAATGAAGCGTTGCATTTGTAGTAATAGATAACCATTGCACATCAGCAGATATTTAAAATTTGGAATATCAAAAAAAGAAAAAAAAATAGTCTTGAACGCTATGTGTGATTGTAAAGTGAGGATTTTTAAAAGTATAGTACAGCCTTTTTTTGGACCTATTAATTAATTTGTTACTCAACAACTTGTATAATTTAATGTATTCTTAGGTTAAAAAGATAATAACTTAGTCACTTATAACTTTTCAGCCGGTTGGAAAACAACGACATAAATTATACTTCAACAGCATTTGTTTCAGGGATGACCCTATTGAGAAAGCTGTAAGTTTCGTGCAAAAATTAAAATCATGTGTTTAACTTATTACTTCTTTAAATTAACTTTGATCTGCTCATAAAACTTTAAAACAATGGGATGCAAGATATTGCAAATCCCTGCGGAGTGGAGATGGAAAAGTTTAATACTTGGAAGCCTAATTATTTCTGGAAAGAAAATCTTACATCAATATAGAAGAACATGTCAGATCACACTACACTGTCGTAGAAAGCTGATCTAAGCTTAGGGACCGAATGTTATTTCGGATCAGGATCCTTTGAGAGGGTCCAATAGTCTGAGGGAAGAGGTATCATTGTCCGATTTTGGAAGGTTTTTGAATATATGAGGTCTTTAGATGTAATTTTAATGCATATTGTGCAAAATTTAAAAAATACTGCCAATTCATTGACATTTCAGGAAAACGTAAGGGGTCTTCATCCTTCAGTTGCAGGGGAATGCATAATCCTGTTCTCACATTTTGCCTGGGAGCCTTTAGCATTCAGTACCCGGATTCCTCTGCCTATGCCACACTTCACTCACAATATATGATAAAATGGATTTATACTTACTACTTTCACGGATTGTAAATATTGCATAAAATATTTGCACATGTTTATCTACTCGTGTTTTGAGTCCATAGGGACGCATTCTTTTGAGCTGTGTGCAAAAAGTTAAACGCACCTTCGGAAACACGATTGTAATTATTCGCAAAATTTTAATAAAGGTATCAGTAGGAGAACTTTACAAACTCTTAAGATATAAAATGTTCTTGTGAATTTTTTGGGTCTCAAACAGATCCTTACTTTCTATAATACCTTTTTCAGATACCTTCGAGGAAACCATATCAGGATTTTGAGTGCCGGGAGTTTCGTCAACATACATTATCTCAGAATATTGTGGGTACACAGTTTGAAAAATTTAAATATGCATTGCAATTCTTTATTTACAACATTTTTCTTTTTGAATATTCCTAACTTAATAACCCACAAACATTTCTTCCGTTATTGATGCAGGTAGAGTTACTTCGCTTTTATTTCATCAAAACCACAAAATGACTAGAAGTGTGAATTACATGTTAGATTCCAAGGTCATAGACAGGAAAAAAGAAAAGAAAATACTCCACTGTGCCAACACTTCCAAATTTGAAAAATCTTTGACCTAATCGGTCTTCAATCGATTACAAACTTATTCAAACAGAAAATGGATGATAAAGAACTCAAATCACTTTACAAATTTGGCAGCCATTTTTCGGACATCATCGATTTAATGGACGTGCGCACCGTTAGATAATCCCTCTTTTCAACTTTGCTTAATTTTCTTTCCTTTTCCCATGTTTTTGCGTGGGCTTACTTTTGTTTGTGTGGCCTTATTTGGAGTAGCGAGGCTTAGATCCAAAACGTCTGCTTCGTAACAACGGCTTTTTGGAAGCTTGGACAGATCTATGGCAGCTTCTCATTTTTTGTCATTAAGTTTTCTCTAGTATGACAAAGTTTCTTAGCAGTCCTCGTCCCTAAGGCCTTATTTGGAGTAGGTAGACCTAGATTCGAAACCTCTACTTTGTAACAACGGCTTTTAGGAAACTTGGATAGATCTATGAAAACTTCTCGTTTGGTCGTTCAACGTTCTTGCATAACCTATTTGTTGAGAATTTAAAAGCAAACTTATTATTTTTCTGATTCAGATTTCGTTCCTACAGCTTGCAAGCTAAGACTGATATCTTTTCATAACATTCATATCTTTCAAAAGTTGTCTTTCATAGTTACGTAAGTTGAGATTTTTTGATAAAAGATGTTTCTGCTTAAAAGAGTGTACATTAATACCAACTGCCAACAGGGATTTGACAAATAACAACATGAAAATAGAGTCAACACGTGTTTTGTCATGCCTGAAGAATGTTGAAACATTGTAAGTACCTTATATCGGAAGTTACAACCCAAGCAATATTATTTCTTATAATACAAAACATTTATTTGGGGTTTTTTTAGAATCGAAGTTGAATTTCATTTAACTTGAAAGCATAACCTTCATATGCAAGAGGAATTGTCAAAGCCTTGATTTTTTTTTATTTTTTTGTTTGATTGTTTCGATATAGTTTGAGGTGAATTAAATTCAAAAGATGTTTTTTAAGTGCAGGGGTATTTTAAAGATACCAAATATGTCATTAGGAATCTTTCATCCTTAAGCATACCGATTATGTTTGTTTTTGTATCTGTACAAATATGAAAATTAATACCTATGAATCACAAAAGAATACATAGTAACCGAAATACAAACAACTAAATATTAACAAGGTACAACCTTCTATCTCATTTTCGAATAAGCTCTCTGAAAATATGAAATCGCGGAGGGTAGCATTTGAAATGTGCATCTTGTTATGGAAACTTTTCAAAATACATATCATTTGTGAAAGACTAGCCTGGAATGCCCTTTTTAATGAACGACAGTTTATACTTGAAGGACCATTTCTTGAGCATTTAACGTCAATTAATTTATCATTCTAAAGATTTCCATCAAACATGTTATGACATTTTTTCATATCTTACTTCTTTATTGCGTTTTATCTTACAGATTTTTATCTGGGAACAAGATCGAGAATATACCGGAGGAGAGTTTTCATAGTTTTTACAAAATGGAGATTCTGTGAGTATTCTGAAACAAAGAATTTAAAAGATTGCCAAATTTTAAGTCAGTTTTACGGTACTTTGCCTTGTGTGGACCATAATGAAGATTATTCTAAAATTACTTATTTGCAGTGTTGTAGTACCCGTACCCGTACCCGTACTCGTACCCGTACTCGAGTACAAGTGTCCGTACTCGTACCCGTACCCGTACCCGTGACCTGGTACCCGTACCCGTACTCATGGCCTGGTACCTGTACCCGTACCCGTACTCATGGCTGGTACCCGTACCCGTACTCATACCCATGCCATGGCACCGGTACCCGTACCCGTACTCATGGACCTGTACTCACACTCATTGTCCAAATTATACACTGTACTCAACTGTCAACTACTACAAAGGCATGTTAAAGTTTTAATGTTTTACTGTACCATGTGTCTCAGTATTGGACTCTTTATTTAAAGGAAATATGCAGTCACTCCAGTTTTAATTGGTGTACCTACAGGTGTTCTATTTCATGAATGGCTCTTTTCAATCATGTGACTTTTTTGTTATCACACTGTTTAATTAATGTATAATAACTTCTTAAGTATGTTACCCAACACGTTCAATTTTTATACTTGTAAATATCATTTAATATGCTTGAAAGTGAAATAAGAAAAGATCTGAAAGATCCAGCTGAATTTTTCAAAATAAATTTGGTGTGACTGCTTATTCCCTTTAAAGGCAATCGGCAGTTGCCTCAAAATTGCTTTAAAAAATCAGCAAACTCTTGCAGATCTTCTCCTGTTTGCTTGACAAGTACCTCTGGTGATGTTTTTTAACATAACTGTTACAAACAAGAGGTAAAGAAAGGATTTAGTTGCCATGAATTTACCAATTCAGTAACAAAAATATCATCACATAATCAAACAAACAAGCCATTCATGAATTAAGGAGATAGGGCATTCTGATTGAGGTGACTGCATTTTCCCGTTATGAACTGGAATTATGCTTATGTCAGGACAATGCATGATGTAGCAACATACAGTGATATTTGCTGTTCATACACGGTATAGTGCATGTACATATTCATATTGTACAGTGGGTGGTTCAAATTGAAGTTTGAACTCTGCTTATAAATGTCCATGTCTGTGCACAGCGGCCGCGCTTCAGGGAGGGGGGAACAGCGGCAGTCCCCCCTCCCGAAAATTTTCAAAACAAATTTTAATCTCATGGATCTGAATAAATTCCTGACAGTTTAAAACATAGGTTGTTCATATTATTCAACTTGTAAGGCATGGATGTTTCAGTACCATTTCTAGGATTTCCAGGAATATGGGACAGGCATACAGGTGTAGGTTGGGTTTCCTTCAGAATATTTTTCCTATTTTTTCTATTAGTTATATTGCTGTAAATGTCGAAAAAATATGTGATCTTTTGGTGTAAATTTCAGGAAAGCATTCTGACTGCTGGTTTTTCCATTCTTACTTCCAGGCTGTATGACAATTTGGCTAAAATTATTGTTACAAAGCCCAGCTGGAAACTCTTCTTTGTGATAAAATTAACTCATATTCGAACAAATACTGCAGTATATATTTCCCAGGAAAAGAATGTTTCTTTGTCATAGAATCCCCCAAAATCCCAAAGAAATAGCTGTTTGTTGAAGCATTTCACTCTAGAACTTGCTGGCCCCGACGGCTGGTATTACATAGCCCTCAATCAGTGCCCAATATACTACACTCCATTAGACTACTATACGGCGCAAAGTGCTAATGGAGCATGGTGTGTACAGGGCTTGATTGAGGACTAGATACTACTATACTCACTAGATTATACTATACTTTACCACCTACAGTATACTATACTGCATAACATGCAGACTAAAATATAAGACTGCAGTTCATTTCGCCTAAATCATAGGCTAGATAATTCCATTCCCCTTCGCGGAACTACTGTTTACAAAATTACAGTGACTATACTGTTCTGCTAGCCTAAAAATGTTTACCAAAATAATTCGTCCATGTACTCCTATGGCTACTTTATGGACCTAGTTTGTTGACAAATTAATTGACGCTCTGAATGAGCTTGCACAGTTTCTTTCACTTCAAGAAATAATGATCCATTCATAAAGATGAATCTTAAATAATAAAAACAGCTTACCACAAACCAAGCCGACCGCATGTCAGCTGAAACAGTGAGCTGTAGGACCCACAGTACGTACTAATTATATCGCACAGTCACTCTGTGGTACATACACTTACACTGAAGTGTGTAGCGCGCTGAGTATTGTGTGCAGACGACTGTGGTCTTGCCAACCACATGCAGCAGTCGCAACTGGGTGACGTCATTTGTTTGTTTACATGTGCATATTTGTAGTGCAACTTCTCAAGCTACTACAGCATGCTGAAATGTATTGCCTACGTAGCAGGCTGAGCGGCATACTCCCTGGCTGTCATAGGCTATCCCTGGTGTGCGAAACCCTAAAAGAGAGATTGAGCGAACGGAGTCTACTATGTAGGAAAATCTCAGTCGTGCGTTAGCTGACTGGTGTTTTAGCATAGTGCGGCAGTTTCTAATGGTAACTAGACGGTTCCCCCGGATACACGATTTTAGCATGGGTCACTCCCCACCACACAATTTCCATCTAGCCAACTTAATCCAAACCTGACAAACATCTCGACTGAAAATTGAATCCTACCATGAATTGTCACATCCTCTAGATTTGCCCCCCCCCCCCACTAAAATCGACTATTAAATAGGCTTTATAGGTCATTTTGTGTGTTAATTTTGGATTGTCCATGGAGGAAGCTGCTCTGGTTACATACACTGGGTGGCGGCCAGGTTTGTTCACGGGGCACTGGCTTGATGGGAAACTTTTCAAGGTTGGAATTTTCTGGGAAGGAGAGAAATATGGGGGTTTGAGTCTGTCCATATATTCAATAATTATAGTAATGCAGAAAAGTCTTGCTACCCATACTCAAAACTGCACACATGACTTGGTACCCGTACCCGTACTCATGACTTGTACCCGTACCCATACCCGTACCCGTACCCGTACTCATGGCACTGTACCCGTACGTGTACCCGTACTCATGATTTCTTTTTCCTCGGACCCGGACCCGTACCCGTACTCATGACTTGGTACCCGTACCCATACCAGTACTCATGACCTGGTACCCGTACCCGTACCCGTACCCGTGCCCGTACCCGTACCCGTACTCATGACCTGGTACCCGTACCCGTACCCGTACTCATGGTTCTGTACTCACACTACAACACTGCTTATTTGAAACTTTATAAAGCAAAATATATTCAGAATAACCTTTGGATATATTTGTATATCTTCAAACGTAAACATTTGATTTTAAAGTTCATCTGAGTTTCAGCAACAATATTCATTCAAACCCCTAATTGAATGATTTTGGGTGTAACTGTACATTCTTTTGCAGTGAATTAAACAACAACGGTGTAATAAATATACCAGATTTGTTATTTTCTTCAATGGGAATGCTCCAAAAACTGTAAGTCCGATATAAGGTTAGAAAAGGGGTTTTCATTAAAACCAGAAATAAATTGCTGCAAAACATTTACCTACATGTATTTAATATATTGTTTCAACTTCGTCAGAGGTAGCCAATATGTTATATGTTCATGATTTAACTCAGTAATGACTTACACGCACATGGTTTTCAGGGAATATCTCAAGTCTGTAGTTACGTGTAATACATGGCACAAGATATCTTTTTTAATCATTTTTTCATTTTATTTGTGTTTTCAGTTCAATGGAGAATAACTATCTAGTTGAAATACGAAAATCGCACTTTGCTGCCTTACACAACTTGATGTCCCTGTGAGTTAAGCATTTTTTCCTCTTTTCTTCCTTGCGAAAGTAAGCAAATAAGTGGCTAATACAGAGGGACGCACGGATTGTTCCTATTTACCTAAAATATCAGTTTTCAATTGTCATGCTGTGTGGTGTGAACAATTATTGTGGTAACCTTTAATGAATCTGAAATTTACATGTAGTATGTAACAGCGTATATGAACTTTTATCATAGCAATATTGATATGAAAAACTGTTGTAGTGTAACACCAGCTTAACTTTCATACATTGTAACAATCGATGAGAGAGCAGTTTTATTAAATTCAAAGCAAGCATTTTCTAATAACTTGTGCCTCTCTTAAATGTAGCTTGAAAGGTAAGAATATGTTTTTTAATACAGAAATAGCAGGCTGTTGCAATATAAAGCCTGTTGCTGTTGCGATGATTATGTTATAACAGTTTACCGAGTTTAAGTTATAATTTTCTCATGGATACATTTTTTCATGTACCGAAAAGAATGTCTCAGGTTTCCAATAGCAATACCATTTGCATATCAATGTCGAGGACAGAAGCTAAATAATAGATTACCACGCTACAAACTTTTCTTGGCTACTATCTGAAAATTGTCTTTATATTAGGCATTTGCGGTGGAACAGAATACGCTGGATAGAAAAGGACAGTTTCCAAAAGCTAGAAAATCTAGTAGAATTGTAAGTAACTTAAGTTTGGAGTTGAATAATATCAGATGAAATATTATGCGCAAGCGTTGCTTTTGTAAATTACTTGTCTTTTTTCTCCAAAGAATGAGAAATGCGCCCATAACACATTCTTTATTCCTTTCTAAGGCACTTGTCCCATAACAATATCACGTGTTTACCGGATGATATTTTTACTGGTACTCCCCTTCTGCAACAGTTGTAAGTATTATTTTCTTTGAAGGTAATAAATTGAAAGAAAATACCAAAAACGGATTTAACACAAAACCTTAATTAAAAGTAAAATGTACATTGTATTAAACTTTTGAAAAAAATCTACTAAAATACAGCTAGTTTTCTCCAGACAAGATAACTGCTTGAATATTGTCACTTTTCTCGGTAAGTTTAATACATCACTCAAGGCCAGGGTAATATTCACTAGTATAATTTGGTTGAAAGGTTATTGTAAGTAAATGAATAATAGTGTTAAATCGACTAGTTGGCAGTTAGAGCAGGGAGCTGTAAGGGCTCCCTGGTTAGAGCATTTTTCAGCTGGAAGGACGAGGTTGAGATCCTGGTCGGTCATATCAGTGACTTAAATGATGGGACCTGTTGCCTTCTTGCTTTTTACCCCGCATAAGAGATTGGGAGGAATCCTGAGATTGGAACAGGAATAATAATATATGTGAAAATTTTAACGGTGGCGCCTCGTGGCTACACTGGATAGCATAAACCCTAGGGACTTGAAAACGTTTAGGAATGACAAGATAATGATGAAAATCTGATTAAAAGCGCTCTATTAAATTTAACTTATTATTTATCTAAATTGCAAACAATTTTTTTCAGAGATTTGTCCAGTAATATGATACAAGAAGTTCACGACGGTTTATTCAATAACTTGTCAAAGCTATATATTTTGTAAGTATGGGATTAAAACAGGAATGTGTGCAAATTGTCTTTTAAATAATTTCTGTTTTAAAAATCCTGGTAACATAAAAAACTTTTCTCATTGAAAGAACGTTTCGGAAAAATGAATTGCAAAGCAGCAAGACTGGTTTATTCAATAAATCTGCTCTGCAAAGGAACCTATCATCGTGCAGTAAGCAGTGTTAGGTGAATATGGTCCGGCTTCTAGCATGGAAAATATCACGAATAACGAAGATAGCTGTTAAATGTTAATACTCTCTGTGAGCAGCCCTTACTGTACTAGTTCATTAGGGAATTCGTTCCTTTGAAAGTTGGACAACTTATTCTGTCCTTGAAATCCTTCCTGTATAAACAACCAACAAAACAGCCACATTCTTGCAGTTTACATGATCCAGTGACCGCCTATACTACTAAGGAAATCTATACTCCCAGTCTTTTGCCGGGCTATGAAGACCCGGTAGAAATTTCAAGGACATTTTGTTGTTTGCGGTTTTCTATTTTTAAAAAATCGGCCAAGTCTGGACGCTATCGGCCAAGTCATGACGTCTACTTTCAAGGGGCAGATTTTTCTAACGTTTTTACCCAATCAGATTAACTGATCTGATTTATCCGCACAATATATTCATTGCTTTCGTAACTCCGTATGCACTAGTTGTTTTTGTACAGTTCACTGAATGAATTTGAAAGTCTCATCACATATCATGTATATTTCCGACACAGGAATATGACCGGTAATGCAATGACACATTTACCAGAAAAGATCTTTTCGGACTCCAATGACCTTGTGTACTTGTAAGTAACTTTGATACAAAACTTGATAACTTACATAAAGTCGGCCCCTTAGAAAAGACTCGCTTGGATCATTTCTGTTGTTTTCGCTTGCCAAAAGAGATCATCCGGGTGAGGTCTGCAGCAACACAAATATATGCATTTAAGCGTTACTGAAAACAAGGAATTTACCACACATAAGTAAGAGGATTTTATAACCAAATAACGACCACAAGAGTTATTTTACAGTGTACACTTATACGATAGCCAAAATCACATCACAGGCAAGGGAAAATACGAACATGCTTTCGAAATCATCTCGTTGAATCAGCTTTTCAACCTCCGATGCATAAGGTCTTATGGTATGTTTCACAGTAATGGGGTCCATGTACTCACACACTGCACCGAAATTTACAAATGTGCTTTGTCAGATCTTTTTTTGCCGGTGATAATCTTTAATGTGTCCAGTACAAAAATCTACATCCTTCAAGATAAGTTTGACTTTTGTTATTCTTTTAAGCACAATATTTCTGTTGTAACTTTTGGACAAACAAGGTAGTGCTAATGTAACTTGTGGACGGAAAAATTTAAAATTATCATCCCATGAATGTTTGAAATTTCCAAATTATTTTTCATGACAGTTCCTAAATTTGCAATGATCCATTCACACTTTGCAAAGGGACTACATTAAAAGTGTGAAAATAAAAAGCAACCCATTTTCAGATTAGTATAATGTGAAACTTATAGGTGTTGCTAATGTAACTCTTAGACGGACTGAAAATCAGGAATATAGATTTGGATGAATAATGTTATTTTGCTGTCGCATGCCTTAATACAAGTTTGAAAAGGCATAATATCGGCAGGAATACATCTTTATTTTCCCAACCTTCCATGTTTAATTCTCTTCCACAGCAAGGTGGTTTTAAGTTTTCAAACAGTCAAACCTTTGCAGTAAATAAATTTCATCAAAGGACGATAAAATAGCCCCCCCCCCAAATATTCAGCCGGCTATCTAAGAAAAGTTTCCTACGTTTATGCTTGTGGTTCCTTCAATTTGCATGTATTATTCAACGAGCCTACTAAAGTAATGTGAGGTCTAATTTTACCTTTCAAGAAGATTTTAATGAAAATCATTCTTTACGATAATTTTTTGTTCTTGAAATCTGAATTTCTAATGTAAGGAATTTCCAGTACTGATATAGCGAATCAGGTTGAGGTTCAGGTTTAAATTTATTTAATCCCAAAAAGGGTAATTAAAGGATAAAAAATTGAAGGAAAGTAAATGATAAGTTGTAAGTTTCAGCTGTGTAAGATCCAAACTGACATTTTCGGCAAAACGGGAGGCATTATTGAAACAAATGTCCGTGCGCTACCTGTCAACTAATGGATAGTATTCACTCTTGAATATTATCATAAACTCCCCCGATCTAGATACTTCACCAAGGAAAAGGTCTCACCCCTCTTGTAATTGTAATTGCTGAATTGATTATTATCTATTGCAATGTTCTTTAATAAGGCCGCCTTGGTTT
Organism: Holothuria leucospilota; assembly: GCA_029531755.1. NCBI lineage: Eukaryota > Metazoa > Echinodermata > Holothuroidea > Aspidochirotida > Holothuriidae > Holothuria > Holothuria leucospilota. The sequence goes on along the minus strand of CM055972.1, from coordinate 37,874,078 downwards.
TATGCCATTCGATATCATAGATCAGTGGCTGATTAAGAGAGCAAAAATTTGACATTCTTTTCTATCATTATGGTGCCCCCGCGCGTAGTAAACAAAGGCGATTCTCACAACGCAGAAGAAAGATCATATTGACAAAAATTGTTTTCTACAGGGAACCCTAGACGTACTCAGTTCCTAAAGGTAGGAAAACCCGTCCACAATCATATAGGAGGTTTTTCGTATTAATCGTACTTTTGGGTAAAAGAGTCGGTTGGGTTTACATGTTGACCATTTCATCTCTTAGATAGGTTGAAAACGATACAGTGCATTTCATTCGCGATAGGAGTCTGCTCTCCCTTAAGTAGATTAATTTGTTTTCTTTGAGAACAGATTGTTTCAAATCAAATCCCTCGAAAAGGATATCAGCGTAAATTTCGTGCATTGTGCAAATACGCAATAATATGGAATTGTGTTGTACAAACTTTTTAACTTCCGACTCTCTCCAACGTCAGCCCTCCATCCATCACCTTTGATGGGCCTTGTGGCTGCCATCCATCACTTCCCCCTCCCCGCGAGCTTAATTCCCTGTGAGGGGATTCTTTGCACCAACTTGTGGAACGATGTTTCATATGATGGAATTATTAAAGAGGCTAAAAACGTCTAAGAAGTGCCACATTTTGTAATAAAAACTTTCTTTGTAACGCTTTCACCAGTAGAAAATAACATATTCCGCTTAGATAGTATTCACTGTACTTTGTATATTACTGTAAAAAAAATCTATGTCAATGCCCACAACATAAATGGATATCAGTGGAACGGGGCATGAGGAACGTGACTTCGATTGGTCTTGATATATTACTTTTAAATGACCTCAAGAGACGTTTTAGATAGTAGAACATTTCTCTAGGGGATAGCGTTAGGTGTCTTTCCAATGAGTGAAAAATGTATTTCAATATGTACTTGTCAAAATACCAAAATTTTGGCAAACCTTTCCCTTTTATCAAATCTTTCGTGAACTCCGCTAGCTTTTAACCTCAGTGCTAGGATGCTTCCGTCTAAAACCTGAGTCTATTAGCATTACACCACGGTGTCCTTTACTAACGATTTTTTCTATAATTTTTTGCATGAAATGTGACCTTTTCAGCAAACGTTTGTCGCCACCTCGTGACCTTCCGTGACTGCTCGAGTCACATTCTAAATGTGATGACCAATAGAAAGGCAATAACACAGGGAATTAATACAACGGAAATTCTTCTCCGAAACCAAGAGGTACATTTTAACCTCGAAGTAGTGACTGTATTGACAGGGAACTATGCAGCCATCTTATATCATGAGTGCGGTAGCGTGCACTATTTGGTAGATGATGTACAAGAATTTAAGTACGTTGTTATTCATTTGCCGCTTTTCCTGCAAACACTCATTACTGGTAGGTGGTTACTAAATCTACGAAGGAATAGGATTCCGAAACATGTTTACACATTCACAACCCGTTCGGTCATGACTACGTCCCTATCGCTCACTTCTTACATGATGATTGCCTGAACTCTCGATGTTCGCGTTCCTAGTGTCACCATTACGAAATCAATTCAGAGCTTGCTAGTGCTTGCCCCTGGGCACAACTGGAGTATTATCATCCCTGGTCCCACTTGAGGTCCCGTTGTAGGGGCCAAGGATCTATTGCTTTCCGGAACAGACTACTTCTTGAGCTAACAATTAAAACTCCTGGGTTTACTTGGAGATTGTCTACCAGTGTTGTTTAACCCACGGTTCAAGTTTCTAAAACACGAAATCTCAAAATGTTTGAGCTGGAACTTACAACGCCTTAAAAATGACATTTATTATAATATGTGAGTTACTCTTGTTAGATCCTCTCTTTTGTATCCCCGCGCACCAACAAATTACTTTAATTTTGGGTTTTATAAAAGGCCCTGCCAGCTATACCTCTGTTCTGAGGAGGAAGGGACTTGTTACTAACAGACTAAAGGGGAAATATTTCTCCTGCATATGTACACATTGCCAGAACAGAACTATCTAGGAATGGATTATGAAATCATCTTGTGTGGTGTAATCCCTCTCTGCCAATTCGGCGGCCCTGGCCCTCTGATGATCAAATTAATGAGACAACTTAATACCAATTTCACATATCGCCGATTCACCGTCAGGTCCAGTACCGACCACTCACTTGTTACAGAGGTAAGGTATGAGGAAGAAGATTCATATTCATCTAAGTGTTGCAACACATCCAGCACATTGTCCCTTAATAAAAAACTTCATTTTACGGTCAATATACATGGAAATTAATAATTGTAGATACACTAAGGCCTGTTACACTGGTAATACTTCAGTACACTATCGTGATGCGTATTTCTTTCCCAAAACAGCACCATCAGAGTATCAAATATGGTTCTATTTTCAAGAATATAGGATGCACATATCTGTTTCATAAAGTCAGTTAGCGTGAAAAGAACAGGCAAACGAACGTACCTCTCCATACCTGCACATAAACGACATCTTATCATACGGTTTTAAAGATATAAATATTCTCACGTCAGAATGGTGACTTCTCAGTCGTACGCGTGTAACCTTGATTTTGCTTTAAGGGCTTTTAGACCATACTAATCTAACAGTGTCAGAGGTACAGTCGAACTGCAAAGTCTTTTCTATGGAGCTTAGATACCCACCTAATGGTCCCTGGTGGGTATCAGAGTTCGAAATATCTTGGCAAAGTCCACGAAACGAGACTTTGTGACATTATTTCCTTAGTCCTGGGGAAATCTGGGCCTTCCTCTACCTTCCGTTGAGCTACCTGCTGCTTTGCCTCTGATAAGAACTAGACGGGAGAAAAACAAAGCTTCCACTCATCATTTTTCACCATGTGTCCACCATTACAATGATGCAGAATAGTTTCTAGAATTACTGATGACGACTGGTCCTCTATGTAATCCATGCTGCCTATTTGTCCAACAATATGGTCGCTAATACTTAGGTTTTCTTCCGTACAGAGGACTGGATGATAACCACTTACAAGAACTACCAGAAAGGCTACTTAAGGATTTGAAAGACTTGAGATCATTGTAAGAAAACTTGGAAAAAAATTTTTAAGGCCATTAACATGCTATTTTTTCTTTCTCTTTCGTCTTGTACTTAACATGATAAACATTTAACTCGATATTAAGTGCAAATCACATTGAAAACATTTATGTTAATCCGGTATAAATACTTTAATGGTGTTATTTGTAGCCTAAAGATAGAAGTAAATTAAAAAGAGGTAACAATGGTATCATCTATGTAACTTAAACATCTTTACACACTACAAAACTTGTATTAAGGTCATGTCACCTGAAAATGTTATCGGTAGCTCTGTACAGACGATTCAGTAATTCTTCTCACCTAGAAAGGTGTTGTTACTCGTTCAGTAAGTGTGTGTACCCAATGATTATTAAAATGCATTTTAAAAAGTGAGCCATTATTTTGCTATATCATTGCATATTGGTTCTTCAAACATGTGCTGCGGTGAAAATATCAAACTCTTGTACGTGTGTCAAATCAAAATGATAATACACATGTTTACTACAATTTCTACTCGCTGGCCACTGTGTGATGTATGGAGTCCTATCTAAAGTTTCAGTTGTATTTCAGATGTCCACACCATTTATCAAGAGTTGGCATTAGTTAATGAGAGGTCCACATCATTTATTTAGATTTTTGTAAATGTAAATTCATGCTTGGTTCTCTATAGTCCGTATTAAACATCGTCGGTTCTTTAAAGCTAGCCTTTTAGCCCCTTTTAATTTAATGTAATGTTGTTAAACGCCGTTTAATGATTTGTTCTTCCATAATTTAGAGCAGAAAAAAAGCAGACCAATTACTCAAATAATTACTCGTAATACTTACTACTTAACTAATTAATAAAGTTACTACCAATTGAATTCGTAGGACAAAATAAATTTTAGAAAAAATTTTTCAATTATCTTATTAAACACGTTTCAAATTTATAACAACTTAATTTAGTGCTCATTTAAAAGCTTTCTTTTCATCTTATTGAAGGGATTTGTCACTGAATGAACTGCAAATCCTTCAATCAAACACTTTTGATGACATACAGGAGTTTATATATCTGTAAGTATTAGACCAGTCAATAAAAATAAGAAATGGTATACTATTGACGATGACTTACGCATTTAGCATAAATAAAACATTTAAGGCTTTTCTTCGAAGAGAAAAGGTCCTTATATAATTATTGCTTGGTTCTCTTTCATCCCATGCAATTTGAAAAGCTCAACACATAAGCATCGAGGAACCGGTCATTTATCATTCACATATTACTAACTTGAAGTTCATTCTTTTCTATTGGTATATTTTGTAGCTCTGTCTCATTCAACAATATTTCGAAGTTACCTTCGGATCTTTTCGTTCATGTAGCACTGTCAAGCACATTGTGAGTGAAATAAGGTATATGTATCTTAAACAATTCAATTATGCAATGAATAGTGTTACTACAGCTGAGGTTTCTACAAGTAATTCAGTTTAGTGTGGCTATGTGCTATTAAAGTGCAAACGATAATAACCAGGGTTAGAAATAAATTTAAGTAATAAGCAATGAGCCATAACTTACCTACGTAATGGCAAAGAAAGCACCCTGGTCTTCAACCATTCCTGTCGAAAATGTAATTCCATGAAACGTGTGTTAAGAAAATGTCACAAGCAAAATACCCTTTTTATTGTTAAATACGAGCTATTAATCGCTTGATGACCATTTAAGTTTCAACGCACATGTTAGTCTTAACCGTTACAACCAATTCATTGGTCCTTATTTGCAGAGATCTTTCCAACAACAGGCTAACCTCTTTGCCCAGTAGATTGTTTAACTCTCATAAGAAGAGTCACGGCCTAGAAACATTGCTCCTCCATAGAAACCAAATCGATTATTTAGCAAGGGACGTTTTCCGGGGTCTGCCCAGGTTGATTTCATTGTAAGTGCCGTCAGTAATGAAAACTAATATATAATTTGGATAAATACAAACAGTTACTAAGTCAGTAACAGTAAAAATGTGCTTTTTTACATGCATTACATATCAAATTTACCGCTCTATCTGTCGAGGAAAGGAAACATTAGACGTTAATAGGAAATGTAATTTTCTTAAAAATTAGGTCAAAAAGACTAACCATTGTAGCCACAGAAAACACCACTGAATGCGATCCTTGATTCCTATCCAATCTATAAAACTTGAACAGCTTAAGTACTTGTTATACAGTTGCTGTTGTCATTATTTCATTTTTATTTAGTTGGATTTATCATGATTTATCCTAATCGCATCACAATAAATAAAATTTATTATTGCATGCCCACTAAACAGCTTACACCATCTGTTTATTAGCAACCTGACGTAAACTTTGTATTTTTAAAAACCATTAACTTATATTTAAAAAGCTGACGATATATATGCAATACGTTTTGCAGATGTTTATTTTACAACAACATCAAAACATTAGCTGACGATACTTTCGCAGGTATAAGTGGAAAAATGTAAGTACAACATAACGAAAAAGTTCAAATTCTCAGTCTCTTAAAGAGAAGCGTATAAAGTACTTTTTATTTTACTACTCTCTTTCTCAGCCTAACGGATGGGGCTGAGGTCGGGAAATTCGGCACTGCCTTTTAGGAAACCGCGCTTTAAAATGCAAACGGCATTACAAACTTCTGTCTACTCTTCGTGTTTTGCCATATGGGAGAGAATTCGACAACCCAAAACACAAAAGTTCGGAAAACGCAGTACAAAATACCGTGAAACATTATTTTCCAAACATTTACTTGTGTCAACACAGTGCTGTCACCTGCATAGCCCCATGAGCTGTTAGCACCAACAACCTGGAGAAAATCTACAATACCGAAAGCCCCGGATTGCAGGAATTTACCCAAAAATCTTTGCCAGTTGATTGTCCCGGTAGGTTGCAAGAGTAGAAAAAATCTAGAGGCGGACTTTTTGGTGTTTATGCACGATTTAACTAAGAGGCGGTTCTAAGAAATTCAGTTGGGGAGGGGGGGGGGAGGGCAAACTCAAGTCCGTATTCAGGGAGGTTCGGACGACTCCTTCCGGCATTATCAATGGTCGGCTCCGGAAAGTACAGTGGGAGTATGGTTATTATTATGTATTACAGTGATCCCCTATATGCTTTCAGTTCAAAAGCTCTTCAAAACCATCCCAGGCAGTCAGTCATGAGCTGACTATCTTTTAAAATAAATACAACCATATCAGCCAATCGCTTCTCCATAGGGGCGGGGTAAGAGGCAGTGGAAACAGGCAAAGCGATTTGATCCATTTCTATTAAACGAGTTGCAACCTTTAATATTTTGTTCTTTCTTCCATTGTGTCAGAATATGTTTCAACTTTGCTAAGGAAGCCATAAAATATTGGTTTTCTGGATTCTTTTCTTAAAATAACGAAAATTTTGAGCAAGAAGACACTTGAAAACGATGAAATGATAACACTATTTTGAATATCATCATTGTAAGTTAAAAAAGAAATCAAAGGGAAAGGAGAATCCCCCTAACTAAGAACGACCTCCCCTATACAAATAGGCCACTAATCAGAAGTCTCACTACAGCTTTGAATGAATGTGTAGTATGTTCATTTTAAATCAACTGACACGGTCAACTTTAAAACAGAGGTGGAGATCCTTTTGCTTATAACGGGCCATTTGACAGTCATAAGGCCGTTCGTGGGCCAGCGGCGCCGTCAACTTGGGCAAGGGAAGAAACCTTTCCTCCTATTAGAAACACAAAACGTTTAGGCGGTACTTCCCCATTCGAAGGTTTCGTAGACAGATTCCTATACTAATCTGGCCTAGTGACACTCGAGTAAATGTTTTAGTCGTGGATGATAATCAGGCAAATGAGTTGTATACGTAATGACCTTCGAAAAATCTGAAGTGTCTTCAGAAATATGGGATTAACGTTACACTAGTCTCTGTAAATGATATTATGATGCGCAAAGTTAATTACATTACAAATATTACGTGATTATTTGTTTTAAATATCTTAGCTTGTACTAATGGCAGGTCCATTTGTGATGTCTGAAGTATATGTAATAGCAAACAAGCAACTAAGAAAAGGGGCGAGAAGCACGCCAAAAATATCACGTTGAAGGTACTTTGTTAATGTTTAATCTTCCCATTTCATTGAAACTTCATAAATTTTAAACTCACTGAAGGGAGGGGGGCCTAACCCATGGAATCCACCGGGACTGATACTGTGCGAAACGAGACAAATTTCGAATAGTTTCTCGTGAGTTTGATTTATGTGTAAAGACATGTTTTACAATGCATGCTACATTGCGCAACTTGTTAGGTGTAGTACTTCACCAGAAGAGGCATCACTCAACTTAGTTAGCTTATACTGGATAAATGGTAGATCAAATTATAAATTAAATTTCAAGTGTTCCTGAAATTACGGTACGTTCATTAGTTGCCTTGCGGGCCCGACCATATGGTCTCGCCGGCTGGAGGTTCCCCACTCCTGTTTTAAAACATTCTCGCAACTCGGTTAAAACTTCTTGCAAAACACGAATTTTGCCCTTCCGAGTGCTCCTACTGTGTTAAACTACACACTGACTTGGTGTGCCTTAAGAGCCAAGTCTCGTCTGATCAGACACCGATATAGCTTCGAATTCAAGAATTCTCGCATTTTACGTTAATCCTCAAGCACGACGTGTACGTATGGCCTACGAAGACTAATAAGCAACTTTCGCGATCATCGGTGGTTAAGGCATCAGTCATTTTACCAAATAAACGTTTCCTCATTCACTCTTTAGGAGAAGTTAAAATTTTTGACCCATGAAAAACAATAAAACAAATGTCATGGGCAACTTACAACTTGCGTTCCCAGCAATGGTTTTAGGAGACATTTAGAAAAGTAATTTCTTAGTACTGTACGGCTCCCCTATTAGACAGTGTGACATTTTATCATTTTTTTTTATCAAAAACTATAATCCCCCCCCCCCATTACAGGAGCTGCACACGAACCTGAAATAAATGCAAATCATGACGACTGCAATAATATAAATTCACATGACCAGTGGTCGAATCTGCCAGTACACTTAGGTTAAATCTTACAATTATCACGAAATACATATATTTGAAAATGACGATGACATTTTGCAATAGTATAAACAACTTCATAAATAATATATGACATTTTTGAGATAGAAGGGATCATTTTTGTCCAAGTTTAAAAATACGTTTTATTTAAACCATCTCAAATAACATGTTTTTTGGAAGATTGAAGACCCTTCTTTCAAACTTTTGGGGCACTTGCCCTCCCTCGTGCCCCTATGGCGAGCCGGGAATGATTTAACCACTAGGTAAACTTAATCACGGGTAGCTATTTATCATTATCTTAGATGATCAATTACTGGCGTACTGACCGTGAATTTTATCATTTTTGCGTTTGAGTCACAAGCTCTAGAGCCCTTTGTGGGAAAGGAAATGCAGAACAGGTTGCATACAGTGTGGCCAACGTTATACATAATGTGACCCTGTTGGGTATTCGTGTTGATCCGTTTTGTCCCTGGTGCATAGAGCAATTGATGAATGAATACCGACTCATCTGAAAATCTGCTTCTGGTATATTATGAAATCAAAATAGATGTACTGCCAATGAGAAACAATGATTTGAAGTGTTTAAATGATGTAGATTGTACCCTAAGAGGAACAACAGTGTATAATTGGAACCAAAACATGGAATGGACACTACATAAAGATACCTGTTTTACATAAACCAACATTTCATGAACCTTACGACAACCCTTCGAATTAAAATGAATCAAAATGATTTGCTCGGAAAAATTCTGAAAAAGTGAGAAAGTTCTGGCAAAACTTTTCATGGTGACTACAACGAAAACAGCAGGCATTGCTTACAAAACTATAGAAGAACGTTTGTCAACCCTTTACCTGAGTAACGGCCTGTGTATGGTCGGCTGAAAAACGCTTCCTATCAGTCCTTATTTTCAGCTTTGGAAATATTTGTCTGAATGCCATCTAAATTGTAGACTGCCGTAAAACGATCCTTTAAAGGCATTCATACAGGTGTTCGATGTTAAATCTGCCATAACAATGCTTTATTTATTCTACAGATATTTGTTTGGAAATGAGCTGACTATAATGAACACAACACCTTTCAGGAACAGAAATATTACAGAAATGTAAGTATGGTAAAAAGATGTAACCTGCCTGGTTTCACCATTCTCCGTGTGATTTTGCAGTCCAAATTTACATCTTGTGATAGCCCTAATTGGTGCCTTTGTACCGATGTTTAAAAAAGTGGTATAAGTAGCACTACTCTCTACATAGATCCATTGCTGATGCTATCTTGTATTGTTTGGAGAAGCTATGTCCCACCTGGAACGCATCAACGTATCACTCAGCAAGAATTATGTTCTTTGATTTTTCCTCTGCATTCAATACTATTCAGCCGCATATTTTGGCAAGAAAGCTGTTTGAAATGAATGTTTCACATGACTTTATTATATGGTTTTGCACTATTTAAGCAATAGATCTTAATACGTGAAGATCACTTGGTCTAATTGTACTTCAAATGATCATTGCAAACACCAGTACACCACAGGGTACAGTTTTAGTCCCTTTTTTGCTTACGTTCTACACCTGTGATGCCAGATCATCAAGTGATTGTTGTCCCTTAATTAATTTAAGTTTGCAGATGATACTGCCCTGACTGGTTTGATTAAAGAAAAGAAAATGGTGGTAGCAGTTAATGTAGAACAAATTAAGGGTTTTGTTTATTACTGTGAAACTAATTTTCTTGAAGTGAAGAAAAAAGAAGAAATAAGAGATTATTATAGATTTTCGGAAATATAACTCTGAATCAATTCATGCGAACATCGAAGACAGTGTTGTAGAACGGAACGGATTTGAAGTTATAGGTGAAGAAATTAAATCCTAGATTATACTGCTTCCGTAAACTAATTAAGTTTAATGTTGACCGTCGTATTCTCGTCATATTTTATTGTTCAGTTGTATGTGGTATATGCATGTACTGTATTGTCTGCTGAGGTGGGAATATGGGTACAGTAAATAAGACACGGATCGATCTCATTATCAATCAGGTAAATCATGTGTTACCAGTTTCGCAACATACGGTAGACTCCGTCTACCAGCGTGTTTTGGAAGTAAAGCTGAGAAATATTCTTGACGATAGCAAATACCCCCTGCATTTGAATCTTGACACCGTCATTATCCCCTGTAGTGACAGGATGGGACTACCGTATGCTGCCATTAGTAGACACAAATCATCTTTTATTCCACAATGTGTTAAATTATCCAACAAAAATTTTAATAGACAGACTTAAAAGTTTTAGCATTCATCTGTCTTATACATTCACTTCACTAATTGTTTATTGAATGGCATCTGTACGTGTGTACTTCTGTACTTGCGAGTGTGCAATTACCCTTCGTGGGATATAATATTAGTTTACTTGAGTTTGAAGTTGATTTATCACGTGCAGCGATAAACAGCTCACTCAATCAAACTCAAAATAATACAATCAGAAATTTGATAGCTTTGTTTGACTTCAATGAAATACTTAAACTATTTTGTACAGAAAAGGAATTTTGTGGTATGAACAAACAAGCATTGGAAGGTATGGAAAGTTACCTGAAATATTATCACATTACCGTCTTGATGAATATGAACACGGAAAACTTGTGAATTTTACTTTTAATTTTTGAGGCAAGTGTGTTTGTTTTTTTATTTATTTATTTCACTTCCATGTACATAACTATACATTAACATAAATTACTATAAACAGCCGTTCAAAAGCAGTAGAAATGCAAAGCAGATTACAATACACAACATACAATGTACAGGGAGCATGGAAAGTCTGAAAAGCAAGTAAAGTTTATTCCAAGCAGACTTCCCATTTTACAAAATAAAAGAAAAAAAGGGTGTAACAAAGACAGAGAGAAAGAGGGGGAAAGGGAGGACAAAGAGGAAAACAGCCTATATAAAAAGCATTCGAAATCAATCACGCAATTAGTAAGTTCATAATTATAAGTTAACAATAGCAACTTAGCAAATAGTTCTTTAAGTGGATCTTAAAACTATTAAGAGTAGGATTAATTTTAATTTTAGAGTCAATGTTATTCCAGAACTGAGCACCAAAGACTCGAACCGACCTTTTACTTATATTCAGTGAGATGTTGTTGAGATGAATTTGGATAGACATCCTGGTAAAATGATCATGCACAGTGCTGTTTGGTTGAAAATAATTATAAAAGATAGGTGGCAATAGTCCGTGGAAATACTTGAACATAAAAATGCCTAATTGGTACAAGAAAACATCATATATCTGAAGGATATGAAATCTTTTAAAAATGGGTTGAGTATGACCAGAATAATCAGAAAAACTTACAATGCAAATCGCCTTTTTTCGGGAATGAAAAGCTTATTACCATACGAGGGGAAGGTATTCCCCCACAGAATGTTGAAGTAAGCTGGTAAGCTGGTTGAGAGTAGATAAGAGTACAATACGAGGAGAGAAAGTGCCGTTTGGGGAATAAAACACCTTATCTTATAAAGTATACCTAAAATTTTGGAGATTTTATTACAAATTGAATCAATATGAATCTTCCAGGTAATGTGAGTATCACGATGAAGACCAAGAAATTTGGTAGAATCGGTCTGGGAGATCGTAGAGCCATTCAGCACATTCAGTGTGCATACTCGCTAAAAAGGGAGTATTTTAGACGCTATCAAAATTAGTGGTGTACGAAATATTTCATACAACGATTTGTGCAGGCGCATGACGTGTAAAGAGATTAACATTCCAAGTCACTTAAAACAATCACGCATTGTCATTAAAAGACTGGTGACAATCACGTTTTTTTAATTGCAGTCACCTGTACGGGAATAACATCGGCTTCTTTAAAAAGACTGCCTTAAGAGGACTTTCCAGCAAGGCAAAAGTGTGAGTTTTGCTATGAAACATCTATTAAAAGATTGTTAAGGAAACGTTTTTCTTTAAGTCTAAGAAATATTACACGATTAAACATCAAAAAATAATAGAATTAAGATACATGAAGCGGCGAATGCAAGATTTCTGAAAGCGGAGCCGAAAATAAATGCCGACACTTATCCAATTTTCTAGCTTCCAACAATTAAACAAACATACAGTAGGTGGCATACATACAAATTTCGTGAATTTTGTGAACATGGGCGTCCGGAGGGGAGGGCAAGGTGGGGGCAGTTGCCCCTGAAAAAACATAAACGAAAAATAAAACTTGAAGGAAAAATAACATCAACATATTTTTTACGTTATCACTAGAAAATTTCCAGAACATGAGCTTTCAAAAAAGAGAATGATTAGATGCAACTCATAAAGCCTGGGAAGTGCCTTTTTATCTGGGAGGAATTTCGGCCAAATTTTCTTGGCGCTTCGCGCCAAACTATGGTGGTGCTACGCTTAGATGGTTTGCCTACAGATTTTGCACCACCCCCCCGGCATATTCCTGACTACATCCCCTTTAAAGGCGCCAACATTTAGCAATTAAGCTCTTTCTGGGAGTAAAAATTTCTCCTGATTTGATCAATTAAAGGTTTTGCCCCTAAATTTTTTTTGATGAGGCCCAAGTTTGTGAACGGGTATAAAAGCAAAAGGGCACCATTTTGTCCAATACACTTAAAACGATTAGTAAACTTCCACATCTCTCTCAAACCTTAAAGGTTGACGTTTTGGTTAGACCATTGAAATTGTTACATTTGGTCCGTTGCAACTTGCGATTTTTTTATGAATGCATGTGAAACAGTGAGTACATAAGGCATAGTTTAGTTTTACCTTTGAGACTTTTTTGTCAATTCATACGTCATAACAGAGCAAAGCATAGTTCTTATGTGAAAACGAATGAGACTATGAGTAACTTTCGGTGATTATTATTTTTACATCATAATTTATCATCTTAATTGGAAATGAACGGATTATCAACATTTGAAGGTGCTGAAAATAATATTTTATTACGCTAAGCAACATCTCATTTGGTTTCCCAAAATGACACAAAATTGCTCAATCTTTTAGCCTCCTGGTTTTTTAACACGCACAATTATTATACTATGTACTAAGACATATAACGTTAACAGTTCGGAGATTCCCCCATTCGGGAGAACCTACTTTTCTCCTTATCGGGAGAAAACTTGGTCATGGGCGCCGCCATTTTGTCTATTTTACCTACAACCCCACGGGTTCTTTGTGTACATTGTCAGTGGCAAACTGGTTGGGGAACCCCTTGCAAAAATTGTCGGTCTAATGTTATGGAAATAAATGTATATTCGGAAGATTTATTGTCATAGCTGCAGAAGAGCCACGGTGGTTCACCACGCCGTTTTTGAGTTTTTGAATGGTTTTTATTCTTGCTTCACCTTGTTTTGTTAGGCTGGCAAGCCTATACAATGTGTTGCATAAGTTTTCCCCCGTTCGAGAGAATTTGAGTTTTTCCCGACACGGGAGAATCTCCCGGACAGTATGCAGTTTAACCCTAGGCCTGAAGCTCCACTTGAATAAAATACTTGTTCTTGTTTCATCTGGAGACGGACCGAAGAACAGCGCATGTAGTGTAACCGACCTTATGGTAGGGAGCGTATTAAAACGTCACTTGGAAGGTTGGAAAATGCACTTATAAGGACAAAGTGCAATGGGTTGATACTACTAAAGCCGCAATTTTTTTGTGTTTGTTTTGAAATTCGTATTTTGCTTTTTTTACAGTTTCATTGATTGCCGGGAAGTACAAAAGTTACAACAGTCAGCAGTTGATCTGTAATAATTTTAAATTTTCCTTTTTTTTACAATGTGTATAAAATTAAATACTAACTGGTAAATGATGATCAGCAAATAAAATCATGCAATTTTAGTGGGAATACTACTTTAAAATGTGTTCGCAACAAGGTTACAGTAAACATTATTGCATTACTGCGGGAAATATCCATTCTCTAAAAGACAATTGAAAACGATGGGCGGTGATTTACTCGGATTTTAATGCCTTTGTATTTCAGAACATGTGTTACACCACAATTTGTTCCAGTTCTTCTCGTAGATAAGGATCTCGGTGTTGTAATGGGACGAGAAGGATTCACATGTCAACCAACACAAGCAAAATCTAAAAACCTGTGCTCACCTTGCCCTCGAGGAACATTCAGTAATGGACAAAACGAGTGTGTACCATGTCCGCCTGGTAACCACAAATTACTATGTCTTCCATTACGTATTCAAACTTATTTTGAAGTAAATTTAGCAAGATTTGAAACATATGATAATTTTTGCTAAATTCTACAAAACCGTGAAAAATTTCCGATTGCAAATTTTTATGGATCATCGCGATTTACTCTTTAATGAAGGGTGTCATTTTTATAACATTTCACTTGTCAAATACTTCACCTATCTAACAAGGGAGTATTTTACTAGAATGATTATTCAGTAACTAAACAATTCAGAGGTGATGACCGTCTAGTCGATGAGGCTATTTTGAAAGCATTCACAGTATCAAGTTTCTTCCTAACAACGCTTTGCCGTTGCCTCTGCAGTACATACAGTAAGGATGCTCATCTTTAATATGCATTTCTTTATTCCTATACTTTTACGGTTCTTTGTATCTACAGTAAAACAAATAGAGATGCTCACCTGTATTTTGAATGTTTTACTCCTATTCAGGTGGTTATTACCAGGATGAAATCGGCATTACTAACAAACAAGAAATTTGTAAAAAATGCGGTAACGGTACCTTCGTAAGAAGAGGAGGAGGAGAGTCAATCGGCGACTGTGCGATTTGCCCTGATGGAACAAACAAAGAGTTTCACGCAGGGTACAGAGCTTGTTTCTGTCTAGATAAATACGCCAGGAAAGAAAGGCTTGGACCTTGCTATTTGTGTCTTGAGAAAGGCGTCAACTGTTCTGGAAGAGATTACGAATCAATACAGCCAGGTTTTTATTGGAGTTGGAATTTTGAGGGCGCAAACTTGACAAATTATCAAAATTTTGTCAAAAACTTAGAAATTGAAAGCAGTTTGATTGATTTCAATGCGAAATATGATGAAGAAATTCCTCGGCCATTTGCTTGCCCTCGACGTGAAAGCTGTAAAACCACTATGGGTAACATAGATGTTCACTGTGTCACTGGCTACACAGGGTGGCTTTGCAGTAAATGTATTACAGGGTTTTACTCTGTTATGAATTATTGTTTGCCTTGTCCAAAAAAGGAATGGTTATTCATTGAAGTAGCATTGATTCTTTGTTTTTGTGTAGTTGTTTCTGCTTGCTTATTTCGTTTCCACAAGCTTGACAAGAGACGCAGAAAAAGTGAAAGATCCCTCCTGGACATTTTCATATCAAGAGGAAAAATAGCACTTGGTTTTTACCAGGTGGTTGGAGAAGTTTTTGCATCCCTTCACGACGTTAGTTGGGCTACCACCATGAAGTTCATCGGTGACGTTATATCTTTTATTGAGCTGAATATTCTTCGGCTATTTATTAGACCTCAATGCTTTCATGAGAGGTTACAAATTAATCCAAAAATTGAATTTGTTATTGCAATGATCTTTATTATTTCAGTGATTACAGGATCATTTGGGATTTATCAGGTATTGAAAACATTCCACAAACACAAAACCAAGTATACTGATCCCTCGAAATCTTTTGAGAAGTACACAAAAGATTTAAAATCGAGACTGTTAACTTGTAGTATCATCACGTTCTTCGTTACATACCCCTCAGTATGTACTATAGTCTTCCAACTGTATCCTAGGGCATGCGAGTCTTTCTGCTTGGACAGGGCAGAGAACACTTGCAAGGTGCTTTTGAGGTCTGATTATGATATTGAATGCCAAGATTTAAATCTTTATCACATTTTTGCATACGCTGCAACCGCCGGATATGTAGTCGCATATCCCGCAGTTTTGCTCTTTCTACTGAACAGAAGATTCCGATTTCGTTTACTGAAATCAGCAAAAATACCACAAGTTTCATCGGATGAAAACGTTGGAAATGATCAGCAAATATTGGCAGACGGCATCTCGTGTGACGGTTCAAACCCTGTTTGGGTAAATTTTCTTTGTGAAAACTATAAACCACAGTATTGGTACTGGGAAATTGTGGAACTTACTCGAAAAGTAACGCAAACGGTATTAATCACCTTACTTGGATGGGAAAACAAGCTGACAGTTTTCATAACCATAGGTATATCAGTGACATATTTGACCCTTCACGCCCGTTACATGCCAATGAAGAGTGTTTTCGAACAGCGACTTCAGGTGAATTTTATAAGCTCTAAAGTATCTCTTAAGAAACAAACATTAAATACTTCAATCGTTAATCTTTTATACCTTTCACTGCACATTTTTAGCTATATTTTCGTCAAAATTTGGCAAAAGTAGTAGGACCAAATCGTTTTACCATTTACATATCATTATTGCCGTTTTTCTCACCAGATGTTTTCTTTGGTTGCCATACTATTCTATGTTTTAATTGCTTCTATGGATGTTCCTGACGAATACGATGATGCTTTGTCAGTTGCCATTGTCACACTTAACTCTGTAATTATTATTATTATCGGAGGTAAGGTATTTATTGAGCTATTTTATGATGCCGATCATCATTTTATTTTGTGTTGTAGACCTTCAAGCTATTGAATCTTAGCAATTAAATATTATGGATAAACGTATCTGTTGATGATAAACAGCTTTCATGTTTGACACTTTGACATATTTTCATATCAAGTTATTGTTATGAACGTAGTGTGATCATATCAAACATTTTGATAATTTGGGCCCTAAAATTCCTTCTAGTTTCTCAAGATTTAGCATTAATCTTTTCGCATGACGTAGTCATTCAAAAGGAAAACCAGTTTAGGACTATTTTGCCACAAACAACGTCGTGTTTCGTATGTAAAATGAATGAAAAACTAAACATTAAAGACTATAGGGATTGTTCAAAGTTATTACAAGCGTAAATATCAAACTTTAAATGACGGATTGGCGACTCCTCTGAGCAAACATATCCAGGCGAAAGTGCTGATCAATGTTTAGTAGTTTTGCGAAGTAACAGACAAGGTAAAAATATCTTCTTACCACTTTGTCTTTCAAGCACTGTTACATCTTAGATGGCATCATTCCTTGCATTGTATTTGATTCACGAGAATTTTATTTTCCCCTCGCCATTTCAAACAAATATTTAAACATGAACCCACAATGACTTATTTGAAGTCAATTCACCTGTTTTTAGGTTAGTTACCATGGTATCCCCACAAAAGGCAGTTTTATATGCGCGATGAAATTTTGCGGGCGTATAAAGGGGAAGCAGCTAGCGCGATCATTTTTCTAAGACAGCAGAAGTGTGCGTTAAGTACTCCGAATTAATACCCATAGAAATGTATTTGCGGGTACACCTCCCACGCAAACCAAGCTATGCTAAAAATGGCATTTGGTGTAGAACGTTCTTACTTTTTGTACGCATAGCGCCGAGTAGTACGTTCTTACTTTTTGTACACATATCGCCGAATGAAAGGAAAGTACGTTAGATTTACACCGCCACGATATTTGCGTCTCCATGGGGAGTCACTTTTTATAACAATAAATGTGTAAAGGTTTGGTGTCTTTGCTTATAATTTCGTTGGCATTTGTTTACAAAAAACTGCTCTTTTAACTTTCAACTAATAAATATTGACTTATTGGTCTTCCTGTTTTGCAGCTGAAGTTGCATTCGGTCTTTTCGTTCGCTTGACACATATACGAATCCACGAATTAGCACAGAGATTTAGTCATAGTACCTTCAAATGCCTTGGAGAACGCTCTCGAAGTCGTAATGACTAGTATGACAGAAGCCGTGGAAAAAATTAATTAAATTACAATCTCTAACTTTTCATTCAATTTTAAATAAAATTTTGAGACTTTGGTTAAACTTCTTGCAACCTTCTTGAAAAGGTGGTATGAAATGTCTGTTGTAAAACTGGAGACAAACTTACGTCATAACGAAAGATGTTACTGTAACGTCAAGAATACGTAGACGTTCATAATGTTTAAACCCTATTACAATGACTGGGAAGTTTCCAGATAAAATCAATAAATATGCTACTGCACCTATGTAGAAAACATAACATGTAATAAGATAACTCTTTTGGAACATTAATATTACCACTAAATGAACTTAAGAATTTAGCTTAGAATTTAACTGAGTGTAAATAAGATAGAAAAATTTGTTAAAAAACTAGTAATTATTGGTTTGCAGTATAATTTTTACATAAACCTTTCTCACCTTTCAATCATCAATGGAAAATCCTTAAATATTTAGGCATGTGTGTCAGCTACTTTTGCATGATACTTATTTCTACTTGTTGTACTGCAGTCTGAAATTGAAAAGATGGCCCCTCTTATGATATTTTTATGGGTATCTTGGAGGGTCATTTACAAGCGCGTTATCGTCTACTAAGCTTGCTGTATGGCTTCGTTTTATTGATGATATTTTTTAGTGTCGACGGCAGGACCTCAAAACTTCCTCGATTTTATGCAGCTTATTAATTCTCAGCACTCTAATGGTAGGTTCACCTTTGGTTATTCTCAGTCCTCTATTCACTTTTTGGATGTAACTATCTCCAAAGATCCGAATGGTCTTATTAGTACCGATTTATATGTTAAACCTACCGATACTCATCAGTTCCTTGTGTCTAGCATTTGACATCCAGCACATATCAAACGAAGTATCGCTTATAGTCAAGCCTTTCGTATTTTAAGAATTTGTTCTGACCTTTAGACAGCAATTCATCGTTGTGATGAGCTTGCCCCTTACCTCGTTTAAACGTGGCTATAACCACCGTAAAGTTTTGCAACAGATTAATAGGGCCTGTTCTAATTTCTTCAGCCCAACGGACCCACCTGCTTATGCTGATGATTATCCTAGAAAGGTTTATTTTACTGTTGATTTTCATCCTGGCTTGCCTGATATTGGGGCATTATCCGAAAAAAATTCCCTTCTACAGTGTTCCTCTAGAATGAAGGACCGCGTGTTTTGTCTAGTGGTAGAGCATCCGCCTCTCACGCGGGAGTCCCGGGTTTGATTCCCAAGTCGAGTCATGTTAAAGACTTTAACAATGGAACCTTCTGCCGTTGTGCGTGATGCTCCGCATAAGCAATGAAGTAAGGGAAAACAAGCCAGTGAGCCACAACTAAAGAAAAGGCCGTGGCCGGCTCGACTTGAACCAGTTGGTTGGAAACTGGTCCGTTGAACCTCATCTAACTAACTAACAAATCTAGAGTGAAGGATGTTACACCCATCCTACAATGTTAGTTTTGGCCAACCCCCCAACCTGGAAAAGTTGTTGGTCAGGGCAAAATTTTATAACCCCTTCCCGTGTTAAGACTCCTAGTGCCCCTTGCGGAAAGAACAAAACCAAACCTTGTCAACTGTTTAAGTTCCTTATTTGTAACGAGGATATTAAGAGTAATGTTTCTGGAAGGAAATTCCGATGTCGAAACTTTGGTACTACGTGTGATGCTTAGTGGTTATTTATTGTATTTTTAGTCCTGTATGTAATGCTCAATACTTAGGGCAGACTAACAATTTTAGATTTCGTATGAATGCTCATAAGTCTGATTTGGCTAAATGCGTTAATGACAAGTTATATCCTAACCTTTGTACGGAGCTTTACAAGCATCTCAAAGATCATTCCCCAGACTTCTATGTCAAAATCTTAGACGTTATTTCTAGTAGTTTTTCAGATTGGCATACAGTTTTGGATAAAAAAAAAGAAAAGGAATGGATCTGGAGGCTAGATTATGTCTACCCGAAGAGCCAAAATATTAATGATGGCTCTAATTGCCAAAATAATAAACGCCGCGGTTTTCGAAAAACGTAGTCTTTTCATTTTATTGGTCACTGCTCTGGATTTTTTATTTGTTTTTTTTTTTTGTGCCTCGCCTACATTTTTCTCCTTTGTTTAAGTTTTTAATCTCTCCTTTGTTATGTTCGTACTTCCTTTAATTGGTCTTGTTTACCACTTCAGGTTTGAGTTTGCTTTTGACCTTTAAACCCTTTGATCGTTCTATAGTAGGTTTTTTTCTCCGCTTGAATTTTCTGTCCTATCGTTTTGTCTGTTTAGTTGTTTAAACGTGCTTATGATGAAGGGAACGGAGGTCCCAAAAGCTAAAGAGATAAACGTTTCACCAGTCTTTTCGTGTTCTCTAGACTTGTGTTTTTTACTGGTGTGGTGGTTTTTCTAACGATATATATATATATATATATATATATATATATATATATATATATTGTATATATATATGTATATATATACAAATTAATAATATGTATATATATATATATATATATATTACGCTAATTCCCACCTTAAGGGGAAATTGTTATATCTGCTTGTACATAGGGCGAAAAAAAGATAATAAAATACATAAGAAATAAATTCGCCCTAACGTCTAAACATATAATTAACGTTATTTCAATGGCCAGCCATCCGTTCGTGTTAACAGCTAGGTGTCCGTAAATTTGACAACTTTGAAGTAATGGCATCTAGTGTGTAAATCTAAGAGGGCGCCCTTGTAAGTTTACGTATTCCTATAGAAAAAGTGTATGGAAACGTTAAGGCGAAACTCATATGTCACCCGAAAATTTTTTTCCCCTTAAGGTCGACTTTTCAACAACAGCTTTCCCCCTAAGTGCCGAATTAGTGAAATATATATATATATATATATATATATATATATATATATATATATATATGTATATCGTGCTTCTCAAATAGATCATTTAAAGAAAATGGGATGAAGCTTGTATAAACATTAAACCACCATGTTCCACCTTGCTAAAATCAACAAATTGCTTACAAATGTGTAGTAGTTATACCTATGTCCCAGTTTCCAACATGGTTTATTCTAAATAAAAGAAATTAATAACTGCACTACTGTACATGAATAACTGAAGGAAGAAAGAACATACGAATGAGCAAACGAATGAAGGGATACATAAATAAACAACAGTTTATCTATATAAAGATCAAATAATTGCACGAATTAGTGTAAGAATAAACAAAATGGGTGCAATATAAGAACCGTTGACATCCATCGTTATCGAGCTGTTTTAGGATCAAACATTCTCAGAAAAGTTCTTCGTTTGTCAAACATCTTTCATATGACAAACGAGTTATAAAATTGTGCACTCCAGTTCAACGTTGTTATAAGCTTCCCTGAAAGAAAAGAAAAATGCAACATTGTTAAGAACTTTTATATGTAAAGAGAAGTAAATTCACCTCAGATGTAATGTTTTATTTGAAGATCATGGGAGGTTTCATGTCTCGAAGAGGGGATACACACAGGCAAATGCCCATTCGTATACGAAGGCATCACTGGAGCTTGAGGTGCTTTCTCTAAGACATTGGGTCTACAGTGGTACGTCACAAGGCCACTACAGGGGTATAGGGTAACGTCCCTGTAGAGGCCAGAGGTCAAAGTAAAATAAGACCATTACAATGACTTCAAATTACTTACAATAATTTTGGATGCACAGAAAAGAGATTACAAAGACCATTTTTAAAATATACTGGGAAAAGTAAGTTGGTTTTATGTAGCCTGGTTCTTATCGGTAAACGCAATGATGATGAAGGGTTTACAAGGAGCTGTGGCACTCTCAAGATGTTTTACATGAAGTAATAACAGACAGTATTCACAACAGGTACTTGCAATAATCGTGCCGAAGAAAACGTTTCTAGACATTGTGATGTATTGGGTTGTTTTTCCTTATTTTTAAGTCAAATTATTTTGTTAAATGACATTTCTTGACTTCCAGCTTCCAGCTACCCATTGTTACTTTTCCTTAATACCTCTTCGAAAGTGTGGAGAAATTGCACCTCAAATGTTTGTTACTGTAGAAAAATAACATAGTTTCGAAAATAGTGCTTACAGGTTAGATTTCCCCAAGGCAGATCAAGATTTGAGGGTTTGGTAAACTTTCCAAAGTCAATGATATAATGTTATAGATTGTTAAAACATAGACATATCTAAGAACTTCCGTAGGAAACCCCAAGAAGGAGGCACTGTCGAAAGGTGTGGCCAGTGCAGCCAGAGGCTGGGGACAGATGGTCTTTCTCGAAATTTGCTTTAACATTTAAAGTCAAAATCAAAATTTTTGGCTGACGAAGATATCAAACTTTAGGTAAAACTGATCGTCGGTCAAGTTGATAATGATGCAGGTGGTAGATGGTGGAAAAAGTAGATAATGGGAAAGGTTGGAAGGGTGTTGGTAAAATTTTAACCCACAGGCTCTCCAACAGAGAGAAATGTTGAGGCAATTCCCTTAACTCCCCTACAGAAATCGGTAGTTATGAGCAAATTGCATATATCGGGCCGGGCACGAGTTAAGAAAGCCAAGAAAATTAATCGTGTGTTTGGGTCCCATATGCGGTTAAGTTTCTAAATAGTATTTGTAAGGACCGAGATGTATTTTATGACGTATATCTGGTACGGTATTGTTGGGTAACTTCATTGTGATCTTCGGATCACAAAAGGGAAGCAAGGAGCCATCGCTCTTACTTTGAAAGAAACTTCAGTGAAGGTTGTCAAATGTTTCATCTCGAATAGTCCCTTAACTTTCCACCTTTGAGCTATACTCATACTGTGATACTTATATCTTTTACGGTGCTTGGAAAGTACTCCGAGAAACGTCATTTTAGTGTTGCAAAAATTTTACAAAAGTTTTACTTCATCTTACAATACAAAGTAACCCATAATATCACAGATTCCCTCCTGTTTTTTAAGATCCCTCCTCTTTTCTTCAATTTAAAACTATTGTTGTATTTGTAAGGTTTAGAAAAAAAAAAGTGGAAAGAGAGCAGTGCCTTCTCCCTTGAAACCCCCTCCCCGTAGCACGTGTAGCATATGTTAGGGAATGTGTGACATCGCCTTACTCTCTAAACGTTCGTTTGAACAGGAATGTTTAACGGACAGCACCTTGGTTTTGACGTCAAATATCATACTAGTGATCTTAATTTAATGTAAGACGTTACGTTCAACTTTACAGGATGTTTTCTATACCGTATACCTCTCAATGATCAGGTTAATTGTTCGAGGCTAAGCATGAATATGCAATATCAATAGGCGCCGGAAGGAACGATTTTCGGGCAGACTTTTTCTTTTTTCTTCACGAAAGCCAGTCATCATAGTGCCTCAAGCTTCTGTATTTGCTCGATACACTCCATCATAGGTATACCAGGAGGGGGCCGGTAGCTGCAGTTTTCCATTCGGGAAGAAACATTTCGGGCATATATTGCTATTTTGAGGCATAAGTGTATTCAAATTTCAGGTAATGAAGGGCTTCAGCCCCTTCCCCTCATTTGAAGTGATTCCTCACGCTCATGGTGACACCATAAATATGAATTAGTTCGAACTGCCTTTGAGGGGTCTATAAATAATCAAGCATCAGTAAATTTCAGCATTCGTCGGTATTTCTTAGCGAACACGCAAAACAACTGTAATATTTTGAACTTAAAAGAACTTACGCCTTTCCCAATTTTATATTTCCTTGCAGTGCATGGAGACACGAGTGCCTATCTTTCACATTATTTCATCTAGTCTAGTTCTCAACTTATGTAGCCCGAATAGTGCCTTCATTTCCATCGCCACTTCAATCCAAAGTAGTTTTGATGAGACATTACTCAAAGGTAGATTGTCAAGCGACCACAACTGGGAGTTGATTCTTAAGGCTTAATTGGACTTGAGTCCCACTTGAATCCCACATTTTCCAGTTTTGCGACTTGATTTTTACGTTTTTACGTACGTTCTAAATAATTGCGACTAGAAAATATTTACTATATATACTTGCGAATTGACCTGTGACTTGCCTTTCTAAGACTTCTTTAAATTATGAAACTGGTGGGTGATCCAAAGTGTTGCGGTTCAGACAGTAGTTCTAGCAGCTGAGACAGGTGAAACACCATTACATATCTATTCACACCATTACATATCTATCTACCACAATCGTAGATCAAAAGGTTTACAAAACGGGGGTAGCTAAGTTTGTGAGTGCAAAATTTGGACTTGCGATGGTCGAATGTGTAGATCCTCCAGGTCGAACCTGGTAAATGTTGGAAGATTTTGAAATTGAATAATATTCATGGGATTTAATGGCATCTGACCATCAAGCTTAGTAGGGATCATAACAAATAATTGTATGGAATGGCGGGTACCACGTTGCAATTTCGCCATTGGCCAGACAACAACTTTCGCGTATGGGGGCGAACACATAAGGGATGTGGGAGAACTTGACTAGGAAATTTTAAAATTAAATAACTTTACATGCAATTTAGTTAACTGCCAATTGAGTAAGTCTACAAACAGAAAAGGAGTTGTGGTGAAATGGAGGGCAAAAAAGACCACTTGTAGAATAGTCAATGAAAATAAGTCGGTTCTCTAAAACCTTTGGCCCCGAATTATGATCCTTGGCTCAAAAGTATAAATAACAATCCTACAATCTTTGCAAGATTCTTGGTTGCTATATAGAGCCGCTTGGGCGGCCTTTACCTTATGCTACAAAAGGCTAGGGCTACGAAAATCGGTTTCAAGCCTGACGTGGAGAATTCCAACCCTTTTGGTGTTTTGTCATTGAAGCGACATAATCTTACAAAAACACATTTACCAGAACAGAAAATGTGAACTCGAAGCTATAAAAGCTTTCATGCTTGTCATATTTTTAAATACTAATTTAAGCTCAGTAATTTGGTAACTTTGAACATTGAGAAAGCGTTTATTGATACTAATTTACACATTCCCTTCATGTTAGCACCTTTACCACTGAATATAAATGACCTACTGGTCCTTTTAAATCCCTGAGATTTCATATTCCAAATTCTCGACATGAAGATAGTTGCTAACACAACCACCCTTTCCTTAGAAAGCATTGCATTTAAAGTGTAAAATATTGTCTAGATACTTACATTATATCGAACACAAATAGTCTCGCTGATTCCTGTGTCACGAGTAACAATTTTTCTTGGTCGTCTGCCGCAACCGTTGTGATGCATCTTGCATTTTTAGTCACTGGTCGGGTTGATAAGATTTTACTCCCGTCTTGACTGTATTGTGACAAGAAGCGCTTTCCCGGAGCAAACGTCATTCCTGACATCCACAGGACATAGATAAAACCGTTTTTGTCTCCACATACGCTGATTGGACTAATTCTGTAATGACCTTCGTCGGGTTTTATATCTGGACTTGGTAGCTTCTGCAGTAGTGTACCCTGCACTCCTTCCATAGAAATCACAAATACATCACAGTAAGTAGAGTCACAAACTATTAGATTGCCACAAATAACGGTCATGTCGTGTCGGTATTTCATCAGCCGTGGAAGTGTGAATGTATGATGGTACTTAAGCTGATGGTCGAATACGTAGATTTCTCTGCTTCCGTAAACGCCTACGAAGATATGATTATTATCAAGGTCAGTAGTTACACACTTGACTTGCCTATCGGTAGGCCAGTCGCTGATGATATCTTTGATGTCTTTTTCAACATATGAACTATCGCGTATATCATGCAGTCCGATTTTGTTGCTATAAACGGTTGCAACTTTAAATTTTGACGCGAATACACCGAAGTGGTAATAATCGGAACCTACAAACTTTTCTTGACGCAATACGTTTCCCCTGGTATTGATGACAGTGATGTGCCTACAGTCTTTTGGAGCGTCCCCCGTTATAACAATACTTCCATCGTCATTGCTCGTGATATGGTAGACAGTCCATGCTGTGTTATTCATTCCCTCAATATCAATTGGAGAATCTTCACTTTCCGCAATGGAAATGCCTCTAAAACATCTTGATTCTGGACAATTTCTCTCCACTTCGTCATTAAGCCGTTCAATTGCTGAACATACATCCGGAATACAATGGACAGCTGTCCAATCGTTTTTAGAACCCAGAATGCTCTCAGCTGTTGTTTTTAAGTTCTCGCAACGCTTCGAAATACCCTCAAATTGTTCTTTTATTTCTTCAAATTTTCTTAAACCTTCCTCCATTTTACGCTTATTTAAAGTTATAAAAGATTTGAGTTGCCCTTCTAGTATGCTGATATTTTTGCATTTATCTTTCATCTGTTCATCAAGTGTTTGTTGCAGCTCCTTAAGCTCATGTTCCGCTTTCTTTCTGATCTCATTACAAATGTTTCCATATTGCGTCTTAATTTTTTGAATTTCTTTCTTCATCTTCTCTCGTTGTTGTCGCACATCTTGTTCTCTCTTCATTTCGATTTCATTCTTGCTTTTCTGATAGTTTTCTTTCATTTGTTTTATTTCCTGCTGAGTACTTTTAATTTGACTTTTGTGTTTTTCCTGGTAGCTGCTTTTCTCTGAGTTTAGGTCAGAGATATGTTGCTGTTTCTTTGCCTCTGCTGATCCTGAGGTCAACGAAAACCAGACTTTGTACTGGTTGAGACCTTGCAAGTCTTTTTTGAGTTTGAACCTTTCTTGCGTTGCCAAAGTACCTACATCACTGATGGAATGGCTTTTATGGCTACCATACGTACACGTCACACAAATTGGAATGTTATTGCAGTCTTTGCAACAAAGTTGAGACAAATTCTGAGGATGAAGCCGACATCTCGGTGCTTCTTTAAGGGAAATTAAATTTTCCAATCTTAAATTCTTTGATTTCAAATCTTCAACTGATATGGTGTGTTGCACATGGTCTTTTAATATTTTCTTGGTCAAATGGTGACCATAACAACTTTTGCATAACACATCATTACATTTGAAGCAGAAGCCCTTTACATTTAGTTTCTTGGAACAATCACAACATTCTCTTACGTGATTGTCTTCAAATGATATTTGCAACTGAATATATTCAATGATGTTTTTAATATAAAAGTCTGTTTTCAGACCATCCACACCATTATTTGGTACTGAAAATTCGTCTCTACACTCTGGACATTTCAGAACAGTGACTCCTTGATTTTTCTCGATGATTTTCTTCAAGCACTCGCTGCAGTATCGGTGAAGACAAGGTAACAGCTTTGGTTCGTTGTATTGTTGGAAACAAATTGGGCACTGACAGAATTGTTCATCGATGATCTTCACAGGTGATTCGGAGCTTGCCATCCTAGAAGTTTCTTTCACTGGGCTGAAAAGTACACAAAAATGAATACCATGATAGTGAATATATACAGTCGCTTCCCCATCACAGCGCTGAATTTAAATAGTAAACCATGATATCACACTTTAGGTATGAATTATACTGGCGTATTTTAATTACTGAGTGATGGGTCAAAACGTGTCAGTCTGTATAAGGGTAGGTAAGTGTGTTTGTGTGTCCAATTTTGTTTAATAAATATATCTATCTATCGATGACTCCATTACTTCAAGTGAACTGGTTCCTTCCAGTCTGGATTATACCATTTTCAGAAACGACCGTACTCTTGGGGGTGGAGGCACTATGTTGCTGGTGAAAAACAACCTATCCCCCACGAACGTTAGTATCCTCACAAACGGATCGGAGTCAATTTGGGCTAAGTTTTCTGTCCATGGTACTACACATTATGTTGCCTCATGGTACAGGGACCCTGATGCTCCTTCTGAACATATCCTTTTGTTCAGGGAGCAATTAAGTAAAATCATGGCCAATCACAGAACTAGTAAGCAGCCACGGTTTCATGTCTTAGGGGACTTTAACTTTGGTAAAATTGATTGGACCACTAGGCTTCATAAAGATAATGGAGTGTGTCTTAGTAATAGTTCTGGAAAGTTGCTCCTGGATATCTTAAATGACTTTGCAGCTGAGCAACTTGTAAGTTTCCCTACCAGAGGCACAAATACCCTTGACTTAGTTATATCAAACTCGCCAAATCAGTTCACTGAAATTTCCCCCTTAGATCAGTTTAGTGATCATGTGGCTTTATTCTGTAGACTGAGGTGTCTCTTTCCGATCAAAAGGAAACCTCGTAGGCTTATCTGGCAATTCTCTAAGGGTGACTATGGTGCTATGAGAAACGATACCCGGAGTTTCACATTGGGGTACTTCAATGGGGGGCAAAATAACCGTACTGTGGACGAAAACTGGCAGCTGATTAAGTCCTTTCTTGAAAGAACTGTTAAGAAGAATGTTCCCACCAAAAGAACTGGAGCTAAAACATCTCTCCCATGGGTTACCGATAGCATTCGTAAGTTGATTAGAAGAAGGGACAGGCTGCATGCTATCTTCAAAAAAACTAACAATACCAAGATGCATGACAAAATGGGCTGAATTGCGGTCTAGAATCAAAAGGGAGGTCCATATCTCCCATACAAATTATGTTAATGGTATGATTGGTGATATAAAACATGACACTAAACCTTTCTGGAGGTACATAAATGGCCAAAAAAAGGATAAACATGGCATCCCCCCTCTCAAGACGAATAGCAAATTAGCTATTACTGATCTGGATAAGGCCTGTGCTTTCAATGCTCAGTTCACAAGTGTATTTACCAAGACTTTGTTTAGTGTTATCCCTTTCTGCAGACCAGCTTGTAGCAGAATGGCTGATATTACCATATCTACTCATGGAGTTGAAAAACTGTTAAAGGGCTTGAATAAAAACAAAGCTGTTGGACCTGATAACATTCATCCTTGGGTTCTTAGTGAAATTGCCTCTGACTTTGCTCCTATGTTAAGTCACTTGTATCAGCAATCCCTTACAAGCGGTAGGATACCGGCTGACTGGAAGATGGCAAACGTCTGCCCTGTTTACAAAAAAAATGACAGTTCTCTCCCTAGTAATTACCGGCCTGTTTCGCTCACTTGTATTTGCTGTAAATTGTTAGAGCATATTATAAGTTCCAACTTGATGGACTTCTTTGAGGCAAACAATACACTTTCAACAAAGCAGCATGCTTTTAGAAAGTCGCATAGTTGTGATACCCAACTAGTATCAGTCGTCGAAGACTGGGCTTCGGCCCTGGACTCACAAAAGCAGGTTGATGTCTTCATCTTGGACTTTGAAAAGGCCTTTGACACCGTGCCTCATGAACTGCTAAAAACCAAACTGTTTAGCCTTGGTGTTTCCAAACAGGTTCTTCGGTGGGTCGACGACTTTCTCTCTGATCGTAAGCAAGCTGTTGTAGTTAATGGTACTCGGTCCCCTTTTGATGATGTTGTCTCTGGTGTTCCTCAAGGATCTGTCCTAGGACCCATTCTTTTCCTTGTTCATATCAATGACATTGTAAATGCTGCCTCCTCTAATATTAGACTTTTTGCTGATGACTGTGTCTGTTATCGGGTCATAGAGAATGTTAATGATTGTTGTTTGCTCCAGAAAGACATACATAATCTAGGTCTTTGGGCCAAGACTTGGGGCATGAGATTCCAGCCCTCTAAGTGCAACATCATTACTTTCGCTAGAAAAAAAAAATCCGGTCAACTCCGATTATGTCTTGAACGATGTGAAGTTAGTTAAGGTTGACTCGATAAAGTACCTAGGTGTCACGATTTCTAACGACTTAAACTGGGATAAGCACATTCAATCTATCTGCAATAAGGGTAATAAGATTTTGGGCATACTTTATAGAAATTTATCATTTTGCTCTCGCGATGTGAAGTTAGCTGCCTACAAGGGTCTCCTTCGGCCTGTTTTGGAGTATGCTTGTTGCGTATGGGACCCACATCAGTCTTATTTACAAGATAAGCTTGAGAGCATCCAGAGGAGATCGGCTCGTTTTGTAAGCTCCGAATTTTCTCGCAAGCCAGGGTCGATGACATCTATTTTGAAGGACCTTGATCTCCCCACGCTAGCTGATCGTCGCAAGCAAAACAGACTTATTCTCTTCTCGAAAGGTTTTTTTGGTAAGGCTAATATTCCCATTGACAAACTCAGTCATCCAACTCGGAAAACTCGTGGGATGCACAATCTCCATTTTTGTCAACTCTACTCTCGGTCTAATTGTTATAAATTTAGTTTTCTTCCTAGTACTCTGAAAGATTGGAATAACCTTCCTGCTGCTTTGATTGATGGTTTAGATAGTCATAGAGATCCTGTTCAATATATTACTAATTTTATTAGGGCAAATTAGGGCACCCCTGACGCATGTGCGGTGTAGTAATGTCCTTTGGATGTGTCACCGTGATCCGAAAGAAGAAGAAGATCTTAAATAAATAGACCAATTTCTTCCAACTTTTTGGAAAGGTGCTTTAGGTAGAATCAGTGTGTTTGCCTTACAATTGGGAAGTCAAAGGTCCAACATTATGAAAATCGTTTTTTGAAGAGAGAATACTGCGCGAACATGAAACTTCACACATATAATGGATATGTCTACTTTCATCAGACTATTAGATTGCTGTGGAAACCGAGGTCGAAGGTCCGTGTTTAGAGGTCATATATATTCAAATGAAAATTTGTGTCAAAAACGTCTTCTCGTGGGCTGAACCGATTCGCTTCAAACTTGGTGATTAAATGCCATTATTCGTAGGGCAGACTCAAAAAGCGCCACCCTCACTCAAAGCGCATTGTCAGTGCAGAGGCAGTTATCCACTCTGTGTAGCACTCGGAATCATCAGATAACGCAGACACAGTTGTGTAAATGATATGATACAGGTTCTGTATGTCTTAGGAAAAAAGTAAAGTTAGAAATAGTCTGAAGTGTATAGGCTTAGCTCTTATCAAAAACATTGTTCCTAAACTATCATGACTGTGTCAACTACTACTCTATTTTAACCAGACGGCACAGTGGTTGTGCTGCATCGACACGCGATGTGAAAGTGTTGCTGTAAACTCGTATGCACGTGTATGAAACCCTATCCATAGCATTGCCTGTTGAACAACACAATCATTCCTACCTTGTAATATCGTGTTCAGGTGCCAAGCATTACAAACACACATACACACACGCATACATACATAACTAGCCAGCTTGATTTCATAGATTCCTTTCCCCTTCGGCAGGGAATTAAAAACGTGTGGCATGCCACATGTGAACACACATAATCACATGTGGCGGAGTCATGGGCGTAAATCCCGGGGAGGATGGGGGGATATATCCCCCTAACATTTCACTAGGTGGATGGCCCATGTAATCATCCCCCCCCCCCAATGTTTCAGTCTACAGATACGTGTATGGTGGAAAGTGTATTTTATTCATTTTCGTAAGAAGTTTTTCAATCTCACTTCACTTTCTATCACAAATGTTTCTCAAACTATCAGAATTTTAGCAAATCTTTGGCAATCTATCAAAATTTTCGCGCGCTCCGCGCGCTTCCAACCTTACGTCAGTATCACCTATATTATCAATGTCTTCCGATAGCAACTTTCGGAAAAGCACAGCAGCAAAAAGTTGAAAGTTTACGAATTAATAGGTAAAAGACTCGCATATGGCAGTGGCATGTAGGTTGTTGGGAAATTAAAAGTGTCTCAATGTAGAGTCTGAATGCAGGTTTTGTAATGGAAATATTATTCGTCACTGCTTACACTCCATGTCATGACCATTATTAAGGTAATAATACACGAAACTGTTCTGATCACGGCACTTTTCGAAGAACAGATATACATCTCCAAACATCTGTGGGGACCTCGCATCAATATGGGATCTTTCAATCTAATATGTAGCATGATGTAGAAGGTTGAAAGTACGTATCTGCCGTTAAACATTCTTCCAAAAATTTTTACCACAGCTTCGCCAGTTCGCGCTGAGCCATAATCGGTATAGATGGTGATTGTTAATAGACTTATGACGAAAACAGCACCCTGTAACGCTCTTATTACTCTTCACCTCTTTTGCTACACCTACTCTCTAAATTCCTTAGAGTGAAAATTCCACTCTAAATGTAGAGCCGAAATATTTTGGCTCCAATTGGAGCCGATATGCCATGAATTCTATATTTTGGAGTGAATATTGCCACTGACTAAACAGATCCCTGTTCGAGTGAAAATGATCCTCCAATAGCGCTGTGTATTTCTTGTCATGTGACTGATTAACATAAATATTTCATTTGCTTCCTGCCGATAAAATCCGGCGCGATATACGATTACACAGTGCAGTATAGTACAGTCAGTGCACTGAGTACAGTGTACGTACGTACTCGTTATGGTGTATTATATAACACCTTATTAATTTCTCTACATTTGATTGGAGGACTGGTGGTCACATGCCATTGGTGATTCGGCACTATCATCAAGACTGTGGTGCTCGACCGTTGGTTAGTATATACTAACCCACGGTCGTTGGTTAGTATATACTAACCAACGGCAATGACGTCACCGATCATTGCAGTACGTACAAGCTATGCCGCGACTCAAATTGGGGACCAGACCGTACATTGCATATCGTACGTAATAGGCACGTAAACGCGGATCGAGCAAACGACACACCATGGAGCTGCGCTACACGGACAAACACGAACCATCGTGGCCTCCAAAACACAACTTTAACCAACGACTAGATCAAGGTAGATAGTTATAAGGTGTTATATAAAACAAATAATGAATGTTTTTCATTCGTTGAATGGAACGTTCAATCTTTCAACTCATGAAATATAATTCATACTATCGCACTCATAAACATTCATTATTTGTATACTATTGGGAGCATACTGCACAGCCATACCGACAACGGGGTAAGGTGTTCACATCAAATCAATCTTTGCACTTTTTTAGTGGTGTTACGATCCTGTTCGTCATTTAACGTCTGTGAGAAGTCATGCCTTCTGGTCTAAGGGCCCTAATTTGGTTAGGAGAAGAAGAGTTTGGTGATCTTTTGCCTTTGTTTGAAGGTAAGCTACGCCAAGTTCGTTAATCCAACTCTTACCAACAATAATGTGCATGCTAACCACAGGCGCCCCTTAACATTGTATAGTATACCATATGCCGCCTTCCATTCGTTAGGTGCGCTCGTTATGCACCACTTCACTACTTGTGAAAAGCGTTTCATTCGGTCTTAAGTGGTGAAACGGATAGCTATACACTATTCAACAATAACATCGTTACGTAGCCTGTACGTTTGACGTACACGTAAATGAGACGATGTTCGACGAACAGGCAAATGGCGTAAGAATCGATCATTAAAACAACGACAAAACTGTCGCATTGAGTAATAATCATGAATACTGAATACTTAAATTTGATTTGCGTCTTCAGATTTACAATCTAGAAGAGCTGTGTATCAATTTTAATGGCTGAAAGGTAAAATAGGAACGTAACTTCATTCTTTATCTGCCTTCGCTACGTCCGCCATTTTGTCCCAAGTGGGTAACTCGAGTTGCTTTGAAAATTCCCAGCGCACCGCACGAGTTCACCGGTTGTGAGGGCCATGAAACGCTTTTCACGCGTAAATGACCGAGCTCACCGACCCAATGGAACGCCCTAATATACTATGTAGTATATATAATACATAGTATATGGTATACTATACAATGTTAAGGGACGCCTGTGATGCTAACTAGCACATCATTCTCATTTGTTGGTTCTAACTTTATAAACTTATAAAGTGCTCTAACGTTAGTATAGGCCTAGACCTAGGTCTACTTACGTTAGTAATTGCACTTAGTATTTTTATAAAATTGTGAAGGCCTAGCTAAGTAAGTAGGCTAGTCCTCGTGCAGTTCTCTAACCTTCTTCAGTGGCCTGACGTTACCTAGCCTAACTTATACCTGCTAGGCTATAGACCTGTACTGTGTTGTATAGCCTCTAGGCTAGGCCTCCCTGTGGCCCAGCCTAGGCCTAGCATATCTGATATGTTTCTGATTTGAAGTAGGCCTAAATATGAATTTTTGGGGTTTTTGCCCTATACCAGTGACACTAAAAGACTAACTGCCCCTAGGGCCTAGGCCTATGGTTCATTAGGAATGCACACTGGATATTGTACTGTAGGCCCCTAGGCCTAACTTAGTCCGCAGTCTGCTGACCTAGTATTTGGGAAGCTTTGGGGCTTCCCATACTAGGTCAGCAATATACCCATTGTCAAAATTGGGCTACCGCGACTTCAAAAATTTTGAATGGTCTCGATCTTTCTCAAATTCACGTATACTCCTACATAATTGACCTCTACGGGGCCTTATATGTTTAAGACCCTTCATTTTAAGATTATTAGCACTTAATGTCCAAAAAAAAGACCAAAAATTTTGATTTACACAAACCATCCTGTTTTGTTTTTTTAACATTCTATGAAACTGCCAAATCGTGTAACTAGGACGTTCACACTATTGTATGCTAAATAGCACGCACTGCTGTTTAATTGTGACATAGTCCATAGCTATGGTTACGTTCATACACGCACATACGCGTATATAGCAACAATCACTGCAGCAACGCACGCAGACGATATTACTCTCACAGTAATATGCGGTCAAAAGTTTGTGTTGCAATGGCCTCTAGGCCTAGTTCAGGGAACAAAGTGTACGTCAGAACTAGGCCTTGGTACCCTAGGCTAGGCCTAACTGTATCCTATATCGTATAGGCTATTCTCAAATGCTCCCACTCTAACGTTAGGCCTAATAAATGCCCCTTGTAAGATTTTGAATGGCAAAACAGTTGTTCAGTGGTCATTCAGTGGTCATTTGCTGAGAGAGAAGTCGAAGGTGTTTTGATTTTTTACTAAAAATAACAGTTGCAGGGAAACAGCAACATGTAATTGTAAGGAATTAAGGCCGAGGGAATGAAAGTCATAGAATACTGTCTGGATGATTTTAGAAAACACAAGAGGCTTTTTTTCACTACCCATTGTTTTGCAACACTGGTCAATATAAGCAAAAGGACTGACTACGTTGTGGTACATACGCGATTCAAAACAAGTTACATTCACAATACTGAATCCATGCAGGCCTAGGCCCTATATGCCAGGGTGCATTCCATGCACTGTGATCTGAAGATCTTCGGCGTGGAGTTTGCATTTTCCTTAGCCTTTTTTTTCTATTGTTTTCCTTGGCCTTGGCGTAACTTCGGCATGTGCCTGACATGGAATGCACTGTGGCCTACATGGCTGAGAATGGTTTAAAATTGAGCTGTGTATTTGTGAGGCATACACGATGACAAATGAAGTTTTTATTTTCAGCCTGAAAGCATTTTAATTGTGAATTCTGGATCAAATTCAAAGTAAAATGTTTTGACAGATTTTTTTTTTAAATGATTTTTTTTCAAATATTGAAAATTTTCAGCGGCATGTTTCAGCGCATTTGGGCAGTTTACGGTATTCTTTGACTTTCATTCCCTCGGCCTAAGCCAGGGATTAAGAGTTGTCCCGCAAGTTATCCTTCGCCACTACAGTACATCTAAAAAACAAATGTGTATTTAAGTACTGTATTCAGTGATTCATGGACTCACCAGTGCTAGAGAGAGAAGTCAGCATAGGCCTATGCCAAATACTGGGTACTGACTAGGCCTACAGATTATTGTGTAAAAGACATCAGTATTGATGCAAACTGAAGAGACATTCAATGATAAGAAAATTATCAGTTTGAGTTTATGAAGTCTTCAACTGGCACCCTGTAGGTATTTCATTCTAGGCCTTAACTTTTTGCCCTTCAAAATGGTATTTTCTTCTCCCAAACATCAGGGGTGGAAAACAACATGTTTTAGGGGCTGAAAGTAACTGGTGGAAAGTAACTGTCTTCGTGAAACTTCATCTTCACGCATGATGGACATATATTTCTTCTTGTTTCCGTTGCCAATCACAATTTGGTCTATTAATTGAGGAAGGCTGCATTGATAGCTCTTTGGGTTACTGGCATAGTCTCTTACTTTGAAGTGATTGAAGTTTGTTGCAAATTTTGTTGGTGTCGGCCTATAGGGCTATAATCTGGCCCATGGTGCCTCTGCACTGTGGTATTGGTATTGTTTTCTTTTTAGAACATACTGTACAGTATGTAAGCTAACCCATTACAGTTTTGAATAGGGCCTAGACTAGCCCCATACTAGAAAGCACACATATGTAGGTTATGCGGAATATCTTTGATGTGCGATTCTGAGTTTACAAGCCAATTTGATAGCATACTGTAGGTTTCCTTCATTTTGCATACAGACTTTGGGTATCATAATAAGGCCCTCTGCAACTGGATGTGGTTTCACAATTAGGGTTTTTCCTGAAAAGAAATATAAGACATACTATTTTATGCAGTAGTCTCCATACGGTATACTATGCAATGGGATATTGCTGTAAATGAATGCATGGTGTTGATGGTGAGACCAGAAAACTAGCTCTTCATTTACATACCTTCATGCTGTACTTAGCTTACATGAAAGCCTATGTTACAAATGCATTCATTCCAAATTCAAATGAAAATGGCTATAAAAATGGTGAATGTTGACCTGTTTTAATGTGGTCAAAACTTCTTTTAGTGCTGTTAACGTAATATTGTATCAATGAGTGAGCCCGGTCCCATCAACTATAGCATGTGGTGGTTTATAGTCAAAATTGTGTTTCTCTTTTACAGGGCAAAGTTTGTCAGGCATGTTTGGATGGAAAAAGTATCAGTGAAAGTTGTTTCTCTAGCTCCCCTCTCCCACCCTCTGGGGAATGAAATCTGTATTTTTGTATTATAATGTTAGATGTGTGGTTGTTTTTATTTCTGTGAACATTGTATTGTCTCTGTAATGCCTCTACTTTTTTACACGAGTGGTAATAATGCATTTATTTTTACTTTAATTTCAGATGGATCAGCCTGTACTGGATTCCAGCTGGAATGAAGAGTCTCCACCTAGAGCTCCATTAGAAGCAGGCAATCTACCAAGTCATCAAGTGGTAGTCCCCTCACCACAACTGAGTGGAGAATCCAGCACCAGCAGTGGCCCATCTGTAACTACAGTAGTATGAAACAAGTAAGTTTCACACAATGTAGTTGTGCATTGTCTCAATATGTAACAGAATGGTGGCATACAACACTAAAGAGTGGGTAACTTGACTGGTATTGGTGGATCCTGGGTGATCTTAAGGACTGTGGCAAATGCTGAAATCAGTGGCTTGTTGTTATTAATAGCTCATGCATTGTTAAACTCTTTGAGATACAGTATATACTATGTGTTATTTCATTTATTATTTTATTTTGTACATGTACAAAATAAAATAAATGAAATAAAATATGCATACTTACATACATTCATAATTTGCACAGAAACAATACATGTTGTAGTATATATAAACAGGACCCTAGAAAAAGTTTTAAAATGTTTATCATTAGCTATGTACAGGTAATGATCTTGCAAGTGTGACTACCAAAGTTGCACTGCCTCCTCAATTCACTGCGAACATTTAACTTAACTAACAAAGACCAAGAGGTCCAGTGATGTTTAGTTTAATTTTCACTGTTAGTGTACTTCAATTTGATACCGTTTCTTAATCTTAGCACTCTGTGTCTGTTGTGTAATGTATGCTACACTACAATACATGCCACATTTCACTGGCCTGCACTGTCATTGACCAATCAGAGTGCTTATACTTGAAAGCAAAGTATGAGTTTACCTGCATTTTATGACAGTCAAAGTGCACTCACCAATGTTTGGGGTGTCAAGTACTCAAGTTATATATGTGGGTGATGAGTATTTACCTTCAAACAATAATACTTTAGTATAACCGGTCTTCTGTGCAGTGTACATAGCTTGTTCAAGTGGTCCATAAGCCTGCAGTACTGTTCAGGTATGACAAATGTGGTCTGTTCAAAGGTCAATATTTACAACTCAGACCATGTATCTATTTTATTGAACAAGTAGTTATGCAGTCTGCTGTAAATACCTTATTTCAGAAATCCTGAAAGAAATGGGTGCAAAAATCCTCCTCAAGGAAAGGACTGTATGCTTTGCAGGTTTGAGAATGGTAAACATCTGACCACCCTTCAAAGAAGACTGTCGTTAGAATACAGACTGCATACATCTGCAAATAGGGATTGTAAGTATGGCCATGTTTTACCCTTGTTGCTTCCTTCAAGCAGCATTAATTTGCAAAATCCTTGATTTTCTTAATTTCTGTTGTGTTCTTCCAACGCATGTCCTGTACTGTAACAGGGGTTTTATATCCACTGCATGTTAATAGTATACATCCCAATCTTTGTTGGAGTTGTTTCCTATCTATATAAAGTCATTAAAAGTGACTATGTTGAATGATTGATCTCAATCTACCGTAAGTCACCCCTCATTACATTTGTAACTCTAATTTACCTGGTCTAAAACATGGCAACTTTGATAGCATAGTAGTAGGCAGCCCTCCCTCCTCAGAGCACACCCTATCATTTCTTTGCTTGCTGGTATGGCAGACCTAGATGCTATGTCGGTACTGGAAAGTTAAGATATTTTAATAACGTACAAAGGTGATATTAATGGTGTTAAACACATACTCTTTCTGCACCCATTAGAGGGAGTAGGAAGAACCCTCTCCTCTGAGGGTACCCTGCCATTCCTTACTTGCCAAGTCACCAGACGTTTACACAGATTTTATGAAAGAAATCTCCAGGCGTGCTAGACCAGCAAGTAAAGGAATGATAGGGCCCCATCTGGAGAGAGGCCTCCTGTCTACTGTGCTATCAAAGTTGCCAGGTCTTACTGTGGGTAAGTACAGTAAGGGTTACAAATGTAAATGAGAGGTAAGTATCGAGGATTATAGATTCTGAAACCAAGGGATTTTGTTGATTTTGTGAAAAGAAATGCTTTCTTACTCTCATGTAAAATCTAATGCCATTATTTTTAGAAATAGGCCTATTTAAAACCATGAAAGTAATAACACTCGTTGCTCAAACAAAGTTGTAGTTAGCCATTCAGTGATTTAGATATGAATTTCTTATGAAGTATTTGCATAAATGTGTTAATTTGTGGCTTTGTAGATACTGCTATTCACATTAGTTGATGTGATGGTCTATTATAGCTTTTATTGTGCTACCATCAGGAAAAGTCAAAATCATGATATATCTGGAACTGAGGTAGTGAAAGGCTTCCTATAAAAATTTGGCAAAGGTAAAATTTTCTACATTTGGAGATTCTTGATGAAGGAGCATCTTTTAATCTTGGCATATCACAATAAAATTACTCTACACATCCTTCTTAAAGAGGGTATGTCGAATACCTTATTTCACTGGTCAAATGATATTTTTTTTTAAAGGGAACCTGTGTGCTGGAATTTTTCTGGGGCATATCCTAAAATACAGATGCAGCTCCAAGAATTCGCAGTCTGTGGCAGCAAGCCAGGCTGAAGCCATAAAGTTTTCAATACAGACTGTACCTGTAAGTACTGTACTGTAGGTTTTCTTGCCTCCTTTTAATGGTGACAGTTGTGTAATATTCGCTTGTATAAATGACACTTAACTCCTTTTTGTGATTCAAACTTTCCAAAGTAATTTTCTTATGGACACAATCTTCTGGAAAATTGGACCCATGGAGTTTTGCCCATAATCTGGAAATAGTTTGTGATATATTCACCCTCTCACCTAAACATTAAGAAGTTGGATTAAAATGTTGAGCCATCCACTGGAATGTGGGTATTCGGTAGAAGATACAGTATGTCAGTGAAGCCCACTCTGGACTTAAATTATATCACAGATAATTGGATAGGTAGTTGTATGGCTTTCACCATGGTGGTGAGCTAATGGAGTACAAAGGATTAATGCGTATCAGTAAAAGTAATTGCAGTGAAATGTGCTTAACTAATGTAGCCAGCCAGGATTCCACTGAGTTTTACAGGGTTTCAGGCAGTCCAAGCAGTTCCTGGAGACCTGGACCCCCTTCAGTTAAAGTCTTGATGATTAGATAAGTCTGTGCTTGCTTGGGGTATTCTCCTGCCCAGATGGTACATTCTTTCAATATGAGTATCATGTGACCTTTGGTGTATGTATGGGTATAATCAGGGTTGTCACCAGGCCAGACTTAGTTCCAGGTAATTCTTGACTATGACCCTTTAATGATCACCGTCCTCGGATTTAGAGAAGGTGTGGATATTTTTCTGCACTCTAAATTAATGCTCCAGTTGGCTGTCTCATTCTGAGGTTAATTTTTTTACATCCAAATTTCTTTCAAAAATCATAAAATTATAGTACCATTATTGGGAAAAAGTGCTGGGTGGAATGTTTTTTATTTTAACATGAGTGGCAGGCGCAATTCACTAGTCCCGGGCGGGGTCGTCCAGCATCGCCTGGCGTAATGAAATCCCTGGGTATAATATTCTCTCTAGTAATCCGGAGGGGTGGGGGTCGGAGATATGTATTTTGCTGAACACCAGTCTGACCAGTGTTAAGGAGGTATTTAGTGATGTAGGTTGTATTCCTTTGTGCAGTAACATTCCACAACTTTCACTGGTTCTTTCGTTTAGATTTCCACTGACGTCGCACAAGCTGCCAAAAAGAAAGATACGAGGCATAAACAACCATTTCTACTGGGACTTGGGCCTGAGAAGAAAGCTGACAAGTTTGTATGGACAGGCAACTATCACTGCCATTGATGCCCTGTTTAAGGTGTACAATTTTTTTAATGTGGAGTTTCCCTTGGCAATGTCACAATTTTGGGAGTTCCTTGCTTGTGAGTGTATGGGGTGATGCAAAAGAAAAATGCTAAACCTCAAGTGGGAACATTTGCCACTGCAATAAATGTTTTGGAAATGGAGTAATTCACATATTACATGCTTTAATCATATCTGGAGGAGAGGGCTTTAGAAACACATGTAAAATGGATTGAAATATGTCCTCCAGATCTCCCTGTCAGATACATTGTACCAACTTCTGGAATAAGACTTGTGGATACATTGGACGATGTATGCTTGTTAATCATCAAAAGTAGACTTCTCTGGAGTAAATCTATGTAGCCAAAGTTATTGTACCAGAATTCTTTCAAAGGAAGTTTCAATATATGAAGACGTGGCCATGTAAAATGCACTATAAATCCAACTATTATCTTTGTTAGAACAAGATTTAAAGGGAAATATTGCATTTGAAAAATATCGCAAAGTGACACCAATGTAGTTTCATTGTGGTCTCTTCCCTAGCTTCCAAACATGAGTCACAAATAAATTGCAGCAGATCAACAATAATCTCACAAAAGATGGACAGAAAAAAGCAAAAATTTCCTCATGGAAGTGGCTCATTATCAAACGATAAGCCTTGCCCACATGCAATGTTCGTACTTTTGCTTATTCATTTAGGATGAGTGGTTACATAGGGTCATATAAACACTCGTTACCTTGCTTACTCTGCGAGTGCGCTTCATGCTCACAACAAGCTACCACATCTCACAAAGTGTAAGATAGTCATCACAGGACGGAAGGAATGTGGTCCTTTACCTGCTTAAGACTAGTACATAATTTTTTGACAAGTGGCATCACAGGGTCATAAAAATTTTCATTTTCTACTAGGTCTGAAGCTCTAAACAGATAGTAGCACTTACTGAAGCACCAACAATCTTTTTTACATCCTGCTTTTTTGAAAGCAAAGCAACCTGCTAAGGCCCAAGGCCTACAATTCGAATTACAGTAACTTTAACTTTGTGAACAGAATACCAGGGAGGTGATAACTGATAAGACCCCCTTAGTGTGCAAACTGTAGTTCATTACAGACAGTGTAGTAATAATTGTCAGTAGCTTTTGTTTACAAACATTTTTTACATGCTGTAGGTGCTTGTTATCGTCTGACATAGCATGATTAAAATGATTTGATTGGTTGATTTCAAATCTGGTGAAGGTGTGATTTTGCATGCGTATTTGTTTGGGTGAACAAATTTGCCAGTTGTTACAGAAAAGTTAATGATGTGTTAATTAGTGCTCACTGGCTTGAATTTTTTTTCCAGTTACCTCTCTTTTCGAATGGTACCCGATGGTATGTAAAAATACAAAAGGATAGGTTGTAACAAAAAGTCTGATGGATGCAATATTTCCTTTAAAGCAACCACTTGCCACCCAGTATGCTTAGATTAAAAAAACTGTTTATCCATTAAGTTTTTTGGTTATTTTTCTTCTTCTTCTTTCAAATGCAGCACAAACGCCAGACAAGGCTATCCCGTGCTGTATTTTGAGTGCTAGATTCAAATTACTAGCCATTCAAGGTTTTTTAAGCAAATACTGTAGTTCTTGCCAATATATGTGAGTCTCTCTTTATTTTACTAAACTTTAATTTCAATTTTCAGACGAGATTCTTTTCAATGTTTCAAAACTGTTTTGAAATGTTTCATATATTAGTGCAGAATCTGTGTTATCAGTATGTGTTATATGTTCATAAATGTTCTTCAAAGTGCTTGTATGATTGCCAATTATCAAAACTTTCTAGAGTAATAGCCATTTTTCCAAGTAATGCTGCTAGAATTGCTTCAGAAAGGGGGTCTCTGCGTAAAGAAGTTGGCATGTAAATTTGAAACATTTCTGTCCATTGAGGGCTTTCTTTTGAGCAAAAAGTTTGCCATATTGCCATAATATCTGAATCTCATTTCTATTTAATTTTAAAGTTTATTTCAGATTTACTTCCATACGTTTTAAGTATTACAAGGACTATGGTGTTGCTCCTTAACCCCATGAGAGGGGCAAGCAACCAGTACCCCCTAACAAGTGTGACCTACCTACGAAAAAGTCTTCTCCTGAAAAATATGCCAATACTGTCACTTTAAATGAAAGAAAGTTCTAAATATGCTCTTTTACACTAACAAGATTTATCATTTTACTGAACTTTTGTTACCTCATACACAGTTGATGGATTGACACTGTTTGTCAATTGCTGCTCCCTGCCCAGAAACTTTGGGGAAATGGGGGTGGGGAGGAACTGGAGTGGTTTAAAGTATATGTTGAGGAATGAAATGAAGTTTTTTCAGATCTTGTTTTCAAGTACATTTACACACTTTTAGGCTGGTCATTATGTTGCCAAAGTTATGCTACCAAACTTGTTCTCAGCGTATAAATATTACCATGTAAAATTCTTTTATTATACTAATTCCACATTTTGTACGGAGATGTTTAAGCATTTACTTGCCAACCAATATGTCTAGATTCAAGTAACATTTCCATCCATTTAGGGCTTTTCTTGGAGCAGGCAATTCTTGCTATTTTATCCGAATTTCATCAATATTTACTAAAGTTTATTCCAATTTCGACCAGGTTTTTCAATTTTACAAGAACTATCATTGTAAATTGCTTTTTTATCAGTGCATTGGTGCAGCATGTGTTGTACAGCATGTTCATGTTTTGGAACAGCTGAAGCCTCGTGTATGGTATGGTG
Source organism: Holothuria leucospilota (assembly GCA_029531755.1). Taxonomy (NCBI): domain Eukaryota; kingdom Metazoa; phylum Echinodermata; class Holothuroidea; order Aspidochirotida; family Holothuriidae; genus Holothuria; species Holothuria leucospilota. The sequence continues at coordinate 37,830,938 of CM055972.1, read as the reverse complement.
GGTGAAGGCAAGTGTAATTTAACTGAAGTTGTTTTTTAAACATGATATCTTGGTGTCAAATTATCCTGATAGTGTAGTTCACCTATTGGCCTTGGTCTACAGATGTGTGATATTGTTCCAATGAATGACAAGATGAAGATACCATACTTCTAAATAGCATTCAAGCTGCCAAACCTCCTGAAGCCTAAAAGTGGAGGGGTGGGGGCAGGTTCTTCATACCCCATCCCCCATCCATCTCCTTTGTCTGTTCTACTTTATATATTCAGATCACATCCAGTGATCTCATGTGCAAACTTCTGCCTTTTGAACATTTCTTTTGTTAAATCCAAGAATAAATTGGAGTTAGATGAGGTTTTATGGCTCAGTTTCTAGCCAAACAGAATAAATTGGAAGGAAATAATATAATTTTGGTCTCTTTATGCCTTTTTTGCTGCCTTTCAGTATATCAAGCATTACATTTTCCCGCATCATTAACGTAGCTTTTCACTCCAAAGAAGGATTGACAATCCCATCTAATTTAGAGTGAATAGTCACTCGAGGCAAAGAGCCATATTTTTCACTCTAACTTCAGAGTGGTTTTCACTCTTGTTGGAGTCATCCCTAATTTCAATCCAGGTTAGAGTGAAAAAAGAGTGGTTTTTCACTCCATGGAATTTAGAGAGTATCAGGGAGGTCTGCACCTATACTCTTCCTCCCTCTTATTTTCCATTGCTGGCAGCTGTTTGTCCGGATTTTAGTTCAAAAGTAGTAAAAATACGGTAGTTGTAAAGTGTTCGGGACGTACTCTATTATCATTTGGATGTCAGGTAGTATACGCATTATGTTACTGCCCCCCCCCCCAATTATTATGCAGAGCTTCCAGTACAGGAGGTCCTATTCAGGTATCTGCTAGCCTTAGATGCCCTTTCATAATGCGCAATGAAGGAAAGGACATATTTCGTAATAACTCAAGAATGTTTCTGTGGACTCCACGCACACAGTTTAATGTAAAAACTTTCCCGAAACAGACGGCAGTATAGACAGAAGGTAGAGGGCTTCAGAAGATTTGTTGACAACGTATCTGTCTCTTAATAGACGACATATTCTCTTTTACCTAACCAAATTTAGCATTCACTAAATGATGGACATTTTCCGGCCATATATGATCAGTTCCAAAAACATCCCAAAGATAGCACCATTTTGCATCTAAAAGACCTTAAATTAATAAAAAAAATCTTGAAGGGGAGGGGGAACCTCTTCCCCAGGACGACACCTTTATGTAGTGACAAGCGAAAGATCAAAACTGCTGCATGCAAATGCAGGAACGCATGAAAAATAAACGTGTAATTTACGCAGACTTGGGGGAACTGAGGTGTTATTACGACATCATCTATGGTGCCCCCAATCACAAAGAAACCTGGCGACGCCACTGATCTCAAGCTAACTTACAGGTCTTCTAATGATCTCCGAATTCAAAATCCAGTTGTCTGGGTGTCACGGGTAACTCCCGGGTTCCCTTTAAAATTTAAGTGGAATGAGGTTTGCGTGAGACTAATTAAACAAAAAATGACTGACAGAAAAATCTCTTCTAAAATGCTTCTTATATGTATTCACATAGGGTTCTCGTTCCCTTCTTCGCTCTTTCCTTTTCTTTTCCTTCTTCCTTTATTATACTTTATTTCTCCCGCTCTCTTCGGTTCATTAACAAGTGAACAAATATATACAGTTCCGATATTCATAAATAACAGGAATCTTCCTCCACCTCAAATTGTAACAAACTTTAGCGAGTTCTCTGCATTTCTCTTTGAGCTGCAGTTAAATTATCTTTGGCTTTCTCTGGCTCGCTTGATTTAACTTAACGTATAATTTTTCCTCGTTCTGGATTCAAATTAGCTCTGGATTTCCTTTTTTCTGGATTTAAACTGTTAAAATTAGCGTTCAGCTTTCCTTGATAATTTTGTTCGATAACTCTTTAATTTTGTGGACTTCTATGGTCTACGTCTCCCTTTCCGTACTACACGGCTGAGCTAAGGGTTAACGGCCCTTCAATACGTAGCCATCTATAATTCAAGAAAAAACCCAATAATTTGTCAGTTTCAATTCGATATTTTTCTTTCAAAGATGCCCTTATAAATTTGGTCAGTCTTTTGTCTTTTTTACCTAACTTTGAATAAAATATTCTACTTACGGTCGTATCTCGTTGATTTTGCCTTAGAGGCCGGACTGGCTCCGTCGTGTTTACCTGACGGGAATCACATGCACAGTGACCCTCCTAATTGAAACGCAGAGAACTCTCACTAGACATACAATGCTGTTAAATTCTTGATTACATAATACAATAAAGGGTTTCAGCACAAACAATACCGTATGCTTCAGCAGTGGCTTTAATAAGAAAGTACTACGTGCCACGTCGGCTTAAACCTTCTCAGCAAATTCCAAATGCATTAAAACTCTTTTAAGATCGGCATTTGCAATATGAAAGCATCTCACACACCTTATAACTAGCAATGGAATTTACAAACAAGCACTCTTATGAATAATATTCAACACTGCCGTGACATCACCCCCGGTTTGATGAGAAAATGCGACATTTTCTTGATAAACACACTAATTTACAACACGGCTCAAAAAATCGGCCCCTACATTTTCAGAGCCTTTTATAGCTTCTATTCTTATCTTATAAGGCTGTAAAGCTAGTGACCATCGCATAATACGATTGTTTGTCATACGGGATTTCTGCATAAATGCAAGTGGTTCGTGGTCCGTTTGCAGGACAAACTCTTTACCATATAAATATCTCTGAAACTTGATTACACCCCAGACAACACCTAGACACTCTCTTTCCATTACTGAATACGCCCTTTCCCTGGGCAAAAGTTTCCGACTAGCAAACGCTACGGGGAATAATTCGTCATGGAAGTTTTGAAGGAGGACTGCACCAAGACCGATATCTGAGGCATCTGTTCTAAGCGTGAATTGCACTCTTACGAATAATATTCAACACTGCCGTGACACTGGGATGACCCAATATGTTGATCCCTGCCTTTTTAAGCTTAACAGGACTTTGTTGCTCTTGTACAATTTCAATCCGTTGCAACTTATCGACGAGTTTTGTGCTCAGAATAGCAGTTCCTAAAGGCATATACCAATACCAATAGCCTACCAAATAACATTACCACTGAAATTAACCCCTTAAAACAGTCTTGCTGGCACTTCTGAGACATTAAAACCCAGGAGCTTCCAGGGGATTTTCCCCCTGGACCCCCACCAGGGGCCCTAAGGCAGGCCCCCGGACCCCACCCGTCATGGGCTCGCGCTTCGCCTGCACATGTTCCACATTTGCGATAGTTCACCCCATCCCCCCCCCCCAAAGTTGAAAAGAAATCTACGCCCCTGGGCGGAGCATATGAAAATGCATAGGAAAAAAGTGTGGTCATGAGGGGTGACACATGTGGTATTGAAACCAATCTGACCTACGGGACCGTGCTTTTCCTTGCATGATTGTCACACCTGAAAATTTCGGTCAAAGTGGGGAAAGCTCTGTCAAGTTGACCATATAGAAAAGAAGCTGCGCAAAGTGTGACAAACAAAGCCAGTTAAAGAAATCAAATTATTGTGCTTCCTTTACTCAGAACCACACTTATTCTCACATTACCACACATTGCCACACACTACTTTTGCCCCAGTTACCTGTGTGAACGAGTTTCTTTTTTTTTCATACATTGTCCCATGTTCAACCTGTGAAAAGGTGTATGAACTGTTTATTCAAGACACACATTGTCATGCAAAAAGTCACAAAATCACAACACTTCAGACTCCACCATAGGTTTCCACAGTTTATCACAGTATTTCACGTGTGGTATTGGAACTTTTACCATAATGTTTGTTTTTTCTTCTTTTCTTTTTATATTGTAGGGGAAGTTACTTTCAGCCGCGACAATTGCAATACAATAAGCGCCTGTGCAGAGTAAGTACAAGTAGCGGACGTACATGCACTGAAGAATTTTCAAGATAAATCAGGCTAATAACCAGAGCCTCCACCGCTCCCATCCCTTTCCCGAGTTCGGCAGTAGGTCAATCCTTAGAAAAACCTACTTCAAAATTTACAACATGCTGCACCAGTAAGCACGGGAATATCTTCAGTCACTCTAAAAAGCAACCTCCCGTTTTGCAAGCACTAACCACTTGGACGGCATTCACATTCCTAAATTAATTCAAACATTAATTCTAACTCGTGCTCCCTTTAAAAGGAATAACAACCCTTCCTGTAAGACAACCTGTCTATCCTCGGTGTTGCCGTATAAAACAGAAATGACATATGGAGCAGTATTTACTGAAAACTAACATTACCCAATCTTACCCATTTGCTTAATCAGCTTGCCTGTGTAAACAATTGGCAGAATATTGGTATGGCACACGCTTGCTAGCTGTCCATCAAACAAATCGTCAGGCTCATATAAGCATACATGTCTATTCCTATGTCTAACTATGAAAAGTGCAGGAAATAATGCACTTCAAATATACAGAAAACCAACTTAGAAAGAGAAACGTTGACGTTCGTAACATTAAGCTGGTTTTTACTTCATCTAATTTAGAGAATTTATTTAGTAGCTTAGAAAGAGATTGTTGCTTACCATTAGTTAGTATTGCAGGAAAAATAACTGAAAACCTGTCTCAGATTGGTAATTTTATCTGCAGTGAGAGGTACACCAACACCAACATACGTAGTCGACTTTAAGAGTAAGTGCATTGTTGCATCGTCTGGCTGGACTTTGATATCATTCACAGTAGAACGATGGTGTGATTAAGTGTTGCTATAGCAACAATGAATTCTGTTATCGATTAAGTCTATTGTGTTATTACTATTCAACATGCTTTTATTTTGCTAAACTTAGGCTTACCTCATTTTTAATCAACTCCTAGTGCCAAATCAATTCAGTTATTACAAGTTAGATGTCACAGATTTCATAACGTTCAGTTCCTAACATCCAGGAAAGAATCGAGTGTACACTAGCTTTATTTAATCGTTAATTGTTTTTTCTGACGTTAATATGACTTTTGCATTAGTTTGGAGAAGTTATTTTTCATTTTCACGGTGATATACTCAAACCGATACAAATATTTCAGCGTTTTAGTAAGGGGGTTCATTTTCCTCGGAGCCGAGGGGCTTGGGGCATTCAGTTAGGGTACCGACAAGCTCGTAGCCCGTAACAAGGATGCAAGGCGGGCGACACCCCTTGAAAAATTCCCCCCCCCCCAGAAGACTCAAAACTTACCATAGTCTTAATGCATTTTAGTGTTTCTATACCTCTGCAAATATATTTGACCTCCTTCCTCTCTGGAAGCTATCTCGCCCCTTTAGTACTTGGTCTGGCCACGGGCCTGGATAATGGTAAAAATAAATACAAAAGCAAGGTTTGGGTATGCTTTTTTTCAATCTGTCAATGCAGACGCGTCATATGACTTAATGTTGCCCTGGTGGTCGAAAATCCTCCTTTGGTCCCTTGGATAGAATATTAGGTAATATGACAGAAACTTAAACCTGTATCCAAAATCGTTGACGTTTTGCAGGTGACCACTTACACTTTTAGAGAAAATAAATTGTTCATATGAAATATCAAGAAGTTGTACAGATTATTCAAGTTAAATTTATATCCAAAAAAGGAAATATTTCTTGAAGAACATTAACTGGTCACCTGAAATGGAATGCTTGACATCTAAGATAAAATTTGAAATAATAATATAGTCGCAAAATAAGTGTTCAATGGTCTCATTACTCTAATGACAAAAGTTACACAAAGGGCTGTCTTTAATATGCATTTTAAGTAGGACATAAGTTGTCCCCAAAATTCTGTGTATAAAACAATATTGAAAGTAACGAGTTTTAATGTCTCTTAAAGAATAGAACGGGATTTGAAAAATCAAACGCCACTGGGGGTCTGTAAACTGAAACTCGTTACTCCACTTTAGTAGACAACCAGGCAACGAAGTAAATTTTTTGGACAAGGTTTTTATAAACGTAACGAGAAGGTGACGAGGCCTCATTCGCCTCAAGAAACACATGTGTCAGGGGTCTAGTTGGCCTACTGGAAGAGCACTACAGCCATTTCACTTTAATTAATAACCACACTGATCCCGTAATATGAAGTAACATCAGGTTTGGCATGTTAAATTTTCTTGTAAAGTAAGCATGCAATAGCGGTCGATTGTTCTCATCTAAGAAATCGTTAGCAAATTTTACACCCTTTTCATACCAGCGTTCATAAAATACTATTTTGCTATCACTCTATTTTAAGTGAGAATTATTCCAAACAACATCATTTTCAAAATTTCTGACCTCTGGGTTAAACATGCAATCTGACCAAGCATGACACATGCTTAATAAAATTTGTTTTCAATCAGAATATCTGAACTTTTGAAATAACATTCAAAAAGGACACATTTACCATAAGTTCGAAGAAAATGGTCAAAGAACATTTTCCATGGTCCTCTTGATCCATCGAGATAACGCTTGACCCAAGTGCATTTTAAACCTTTAACAAAACTAGGCAGGTAAATAGCTAAGAATCTACCTTGAGAATACTTATTTATGAGAACAGCTCTTTTAATTTTGTCCTGTTTACCATTCCAAATGAAATTGAAAATATCATTTTCTACTTGCTTAAGAAAGTGCGCTGGGTCGAGGGTCAGGTAATATTGAAACAAATACACAAGCTGTGAGATGCCAGTCTTTACTATTGTAATTTTGCCTGTAGAGGTCGAATCACGTTGTGACCAAATATGAAACAAGCCCTTTAGACGAGAAAGTTTGGGGGTATAGTTTAATCTAAATGATTCATTTTATCTGTTGAAAAGAAACCCCCAACACATGTATAGGAGCTAGTCTTTTTCATCCCATACAAGTGAGAAATCAGAATGCAAAAATGCATTGAAGTTTCGATGATACATGTTTAATTCCAAATAATGTCATGTCCCATTTCTTTCAGTCACTTCTTGTGAAATTCTGCATTTGACCTTTGGTGACCCCAGATGACAATCTTGGTTTTTCAGAGTTTTACCCCTGGTGACCCGAGATGACCTTTGGCCCCCACCAAAAACAACAGAGTTCTTAGTCTAACCATTAGACATCTGCACCCTAAGTATGAAATCTATCCAAGCTTCCTACCTCAAGATATGGTGTAAACAATGTTTTCAGGGTTTGACCCCTGGTGGCCCCAGATAACGTTTCACCCCCACCAAAAGCAATACTATTCTTTATCTAACCACAACGCATCTAAATACTAAGTATGAAATTCATCCAAGCTTCCTACATCAAGATATCATGTTAATAAGGTTTTCAGAGTTTGACCCCAGTGATCCCAAATGACCTTTGACCTCCACCAAAAATGATATACTTCTTCCTCTTACTATAAGGCATCTACATACAAAGTATGAAATTTATCCAAGCTTTCTAATTTGAGATATCCTGTCAACAAGGCTTTCAAACTTTGACCCTCAGTAACACGAGATGACCTTTGACCTCCACCAAAAACGATAGGGTTTTTTCCTCTTATTATATGCATCTTCATACAAAGTGTGAAATTTATAGAAACTTCCTACCTTGAGATATCATGTTAACACGGTTTTGCAGAGTTTGATCCCCAGTGATCCCAAATGACCTTTGACCTCCACCAAAAACAGTAAGGTTCTTCTTCTCACTATAAAACATCTACATACAAAGTATAAAATTTATCCAATCTTCCTAACTTGAGATATCGCATTAACAAGGTTTTCGGGCTTTTACCACCGTGACCCCAGGTGACCTTTGAACTCTACCAAAAACAATAAGGTTTTTTTCCCTTACAATAACACATCTACATACTAAGTATGAAATTCATCCAAACTTCCTACCTCGAGATATCGTGTTAACAAGCTTTTCAGGCTTTGACAGACGGTGACCCCAGGTGACCTTTGACCCCTACCAAAAACAATGGGGTCTTTTCTCTTACCATAACGCATCTACATATTAAGTATAAAATTCATCCAAGCTTCCTATCTTGGAGATATCCTGTTAAATAGGTTTTTAGAGTTTGACTCCTGGTGACCTCTAGTGACCTTTGACCCCCATCAAAAACAAAAGGGTTCTTTCTCTTACCATAACGCATCTACATACTAAGTATGAAATTCATCCAAGCTTCCTACCTTGAGATATCGTGTTAAGAAGGTTTTCAGAGTTTGACCCCGGTGACCCCAGGTGACCTTTACCCCTACCAAAAACAATAGGGTTTTTTCTCTTTCTATAACGCATGTACATACTAAGTATGAAATTCATCCAAGCTTTCTACCTCGAGATATCGTGTTAAGAAGGTTTTCAGAGTTTAACCCCCGGTGACTCCAGTTGACCTTTGACCCCACCAAAAACAATAGAGTACTTCCTCTTACCATAACGCATCTACATACTAAGTATGAAATTCATCCAAGCTTCCTACTTTGAGATATCGTGTTAACAAAAATTTCAGAGTTTGACCCCTGGTGACCCCAGGTGGGCTTTGACCCCCACTAAAAAGATAGGGTCCTTCCTCTCAATTATGGGCATCTATGTCTTAAGTTTGAGAACTGTCAGGGTTTCCCTTCTTGAGATATCGTGTGAACGAGCAGTGTCACAAACACACTCATACGCACACTCAATGCCTTACGGGGTACTGGGCAAGGAGCCCGTAAGGAATGCAAGGGAATTTCCTATCAGCGAAGCTGCCCGCGAAGGAGCTGAGTAGACGGACATGTTGAGGGCGGGCTGTTCTCCAGGGCAGACACGTGCAGCCGTGCTTGACTTCTCTTCGCAGTGACCGAATTGTCGGGCAGCTACGCCAGTTTCAAGCCTCGCGTGAGCTAGGAAAGACGTGCGAGAGCGGAGCCCCCGCCGGCCGCCCCGGCACCCGCTTAAGCCACCTTGGCGAGTGCACCCATACACATAGGAAAGACGTGCGAGTGCGGAGATCTCGCCGGCTACCCCGGTACCCGCTAAGGACACGTTGGTGAGTGCACACACACACACATACACACCCACACATACAAACACATGCCGTCATGAATGCATAGGTTTCTCTTATCATCGAAACCAAAAAGATTATTTCCTGAACAGAGATACCAAGTGGGTATATCTGAGATTTGTCGGCATTTAATTTCATAGGCGACGATAATTCGAAAATTTTCAGAGTAGTAAGCATTTCTGTTAAGTTTTCAAAACTACCATCTAAAAAGATAGTAATGTCATCGGCATATTGTAAAATCTTCATGTGGGTACGAAAAAGGGAAATGCCTTGGATAACTGGGTTATCTATGACACTCAGGGCCAAAATCCCATCACAAATGGTGAAGATATAGGGACTAAGAGGACAGCCCTCGCGGACTCCCCGGGTAATTCTAAAAACAGGACATAAATAACCATTATTCATAATACAAGCGTTGCTGTTTGAATAAAGAGTATTAATCCAGCGAATGAAACTATCACCATTTACTCACTCACTCACATCACTCACTCACTCACTCACTCACTCACTCACTCACTCACTCACTCACTCACTCACTCAATCACTCACTCAATCACTCATTCACTCATTCATTCATTCATTTGTGTTTCCACGTTATCAAAATTATACAGACAGAAGTATCAAACAAAATAATATGTGGATGGAAGTAAACTTAAAACCCGTGTGGGCTTAACAAAGAAATTACTTTAAACATTTAGAAATAAACCCCATTCTACTCTGTCAAAATCTTTTTTAAAAACATAAAATGAGTGTTTTCTCCAATAAAACGACCTTTTTAAAAATCCTGTTTGGTGGGGACCAATGATTTTATTTAGAACACCCTTCAACCGTATGGCAATAGCCTTAGCACATATTTTGGAGTCGACACTGAGAAGTGATATGGGTCTGTAATTTTGAATATGTAGACTATCTTTACCTGGTTTGCGAATTAATGTAATTATGGCACAGACTTGTTCCTCTGAAGATGAGCATCCTCAAAAGCAAAATTCACAAAATTTCCAATAATTGGCCAAAAGAGTTTATAAAATTCGGATGTTAAACCATCACATCCTGGACTGGAGATTTTCCGTTAGGTACAGTAGAAAGAGCCTCTCTACACTCATCTGTGAAAGACCCTCACATATATGAACAGTATCGTTATCAATTTTTGCGTCACACTTAATCGTTTCAAACATAAGGTCAGGGCTGATACTATCACTGGTGTACAACTTTTCGTGAAACGATTTTAGTTTTTCTAAGATTTCTTCATTATTTTTACAAACATTACCCGTTACTTTTATTCAAATGAAAAATGGTGTTAACATTATAGTGTCTATTCTCGAGATTCAAAACATTTTTGTACTCTTTTCCCCATGCTCGACCCAACGAGCTCGAGATCGAATGATTAAGCCTTTTAACTCAAAACCTTAAAGATGCCGTAAATCGTTGAAAAGTTCAGGTAAGTTTAATGCAACATCAACTTGCTCAAGTTGTGTAATTTGAAGAAGCAATTCCTTTTCCAACTTTCTGCGTTCGTGTTTTTTTTTTTTTGCATATTTTATTGATGTGTATCTTATTTTACATTTAATGTAGTTCCACTTTACCAAAGGATTGCTGGTGCTTAATTCGCCAGCAGTTAACAGAATAATGTCTGAGATGAGATTTATAAGTCATCATTGTATAAGAAAGAATTAACTTCCAAGAACCTGGTCCCTTCTTATGTCCTAAGAGATGTAAGGACAAGTTACCATGGAGTGATCGGATTGAATTCCCGGAGAGACAAGACAATTGGAGGTGAACCTTAGGAGAGACCTTGATATAAGAAACAAATCTAACCTACAATGAATACCTGGAGTGATTTTAGAGCTCCAAGTGAATCTTTGCTAATGCGGAGAGAGTTCTTTCCAAATATCTATTAAATCATAAGAATCCATGTACTCAAGACATCGTTTTCTTGCTTTAAAGTTTGTACGAAAGATGCCTCCTTTTTTGTCAAGATTCAAATCAAAAACAAAATTTAAATCACCTCCAACAACGATGTTCTCACAATTAAACCCTGACAATACTACAAAAAAACCTTGGTTTAGTGCGTAAACACACGCCAAAGTGTAGTTTCAGCAGTTTATTACAGCGGCATCTGTGACTACTCGTCCCTCATCATCATTATACCATTTTACCAGCTGTACGTTAAGTGATGGTTTAAAAAGAATAATAACACATCTGCTGCAGTGTGTAATGAGAGAAAGATATTTTCCCTCCTCATTCACTTAAACCAATTGGTTAGAAACTGAACCGTAAAACCTCATCTAACTCTAACTATAACAGCTGATGCGCACTGTCTAAGAAGGTATTTTCTGATTGGCTGATTCTACTGTATAGTATCGATTGTATCCTTTGTTAAGTTCAGGGATTAATTAGGGATTAGGGCTAGCGTTAGCCAGTCATAAAAATTCTTCTTAGTGCGCATCGCCCCAGCTATAACCCTCCTCATTCACTTTTCAATCAGGACTCATCTCTAACTTCACTATGAGATTCTTGAAGGAAGTAGAAGTCTTTATTCTGATTATGTAAGAACGCAAAGACCCTTCTACGTTTGCTTGCTTGTTTTATACCCCTACAATTGTAAGTAAAGATCGATAGCTCAGTCATGATAATAAAAGAATACTTAAAACATGTGATGTTCAAGCTGCCGAGTCCTTGCTTATGAATATAGTACGGTTGCGTAAAATTCCTCCATTAGCTAATATACTAAACAATACATTTTATCATGTTTGCTAAAAAAGGTAATAAAAAGGACAAAAAAAAAATAAATTTTAAAGGAGTAATGTGGGGCTGGCCATAAAAAGAAATCGATCAGCTTCAAACCCCTAAAGAAAAAGTTGAGCCTTGAAAGGGGCCAGGGTAAAGAAAGAGCCATGTTCATGGCCAATAGGAGGGCAAAAGTAATTCACTGTGATTAAAAAATAACTTTCTCCAAGCACTTACAAAAAACCACTTGTTGAAGAATAGAAACAAAGCTGTATAATTATCTGACTCTGGGGGACATCCTTAAAGGAGAGAAACAAATTAGGCGTCATTGAACTTGTGTGAACGTCTATCGTGTTGTCGCCATGACCCACCAAAATGTGGAAGCTTTCATTAGTAAGAAAAATGCACAATCGAAGTTTAATGTAGAAAGACTGAAGAATATCTGCTGTCATGAAACTAAGCTTTTCAATGATTTGTTACAAGGGAATGTTCGACAGGTGGTATTAGCATACGTTAATGTAACAAAATGTACAACGCTGCGATTGGGCTAGAAAATAGGCAGTTACATTAGGATGCTACTTTTATTATCAAAATATTAAATGCTACTTTTCGTCTTTTTGTTTATATGTGAGTTGTAATAGCAGTAAGCTTCATCAATGGTTTCTGCTTAAAAATGTTCTCATCTACGCTGTAAAGGGGGACAACAGAAGGTAAGCCTGGGTACTTGTCTTCGTTATAATACTACCACACCGTGTCTGAAAAAGAAAACGAAAATATGTAAGAAAATGATATTACCTTGTATAAATTGCACATATGTATATAAATTGCCATGAAAGAATCGAAAGTACATGATGGTTGCAAGAATAAAAAATATTAGTTAGTATGTCGTCATATGTAACGTTTGAACCGACTCTTATGTATCAGCACCGGTCTGATCTACGAAGCCTAATGGTAACATTTCAAAACTGTGGTTAATAGGCACTGGAGCGGAAAGAGATAAAGAGGTATGTCCTTTGTCGTGTCTTGCGACGCAATCCCTTTTCTTGCTGTTAAGACTATAATAACAGAAAAGGTTTCACTTTTTCAATTAACTGTGTCTAGCATAATGATTATGTTGCCATATCATCTGCTCCCGGAAATCGCTTTTAAATCAAGGGCGGCGATCGTGTGGGAAGATGGGGAGACATGGTCCCCCCCCCCAATAATTTGGATGGGGACGGACCACCTTTCTCCTCCCACTAATATTTGGTAAACGATATATTTGCTAAAATCATTGTAAATTTCAGACATAGTCCCCTCCAATAATTCGGTTGAGAGTAGCGGAATATCAGTGGTATTTTGGCCAAAAGCGTAATAATTTCTGATATTTGTGTAAAAATTACACTTTCCGAAGGCTTACAGGTTGTTACAACTGATAATGTAGTAATTGACGAAAATGTATCACTAACCGATAATGTAGTAAAAATTGACCGATAATGTATCTCTAACCGATAATGTAGTAAAAATTGACCGATAATGTAGTAACTTTTTAACCGATATTGTATCACCTCAAAACCGATAATATAGTAAAAAATTTTTAACCGATAATGTATCACCATTGACCGATAATGTAGTAAAAGTTACTACATTCATATCAGTTAATTTTTCCTACGTTATCGGTTAATGATACAGTATTGGTTAATTACTACATTATCAGTTGTAACACAGATCACGAAAAACAATTTTCTGGCGATCTTCCCGTGCACACTTTTCAGAATGCATGTTCGGTGATCGATCAAACAGTTGCACGTAAACACATATGTATTTTCTCTATAATTTGGTTGGGGACGTAATACCTTTGTTCTCTCTCCCTGTAGAATTGGTCAACTGCAGTAATATTTGCTAAAATTGGTGTGTGTGAGACATAGTCTCCTCCAATAATTTGGTTAGGGACGACGGAGTACCTTTAGTATATTGGCAAAACCCGCAATATTTGCATAATCAGAATGCAAAAATGCATTGAGGTTTCGATGATACATGTTCTATTCCAAATAATGCCATGATGTCTCATATCTTTCAGTCACTGGTCAAGTGCTATCTTAACATGTTGGAAAAATAATTTTAGGTTCATATTTGATCTTGGGAATTCTTGGAAAAATTTGCATTTTGACTTCTGGTGAACCCATGGCGATCTTGGGAATTCTTAAAATTTTGCTTTTTGACCCCTGTGACCCCACATGACCATTGACCACATCCACATCCACATACTGAGTATGAAATCTATCCAAGCTTCCTACCTGGCGGTATCGTGTTAACAAGGTTTTCAGTGTTTGACCCCAGTGACCACAGATGACCTCTGGCCTCCACCAAAAAGTAATAGGGTTCATCTTCTTACCAAAACGCATCCACATACCACATATGAAATCTATCCAAGCTTCCCATCTTGAGATATCATGTTAACAAGGTTTTCAGGGTTTGACCCCAGTGACCCCAGATGACCTTTGACCTCCACCAAAAACAATAGGGTTCTTCCTCGTACCATAACGCATCTACATTCTAAGTATGAAATTTATCCAAGCTTCCCATCTTGAGATATCGTGTTAACAAGGTTTTCAGCATTTGACCCCGGTGACCCCAGATGACCTTTGACCTCCATCAAAAACAATAGGGTTCTCCCTCTTACCATAACACATCTACATACTAAGTATGAAATTCATCCAAGCTTCCTACCTTGAGATATCATGTTAACAAGGTTTTCAGGGTTTGACCCCCATTGACCCCAGATGACCTTTGACCCCCACCAAAAACAATAGAGTTCTTTCTCTTACCATAACACATTTACACACTAAGTAAGAAATTCATCCAAGCTTCCTACCTTGAGATATCGTGCACGCAAGGTTTTCAGGTTTTGGCCCCCGGTGACCCTAGATGACCTTTGATCCCCACCAAAAACAATAGGGTTCTTTCTCTTAATATGGGGCATCTATGTACCAAATTTGAAAACTTTCGGAGTTCTCTTCTTGAGATATCGTGCACACAAGCTAAGCGTCACAAACACACCCACCCACACCCACACACACACCCATAGCCACAGGATCACTCACACACCGCGGGTGCACTTACACACATACATACACACATACGCCATCATGACCACATAGGTTTCTCTTTCATCGAAACCAAAAATGGATGTAGGCCCATTATGCATGATCCCTTGTATTATGGTTAAAAGGGACGTAATCCCTTTCATGTCCTCACAATTTATTGCCAGTGACCGTAGTATGTAGCTCAATTGGGTATTAATCATGAAAGGCAAATTTTTCGGCGCCCTTCTCGCGCATCTATTGCAACATACATGCCTGGTAATTACTAAGTCTCATAGACTCACACTGGCAAATATATTGAACTCCATGCTACGTGAACCCCATTTATCCACTACCAATTTTGTTTCGGTGAAGGGGAACTCACACCTACATTGTAACTGATTACTAATCATTAAGAAAATACTCATCCAGAGTTAAAGTTGATTTAAATTTATAATACTATCTGTTAAGTCTTGTTAAATGAAAATTATCACTAGAAGTCTACAACAGCAATGAATTGCTGGTGTAGTTTTGCACCTTATACGGTTCAAGAGCAATGTCCTCTTCGTTTACAACAATGATGCAATAGCCGGACGCTGTGGTTTGTAACTTTTCACTGACCACAGAAGAGAAAGTCAATAAAGGGTCAATCCACGCTGGACCGTGCTTTATGTAGAGGATAATGCATGATCGTGGGTTAATGCAAGAACGAGGGCGCAGCCCGAGTGTATCTAACGATAGCGTTAACTCCATGAGTGCATTATCCTCTATTCAATGCACGGTACAGCGTTGATTATTCCTGTTCATTCATACACAACAAGATTTTGAAAAAAAAGACGAAAAAGAAGGAAAATTTGTGTCTTTGTGAATAGCCGCATTTTTATTGAAAGCAAAAAAGCAAAACCCCGAGAAACAATGACACGTAATATACATTGAAACAATGTACGTGCGCAGTTAAGAAAGTACTATTTAACAAAATTAATTCAATAACAATAACCATAAATCATGAAATGCAACAATGATGTAACTACATGTGGAAAATAGTCCTCTTCTTTAAAGATTTCAACAGCCGAAAACAGGATAAAAGATAATAGTTGGTGATATTCTTAAAGTAAATGATCCATGGTAACCCCTTACTCCTTAGTAAATGGTGCATTTGTGCCACTGCAAGGAGCTGGTATGCAACATTCACTATATAGACCTAGCCATGACCTAAGCATGGTACGTTGTGTACCAGTGCGCGCATGCTGTGTACGTACATCCACGTGTATTCAGTGACCTATTTCACCTGCTTCATCTACCTAGTCTATGTGTTAACGGATCGGTCTTTTTTAAAATTATTGATCATTTACACAAACCCTAACGGACCTGTTCAGAAATACTTTAGTTTTAAAGTTACTTCATTGTGGGAATTCGTCTAGGATTAGCTATTGATTTTGGAGATAAAAAGTTACAGAATTTTGGAACGTACATTTAAAGAAAAGTTTGGAAATGTTAGAGGTCTCAGCCCTAACAGCAGCAGTAACTTTGATATGGTTCGAGGTTTCAGTGGTCGACAAGCAGCATTCATACTTTAAACGTTACGTACGCAGGCTTGGGCCTAAGTTATTTGACTCTGAACTACCGTGTACGGATCCTTTGCCTGTGAGGGTTTCATACAAGATTTGGGAACAAAAACGTTTCTGAGAAATGGAAGCACCTTGGCAGTAGCGTTTGGTGCTGTTTTCGTTTCTGTGTCCACTCAAGGCCTTAATGACGTGTGTTCAAATGCCAGCAGTACAGAGAGCTGTAATAGTTGTGGCCCGAATGCTGTGACTTGTGTTACTTCTGACTGACCTTTGCCTTTTCAGAAATCTTCACCATCATGTTTCCCAGTGTATTTACGCCTGTTGGTGTGCTGGCGTACCATACTTTGTCTGGTTGATTTTAGCCGTTCATAAAGTACTTGCATCTTGGACTTTGGTTTACTCAAGTACTTTTTGATCACCGGTACAGGACATTTTTCATCATTGGTTGAGTACATGCAGTTATGGGATTGAAAATCGTCTGGCAGGTCACCTGGATGATTTTTAGTCGCTTGGTTGAATTTCAGGAAGACCTACGTTGTATTTGTCATCCACACCAAAGCCAAAAGATTTTTTTAAGAGTACGCAGACCTTCTCGCCCTTGACGGCAAGTGATACTAAAGAGAAAAAGCACACAAGATTCAACAGCAAAGAAGGCTTATCTATAGACAAAACATTGCTGTTAATTATAGCTTTAAGATCACCTTCAGATATGGCTGGTTTGGCACTACTCACCTCAAAGCCTTCCCTCTTGAATTTCTTCAGCATACCAAGGAAAACGTTGTTTGCACTCTTAAATTCTCTTTCCCTAAGAATATTCACCTGGCGGTTATAAGGAGTCCCTGTCAGACGGCGATGGATTGCAAATTATGTGAGACTAACCAGAGGAAGTGCATAGTCTGTTAAATTCCCATGCTTATTTTTCATATTGCAAAAGCATGCGATTATGGACCAGAAATTTGGTTGTAAAATTTGAGAAGAAACGAAGACTGTTTATTAATATGGAACTATGATGTAACAACTGCTTGCTTCAAGTTAATCTCTTTGGGAAGACCAGAAAGCCAAAAGGCTTAGTGATTCCTTGCCAATGAAATTTAAAAAGCAATCTTCGAAGCACTAATCGCAAGGATATCATACGAGAGAGCACTATTTAAACATAGTTTAGCATTTGTCGATGACGTTCTCTCCCTAAACTCATGTCTTGAGGTTACCCTTCTTGAGATAGTGTTTACAAGCTAAGTATCACATACACACACACCTTCACACACACACACATAGGGCCTACATACAGCATGCATGGCATCACCGTCGCAAAGATTCCTCTAACTAAGTCAGGGAATCAAAGCTTTGTCTGGTCTCGATCTTTCTCAAATTCACATAGTAGGCCTATACCTATACTGAAAAGTTTGCATGCTGTACACCAGAGAATTACGCCAAATTATGTCTTGCAATGGGACTAACATTTCACAGTATACCGGTATTTTTGTAAGTAACAGTATGCACCGGTACCGATATGTTACCACCCATCATAAGGTACCGAAGTATTGACGAGAACGTACCCGACGGTACTGCGAAAATATTTTTTTAGAAATACAACTGAATGAAATATTACTGAAATATAAATACCATATCCATTAGATAACTGCCGTGTGTTTCTTTATATTAAAATATAAACACAAAACGTTCGTTTGATAATCCTTTTTTACCATTTCAGTCACAAATTTTACCTCGGAAAAATTCTAATGTTATCCTACGTCGTTCATGGCTAAACTTGTGACGTTCGTTTTAACTTGAAGCAGAATAAAGTTTGCAAAAACGGCTTTGTGTTTTACTTGTAACTCATCTAAGCTTAAAACTATGATAGAAAATATTATTAACCAATGAAGGATTACAACAATATTTATGAAAAATTATATATGAAAACATACAGCTCCGTCAAAATGAGCTTACAGCATAATGGTTTCATAAGTGTAGGCCTACACACTACTGTGCATAGTATACAGTGTGCAGATATTTACTAACGTACTGGAAGCACAGCACCAAGTGATTGCTCGCCGGAAGTGCGATTGAACGAAACGTAATTAGGTGAGTACAATTGCCACAAACCCCATTAGCAATATCATGGCACCCTTAAGGGAAGAGCTGGTGTTCTATTCCCTTCTACCATAGCACCACAGTGGACACAGGTTGGGCCAAGTCCAGGGTAACATATGGCGGAACAAACTATAAATGGAAATAGTTCGAAGCCCACAGTTTTGCCATACAACTACTTGGCTATTTCACACCATCCTACCGTGTATTGCATACATAAACACAGGGTGTAGGCCCACATGTGTTTGTTTTTAAGTGTTATAGTAGGGGCGGTAGGTAATGCATGCATGCACTAAATATCACTACATAAATATCTGTTCGATACTGTTCGCAAATCAATGGACTGTCCTCAACTACGTACGTAGTACGTATGAGTCGATAGATCGAATGTGGCCTACTGTCTATGTGATTTGCTGCAAAGCAGTCATGAAAAATTCGCTGCTAGAAATGTGAATTAGGGTTGTAGCCTACCTGCTAATATTAGTGGAAAATATTTGTTGTGGTTCACTGACCTGGCACGGACCAGCGTGGTTACAACCCTGGTTGACTCTTTATCACTTTAAAAGCTTTGAGCTGATGAATCGAACATTTTTGCAGGTATTTTGTGTTAAAAAATGGACTTTTTTCTCTTATGGTACCAGTATTGCGGTATTACCGGTACCGTTTGTGGCGGTACTGACAGTACCACATTTCAGCGGTACCGTGAAACCTTACAGGAGACTATGCCACTCCAACTTATTAACACCCCAGTCTCTGAAAGAATAATCCTGACACTACAGTGCATTACTGTTTGTTACTGCAGACATAGGCCTAGGCCTACTGTGTATTTGGTTTAGGGTGTAGGCTAGGCTAGCATTAATGTTTGTTTTGCCACAATGACGTCGCCATTGTCACCAAAGCTAGTAGGCTATGGCATAAAATTTCATTTGCCAAAGATCTGCATGAAAACTTTTTGAACTTTCCAGTATGGGCCTAGGCTATTGATCTCTACGAATCATTAGCCTACATGTAACGTTGTAAGACTCTCCACTCTAACAATACTTGCACTTAGGCCTAGTCACAGGCAGTCCTAGCGTTATACAGTAATTACCTCTTATATACATATACATATACATATATATATATATATATAGAGTGACGTAGCGACTTTATATGAATGAGTCAATACACGCTGTATTAAATAGTCGCACAGAGACCTTAGGCCATTGTTCCTCTAACATAGGCACTTGCTTTACACTGTAAGAGGATATTTATTTGTGCATGAAAATGTACTACATGGGACGCGTTCCTATGACGTAACAATGGAAAACTTAACCCAACAGTATTTAAGCTCAGTTTACCGCGTTCTACCACATAGGCCTCAATGGCTCAGTGGTCAGAGCATCTGCCTTGCATGCGGGAGGTCGCTGGTTCGAATCCTGCTTGAGGCTAAGTTTTCCATTCACAAATAAATATCCTCTTTCAGTGTAAGGCAAGTGCCTATGTTAGAGGAACAATGGCCCTAAGGTCTCTGTGCGACTATTTAATACAGCGTGGATTAACTCATTTATTTATATATATATATATATATATATATATATATATATATATATATACATACACATACATATACATATACATATATACATATATATATACATATATATGTAGGTCGAACGTGGTAAGATCGACTGTAAATGTAGGTCGAAGAGTAAGTAACTGATTCGATATGAATATATATGTAAGGTGCTAAATGATAGATTACGCCAGTACACCTTCACTTGATTGTTTGCCTCTGAATTTCAAACTTTAATGTCGTATCGTAAATTCTCACACGAACATTAAGTACGGTCGTTCGAAATCTGAAACGATAAAATCAACAGATTAAGAATAAAGTAACTGATCACTGTACGTAACGTTATTAATCCAACACCTTTACAACACAAAAACTCTTCACTGAGTCACACCAACAGTCTTTGACCTCCAAATGACCTTGAACCTTCAAGTAAGCCTACTGGACTTCACTCAAATTGTAAACAAACAGAATCAAACAACACAACCCTAGATTTCCTCAAAATTGTAATATTCTCGTAAATACTGTTGGAACTTCATTAAGTTACCCATGCATCTAAAACTTCACAAACCACACTGCACCAAATACGCCATCTGATCGATAACTCAGGCACAACAAGCTAACGTTAATCATATGATGTGATAATTTACAGTACAATTTGACGTATGCTCTTATACACGAGCCTTTGCCTAGCCACGTTGCTTTAAATACCTTCAACCACGCGGAACTCTTCCACGTTTATAAGTGGCTTATTTCTTATCGTATAATTATTTCAGAAACACGAAATGTTTACCAAGTCAAGGTATGACAATATTTTAACCCAACAAACCCTAATTGAAACTTAAACTCACTTCGTCAGCTCTCACAACAATCAAATTAATTCACAACTTCATTCAGAAGCTTATGCGAGCGTCCATTTTGAGACAACTAAGAAGCGGTGGCGCTGTTTCAATATATCTTCGACGATACAATATATATATATATATATATATATATATATATATATATATATATATATATATATATATATATATGGGTAAAAATGAAGTAGTAAATAGTGCTAAAAGTTTGTGAAAAATTCCACGACGTTTCGGGTTTAAACCTTTCATCAGGTGGCAAAAATGCAACTGATCGTTGACACGGCCAAACGTACAATTTAAAAAGTACCCTAACATCCCTACCACCACCTTTCTTCGCTTGACAGAACTAGTCCTCACACAAAATTGCTTTCAGTTCAATGGTCATTTTTCCGCCAAATTAAAGGAGTAGCTATGGGCACTAAACTTGGACCTTCTGTGGCCTGCCTCGCCAAGGGCCACTTTGAGGAGCAGATGTTCTCTCGATACACCGGGATCAAGCCCATACTTTATAAAAGGTATATTGACGATATTGTTGGGGTCGCAGTGGGTCCTCGAAACGATTTGGAAAAGTTCATTAACTTTGCTGAAACGTTCTGCCCGTTTTTGAAATTCACTCACTGTATTTCCAACTCCTCAGTAGTGTTTTTAGACACGGAATTATCCATCTCCGACGGTAAAATCAAGTCCAATCTCCACTTTAAGCCCACTGACTCTCACAACTACCTCATGTACCCTTCTAACCACCCCAGATCTTGCACCAATTCGATTCCTGTCTTACAACTTTTACGGGCCAGACGGATTTGTTCCGACGACCAGGATTTCGCTAAAGTTTCCAAGCAGATTATTTCTTTCTTTGAACAACGCCAGTATCCACAAAGGGTGCTCTCTAATGCCCTGAAACGCATACAAGGAATTGATAGAGACTCTGCCCTTGCCCCCCAAATTGACCATACACCCACCAGACGTATCCCGTTGGTCCTATCCTTTCACCCATCTGTAACTCCCATTGTACGTGCCATTAACAGGAATGTAGAGACCCTCCGTCATGACCCATCCACCCGTGCCATTTCCCTGAAAACCCCATCACAGCATTCAGAATTGAAAAGAACATATCTAAGCACTTGGTCCGTGCCTCTCAACCTCAAGCAGTAGTGCCTAACACCCCAGGAACTTTTCCTTGCAACCGTGGGAGATGCAATACTTGCCCGGTGGTCAGTTATGACAAAAACCTTCCATTGTAGGTCCCAACAACAACCGGTTTAACGTTCATCAGCATTTTACCTGTACTTCAGCCAATGTTGTTTACGTTCTCGTATGTAAACGCTTTAATATAATGTACGTGGGAGAAACAAAACGTCGTCTTGCTGACCGAGTCACGGAGCACCTGAGGTCAATCAAACAGAATCTCCCAGGGTTCCCGGTAGCCACACACTTCAATCCCCCGTCAACATGCTCAATCCGTGACTTGATGGTTTCGGCGGCCATCTTGTGTCGAGGTTCCGATCATGACCGCCTAGCTGCCGAAAACCGCCTAATCATGAAACTTGACACCCTGTCCCCACATGGTCTGAACGTTAGACTTGAACTATTATAACGCAGCAATTCCTGCATTGTTTTGACTTGTGGTAACCACTTAACACTGTTTGTTTTCCTAGCCGAGTTTTACCTTGCCCAATTTTATTGTGTATTTTTTTAATTGTACGTTTGGCCGTGTCAACGATCAGTTGCATTTTTGCCACCTGATGAAGGGTTTAAACCCGAAACGTCGTGGAATTTTTCACAACCTTTTAGCACTATTTACTACTTCATTTTTACCTACCTACTTCATAAGTGCTACGCAGTACTTTGACCTTATATATATATATGTATATATATGTATATGTATATGTATATGTATATGTATATGTATATATATATATATATATATATATATATATATATATATATATATATATATATATATATATATATATATATATATATATATATATTATATATATATATATATATATATATATATATATATATATATATATTGAAACAAAGTTTATTTACAAATCATAAGAATGTTCAAGGGCAGGCTAGGGGAAAGGTTTGAATCTCTGACCATTGTGTTAGCTTGGAGAAGGAATTTTATAGTGTATTGCTAGCTTGAGAAGCAGGTCTATAGCATCTATCTGGGGTATGTTTCATCACTCATTTGGGCTCTGATTGGGTGGGAGGAATAACAAGATTTAAGTTGTCCAATAGGAATTTGGGAGATGCCATTTTGGGTAGAGTGACTGCAGGCAGGAATACCTGCAGTCACAGGGAGGTGAAGACTTGGATTTAGGAGAGTTGTTCAGTTACTTTCAGAGAGTCAGAGGGATAGGAAGTAGTCTCAGTAATGTGGGGATTTTGTTAGTTTAGTTTAGTCTGATTTGTTAAGGTCGACCTGTTATTTTACGTTTGCAAAGTTTGCTGGGATTCTGTTTTTAATTTGACTGTAATTTAAAGGCAGAGTTTTATTTTCACAGCACGGACAAGTAACCGTACAAAGCGTGTTCTCTTTTCATTGTTAGAGCCTGGACTTTTACAGCCTGCAGTTTATTAACAGCCTCGTCAAGACCCAGTCCCCTTCCTCCTGGACTGGCCGTTGGCCCATCAAAATGCAAGATCTGAGGCCAAGGATCCCGACCCCTAACCCCCCAGAATATTTTCGTTACACTATATATATATATGTGTGTGTGGGTGGGTGGGTTTGTTTGGCATTCAGACTGAGGATCTAAACAATGGATTTCAGGTCCTCAGAAGGAAATTCATTCATCTCGGATTGGGGGGTTCTAAAGAGACTTAGCTTTCGGCAGTTTGCAACAGTAACACTTGAGATGTCCTTATATTGGTAGACCAAGGGATATTTTGAATGATAATGAATTATTAGGATATAGTTGTCGTAGTTGACAGCGAGCAGGTTAATAGCCAACTTGGGCTATGGTGTTGATAGCATCTCATGGGGTTCAAGTGGCACTCTAGTCTGGCTTGGCTGCAACTCATTGCAAATTCTGCAGAATGAGACAAACTTTACAATATCACGGTTAATGTTGAGCGAGTAAACAAGTTCAGCGATATTTTGTTTCTATGATGCTCTGGTGACCATTCTGTAACTGGCTAAGGATATCCGCTTAAAAGAGTTTGGAATGGGCAATTGTCGCCCGTTGAAGACACTATTCGCAACATCAAGTTTATATCTGTAGGCCCAGAAGAGATAAAGGTCAGTTGGTAATTATTTGCAGGTTTCTGGCCGACCGGTGTTTATGATCTAACATATAGTTAATAGACATGGATCGTGGGCGGATTCGTTCCTAAGAGTATCCTGCTTGTGGTTGCCGAAGTTGGTAAGACTGATGTTCGAGTCTTTTTCAGTTTCTGTGATGCTGAATTATTCTACTCTAAGATTTAAGGAGATATCATTATTCTTGTTTTAGTTGGGAATTAACGGCTAAGAGCATCTGATATTACCGTGGAGCTTCCAGGTTTGTAAAGAAACCCTGTTCGATAATCACATGATATAGCTGCGTACACATGTAGATTTTAGATGGCGCTATTTCCATTTCATATCTCAACAATAGACTTTGACGTTCCAGGGCACTTTTATAAGCCCTTGAAGTCCTGTATAATTCTGCCACTGAAACTTGTCATGGCTAGTTTATAGCTGAGGTTTTGTCCGACGAACAGTCTTCCCAACTAGTCACACAATCTTACTTGCGACAATCATTTGTCCTGCTTTAACTCGCGGGACCAGTCATTGAGGTCAAAAAACTGTTCTTTCTTCTGTTTCAGCATCATTCACGATTTCTCGGCCGATTCAGACTGATCCAAGGTAGATTCTTCTCAGTCTGTCGGTATGGCCCATTTGCGTCGAAGAGGAGAAATACCACTTTGGTCTTAAAACCTTCTCAGGCGATATGACCTTGTACAAGACAACTCGACTAGACTTTCCTAGCCTGTTTTAAAGCTTTCTAAGATTTTCTAAACTCTGTGACCATTGACTCCCGGCATTGACTTCGTTCTTAATGGCTGGTACCTAATTAGTTAAATTGCCAAAAATTCTCAACTGTTGCAAATTTCTGTCTGGAAACTGAATGTAGGCAAGGACACTACATGGTTTTGACTGACGTGACAGTCAATTCGATCTTCAATTTGCAAAGATTTATCAGTTTATGGTGTGTTGCGGGGTAAGACCGCCAAACTTTGGCCTCAGTCCATGCACGATCCAAGAAGTCGCACGTTTGAATATGATTGGAGCATCGGCAGACTGCTGTTAATAATAATGCAGATTGGTAACAGCATGCATCGAGAGATAACTAAAATTTTATGAAAATCAATAGTCAAAAAGAAAGATGGGCACAACATATGATGCCATCATCAAATCTGGACAGTTTAACAGTAGTGAATTTATATTCCAAAAGGAGCATCCAAGGCAGTTTCTAATTTCAAAAGATACACTTTTAGATTTTCAAGAAATTTTCGTTTAGCGCGGAGGCGGGGGACAGTTTTTCTTATAGCCTTGTTGACTAAACTTGATGGATAAATTGATGACTGTAGTTAGGAAATATCTCATATGCACGAAGGACTGGTTCCTGATTCCTGGCGTTTTTGCGATTTTCTTCAACACTATTTATCACAGTTTTACCTTCATTTCATTGGTATTGCCTATTTTAACGAACTAGTAAATTGAAGATTTAAACGGAACCTAAAGTACTAGCCAGCACCTCCCATCTCACTAGGAATCAACAGCTCCAATTGGCTGGAGAATAGTTGGGTGTGTAGAGAATTCCTCGTTCACCTTGTGTCGAGGACAGATCTTCAGATGGCAGACGTAAATAATTGCATATGTCTTTACCAAGTGTGCTACTTTCATATTGGTTGGCATTCACAACACTCACTGGGAACCAAAATCAGTCGCCAGTTTGAAGTAGTGAAACAGGCCTATAAGCCTTGCATCTTGTAACCTAAAATTCATGAAATACATGTAAACTAGCAAAAAACTCGATAATGTCATGTGTTACTTCATTGGCCCTATGATTCAATAATCTAGGGAACAGAGTCCGGTATACTTAAGGTAGATATGTCAATAAACCAAAATCAAAGTTACAAAAATGTCAGTAAGTAAATTAATCTCACCTCTAGGCTATTTGTTTACATAATAAGACTAAGGCCGATTTGTACTTTATTATAGAGCTACAAAGTTAAAGCTGAATACTGTACAACTCTAAGACTTGTCCGTAAATGGTCCGGAAAAGAAAGAACTGACCATATATGGTTCTTATAACTTTATATGGCGATTTGGAAGTTTAAATCGGCTGTAATTCCTGAACGCAGGATAGGGGTTTGAAATTTGGTAAAGGAAAGTTTTAACATCATGATAATTTTACTGCCTATGAAGGCTGTTTGACACGGGCAGTGGTCCCAGGGGTGAAAGAGAAAATTTTCTCCCAAATTAAAATGAAGGTCTTACATGATAAAGAAACCATCACCAGACGTCATCCCGTAAAATGATTAAAGATAAATGCAAAAAAAAAAAAAAAGAAAGGGATGGAAAGGATTGAAAGAGAATTTTAAAGGAATGCAAAACCTTTACAATGTGAAATGAGGTACCCATTTTTAACGGCGGGTACACGTTGTGTTTATAACTTACAGTCGTCTCATTATCACTTACTGTAGGAAGGCTAGACTGGAATTTTGTCAGATCTTCATGCAGTTACATAATTATACATGCTCAACAACGAGATCAAAGGAAGGGGGAAAGGACATGACACGAGGAACAATGAATGAAAATAATAGAGTAAAATGTCTCGCCATGTGCATGGTGCAAACTGTTATTACTTTGTGTAACTCTGAGGAGCATTTGTGCTACAAAATAATGAAAAAGGCTGCATCAGCTTTCACTTGTCAAGGTATTTTACCCTACCCCTCCAGAAATCTAGATAGTTAGACACCTTTAAGGTCCAGTTGAAAATATCTGTTCTCAAAATGATTGCTGTACGTCACCGGCAACTCAGTATAACGTTCCATAGCTACATTGTTCATTAAAAAACTTACGTAATTTCTTTACCATAATCTTAGAAATTTTTTAATCAAGACATGCATTTAACTCAACGACACTCATTTTAAAATACATAATAGTCATAAGAATGCTCTCTCTACCAGCGTTTTAATCTAGTTCCCACCTTGCCTAGGCTTCTTCTGTTTTTTCTGCAAGTTACTTTTTTCTCTTTTTTTATCGCTTCTTTTTTTTTTTTTTTTTTTGCTTCATGTTATGGTGGGGGTGCCAACTTAAAATTATGTAATGATAAAACTGATTTTTTTATTGCTGGAACTAAGCAAAACCCTCATAAGCTAAGTCTAAGTAAATGACATCCCGACATCCCGACAATCTCGTGACAGACGTAAGCTAGGTCTTTTCTTCGATTCTAACATATCCATGGCCAAGCAAATTAACACATCTGCTGGAAATTATTAGCTCCGTAATATCCGTCGCATTTGCCGTTTACTTTAGCAGGACACAGGCCATCTCATTGTCGGTGCACTTGAACTCTCTAGACTAAATTATGGTAATGTTTCCCTACATTGTAGTGATCTCGACCCTCTCCAGTCACCTCAAAACATAACTGCTTCGTTTACTTTTTCAACCCTTGGACTCGATAACACTTTGACATTTCATAAATAAGCTTCAACTCGCTTCCTGTCGAAAAGCATATTAAATTTACAATATGTGTATACGGCCCATGAAACATTTGATCCGGTCGGTGAGGCCATTTACAAATATACAAAATAATACATGAAGTTTAATTGATAATAACATTGAAATTGAAATCTCAATTTATCCTCGTTACCATTTCCCGGATTATTTGGGTAAACTCGCTGCTTCAAACCACTATGAATGTAATACCTCACCTCACACACATGTAGTACCTCATCTCACACATATGTAGTACCTCATCTCACACATATGTAGTACCTCACCTCACACACATGTAGTATCTCACCTCACACACAATGCAGAATCCTAACACTTCTGGTTGCAGCTTTGCGTGAAAGACGGACTACCTGGCACGACCATGAGAGCCGTAATAGCTCCATGATAAGAGTACTGTTACATCTCCCTCTGTCAAAAGTACTTTTGCGGGAACTGAGTTATTTCAATGAGATTTTGACGGTAGGAACCCCTCGCCCTCCGTCGCATGGGTTGAAAATGAAAAAAGAGATATGTTTGGAATGTAAGGTGAAAAAAATATCAAATTCCTTCACAAGCGCTGTTTTTGGGAGCAATTTGCCCGCCCTACTTTTCGTGGGTGCTTGTTTATTGTTTCTTCATACATATTGAAGAAAAAGCAAATGGCCAAATTGAGATATTTTTAGTCTGTTCATCCTCATGTATCCTTTTTCCTTTTAAAGCAAAAATGCTTTATTCTTTTACCCCCAAAATGGCCATACAAACAAATAAGCTCCCATCACCTTGTATTAACTTAAGGCTTACGAGGCTGCTTAGCTTGTAAGGTTCGAATGAATGTAGCTCTTGCATCGTATAAAATCTTGGAATTAGTAAGAGTTGGTCAAGCTGTACATTTAAAAAGGATATACTAGCCAATCTTCATGATATTAGTTCCAATTTAGCTTTCTTTGTAAAGGAGTATAACTTCATTTGTTCCAGCCATTGTGCATGGGTTGTAATTCATCTCCTTGATAAAACGCCGTGCTTCGAAGAAGACTGAGGTTGGCATTCGCACATCTTGAAGTATCTGATTAAAGGTGACATCAAAATTGAAATATTTCGCGGCGTCCATTAAAATATTTCGTTGCGGCCCAGTCGCGTTGTCGATGTAAAGGAGAAGCGATCCAGGTTTCATGGCTTTCAGAATTTCATACACCGAGTGCCATTCTGATATGAGAGGTTTTAATCTCCCGTCGTCCCCGTATATATCTGTGGAAAAATCACTTCTGTGTCGGTTAAGGTTACAAGGGAGGCATCCATTACTCTTAACAAATTAGCTAGATGTTTGTTTCCGATTGAAGAGCAAGAGTATGAAAGGCATTTATGAAGGTGGTATTATGTGGAGAAACATTCACCATGGCTTCAAAATTCCATAGTCCTGAATAATGGCTACAATGCCCTTATACAGTGTTAAAAATGTTGGAAAAAATTACGCAACTTTTTGACCAACATTGGGCGTATATTCAACAACCTCAAAAGTTGGGCAAAAATGATCGTATGACCAACACGATTGATCCAAGTTATCAAATCAACAGTTGGGCAAACAAACTCTCAACTACTTTGTAAACCATGTGGGTCAAGTTTACCCAAACTCTTAAGAGATTTCCCAAGTTTGGTGGGTTAAATAGGCATTGCTTTCCAAGGTGCGTTGAGTACACTGTCTACCCATCAGTTGTTGAAATTATATCAATTTATTGGAAAAGACATTAACCATTTTGGGGGCGGTTCGTCTTTCAATGTTTATTGTGCACCATACTGACCCGTGATATTTCCGTGTTTCGTTTTAGCTTCCTGTTGTAGTTGTAAAGAATCTTCCCTAACTCAGGCCACGAAACGTCTGAGCAAACAATGGTTTTGTAAATGTATTTTACCTAAGATTAAATTTCTTTCATGTAAATTAAAATGTGACACATGCCCATGGAAAATATCTTACAATGTGCACCTGCACTGACAGATGTATTTCAGGTTATGACAACCCACCACAAATTCAAAAGCCTTTGTCTATTCTGCTTAGTTTGTCTTCTTATCCGTAATTTCCAAAATCAATCAGGTTTAAAAGGCACTGTCAAATGATGCTTCGATGTTTTTTTAATTCCATCAATACATAATTAGAAACACGGGCCATATCCGAATTGAGAACAAAACCAGCGTTTTGTTCTCAATATTGATGGGACATGACCCCACTGTTTCCCCCGGATCGCCGCCCATGCCAGAGGTGTCTGCTATGTTGCATAGCACTATATAAATATACTATTATGAATAAGCTATTGGTTTATCAAAGCCCTTTTGGACTTTACAGAGAACACCCAAGATTATGGGCTCTCATTGGATAGCCGTTCCGAGATCAGTAAGTCTTGTTAAATCTCACACACACGTGTGCTATTTCGTGGCACTATTTTAAAAGTTTTACCGGAAAAAACCCGATTTTGTGACCAAACATAATATAAGAGTGTTCCTTTTGTACAAATGTCAAAGATGTCAAAAGGAATTTTCAGTGATTGGAACTAATGTCTTATTATGCGAAGAAATATGAAGCAAAATCGAGTCAACATGTGTGGTTGCTCTGTGCACTACCTGCAGCAAACGATTTGCCCAACTTTAAGCAAATATTATGCAAATTAGCAATTAATCACCCAGTTAGTAGGTAAATAGAAAATATGCCCAACCGTAAAATGTAAACTTTTCGGAAGTTTGACTAATAATTGGAAAATACAATAAACATGCATCGATTAGAACGTTTTACCAGTACATGAGCAAAGTTTGACCAACGTAATATGAATGAGTTTTTCTCAATTAAAAAATTGCCCAGTGTTTAACAGTGTACTTTACAATGCAAACGAAAGATGCAGGTTCCAAATACAGCGTCCTGGTTGTGCTTCTGTTCAATTACAAATGCAAAGAACGGTGTACAAATGCAAGGAAGAAGGAGAGATGCATTTCTACCAAGAGCTTTGTGTCAATTTATTTACTTTTCGAGTCCGCTCAATCAACTCAAGTGTATTGTATGTCATATCTTTTGATAAAAGTACAAACCCACAGGCAATAACTGTAATAGACAAGGAACACAGAAGACCTGACCATCTGTAGGAAGGCCATTTTTTCCTTTTGCAAGCTTGTGAACATTTTGTAGTAACAAATGATTGCCTCTTCTTGTGCATGATAAATGACTGATTCATATCATGTAGATGAGTCCTTTAATTTATATTTGATCGTGGTCCACAGTCATTAGAGATTAACAGAGAGTTAAGTTTGAGAAAGACCTAAGTAAGTTACAATTCTCATTGATGATAGGGATAACACGGTACGCTAAGAATAAAAGTAATGTTGACCAATGGAATACAGTCGCTGAAATGTTAGTAAATGTCAACGGTGAGCTTGTTAACATGGTAAATTCTACGCAAGTTCCGTGTTATATGCGGTGGAAGTAAAAGTTTCAGCGACGGTAACAGTGTGCAAATATATCATTCCCTTATTGTTGCTCACTAATGACAACAATGTAAAGTATTTTTCCATGAACATCTATCACATCCTGAGAGATTGTCATAGCTTCTCCTGCACAGGTATTGCTTAGGACGAATTTTCTACTCAAACTGAAACAGCTTGCAATTGTTCTGGAATTCAAGAAACATGCACTCAGCCTGATTTTGAAAGCCACAATGTTTTTGTTTCATTAAGGCCCGTCTACACGATCATGCATTTGTCCATGATCATAGTCCCATCATTGGGTGGCGTTGTTTCATAGATTTCCACTTTGAGTCTTTAGCACTGTGAGATTGACGTGGTGTTCATGGGCTATAACGGTTAATTCAGGTCACACCCAGCTCAAAGTGATGAAGACAAAGGGAAAAACATGCGAAACCTAACACAGTCATGTCAGAATATAAGGTCATTCGGATTTAGGGAATATTCTAGAGACAAGCCACGTAATATAATCTTTTCAGTACATCAAAAGTAAGTTGGTTCGGGGCGTAATAAAGGCATTGACCAACTGTAGCTCTACAGCAGATGTTACCTTCATAGCAGGTGTCGAATATGTACTCCTCTTTGGCGTACATACCTGCGAACAATGACAGAGATCATCCAGTTTCGTTATATTCATTAGCCCAATATGATTTTACTCTCTCGACTTTTGATTGGTTTCAAGATATGAATATTCATATTACATGAAACGCTTCAGCTGCAACGTTCACTTTTACTCAGTAAGTCAATGGGACTTCGATCATTGCGTGAGCTTGAGGCGGGAGATATCACACACTAAAACCCTATTGACATTTGTCGTTCGAAACAGCATGATAATCAAGACTTTCTTTAGTCATTTTTTCGTTGAATATTTATAATTCTGTTTGTTGTGATCGTATATATGAATAGTTAGTAGCGTAAAGTTTTTACGCAGTTTGACGAAGAATTCTTGCAAAAGTTGCCGGACGTTGGTATTGCGAGTGCAGTCTGTGTGAGTGCAGGAGTAATACACGTCCGCCGGGCGGGCAACAGCAGATGAGACAAAAAAAAAACAATTACTTGATTCTAGTCTTTTGAGGTAAACGAACATTTTATGAACCACCAGCACATTCAGAAGAAGTCTAAAATTGACTTTAGCAACCATCCTCAGCAAAGAGGACTGGAGTTTACTGACCTCAGCCCCAGGCATGATGTACCTGTTTGTAGCCCAGGAGCTTCCAGCAAGATTTTTCCTTCATCCCCAAAAGGGCCATGGATGGAAGTAAGATTAAAAAACAAAGCTAGATTACGTAGTATGACATACGGAGTAAACAAAAATGTGAAGAGAGATAGTGTTGCCCAGACCAAGAGGGTGAGTTAATGTCCTTCAATTAAGGGCATAGACATACTAACAATAATTCATTATTTGGACGAAATTGAATGTTGTGCAATACTCTTACTGCGTGTGCAGAGTGTGATCTGTCCCTAAGTTATATTTTTTACATGATGCAAATTTAACCTTTATGTGAGTGAGTTCTTACAAAATTCTGGGGCATCAAGCAAAGGGAGGGATATGGTTGGTTAGTTGGATCAGTTGTTTGTCCTCTGGCTGGTTTTGGTTAAACGTTATGACAAGACTACCTCGTGTGGTATCTAAGAGTCTTTCTTTCACGAAAAACATAAGCATGACCTAAATAAAATTGATGGAAAATCGAGTTAACGATTTGGAATTTGTCTTTTTTTCAGTACGTTTTGTCAAAGACACTATTAACCTAGACGCTGGAAAGAAGAGAGACAAGACATGCCAGAACGCTTCCGCATTGTCTGTACTGAAGTCAACATTAGAATTGCATTAGGCGTAAATAAGCCCTATCAAGTAGCAGTATTTATTTAGTGGTATCGCGAATACCAGACAGATGTTACACCCATGCGAACTATGTCGAATATTATCTTTTGTCGATGTAAATACCGATAATGAGAAAAATACCATAAAACTTTCTTTTACTATGAAACTTGATGTAATTGAAAGAACGGCATCATAGATTTTATCTCATCGTTTTCATGTGGATGAATAAGGTGAAGAATAATTTGATAACTGATTCAGAGGAAAACTATATGGTCCATATTAAAATATATTACCCTTCTCGGTAGCTATACAATAATAATGGCACAGTGTAGTTCAACTGATATAGTTCAACTGATACCTACCTTGCAATATTGTGGTGTTGGTATCTTTTCAAGTAAACAAATGAGCTTTCAAACACTTTCCTTCAGGGCATATCAACTTAACAATTCTCTTTAAATTTAATGGGGGTTGAATAAACAAGGCATAACATACAACTATCATTGGAGTGCTCTCCTTTCTCTGCATATACTTAGATATGTTTATTCATGCTATAAGCGGAAAACGGGAATTTCGTAACAAAATGGTAATTTGTAAAACATTTATGAAGAATGTTCGGCTCTTTCCCATGTTTCCATCGTTTGTCATTCCAAAAGACTGTTACGACACTTTCATGACTAGATAAACTAAGATATTTAAATTCCTATTATGAATTCAATATTTCATTGAGAAGTAATATTTATAACCGCAACACACTTTTGGGTAAGCCCGTCCGGTTTTTATGGTTTACTTGTAAATTATTCCATCCATCATATTACTTTACCCGATCAAGTTCTCATTTGGTTTGTAATTTACAGTGAAGTTTTCACAGTTTCACTTTGCGCTGCCCTTAAAATGGCGTCATCGGAGCAAGTTAAAAATAACCTAGTGCGGAAACATAGCTGCTACCCTGCAACAGACAACCATCAGGGACACCTTTTGTTCGTCAATGTTGAGTGTACAATGTAGCAACTTGTGAACTGTTGGCTAGCAACGTCCAACGTAAAATCAATGTAAAATGAATGTTAAGAGACTGCCTCAACGTAAACATAAAATATACTAGGGGAGTCGAATAAGAGTCTAGTTTATGTTCAATTTTATACAGCTCATTCTGTAACTGGTAGTATTCATTTTAACTTACACTGATACTTCTTCTGTTTGTTTCTAAGCCAAGCTGCCGGAGGAGACAGAGACTTCACCATCGTAACAACATCGGCAGATTTAATTATCGATCGGTTCAAAGGCGAAAGTTGGTCCTGCAGGTAATCAAATGGACGGTATTTTGCGGTCGGTATTAATCGGTGATATCTTACAGGTAAGAACTTGTAAAGAGCGTCCCAAGATCCTGACCACTGTGGGCATTTGTCAAGAACATCAACTTTGTCAGCCACTTTTAAGCAGCCTGTACCACGTTTCATCATAAATAGTACATACCCTGAGATATCACTGCCTGGACCACCACCAATCATGCAAATAGATACCGATCGATGTGTTGATTTTACTTTAATGAGTCTTCTTTGAACGGCAAGATCAAAAGCCGTGAATACAAGATGAATATGCCGTAACATATATACAAACATATAGGCCCACCGTGTGTAAACATCGTCAAAGTCAATTCTGTTAATAGTGAAGCGGAGATATTTTTGATACACGATCCTCATATCTTCCATTCGAGTCTTACATTGCTGCCTGAGCACAGTTGGCCAGTCATAAAATTGTTCTTGACGGTAGTGTTGTTCCCACTGTCGGTAGATCTTCAACACGGATTCGAAAATATCGGCCAGCTCATCCTCTATTGACACAACAGAAAGCAACTTAAGTTCTCTAAGTAGTTGATTCTCCATGTTGACTTAATACCAACGTAACTCTGTTGTTTACACGCTCTTGCCGTGAACAATGTAATACAGTGTGCGGAAAAGCAGTGCAGTACGTCGCTGCAATACCAAACGGCTGTTACGATATAATTATTATCATGTTAGTGACGTGTTACCGACGGAAAGTCCCTTTTCATAGTTTATATTTCAAAAGGTCGTTTTGGTTAATTGTTCTTCTGTCCAAGTATGATGGTCGTCCATACTTGCCACAAAAGATGCAGTCCCGTATGGGGGGGGGGGGGGGCAATAATGGAATAATATGTCGAAACTTTTGGAGTGTGATGATGCTCCTTATAGCTTACAGGCAAAAGACCTTCAGAAACTATCTCAAGTAGGTAGTCGTAAACTGTTTATAATATTTACTACGATCTTTTATAAGTACCGTGAATACAACCATAGACAACAGACAATATCCACTACTATGAGCTTTAAAATAAGAGCGGGGGAAGGAGTGCCACAACCTGGAACGCTCGATCCATTCGATCCGAATAGGGCAGTCCGATGTACCTTATACTAGGTTATAGGTTTAAAGTTTCAGGACCAAGACACTTGCTGGGCTTGTTCGGGGTTGTATCCCATTGGGATCGTGCATGGAAATCAGTGATATTTGCCTTGTCTTTCCGACAAGTGCTCCTAGGATAAATACCAGGAATGAATTTCCCCCAATCCTGCCCGGCATCATCATTTAAAGTCCCTTCTATGGGATATTCGTCTTCTCTTTTCAACTATTGCCCAGAAGGAATCGAGACAGGGGTGTGTTAGTTGCTCCCACTGTCCCTGGCACTACCATTTACGGACGGACTTAGTGTATGATCCCCAGTCTTTAGCGTTTTTCCCAAGGCCGAAAGTGGTGGGCAATCTGTTTCTCCCGACATCACTGCCTGGATAACTAGAGTGAGTATTAATCATGGAACTTCAAAAGTCAGACAACCAGGAACCCACATCACTGCGAACAGCGAACCAGGCCCGTAGCCAGACAAGGTGCTATAGAGGGACGAAAAAGCTTCTGGGGGGAATATCCCAGAGGGGGCGAAACATTCTAAAATGCATTACGGCAGTGGTAATTTTTGATCTTTTAGGGGGGCGAAAAATTTCCAAGGGGGGCTTCGCCCCTGCCCCCCTTGACTACGGGCTGCAGCGAACAGCAAACGGCGAACTGCCAACAAGCAACTGAGCTGAAGTTAGTAGTTGCCCTTTTTATGTATCTGTGATCAAAGACCTGTGCCGTTATTTCATATGTTCATTGCGCTACAAATTCAAACTGGAAAAACGAGGAACTGAGCTGTTGTTGACCATAAACGGACAACTTCACCCTGGCGACCCCCACTTGGATAACCTATTCTGGACAAATTTCTTCGGGACAATTTGTCCTCGGAAAATTCCTACCAGGACACTTTTTTTTCTAACCCAGATAGCTGCCCCGGTAAATTTCCAATCATAGCAATTACCCCTCAGTTAATTTCCTTCACCAAAAAGTTTGTAGTTGTCCTGGGGAATTATTTTTTGGGAATTGTCCGGGGTAGGAATTGTCCGGGTGTGAATCGAACGTAGGTGAATTGTCTGGAGGGATTTGGCTAATGTTAAATTGTCCGCTTGGAAATTTTCCCGGGATGGGGGAATTGTCTGGGAACGTTTTGTCACATGTTCTTATTTTGATTGAAGTGGAAAAGAAGGTACAGCTGTCATTTTCACATATTGTTTGCATGACAATGTACATGGAATGATTCCCATGTTAGGAAGGATATTAAAGAATCTGCAGCCTTAACTTTATCTACCTTCATTTGACTGAAAAGGGGGTAGCACTTACCTTCGTCCGGAGGGTCGATGCAACATTTTGTTTACCATGTGAACCCACAGAGTACAAACTTGAAGTACGTACTTTGAGTTAGAACAGAGTCGAAATTTTACAGTTTTTCTTTCGAGGTCAATATCGCTTATTCGGATAACTGAGTGTTATCGATTTTAAGCTGTACCTGGGACCGCATGAGCAAACGAAAGCTAAAAAGCTTAAGAGAAATAGTAGCCAGCGAATTATGGTTTCGCTTATCCGTAGCTTTAAGGTCAGGTGCACTCTCAGACAAGACCAAGCAAGGTAAGTTAAATTTACGTTCACTAAGGTGTACCAAATTACGTAATATTACTTTGTTTAATTCGTTAAATAAAAAAGGCTTTCCCTTGTGCATCAGGGGTAAATGGCTCCTTTTATATAATAGATGTTTTTTAAACCGACCTTTAGTGTTTGGAGTCCTATTTACTGTTCAGTCCTGTATTTTGCCTAGTATACGTATACGCCGGCATGTTTAGTCTCCTTCCTTTCAGTCGAACTTCGTGAAACGGGACTAAACTGTAAACATTAAATACAATATCATTTTACCATGGGTATGTTTTGCACAATGACATAATATAAGTGATGAACCAGGGAGGTACTCAAGTAAAAACTCCTGGAAGCACGGAATTTATTGCTGATTAAGTGTTTAACCGGACAGCTTGAATTGTAGAATTTCGCACAACACGCAAAGTCCCGCGAAATTGTTTGGTACATATGAGGAATCTATAAAAGTAACAGTACGGAACTCTTTTAGATGAGAAAGTTTCAAAGAGCTGTTTGGAGTGATTTTGTGAAATATTATTACCTTGAATTGTATAGCGATTGCAATGGATAAAGCGGCATCCTCTTTACTGTTCTTGTTATTCGTGTTTTTTTTTATTCGTGTAGTTGGCTTTAATAGTGCCAGCATTACGACAGTTGCCAAATGCTTGCAAACCTATACCGAAATCGGAAATGATATTTTTTGTCAATGAATTTCTAATCATTCACATCATACTGCACAATACATTAAAAGGGCCTTGGTAAAGCTTACGTTTATCTTCGTTCGACCATAGCATTTGTTTACATAATTCCGTCTGTAGCTGATGCGCACTGGTTGAAGTTTCGTATGTATGTTGCCTTGTATTCGTTGTTTATAGACTGGATTTCGCAATAACTCAGGCAAGACTTGGTCTTATGCAAGCAAACCGGGAAATCCCCAAATTCAATAATAACGCGTGCAGACTTCTTTCAATGTTTGTAACAACAAATATGTTAGGTGCTGAACGAGTGGATTGATTAAACAATAAGTGATAATAGAAACATCGACCTTATTCTTCAGTTCAGTTCAACAGCCGATCATTGTCTAATGCAGTGGTTCTCAAACGCGGCCCTTAGGGCAGCATGCGGCCCCCGGACACTGCCGCAGGTGCATAGCTACGGGGGGCATGAGGGGGCACGTGCCCCTCACGACAAAGCCGTGACACTCCAGCCCCCCCCCCCCGTGGAAAATTTTGGAATGCACAGTTCTGTATATAAGCCCTATAGAAAGGGAGAGAAATTTCAGAAATATGTGCCCCCTAGAAAAGGTTCGTGACCCCTAGTGCCCCCTGCTCAAAAAATCCTGGCTACGGCACTACCCTGCCA
Source organism: Holothuria leucospilota (assembly GCA_029531755.1). Taxonomy (NCBI): domain Eukaryota; kingdom Metazoa; phylum Echinodermata; class Holothuroidea; order Aspidochirotida; family Holothuriidae; genus Holothuria; species Holothuria leucospilota. The sequence goes on along the minus strand of CM055972.1, from coordinate 37,792,671 downwards.
GGTGCGGCCCCTGAATTGATGTTAGGTTTTGAGAAAAATCACATTTGACATGAACATAACGTAGCAAAGTAGGACGTAAATTTATGTAGCCTACATGTAATATAAATTGACTACTTGACTCCTTCCAAGTTTGCTTTTCTGATGGAGTGCTAGGTTGCTGGCGTAACAGACTGTGTGGTATATTCCTAGTGCAGTTATATCTAGCCAAGACTAATTTCCTGTCCCTTTTTTTGACAATCATTTTACGTACAAGGTGGCATGTATTCATGTAGTGGTAAATTGGGGAGTGTTTGTAGGCCTGTTTCTAGTGACAAGCTCGTAGCAAATGTACATCCCGAAAATGTAATTGCGACTTAAAGTGACTGTACAATTGAGAAACGTATCGTGCTGAGCGTTTGTTGACTGGTGACTGAAATTAAAATTTCTGCAATTTATATTTTGGTACTAACAATGTCTTTGCGACGTTTTAAAATATATGATCTCGCTCTTTGCAAAGCTCTGTAAGATCAGTGAAATATAATCATTCAAGGCCTTTTTTTACTTTTGCGGCCCTCGAACTCAGCAGCCCCGTTCTCTATCTGATCATGTTTTAGAATAACTGATCAAGAGCTTCCTAAAATATACAAGTTACAAACGAAGGATATGTGCAGAAACTCTTATGAGTTCATCCCTTTCAGAGTGCAGCTTCGTCGACAACCTACTTAGTTTTGAATGCCCGACTGATGTTTATGCTATACCTCAAACCGACGCTTGATAATAAACATCAAAATGACCATACTGGTGACCCACGTATGCTAGACGCAGAATTTTAGACGGGAGGCGCCAGATAGGGGAGGTGCAGGGGGTCATGAAACCTACTGTGGGGAAAACTTCATTTTCGTCGGGAAGCCTTGATTGGTACGATAAAGTATGTAATTCCCCGACGACGACCAGCCGCAGCAACAAACTTCTTGATTTTTCCCTGAGTACCAACAAAGAATACATTTCATTTGTTCTTCAATGACACCGGCCCCAACCATGGTGGGGCGGAGGTCGGATTATTCCTGTTGGACATTGCAAAAGTGCAAATTGTCCTCTAAACAGCTTGAGGAACGAACCAATTCCTATGAAACCTTCGTACCTCGGCCTCTGTTTGCAGTAGATACAGCTAGCTTCGGGGCCTTTAAGTATGGATTTCGCTCTTTCTAATTCATGTCCTCTCTCAACCGCTCAAACCCTGAGCGAGATCCCTCCAGTGGCGGATCCAGGGGGGGTCGCCGGCGTCCGGACCCCCCTAAAATTTTCCAATGTGCCCTTTTTCAAAAAATGTTTTTTTTTCACACTAGCAAAAAAAAAAAAAAAACGAGACAGTTTCACAGTTAATGAGAGTGTTGTCCAATTCCGAGGAGATTTTGGTTACCCCCATCCAGTACCGATCAATCCACTCGTAAAAGTCTAGCCATGTATCGCAGAAACTTTCGGCAATATATTTGGCTACGGTAGCCTATATTGGCCGCCCCAAAACCCGAACAGTGCAATCGTTTTACAGAGAATGTGACTAGAGTATGTCTGCGTGACAATCAGGCATTCTAATCACTTTTCGCTTGGAACCACGTGTGGCGTGCTTGGGCATTCAGAGTAATACAAAACACTCAGATATTACGTCATACTCACTAGCTAGTGCTTTATGCAACGTATTACTATTGGGTTGTAATATTGATTCCAAAAGGTCACTGCTAGTCTTTTGGTCCTACAAAATAATGATCTGTTCACACTCCCTAAGCGCTACATCTACGAAACCTTCCCTCCACCCTCTAGTATCCATCCTCTCGTGAACAAGAGAGGGTACGTAAATACGTTTCGCTATGATATTTATAGTATGGAAATACTCTCTTCTTTTACAGTGTTGCCCTAGTGATGGGAATAAAAAGCCAGTCTTAGGTAAAGTCCACAGCCAAGAGTTGACCAGAAGTCACAATAGACGAATCGGTGTTTGTTTCATTTTAAAATTACTATATAAAATCACCACCAAGTCAAATAACGCAATGTCAGTCGGTTCAATTTTTTGACGTCTTTGGACCGATAACCGGTCTACTGTCGCAAATGAAAAGCAAACATTCGACTTCAGTCATCTGTTCTGACAGAGTGTTTTTGACAGTCGCGCCGCAACTATATAGGGACACGACGTACAATGTTTTAACCTCCTCCCCCAGTCGAAATAGCAGTGGCGCCAGGTGGGGGAAGGGTTCATGCCCCCCGTCGGAGAAGACTGGCCCCCTATCGGAGCAGTTTTACACACGTTTCGTAGGGGAGTCTTAGTCGAAAGTACACAGTCCCCGACGACAACTAATCGACGGTTTACCTGTTTTTTGCTCTCAAGAGAATAATTTCTGTAATGAGGACCCAAAATTTGCGGCGCTCTACGCGCGCTGTAGAGTCACTCACTTTTTTCAATAGTTCCATTCCACATATCAGGATAGCACAAGTCCTGTCCACCTTACCAAGTAACATATGGGCAGAACACATAGTTTATGTAAAAGTCGTAACTTTCATCCCATATCGCAAAGCCTAGTTGGTGTTCTCTTGTGTGTGTCATGTGGTACAGTCAGTTGGTGAGCGACTTACGGAGCAAAGTTTGGCGTTTTCATCGTGTAGTCCTGGTGGTTTTGATACAATGTATGTTACACCCGATACGGTCTACAAACCGTACAGTTCTTTCTTTCGTTTCGTCATATGTTTTATGTGTAAGCCTATCACAAATTTTGCCCGCTTCGCGCGCTTGTCAATTTCACGATCCAGATTCAAAGAACACTATCAGTGCGTAACTCGGATCATGAAGTATTAAGTGATATAATGCAAAATATGCCTGCAATTGCATGGGATAATGAGGCTCCCACATTTGCCCTTCTCATCATACCCTCGAAATAGGGAATGTTGGAACTTGGGGTAGCTGACATGGCCCGGCCCCCTGTTGGAGAAATTCTGCCGCCATCCATGGTCAGTTTACTTATTTTGGCTTTCATAAGGGTAATTTCTGGAATAAAACCCAAAATTTTCGGTACGCTTTGTCCACTCTTCCTCAGTTCCGTTATACTTATAGCTAAATAGGCTAGTACAAACTCTTTCAAGTAGAATAACGGATTTATGTAAATATCATTTCGGTCAACGTTCTCTTGTGTCTGTAGGTGCGGTACTTTTAGCTAAATATAGTTCAAACCCTTTCCACCTTTTCAAGTTAATAAGTAGAATACATGGATTTATGTAAATGTCAGGAATTGAATCGCATTTCGCTAAACCTGGTTAACGTTCACTTGTGTCTGTCGTACGGTACGACTAGTGACTCGAGGAGGGAAGTACAATAAAGTTATGCCCGATAGGGCCCAACTGTCCGCTCAATTGTTCTATATAAGCTTTCAATTAGTACATATTCTTATAAGTGTAGGCTTACCCAAAAAATTTTCGCGCGCTTCGCGCGCTTTGCAATTTCACCGTTTAGATCCCAGGTTTTGATTCCAGTTATTTCATGTCTCTTGGTTTATCCTTTCTTTGTCAATATGCGGTAAGTTGTGTAATCGCTGACGTTTATGGTAACCAAAATTTAAAAAAAAAATGAATGTGCCCTTTTTATGTTGGACCCTCCTCAGAAAAGACCCTAGATCCGCCCCTGTCCCTCTACGGCCCCAACATCTTTCCAGTCTCTCCATTTGGCCCTTACCCTCAAATAGTTTGAGAACCACCCGTCTAATGCCTGGTGAATGTTGTGAGTGATCAGGCAAATGTAGCCTTCTCCTTTTTACACAAACAGCCCAAACATTTGTCATGGTTTACTAGAATGAAAACTAGAACTAGAAACTAGAAACTAGAATGGTTTACTAGAAGGAAATGCAGTCACCCCAGTCAGGATTAGTAAGCCCGTCATCCTAATGAATGGCTTTTTTGATTATGTGACAATATTGTTGTCCTGAATTGTTAAATTCATGGAGAATAACTCCTTGGTTTACTTTTTGCTTGTAATAGTTATGTCCAAAACATCTTCATAGGTATTTGTAAGGCAAACAAGAGGAGATTTGCAAAAGCTTGCTGATTTTTCAAATCAGTTTGAGGCGACTGCCTACTCCCTTTAAGGTCTAACATGTTTTGTAGGTGCATCGCTATGTACAAGTAAAGAGAAATTCTTCAGGAATTCGCTGCAACCGGCAGGGACTTAGCTATGGTGGGCCTTGTGATCGGGGTTATAGCGACTGCTAAATAATAGTGTGTAACCTTCCGAACCGGTAGAAGGGAAATGGATGCAAAACTATACACTCTAAAAAAGGTCTGGTCAAACTTAAACCGAATCTGATCAGAGGGATACCGAACAGGAATCTGGTCAGTTATTTGACTAGATTTGGTTTAGAAATGATCAGAATTAGTTCATTTGTGACCAGGATCTGGTCAAATTTTTGACCAGATTCCTGTTCGGTGCCCCTCTGATCAGACCTTTTTAGAGTGATAATATCCACGAATCCATGCAGTTCTAATATATCTAGTGGGTTACCTTTAACAGACGGAGGCACAATGTAGTGTTTAAAAGAGGAAGTAGTTATATTACATCTGTTGGGTTTGAAGAGGAAGATACCCACAAAACTAACGGGGATATTTAAACCCTTGTGATATAAATATCACACGGGAGTTCTTCATAATTAACTTTTTGTAAATGTGATGTGTAGTTGGATATCGTTTTTATAAGCAAAAGGTAACAGTTTAAAAGATGCGTTTCAAGTAAAATAAACAATTAAGGTGCGTTCACACCAAAACCGAAATCTGCTGCGTTTTGCGGGCGGGACTCGAAAATTTTTTTCCCAAGACAAGTAGGGGCAATTTTACACCAATGAAAATTTTGAAAATCGCCCCATTCGTTCTGAGATAACAAATTTCGCGTCCCGCCCGCAAAACGCAGCAGATTTCGGTTTTGGTGTGAACGCACCTTTATGCTTGTTGTCACTTTTATACTAGAAATTAATCAAAACTGTTAAGGAGAGAGTCCAAGATCACAGTATGGCTTAATGTTAAAATTGTACATCAAAATGTGCAGATCATAGTTAGCATAGTTATCCAAATTTAGGGGACAAAGAATTAATTGGCAGGTTTTCATAGAAAGTCAAAAGTTACAAGCAACAGACTGCGACCCTCTACTGAGGCGATCATAATGGTGCTAATTAAAGTTTGTTCGACTTGAAAGTGTCCACATTAAGTTGGTGAATAACTAAATATGTTCTACGATTATTTCTCTCCCTGTTAGGACTATTGTTAAAGTGAAAATAGTCTTGCCCAAATGCAATGTATATTTGGTTCTTACTGCACAGAGACAATAAATTATATCAAGAGGAGTTTCATCATTTTCACTAAAGAATTATTTTGTATTGCTCTTTAAAGTAACATCAATTTTCCTTAGTACTAGCTGGAGTTAAATTTCAAGCATGGCTCTAATTCTACGTATGTAAAATTGGGAAATAATATTGAGTTTTACTAATTAAGTAAATGTAAATAAACAATCATCTCCCTGATGAAGCTATTTTTGGCTCTACTGATCTACTACGTTCTACACTTTTCATACGAGATTAATCATGATTAAATTTAAACAGCAATGAAAGCTATATTATCCCGCAAATTACTTATCTTATTTGAAATAACCTGAACTATTTCTGAAACCACTAGAAATGTTTCAGCTTGACTATACATAATTTATTAAAGCGGTACCAAACGTTTCTTATTGTTTGTCGAGATCTAGATTACGAACTTGCAAGTTTCTGTCAAACCAATTGGGAAGCTATAAAGCAATGTCGCATACTAAACGGGTTTTTTGTTAGAACCCTCCTACACAATGATATTTTATTTTATAATATCTGAAATATTTATTTTATATGAAGCTGCTGTATCTAGAATATTATAGCTTACTTTTTCTTCAGGATAATAATTTCATTACTTCCTGCCATTGTACAAGGTTTATAACCAAACTCTTTAATAAACTGACGGCTAGAGGCAGAGAAAAAATTACGAGACATGCGCACATCTGTGAGAACTGTATCAAACAATATATCGCAATTTAAATAGTTTACAGTGTCCATTAAAATTTGGCGCTGTAGTCCCGTCTTGTTGTCAATATATAGTAGTATGGCCCCAGGTCTCATCGCATTCAGAATTTCGTACACCGAGTGCCATTTGGACATCACTTTCGTCCGTCGAGACTCCTTCACCATAACTGTGTTAAAAACGAAAAGTAAAAAGAAAAAAATAATGAAGAGAGATTTCCCTCGAAAAATTATGAAATGTTTCATTTTGTGATATTGTAAGAAAAGAATGCAATGCGATTACAGAATATCAGGATATCAGAAACAATTTTCTAACTGTCTTTAAAACAAATTGTCTCCAATTCCGGAATGCCATGGGCACTTTGTTTTCAATAAAAGTTCGTTTCTCAGATGGATGGCTTGATCCATATGTGCATATTTTATGTTTTTACATCACATATCCAACTATGTAATTTTCATGTCACCAGACCTTTAAGACTATGTGTTAGAGAACAAACAAAACATTCGTAGGCACTTAAGAACAAATATAATTCTCCGAGTAAGGAGATTATTGCAAAAACATGTGTGTAGGTTAGGTTCTCAGCGTACATATGTTCTACACGTTAGGCAATCACCACACAGCCAGGACATTCTGAAGAAAATTATATCGTAGAGAAAAAAATTCAACCTAAAGCTCGCAAATGTGTAGCAAATTGTGTATGAGGGTCTTTTGCACATGCCTTGTAAATGTTTTGACGTTCTTAGCCACATGGAGTATTGTCGACGCTTTTCAATTATCGATCCTGCTTCGTGGAAGGAAGGTAATGTTACTGGTATGCAGAGAGCAGTAGCTCACTTGTTCGATCGAACCATGTATTTCGGGCTGACTTTTTCCGTTGGGGAGTTACTACCTTTGTGTATATAATCTTTGTTAATGCCGAGAACTATCACTCTAGCATATCATCAGTTGTTTTTACCTTTGTCACTCATCTTAAATTGATACGATGAAAGTTTTGATCGAGATTCTTATCGGGCTTAATAAAACCATATAGCGTACACCAGGGGTGGGGAACCTTTTTTCTCTGACGGGCCTTTCTGATAGTCATAACCCACTCGCGGGCCGCAGAAAGCTAGGGCTCAACAACCTTTCCCATAGGGTGCAGGCCAAGGGGCCCCATCAGGTCTGTTGTGGTCTAGGGGAAGCCCAGGTAAAGAACTGCGGCCAAGCTCCCGGAAGGCATGGAATTTGCACAAAATTCGTAGGCAATAGAATGTTCATCCAGTATATTTAAATGGCATTGGATGTGCAAGGCTACCCGCGCGGACCAGGATCATCATGATTTGATCATTTGTCTTTTCATTTATATATGATGTAACAATGCAAGAAAAGTACTCAAAAAACCGCTTTTTTGAAACCAACGTTATTTTTTCTTTACTTTCAATCAAAAAAAAAAAACTTTTTAGCGTTTAATGTACTCTTCGGAGGGAGAGTTCTACCCCCCATCTACCGGAAAAAGTACAGTACCCTCTGAGTTTCGTACTGTAATAGATAGACCTTAACGTGTGATAATGCAATACTGTTTAAGGCTATGTAGCCTCATACGCAGAGCATCCGTTACCACCAGAAGAATAAGGATTTCGCACCTTGTTTATGTCAAAGGGAACAGTGGGCATGTTATGTTGTGCATATTAGGGTTTTAGTAATATACTCGGTTGTGTTTCGTATAGCAGTTCAACAGAAATATCCGGCAAGTGGTATGGCAGAATAAACGTTCGGCACCGTGGGCTAAAAAATTATTATCAATTGCTTTTCAAGTGATTCTGAATTTGCATTTATGAATTGCCTTGCGGGCCGGATGGCATTCTCGGGGGCCGCAAACGGCCCGCGGGCTGGAGGTTCCCCACCCCCGGCCTACACAGTACTGTACATTAAGTCGAACGTTTCAGCCAATCACAGTTGGTGTTACGTGATTGTATGGACTGAGAAGTCCAAATGTCATTCACAAGGAAGCTTAAGTATCTTGTAACGAAATTTACTTCATTATACGATGTTTATTCCATTTGTTTCCTCAAGCTGGTAACTCATTTTCATTTTGTCACATTTTTGCGATAATTTTTGTGAATTGTACAATTACGTTGTCCATTTGAAGTGGGCTGTTAAGAAGAGATTTAAAATGGACGCTTCACAAACTTTTGGGATCGTTTCCACTGGATGACGGGCTCTACTTTCGATAAAAAGAGGCGCCTGGTAGGATTCTTTTTGGGGTCAACGGGAGCTGTTTGGCTGAAAACGAGGGCCAAACAGCACCTGGCCCCCGGTTAATCTCACCCTTGCACCAGACTCATTCCGATCATCATAGGCGTACGAGGTGGGTTGTCTGCCCTCCCAGAGCAAGGAAAATTGCTTATTTCAGGGCACTGTCATTTGTATTTTCAGGTCAAGGGGGCAGTGCAGTGGGCAGTGCTGCGGGTAGCGGCGTTTGCCAACAGGGCAAAATGCTTATTTGTTGCAGGGTTAGCAGGGGATTGGTAGCCTGGTAGGCTAAACCAATTTTCCACACTCACTGAGGTAATGATGTATGAACCCAATACAAGTATGAACCAAAACTCCCGAAATAATATCTTTCTTTATAGTTTGTGGGGGGAGGGGGAACTCATCCATACCCGTTCTGAGTGCTATCTTGGTAAAAGGGGAAAATCAGGGCAATCTGCAAAATTTTCAGGGCAAACATCCTCCGCCCTCCCTGTGAATGTCTTCCCGTACCCCTATGCCGATCATTGCATTGAACGATGTAGGCAAAATTTTTGAAACCTTGTAACCTGAAAGTGATCAAATTTTATTCCATGCCTCGTTCCGGCCTCCAGCCGAGACATCGGGACATTAAACTCTGAGACTGAGGCCGAGGCCGAGACATGAATGATCGAGGCCTAGGACTATTTTTCGGCCTCGAGGCCGGCCTCGAGGCATACAACACTGGTAAGGGGCAGTTTGACAGTCATAAGACCGCAGGTGGGCCAACGGCGTCGTCAGTTTGGACAAGGTAAGGAAAACCTCTCCTTCTATGAGAAACACAATACGTTTAGGCTGCATTCCCGTTACAGCTTTTTATAGAATGATACCTGTGCTAATCTAGCCAAGTGACACCCGAGTAAAATCCGAGTAGCGGTTACATTGTGCACCTGTGAGGTGTACACCAAAAGTTGAACCACGCAGCGTATTTAGCCTATACCGGATAAATGGTAGATAAAATTATTATAAATTGAATTTCAAGTGTTACAGAAATGACCTTCATGAATTACCTGGCTGGCCGGACCAATGGTCTCGCTGGCCGGAGGTTCCCCACCCCTGGTTTAAAAAATTCTCTCAACTCGGTGAAAAGTTCTTGCAAAACACGTCTTTTGTCCCCCCCCCCCTCCCCCTCAAGTTCTTCTATGCGCTGTTTTAACTGTATTAAATTAAACACTGACTGAGTGTGCCTTAAGAACTTTCAGCCAAGTCATGTTTGATCAGACACTGATACAGCTTTGAATTCAAAAGTTCTCCCGTTTTACACTAATCCTCACACACGCCGGGCACGTACGGCTTTAGAAGACTAATAAGCGATTTTCGCGATCACTGGTGGTAAAGGCTTCAGTGATTTTACAAAATGAATTTTTCCTTATTCACCCCTTTTGGGAAGTTAAAATTTTTGACATATGAAAATACAATAAACAAATGTCATGGAACAACTTACAACTTTCGTTCCCGTTAATGGTTTAGAAGACAGTTTATTCCCCAGTACACAAAGGGGTGCCAACTGATAGTAGCTCCCCAATTAGACAGTGTCACACTTTCTCATTTGCTTTATCGCAAACTAGAGTCCCCCCCCCCGCCACCCTCATTGAAGGAGCGGCATACGAGCCTGAAAATAAATTGAAATCATGACGGCTACTATCCAATACTATCAATTCACATGACTATTGGAGGAATGACCCTGTTAACTTAGGTTGAATCTTTAATTTATCACGAAATTTATACTTGATAATTACAGCGAAAGTTTGCAACAGGATTCACAACTTCGTAAATAATAAATGACATTTATGAGATTTCGTCCAAATTTCGTCCAAATTTAGAAATATATTTACGTAAACCATTTCGAGTTGCATGTAATTTTATTCTGAAGATTAAAGACCATGCTTTGCAAAGTTTTGATGGGGCACTTGCCCTCGTACCCCTACGGCAAGCCGCTAATGGGGGAGAATTCACCGAGATTCTGGGATATTTACGAAACAGTCCGGCACAAGAATAAAGCTTTTTCAGAAGCTTTATTACCTAAAAGCCTTGTTGCTCACTAAACTGCTTAATGGCCATTTTGTATTAAGAAACGGCCATTCTCTGTGATGTATGGTTACATTGGAGGGAGGCAATAGGGTGGCAAGGCTCGCATGGAACTTTGGAAGACTTTGAAACTCAGTTTGGCCTACAGATAGTATTTATGAGATAGGTGGCTGAACTTTTCGAGCAAAAAAACACCTAATGATGTTTAACTTCATACTGCTTTGCATAAGTCATCTATAACTATAAACGTATCTGTAATTGTTTCTTTTGTCAGTACATGTTGTCTATGAACGGCAAGGAAAAAATTACATTCAAGGCTGAAGTGGAGGACACTTTGGGCCATGATTTCCGGCCTCCAGTTTCCACGGCAACTGAGGGAAGCCTGAAAGAACTCCCTAGTAAAATTTTAAAATTAAACAGTGTTAGGTGTGATTTCCTGGCATCTGGCAAGATATTTCACAAACTGTGTACTAAGGAGGGACTGTGGCTCGACTTTTTGACTTCATTTCATCTCCTTGTTACTAATGCTTATGTTGAAAATTATTTTGTATCTTTGTTATTTGTAGCCCACTTAAATTTAATATTTCATTTTTCAAACGTCCCCTGCAGCCCAAAAGCATTTGTCGACCCCTGAGATGCGAAAACTCCCCCGACGCGATATCGTCCCGGTCGGGAACCCACTGCTGAGGATTTTATATTTTCTGTTTTTATTTTATGTTGGCATGTACTAACATTTTACGGGATTCAAAAGATCTAAGTTGATCCTTAATCTGAACCTTGAATTTGGGTGTAATACATTTAAGGTGTGCTCCTCATTAAACATAGTTGAACGACCTCAAAGGCCTACAATTACACTTATCTGGACGAGGAATTCTAGTATGAGGCTGTCAGTACACAGGTGTATGAGGTGGGGCGTCGTTTGAGCAGAAAAGTTGCCTTTTTGGGCAACGATTGTTAGTAGGATAGCAATGTTTCGTAAGATATCAAACACTTACATTCATATTTTTTCTCTTTAGATTGCAGCCAAGCAGCTACCGGTGACAGAGATTTTACCATCGTCACTATATCGGCGTCTTCGATACAGCTCAATTGCTCCCTTGTCAACTTGTTTTCCAAGTAGTTGAATTGATGGTACTGAACATCTGGTATCCCTTTACGATATCTCTCGGGGAGGTACTGATGAAGTTGGAGCCAAGACTGGGACCATTCAGTGCATTTGTCGAGGACGTGAACTTTGCGTGGGGTAAATGGTGTCGTGAAGCCGTGTTTCATCAAGACGATTTCTATCCCAAGTATATCACTTCCAGGTCCACCGCCAATCATGCAAATGGATGGTGGTCGAACGGATGGATTCACCTCTAGGATTCTTTCCCGAACGACATGATCAAGTGAGACGAAAACAAGATAGATGTGGCGTAACATGAAGACAAACATGTACGACCATTGTGTGAGCAGATCTGAGAAGTTGGTTCTATCCGTAGTGAACGGCATATTTTGCTGGTAAATCCGACTGGTATTCTGCATACTCTTCAAGCAAAGGCTACGCAAGACCAGACGATGTTGAGAATTGTCTATAGCTCCGTCCCACTGCAGATAAAGCTCTACGATGGCATCAAAGATGTCTCGAAGTTCATCGTCGATATTGGGCCAAATAGAAAGCCCCCGCATATCTTTCAGTAGGTCACTATAATCCATGATGTAACTGAGACGGTCACTTAAAAGTTGGTTTTCCTAAAGTACTGCATAAACTGTGTAACGTTAAGAGCTATAAACAGCAACCTTTTCTATAGCAGTTCCAGAGTAGTTTTGTATTCGTAACTGCGAGTACTGACTTTATATAGGACTAAATATAACCCCAATTAGGGTAATTCCCTATCGTCATTGTCCCTTATGATCAAACAGGTGTTTTCCAAGGTAATGCTTGTCATTTTGTGACAAAGTCTTAAAGAACAATAGTAGGTGCGCACTATCATCGGACTTTTCATATATGTCGTGTCTTTATGCTTAGATCCATGATGAATCATAGCCTACACAGCAAAGTGCATGGTGTTGTAGCTGCCCCTTTGTCAATCATAGCTATCTAAATCATGGGATAGAATGCTTAAAGGGGAAATGCAGTCATCCCAATTTGAATTAGTGTAGTAGTCTATCCTATTTCATGAATGGCTCTTGAGAATCATGTGACAATATTTTTCTCACTGAATTCTAAAATTTATGGGGAGTAATTCATTGGTTTACCCTGGATATGCAATATTAAAGTCCTAAATTATCATGAAAGTACTTGAAAGAGTAATAAAAAGAAATTAGTGAAAATTAGCTGTTGTTTCAAAATAAGTTTGTGGGGAATGCTCTTGCCCTTTAAAAGACCACCGTTTCTGTCTTAGCAACGCACATATAATAGCCTTGGTCAAAAGCAAAGTATATCACTTACATCGAATGGCTCATTTTTGTGTGCCGTCGCGAAGATGTAGGAGACGGAAGCTTTGCGTAAACAATGTCAGCACTATCTACATATGTATTTCAGTATGCTTAATCATCAAGGTAAGGTTTTTTGTGCAATTGAATAGCTTCATCACCACACGATACAAGCACAATAAACACTCTGAAATTGGATTAATTCATGCGCTGATATATGCACTCGATTAATAGTTTTTGAAATAATCGAGTTGTTGTTTCACCTATCTGATTGAATTTGACGCAATTTGCCCTATTTTATAACCTGACACATGTACTGTGTACATGTGTGAGCTAATAAAACAGGGGCATAGGCGTTAAAAGCTTTTAAAAAGATGACATCATTTAAAATCAAAGCCACCTCACATTGAGATCAAAATTTGTACCAAATCGGGATGTCATGTCCTACTCTTGCCTTGCATCAACCAAAACTGGAAAAATATTACTCCTATTTTTGACTTGATGCTTGTAGCTATACCAAGTTTAAGCATGGAACCACAGTTTTAGTAAAATCTAAATCATAAATTACAATTAAGTAGGTTGGAGCAAATGAATCTACAATATTGAGAAATATTCAGTTGTTCTTTTTAATTGGGTGTATATTGCCTGGGGGAGTTGTAACTTTACACTGTGGGAAATATTAAGTTGTCCTCAATAGGTTTCTGTGCTCTCAATGATGGTGCTAACTATGATTAACCTCTGAACTAGTGTTCGAATTAAGGGGTAGGGATTGCGCGATTCCCACAGCTGTTCTCAAACCCCCTCCCCCGAATTAAAATGCAATCGGGACTCCTCCCCCTTTCTATTTTTTGTTTAATTAAATTTTTGGAAGTTGAAATTAGGAATTCCCCCACCCACTTCTTAATGCAAATCCTCCCCCCCCCAAAAAAACGAATGGGGTGGGGATTTCTCCCTCAGATTCAAATCCTTTGTGCTAACACTGCTCTGAACTAACTCTATGTTTGCATTTTTATGCTGTGGGATGACACCCCCAGCAAGGATGGATTACTTCCCCAAGTTTCCCATTTAATTAGTATGTTGCCACTTGCCAGCTATAGCCATGGCGATTCAACAGCAGGTGGTGTAACTGTCTGTATGGAATGTCTTCGGCAGAAAATTTATGGTCAAACTTGACTATCCAGATGGGGTGGGGGTATGGCATATTCTACACCTTTCACATCAATAAATTGCATCTAAGCCTCTCTGTCATTCACTATGAAGCCTGAGTTAGAAGGGTAATTTATACTTAATACTTACTGAAAAGAATGTATTCGTACCCTACTCAGAAATTCATTTCAGTATCACTCACAGCAAAATGAAGATATGAGACAAAGTGCTTGTGGGTAAGCTAAAAGCCATTTTGGTCAAGTGTCTGTTATCCTGTGCCAATTGGCCCTTACAGTACCATATTATTGATTAACCTACCTACGTCCTAAAACTAGCTCTAAAAAGCTCCCTGGTCCAACTTTTAGTATGCCCATGGTTTATTCACTGGGTAATGTAAATTCCCCCATCAATTTGTGAACTCTGGCATCAGACAGCTGGCAGTTTAAAAAAGTTTTGTTCCCCTGTTAAACCACAATTACACACCATGTAAACATATGATGGAAATAAGTACTATTTTAGGCCATGGAGTTAACCACAACCGACAACCTGATTAAGTCAGCAGCCAAGAGTGGTTTGTGGTTACAGGGGCGTAGCGAAGGTGTTATCTTGGGGGGGGGGGGTGGAGATTATGTTTTGCCGAGGGATCTGGTAATGCGTAGTGCGAAAACGAGCTTTAGCGGGTGGGGTCCAGGGGGCGCAGCCCCCGGAAGCTCTGAGGTTTAAGTATATCTCTGGGTGAAAAAAAAGTCTCAGGATGATATATTCTTGTTCATAATGCATCATCAAATACAAACTAGATCTCCACTAAGTTTAATGTATTAGGCTATTCCTCTCGTCAGGCCGCTATAGTTTTCAGAGGTTGGAATCAAGAGGCCCGCCAGTGCTTTAGCTAGGACGTTTTCTCAATGCGACATTTACTGATCTGTGGCCTCGGGGAGGGTCTAAGGGGAGGGGGAGCACGTGTCGATGTAGTCGCACAGTAAAGACGAGTTCGAATTCGATGTAAACAAATGAATGGACATTCACTGTGTATTGACCATTCTTCGTGCATTTGGGTCAATGGCTAATACGGAGACTACTGATGTGCCACCGTGCGAGCACTTTCCACCAGTTTTCTACAAGCAGTACACAAACTCCCCGAAATGACGCGTTTAGTCTTGGTTGAATCGTTTGTGCTTCTTGCTTTCGGAACTTTTTAGTATAAAATGTGAAAGAAAGATGGTCGAAATAAAATAGTGGGTTTTTAGAGCCATGGTCATAGAGAGAGTAACCACCCTTTATGTTATGATCCTTTCAGCAGTTTTTTGTTTGTTCGTTTTTTTTTTTTTTAGTGAGAGAGAAGGAACATTATGGTAAAGTCGATCAGACTTGCGTATATGGGTCAGTTTAGTAAGATCACTCCTTCCTGTGTGTCAAGGTGCTTATAACTCAACTCATCATTAGCATTGACGAGATCAGTAGTATATACCGTACGTATGACGTCACAGAATAGACAGTGGGCCCTAAGCTGATGTAAGCTGCATAATTTTGTCCAGGATTGTGTTTATTGTTTGTCCTCTTACATGCGTGACACTAAATGCATAGGGTGTATAGGATGTCTACTGTAGACACATTTGTAAACTCGTTCACTGGACGAGCAAGGTATTGCTTTTTATTCATGTGACTGAAGACTGAATGTCTCAATAATTCATGGACAATCACAACCGAGTCCTAGTCTTGCGCAACCGTTTTTGAGAATGTCCTTTATCAGTAACATCGCGTGCAAGGCTTTCAAAAGCCAACGTGAAGGCGACTGAAATGTTTGAACAAGTGGTTGAAATAAACACTAAATGAAAGGAGAACCCATGCATTACCTTAAGCATTGTATTAAACGGTCGCACCGGGTGTTCAAGTGTTATAGCATGGTTCCGTGAACAGTTTTACACGAGCACTTCTTTCCTACAGTAACGTACCTGCACGACTTTTTTTGGAGGCCTTGCAATGTAGAGCCGACCACATGCAGACGTTTAGGGGAAAGGCTATGGGACCCGCTCCTCCCCCCCCCCCCCCCACTCGCAGAAACAAAAGGGAAAAGGGAGAGGATCCTAGGTAGAAAAAAGAGAAAGGAGAAAAGAGGAAAGAGGAAAAAATAAGATTTTCTAAAAACGTATTTAAAGTATAACTGTCCGTTGGGGTCGGGTGGAGTTTTAAGTAAAACGCACAACGTTGAAAATCCTGATTAACTTTGGTCACTGGCGGAAACCTCACTTCAAAGCATATATAAGAAATTACGGTTGCCTTGGAATTATTGGAAAAGAAAGGAGGAGATCAGCATTAAAAGGATTTTGTCAACAGAGACTTAACAATAGGATCAAAGAGACCTGTCTATCAAATGGCAGTGCCTGAATAGATTTAAATCATTTTCAAATACATATTTTCTGACAGATTTGGTCGTTGTATCTCCTTCTTAACACCTCTCCGTTAAGAACTGCATTCTTATAATGTGTGACCGATGAAGACTTTCAACTCGAGTGTCAGAAGCCTGATGTGGGGTGCATGATATGTATGGGTCCTGTAAGAAGATTTCCTCAGGTATTACATGACGTTTGGAGTTATTCTGGACCATTTCTAGAGGAAGTCCTCCATCCTCCGTGTGTAAATTGAACTCTGATTAAATGTTTTGACTGACGATGATTGCAATTCGGTTTTGACCAAAAATCCTCCTTGTTTGCAATTTGCAAAAATGCTGCTGGAGCAGTAAGCGGTCCCCTTTGCCAGCATGCCTCCCAGTTTCCACCTCAGTATTAGGGTCTATGACAACGGGCTCGGAGAGGTCCAGGGACGAACCCTGAATCTCTGTAGGGTACTTACAAAATTTTGGTCATTAAAATGAAACTTGTTTACTATGACTTACGGTCGGTTAAGTGTCTGTGGAGTTGGTAGTTGGAAAGAATATGCATTGTAAGAGGGGTTGCCATGGTTTTAAAAACAGTTTTTGGAACTATTAGACGACAATTTAATTACACCAGTCTGTTCGTGTAAATCATGAAAAAATATGGATTTATTTTCCAGTGAAGATTTATACATTCCAATGAAGAACGTCTCTTTTAAGTACGACTGTTTAAACGTTAAAGCAATTGGTCTTGGTGAGGTAAGCTTAACTATCCAAAATCAATCGATTTTAAAGATTAAACTTTGGCCTGTGAGGATGTGGATCTGTATGTATTAACCGAGAAAAATGCCACTAAAATAATCTGCAACTTATTGGGGTATGTATGTTGTCCTCTTCTATCAAAATTTAGAAGACATGACTTGCTTAGGAAATAAAGCATTGTAGTCTATTTAAGCATTATTTTCTTCTTATATGATTTACGAATCAACCACGCCATTGGCCTTATTTAATTGTTTTCATAGAGGTCCTTTAAAATTATTTACGACGCAAAATATATGTTAGTCACAACAATAGTCTCTTTTGCGAAATTAGACTCTGTTGCTCCAACAGTGTCCAAGAGACTCGATCTTTTAGAGTCGCGGACTATTTTCAACGGAGGACAAAAGGTGCGGGTGTTTCTGCTACTCCTTTGATGTGTTTTTCAGGAACTCAAGTGATTATTGCCCAACTGCCTGTTCCATCATGGGCCCAAAATTTGGGTGAACACGAAGAATGAAAAGTATGCAAGGTTTTCATTGCCATTTAATTTCTTATCCCTGAGTCTACTTACCGTAGCCTATCGTTTACAATTTTTTTTTTTTCAAAATGTGGCCTATTGTAGGCTGATTAAATGCAAATGGATACACGACAGCAATAATTTTCAGTTGTAATATCAGAAAATTAGTTAGTTAGATGAGGTTTAACGTCCCAGTTTCCAACCAATTGGTTCAAGTCGAGACGACCACGGCCTTTTTTCCAGTTGTCGCTCACTGGCTTGTTTTCCCTACTCCATTGCTTATGCTGAGCACCAAGCACAAAAGGCAGTAGGTTCCATTTTTAAAGTCTTTGGTATGGCATCACGCACAACGGCAGTAGGTTCCATTTTAGAAGACCTTAGTGGTAGGCCTATATCAGCCCAACGAGATAAAAGAACGGTTGACAATGGAAGGTGGCGCAGAAATGGCATGGATATACATGATTTGGGCAGAATGAAGACTATGCAAACAAAATACAGCTGGAAAGAAAGATCTCAAAAGAAATTGCAGCACGCAATCGCTCAGCCGTGGCAGGAGCCACGTCCAAAAGTTCGATTGTTTTCTGGCCCGGCTTTGTGTTCTTAATTTTGAAAGGAAATAGAACGCAAAGTAGGCCGTGGTACATTTTGTGTTTGTACCGACACTTCAGACTAAGGCTTCTAATTGGAAAGGAACTGAAATATGGCATTATTGAGTGTCTTGATCTAACAATCCGTGCACGGTTTATTGAAAATATTTTGATCGCTCAGCCGTATCAGGACTCAGGTGCAAGTTTGATTGTTATCTGGCCCAGCTTTTGTGTGGTCTTGAAAGGAAATAGAACGCAAATTAGGCCGTGGTACATTTTGAGTTTGTAACGACACTTCAGACTAAGGCTTCTAATAGGAAAAAAATCATGAAATATGGCGCGGCATTATCGAGGCTTTAGTGTCTTGATCTAACTCTCCCTGCATGTTTATCGAAAATATTTTGATAGGATCGGTACTTGACATTTACTTTTCAAATTTGTTATGTATCTCACGAGGGTTTTTTTTTTTTGCTTGCACCCAAAGCCCCTAGTGACGCTAACATATTTTAGGCTTACATTCCTAGACTAGCTGACATGCGTCCGTATGAAGTGATTATTTATGCTTCTAGCCTATTGATGTAATGCGTTTACATTAACTTTCACAATAAAAAGGGGAAAAAATCAAATCATTAAAAATGTCATTCTGGTAAACCAAATACCCATCATGAAGATAACCAGTCGTACCTTCTTTTTTAGGTGCAATCTTTTGTTAGAGACACGATCGTTTAGAGGCGCGGACTATTTTCAACGGAGGACAAGAGGTGCGGGTGTTCTGCCACTCCTTTGATGTGTTTTCCAGGCATTCAAGTGATTATTGCCAAACTGCCTGTTTCATTATGAGTCCAAAGTTTGGATGAACACGAGGAATTAAAACTATGCAAGGTTTTCATTGCCATTTAATTTCTAATCCCTGAGTCTACTTACCGTAGCCTATCGTTTACAATTTTTTTTCAAAATGTGCATGGCCTATTGCAGACTGATTAAATGCAAATGGATACAAGACAGCAATAATTTTCAGTTGTAATATCAGAAAGATTCAACAAGCCCTTATCGCTCTTAGACCACATAGTAGGCCGGAAATCCTCTCGACCCATATTTAGACCTTTGCAGCAGGCCTTTATTAGCCCAACGAGATAAAAGAACGGTTGACATTGGAAGGTGGTGCAAAAGTGGCATGCATTTAGAGTTTGTACAGAGTGACGGGACACAATGAAGATTATGCAAACAAAATACAGCTGAAAGGAAGATCTCGAAAGAAATTGCATCACGCGCAATCGCTCAACCGTATCAGGAGCCATGTCCAAGTTCGAGTGTTATCTGGCCCGGCTTTTGTGTGCTTGAAAGGAAATAGAACGTAAATTAGGCCGTCAGGTTGTACATTTTGTGTTTGTAACGACACTTCAGACTAAGGCTTCTACAGTAATTGAAAAGGAATTGACATATGGCATTATTGAGGCTATATATGTCTTGCTCTAACCATGGAAGTTCTATTTCCGAGGTAGTACTTCCATGATCTAATACTCCCTGCATATTTATTGAAAATATTTTGATTATGGAAGTGCTACCTCCGAGGTAGTACTATCATATTTTGATAGGATCGGTACTTGACGTTTACTTTTCAAATTTTTTTATGTAGCTCACGAGGTCTTTTTTTGCTTGCACCCAAAGCCCCTATAGTGAAGGTGACATGTTTAAGGCTTACATTCCGAGACTAGCTGCAATGCGTCCGTATGAAGTGATTATTTATGCTTCTAGCGTACTGATGCATTGCGTTTATGTTAACTTTCAAAATAAAAAGGGGAATAAATCAAATCATTGAGAATGTCATTCTGGTGCCCCAGATACCCATCATGAAGTTAACCAGTCCTACGTTCTTTTTAAGGTGCAATCTTCTGTTACCTGTTACTACAGAAGGGATCAAGGGACAACTTTATCCTTTGAAGGGGATGACTCAGTCCATTATAAAGAACTGAATTACAATAGTCTGAACGTTGTAAACTAAACTTTAGATCTGAACTGTGTCTTTGTAAGAAATCAAAAGAAAGCAACAGATATTAACCATTTCAATAAATTATGGAAAACTGTTTTACAGCTGTAGGCTGGAATTGTTATTAGTGAGATTTTTAGCTAGCCTTAATACCGTTTGTCATAAAAAACGAAATTCTCTGACTATTTTCCTGTCACCTTTCTCTTTGATGTTGTTTTCAGCTGTCATGAAGAATGCCATCATTGTGACAGAAAGACTACCGTAATGATTCTTTGCAAATCCGTTTATTTTGAACGAATTTGATAAAGACCAATTATTGTATTTTGGTAGGTTATGTTTTTGTACTATGTTTGGTGCAGGACGCCAAATTTACTCTCACTGACTGTCACGTAGACGAAATAAATTATCTTATTTGACTTTTTTCAGTTACAGTCTCACTCCGTCTGACTAACAGACGACCGGGCTTGAGGAAGGAGGAGAGGGTGGAATATTTTGAGGGTTTCCCGGGGCTTTGGAACAATAATTTGACCCAAATTACCATACGGAAAGCGAATCGGAGGAATAGTATGCAGAATGGATGGGCGCGAAGCGCGCTGAAAAATTGCCTTTATTTCGACGCGATATAATATATATATATATATATATATATCTATATCTATATATATATATATATATATATACAATTTACAATTTACAATTTACAATTTACAATTTACAATTTACAATTTAGGATAGGTTGGAATAGTTTAGCTTAGTTGTACAGACTGTTTCGCCCGACAGCTCTTCAGCAACTAACTAGGTAGCATACTTCGAGGCAGGTAAGAAGGTTGGCTTTCCTGACGGTATGACAATAGAGAGATTACATTTATCCGTATTCAGAGAGGAGGAACTTTTTCTTGTGTCTACAGGTGGAGATGAGCTCAGATCTTGAATTTAGAAGAGTCGATTTATTGGAAGTTATGATGTAGTATTTTTCCCAGAGACAGAGATTGCATCGCTTTGTTCTAGGTGTGTAAGGCTGTGCGTGTCTTAGTATTCGCCAGGTGATTTTGTGAGGGATTTCTTCGTCTTTCAAGTGCCAAATGTATTTGCTTAGTTCGGTGTGATGCTTCTTTTCTTTATCCTTGAAGGTTGCTTTGTGTCCTGCATATCTTTCTTTGAAAGTCTTAGTTGCCAACCCTATGTATGTTTTTTCGTCGTTGGGGGTGAATATTTTTGCCTCGTATATGAGGTTCTTGGCTGTGCATTTGCCTGGGAGGGGGCACTGGTCCTTGCTTCTGCAGTTGCAGGTGTCTTGTATATCAGTTGATTGGTAGTTGATTATTTTGCTGTTATGTGCCTTGATCGTTCTTGCATGTTGTCAGTACAGCTGTAGCTTATCTTGAGAGTGTTTCTGTTGCAAATTTTGTGTAGCTCGTGACCTTTGGGAGAGTGGTGATTTACAAGTGCGAGAAATTTTTTGCCAATGTTAGTTTTCACGTGCCTGCTGTAAGGTGGGTTGAACCATGTAATTCGGCGTTTCCTTCGTGTTTCTTGATTTTTGGGCTTTTGTTGGTCAGTGTGCTTAGGTTTAAATGCTTAGTTGGCGTTGTGGCCGGCTTCATGCAAGGCCTTTTGGAATTCTTTTTTGGCATTGTTGAAAACCTCTTCGTTACTGGAGATGTTATTTAAACGGGTTTCTATGGACTGCGGTATTCTCTTGATGATGATGGGTGGGTGATTTGATTCAGTGTGGACGTACATGTGGGTATCTCCTGGTTTGGAATAGGGTTTATATTCTTTCTTAGGCAGGTCGAATGTGACATCAAGGAAGTCTGTGACGGTTGAATTGGCGGTGGCTGTGATTTGAAGGCCCAGTTGTTTGAATTTGTCGCAGAGCCTTTTCTTGGTTCTTTCAGCAATCGATGGGGGCTTACTTATTATTGCTAACCCGTCATCTCGATACAACCCTATATTTTCTTTAGGTATGAGGTTGCTGATCTCGGCAAGGAAGCATCACAATATGACCATTTTTCTTTTTACTTATGTATGAAGTAACAATGAATGAGCATATATGAAAAGTGCGCACGAAGGGCGCCGACAAAGCTGCGTATTTTTAAACCAACTTTACTTTTCCTTATTTTACATTGCAAAATTTCCCACTTTTTAACGTTTTAATCACCCTTTCGTCGGAAGGATAGTTCTAACCCCCCATATCCCCCTTCCCAATCTACAGGAATATATGCAATGCCCACTGAGTTTCCTACTCTGATAGATAGACCTAGGCTACACATGTGATCGTGTAATTCTGTACAATGTTATGTAGCCTATTTGCCACATTAAGCTTCTGTTACTTTCCAGAGGTAAAAGGATTCTGCACCTGATTTATGTCTAACGAAACGGTTGGCATGTTTTATTGTGCGTACAGGGGTTTTAGTAATATATACTGGTAGTGTTTCTCAGCAGATTTATATGAAATACCCGGAAAGTGGTACTGTCTAAACAGGACAAGCGGTGGACACCGTGGGCTAAAAGATTATTCAATTACTTTTCAGGTGATTCTGAATTTATATTTATGATTAACCTCGCCGGCCGGATGAAATGGTCTCCCGGGACGGAGGATCCCCACCCCTGATCTAAACAATCTTTATTTTAAAATATCGGGGATTTACGTAGATCGATATCATAAAAAAGTTTGCTTTGAAAATTTTGGGGGTGGGGGGGGGGTGGGCAACTGCCACTGCTGCGTACGGCCATATCCCCCTCCATCCAGCTAAGAATAGCTTTACTTTCTCAGAGACAACCAATAGCAACATTCTGAAACCATTACCCAAATTCCCTAGACCCCCCTGCTGAATTACATTGCTCTTCCTCTTGTACTACATTTTTGGAATTGTCGGAAATAAAATTAAGCTTTACTAAATTTAAGTTTAACAAGTTTGAATAATACAATAAGGTCATAAACATAGCATATGGGGCTAGAAATTAACCCTTTTTAAAAAATATAGCACCAAAGAACTATACCGTACAGTTCGGATCCTGCAATCTATTACCCAAGAGGGAAATTCCGTGAGTCCATTTTAATATGACCTTTGCAGACTAGTGTATACGACAATCACTATAGATCGAGCTAAATTTACTGTCATATTTGGCAACATGCCCCATATTTATTGAAAAAGGGAGTTGCTCAGTTGCCATTCTGATTAAACAAGGCCAAAGTTAGACAAATATATAGAAAGATAACTAATAGAAAAGTCTAGAAAATTTATATTGCACGTACCAAACAGTACATATAGGCCTACCAGTTTACGTTCAATGTCTTTTGACTAAATATAAACACCATGTAGGCTAATGCAGACACAACACTAGTGGGTGTCCGTTTTAAAACAAACAGCGAATAACCCTTTAGTTGAAGACATTACATTAGAACACATTTCGCATTGTAGGGTAGCATAGTATCCTAATACTTTAATGTTAGTATACTTTGTCAGGTGGAAATTCCTGCTTCCTATATCCAGTTATCATAAGCGTACGAGGCTGGGCGGGGGGGGGGGGGGGATATGCCCTCCCAATTTGGGCAAAACAGTGGATCCATTCCGGGCAACTGAGACAGCCAAGAAAATAATTTACGCCCAAGTTGCGGGCCAAAATTCGGGCAACTTGGGACAAAATTCGGGCAATTAAACTTGGTCCAAAATTCTAAATTCGGGCAAAAATTATCCCTGCCCCAGAAATATTGACCCCGTACGCCTTGTATGCCAGTTGTATCTAAAACTGTTAGGTAACTTTGACCAACGACCCAAAAGGGAGACATTTGACCCTAAGAATGGTGTAAATAAGCCAACGGTATTCCGCCGTAGTTTTTTAATCATATACTGTATACTGCACGTGGGACACAGTCCTAAGTGCAAATGTCGCAGTTATTTGCCAGAGTGCATAAATTTTGTTAAAGAATTAAAGAAGGACCTCGCGTTGTACTTTCACAGGGCTGTCCAAGGATTTCTAGTTTACTCTCATGTCTGTTCACATGCAGTGAGACAGGGGCGTAACCAGGAATTTGTCAAGGGATCGAGGCAAAGCCTATAGACAGACTCTCAGCGCTTCGCGCCACCATGGGTTGGCGCACAGCGTAAGAAAAATATTTGCCCAAAATGCCTCCCAGGCAGCGGCGTAGCTATGGGGGGGGGGCCTGGGGGACCTAGGCCCCCCAGATATTCGTCAGGCCCCCTCAGATTTTTGTGTCCTAATAAAATGTGTAAGAATTAAGAAAACATAAATGTTTGAAAGGAAATAAAGTTTGAAGTATTTCCTTCAAAAAATAAATAAAATGTGTAAGAATTAAGAAAAAGTAAATGTATGAAAAACACATTTTGCAAACGTATGAAATCAACTTATAACTTTAAAATGCCTACTTTCACTAAATTAGGTATATAATGTGCACTGTCGTTTAGTTCGCATATAACTCACTTGGTTGGTGAAACGAACGTCCCGACGACAAATTCGGATGTGACATTGTCAGGTTTAGACCCTTTCTGCCTTTCGGATGGCTGTTTGATTTACTGAAAACATGGCAACCATACACTGAAGACCATTCTTACACGACCATTCCTATACGGTATCATACACAAAATATGCCGTACGGTAAGGTACTGCGTTCGAATAATTCTTCTATCCTTAACAAGTATGTCGGGTCTCTCTCCTTGCCCATGACAAGTGCACTGTAGAACGATTGTTTTCGAGAAGTCCGCTTTTTAGTAGTTCGCACTGGCGTCACGGTCCGGACGGATTTGTAAATACCAACAAGGTCCGGATTTCATGTGTTTCCCACATGATCCCTACTTCTGCTCTGCGGGTTAAATAGTTTGAAAGATTTACTGGTGGTATTATAGGTCTGACCAAGTAATATACCGATGACTTGAGTCCGTGAACAAATACAGCACCATTTTGCATCTAGATACGATTGAAAACCGGAAAAATTTCCAAAGGGAAGGGCACACCCTTAGACCCCCACGTCAGGACAGTGATCTATGTCCTTCTTGCTAGAAAATAAATACGGTAACCCTAGGATGGAGACAAATGGTATGATCTAGGGGACATGTAATTGAGAAGTGGACATGTAGCCTATGGATAGGGTGATGGACAAATGTAACAGAGATATACTAGAAGGTGAATATGGGAGAATTGCAGGCAGAATAAATGAAAAGGGATGCATACTTCAGTATGATTCTTGTATTATCTCAGTTCATATGATATCCACGGCCGTACACAACGGGGGGCGGGCAATTACCCCCAGAAATTTTCAAAGTGCACAGTTTCCAACTTTGAGAATATACAGAGAAAACGCAGTCTGTAAAATATAAGAAAAAGCTGTGAGCGTAATGATAGAACTTAAACAATTTCAAATAGGCAGATCAATATTTTCATGCCTATATCTGTACTCATCACCAATCATTTACAGCTCTATTAGGATGTATTTCTAGCCTACTTTTCTAAAATTCCCACGCTACGCGCGATTATGCATAGCTACAATGTTGCTGTTGTTGCTATAGGTAGCTTCAATCATCAATGGCTTAAAAACGTTTTTAAACCGTGCCAGTTTAGTCATAAAAACGTTTTATAACTAGTAACACTCCCTCCCCTCCCTTAGACCCTCTCTCACAACGGAGTTCAATGGCTGAGGTCATGCTTCACATCATAGGCCTATCCACCACGCTCTCAAAAATGACTTTTGTCGCACTTAGTCACAACTACTTTTCGTTTTCCTTTTAAAGCTGAAATCCCTCAAATATTGCACCATTTGCTATCTATACGTCCTCCTGAAATTACAAATTTTCGCCAAGGGGGAGGGAGACACCCGTTCCCTTTAGTCCCCTCCCCCAGGCCACAGATCAGTAATGCCCACTTTTTGCCCCCTAGCAAAAAAGTGTATGTGCGGCCTTGTGTATTACCATTTTTCATGGATTGATTTTATCCCATTATTTGAGAAATGGCAGACATGAGATTCGAATTTCAAGGCTGGGTACATGCAGCTTAAAACACGTGGGAAGTGCCGTTTCCGGCCATCTGGAGGGTTTGTAAAGCCAAAAATTTTCTTGCACGCTCCGCGCCGACTCATGGTGGCGCTCCGCTATGAAAGTCTTGACAAGCCTGACCCTCGAGGGTGCCGCCCCCCCCCTTTGTTACCTAGGTCCCCCTAAAAATTTCATCCTAGCTACGCCCCTGCTCCCAGGTCACTGGAAATGACACTTCCCAGGCCTATTTACCGCATATAAATAGGGAAAACACGAGCAATATTGTAAAAATAAACATTAAAAAATACCAACAATATGCTCAAGGGGGAGGCTTCCCCCTTCACCCCCCCCCCCCTTGACTAAGCGCCTGCAGTGACACATAAAAATTAAAGAATGCACCAAAAGAGAAGCAAGTTTCTCTGTACGGCCATTTCGGTAGGCCATATAATCCGTTTACCAGAAGACAAACTGTCAAGCCTCTTTTAATAAGCAGGGGTAAGAGTGGTTTCTCCTTTTTGTGCAAGTAGGTCCTACATGAACAAAGAAGAACGTAGAATGGAGAAGCACATGCATGACCACTATTTATAGCCCGAGGAGCAGAAAAGTTTTAAAAGAGCCTTAGGTAATCATTGCGGAGTCCCCTGGCCATATGACAGGGGGACGGCGGACTGGCTCCACGGGTATTTGGGCGACGGATGCCCGAGAGGGGCCGTATGTTCAGTAGACCGGTGTGCGCCGGTGTGGTCGACGGAAAATGGGCTAGAATCTAATGAGATCTGGTCTCAGCTTGCAAAAGGAAGTCACTTTGCCTACGGTTCTATTCTGGGTCCAATTCTTTTCTTGAAAGCTCCGACAGGGTGGTAAATGATGAGAAGGATTTTTATCTCCTGCAAAAAGGACTTGCATGGTTTCAGCTTTGTCAAATGTCTTACAATACTGATAAAGGCAAAGAAGTGTTCACTTTGGTTCTTAAAATTGGATTTATGATTATATAACGTATGGAATTATTTTGTATACCTTGTCATTGGAGGAAGATCCGGGATGTCATTTATTTGTCATTTCAGGCGATTTAAAGCCCATAGGCAGTGTACAGAAGAGTGGCTGCTAGATGGGGCTAACAGGGTGTTGGAATTAATCAAGAGGAATTTAGTAGTTTTAGTGAAGAGATTGTGCTGAAATTGTATAATCAGTTGGTTATACACCCCATCTTCATTATATGCTTCCACCCTTACAAAAAAAGTGTGACATGCCACATGTGAACACACGTAATCACGTGTGGCAGAGCATACGAAAATACATAAGGAAAAAAGTGTGGTTATGCGTGGTGACGCATGTGGTATTGGAACCAATCTGACACACAGGACCACGCTTTTCCCTGCATGATTGTCACACCTTGAAATCTGGGTCAAAGTGGGGAAAGCTGTGCCAAGTTGACACATGTGGCAAAGCAGGGCAAAGTATGGCAA
The DNA here is from genome assembly GCA_029531755.1 of Holothuria leucospilota. NCBI lineage: Eukaryota > Metazoa > Echinodermata > Holothuroidea > Aspidochirotida > Holothuriidae > Holothuria > Holothuria leucospilota. The sequence goes on along the minus strand of CM055972.1, from coordinate 37,765,086 downwards.
ACAAGGCCAGTGAACGAAATCGAACTACTGAATTTAATTTACTCAGCACCACACATAACCACACTTTACTTACTTTACCCCAGTTTGCCTGCTGTTAAATGTGTCAAAGCGTGATTTTCGGTTTTCCACACATTGCCTCGTGCCCAAACTGTGAAAACGCTGGTCAATGCATGGCACTTTGGAATAGTGTGTCAACTGTTTATTAATTACACACATTGTCACGCAAAAATTCACAGAAATTTCACGCCTCTCCACACCCCGCCATAGTTTTGCACAGTTCAACACAATATTTCACGTGTGGTATTGGAACTTTTGCCACACAATTTTTTTTGTAAGGGCAGGCTTGGAGTCTGTTGTAACAAGAGCTGAGGAGGGCCACTCGGCTGATTATTACTGGAGTAAGTAATTTCCCTTACCGTCATCATATAGGCCTTAGGCTCAGACATCCCGGACTTAATTACTACCCTTTAGTTACTTCAGAGGCTTTAATGAAGCTCTGGAATGAAGAGGCTGTTGACCAACTGCGCGGATGTTTTGAGTGTACAGACTGGACTGTATTTGATGATCAAAACATACATGACACCACAATAACTGTTACAGAATATATAAAGTTCTGTGTTGATACGATAATCCCTGAGAGATCATTACGTCTTTTTCCAAATAGTAAACCCTGTGTATCTGAAAAGCTTAAATCCCTAGTGTACGAAAAGAAAGCTGCGTTCTTAAGTGGGGATCAGGATCTTGTTAAAGAAAAGCAACTAGAGATAAAAAAGGAAGTGAAGAGATGTAAAAAAGAGCACGGAAAGAAATTGGAAGATAAATTTGAGGAGGGTAATTCCAAAGCAGCTGCAGTGATGCAGAGTATAACTGGTCATAAAGGCAAAAATAAATGTGGAACAATTAGAAATGGAAAAAAACTGGTTTAATGACCTGAATGAGTTTTATTGCAGGTTCGATGTTAAAAGTGACGAACTGGCTAATACTGTAATTGAAAACAAATTGCGTACCACCACTACCTCTGCCAACACTGCTGACAGAGTTATTGTAAATGAATCTGATGTGAGGAAGCTTTTTGCCAATGTTAAGATAGGTAAGGCGACCGGCCCAGACGGTGTCACAGATATGTTAATTAAAACTTGTAGCTCTCAGTTAGCGCCAGTGTTTACGCCTATCTTCCAAAGAACACTTGACGAGGGTGTTATTCCAGAGATATGGAAAACCCCAATCATAACCCCAGTTCCCAAAACAAAAGTGGTTTCAGTTTTGAATGACTACCGTCCAATATCTCTCACATCGAATGTCATGAAATGTCTAGAAAGGGTGGTCCTTAAACTCCTTGCTGAAAAGGGTGTTAGTATGGATAAAAATCAATTTGCCTATCAAAGCAAAAGGGGGGGGGGGTTGATGACGCCATACTTGTTTACTTACATGAGGTTCTGAAGCATTTAGGTCAACCTAAAACATCTGTGAGGTCACTCTTTATTGACTTTTCTAGTGCTTTTAACACTATTAAACCAAGTATACTGGTACAAAAAAAAAGCTATTAAATATGCAAGTCAACAATAACATCGTACTCTGGGTCCTAAATTATCTGTGTTGTAGACCTCAGGTGGTTAGAATGGGTGACTTCGAATCTGATCAGTGTGTCATTAGTACGGGAGCCCCCCAAGGTTGTGTCCTCTCCCCAGTATTGTTCTGTTTGTACACAAATGATTGCCAAAAATTGAGTGACAAATGCAACATTATCAAATATGCTGATGATACTGTCCTTACTGGTTTCATTTATGGTAATGATGGTTCTGCCTACATAAGTGAAGTACAGCACTTTGTCGGCTGGTGTAAGGTAAATAGTCTGGTGTTAAACGTAGATAAAACTAAAGAACTAGTGTTTGATTTTAGTAAAGGCAATAACACGCATGATCATGTCATAATCAATGGGAAAGCTGTTGAGAGGGTAGAAAATTATAAGTATTTGGGAACTTATATTGACAATAAACTCAACTGGAATGTTCACACAAAATTTGTTAAGGGTAAAGCCTGCCAACGACTTTATTTCCTCAGGAAATTGAAACAATGCAAAGTTGATGTTACGATAATGAAACTGTTTTACCAGTCCGTAATTCAAAGTGTCCTGACGTTCAGCATTATCTGCTTCTTTGGTAGTATGCCGAAGAAGCACCGAGATGAGCTAGAACGTGTTCGCAAGTCAGCTGAACGCTGTATTGGTTCAAGCCTTCCATCACTCTCACTCATATACGAAGAATGCCTTATCAGGAAACTAGATAGCATAAGAAAAGACGACACACCCCTTTCACAGTTTAGTCTCTTTTAATAGATCTGGTTTTAGATTACAGGTGCCTCTTACCAAAACATCAAGGTTTCGGAATTCTTTCCTTCCCGAGGTATTACATCTTTTCAATTCTAATGTGAAGCGATCTGTCCACAGTGTAAATCTTTGATCTTACTTTCGCTTTTATTTTATTTTACTTTTATTTCTATTTAGCACTTTTAGTTGTGTATATCTTTGCTTTTATGTTTTTTTTTAACTGTTTTGTTTCTAATTGTGTACCGTTTACCTTTGCTTTTGTTTTTAACTGTTTGTCCTATTTATGTGTATCTTCGTTTTTATGTTTTTATTGTTTTGTATCTTTTACACACACTGTCGACGGAATATCATTTTCCGTTTTACTGAAATGGACAATAAACAGTTATCTATCTATCTTTAGGAGGTACACACTTCAGATTTACAAGTTCCTTTCTGTGAGGGATTCTCTGTTAACTTGTACCTATACTTAAAGGGGATATATAACACCCTGGTTTGGGGGATGTCATATGGCACCCCAAACCAGGCAGTTGCTATAGCAACTCCCCAGTAGCGTAGCCAGGGGGCAGGGGGGCAGAGTGCCCCCGGGCGAAAAATCGAAGAAAAATCGGGACGACGGAAAATGAAGAAAAAAGGGAAGGAAGAAGAGGGAAGGGAAGGAGGGAGAGAAAAAGAAAAATGAAAAAAGGAGAAAAATGGAAGAAAATTAAAATAACAAAAAAGCGGAGAGAGAAGAGGGAGAGAGAAAGACCGAGCGAACAGAGAAAAGAACAGGGGAGAGAGGGACAAGGCAGGGCAAGAGAATGGGGCTGGTGCGGATGGAAGACAGGAGATTGGAATGCATTTGTAGACAACGTTTATTGCAATATTTTCAAAGCCCGTAACCAAAACACTTTTTGAAACTTAAAACATATTCTGTCGGGAAAAAAAGCTACATAGGGCTCTTCAGTATCATTGTATACTAAAAGAGTTCATCGTTCATGTGGTATTCTGGAATTTGTCGGTAAATTCTGCGCCAGTCGGCAAAATGAAGGAAATGTGAGGAAAAGAAAGAGGAAAAGATGTGAAAAAAGAGGACAATTTCTGCAATAAGAACCCAAAATTTTCGGCCCGCTACGCGCGCTGTAATGTCACTCCAATAGTTCAATAGTTCAATGTCACTTCAATAGTTCCATTCCACTTTAAGCTAGATAGCATAAGTACTGTCAACCTTACCAAGTAACATGTATTCAGGGTATACACAGGTTATGTAGAGGTCGTAAATTTCATCCCATATCGCAAGGCCTAGTTGCCGTTCTTTAGTGTGTGTCATGCGGTATACGGTCAGTTGGTGAGTAACTCACGGAGCAACGTTTTGGCTATGTTTCGTCGGGCAGTCCAGGTGGTTTCGACACAACGCACAGGGGCGCAAATTCCGGGGGGGGGGAAGGGTGGCCTTGGCCCCCTCAAGTGAAAAAGTGGGGGGCCAAACCCTAATTAAGCCCCCCCTCCCAAAAAAATGTGAATAGCAAAACTCATTTTTTTTTCGCCGCTTGGTCACTTTTGACATCCCTTTGATAACAACACATGACAACAATACAATTATAGGCTATAACTGACATAGTATTTGAATGTCTGTTGACCAAGGCCGTATGGAATATCATCTGAAGCTGAAACACGGCTCAGACGAATCAATTTTCAGTCGAAAACACTTAAGACATGTCTTAGTTATACCTTCACTTCGTTTCCTAATCTAGGTCAGAGAGATCTATCTTTGCATTTTGTGCCCCGGTTCGTGAAGCACATCAGTAGTATTAATTAACTTTGTGCCCTAACTAACCCTTTTGACAAGTGTAAATGTTCTAAATCCCAGGAGCCTTTACACTAAAAAACTTCCGTTCGAAATAATCTTTCTGCAGCTTCTGAAATACTAAAACCCAGGAGCTTCCGGGGGCTTCGCCCCCTGGATCCTACCCACGAGGGCTTCGCGCTTCGCGCTCGCGGTGCACGCTACGCGTGCACAGTTTCAAATCCACGCGTACACCATATTCGTTTTCGCCCCCCCCACTCTCAAACAGAGATTTGCGCCCCTGACAACGTATGTTGTCCCCGATACACTCTACAACCCCTACAGTTGTTACGTTTTTCTTTTTGTTCTTAATGATAACATGTTTTTGTGTCAGCCTACCAAAAATTTTGGCCCGCTTTGCAATTTCACAATTCACACTTAAAATAACACTGCGCAACTCGGCTGACATATTAAGTGATATAATGCAAAATATACACTGCAATGGCATGGGATAGTTAGGCTCCTTCATATCCCCTTTTCACCACCTCCTCGACATAGGGCTGTCGGAACTTAGGGTCGCTGGCATGACCCGGCCTCCTCTCGGGAAAATTCTGTCGCCATGGTCGGTTTACTTATTTTAGCTTTCAAAAGGGTCATTTCTGCGATAAAACCTCAAATTTTCGGTATGCTTTGCCCACTCTTCCTCAGTTTCGTTAGGCTAATAGCTAAATATGGGACAAACTCTTTCCATCTTTTCAAGTAACTTAATAAGTAGAATTTATCGTTTTATGTAAATGCCGGCAGTGGCATACGCAGGGGGTCCATTGGGCCATGGCCCCCTCTCACAGATGCCGATTTTTTCTTCCTTAAAATACGTAATTTTACTTCAAATTTTACTTCAAAAGGTAGCATATGTGGCACCAGATTGCATGTAAGGACACCTATTTTTTCAAAAATTTCCAAAGGGGAGGGGGACCCTTAGACCCCTCCCCCAGGCTGGGATATCGCACAACATACTGCATAGCCCCCCCCCCCTTCCTTGACAGTAATCCTGGGTACGCCACTGAATGCTAGGAATTTCATCTCATTTCGCTAAACTAAGTTAATGTTCTCTTGAGTCTGTCTTTCGGTACCGCTGGTGACTCGAGGAGGGAAGTACAATGTAAGTTGTGCCCGATAGGGCCCTACTGCCTGGACAATTGACCTATTTAAGGTTTAAATAAGTACAGATTCTTTTTAGTGTAAGCTTACCCAAAACTTTCGCGCGCTTTGCAATTTCACAGTTTAGATTTCGGGAAAAACCCTAAATCGGGCGGAACTATTTTCCTCTAGTATATACACAATTTTAACATGTGTACATGGTATAGTACACAGATTTTCTTCACATCTCCCCTCACCAACTCCTCGACGGCATCGGGTCTGTCGAGGCTCCGGGTTGTCCCCCCCCCCCCCGGTTGGGCAAATCCTGGCGCCACCCCTGCCGGACCACTATAGGTTGGACTAACGGTTATCAGCTCTAACTGCATCGCTTATCAACACTTTCAGTGGGCATTTTTTTCTTCTCAGTCGGCAAATACGGCACCCCCCCCCCATGGTAAATGCTCTGGCGACGCCCCTGCCCTTCAGACACGTACGTCTGCTGGGTTAGTTGGAGGTCAGCCAGGCTGATGGGGAAATCCCGTGAATTCCTTACCGGGTCCTGTCCTAGTGCCCCGTAAGGCAATGGATGTGCGTATGGGTGCATCTAAGCTGTGTAAGCCATGATAAGGGCATGGGTGTATCTAAGCTGTGTAAGCCATGACATGGGCTTGGGTGCACTCACAGACACCTCCTTAGCGGGTACATGGGCAGCCGGTGAGACCTCCGCTCTCGCACGTCTTTCCTAGCTCACGCGCGGCTCGTAACTGGCGTAGCTGCCCGAAAATTCGGCCACTGCAATGAGAAGTCTCGCGCGGCTGCACGTGCCTGCCTTGGCAAGCAGCCCGCCCTCCAGAACGTACGTCTGCTGGGTTAGTTGGGAGGTGTGTCCAATTTTGTTTTCTTAATATCTCCAAAACGGTAAAGCCGATTTTCTTCAAATTTGGTGGGAAGGTGCCCTAGGTAAAATCCCAGTTCTACATCGACTCCCGGAAGTAAAGGTCAAAGGTCAAAGGTCAAATTATGTGAAAATCCCTTTTTGGTTTCGATGATAAGAGAAACCTATGCATTCATGATGGCGTGTGTGTGTATGTATGTGTGTATGTGCGTGTGTGTGTGTGCGTATGTAAAAGATGTAAATCGGGGACATGAGCGTTTTTTTCCCCGGGCAAGTGTGGATACACCTGCAAGTGGGGATATCCCCAATTCCCGAATGCAAAATTTGCCATGAAATTGGATTTTGCACCTTCCAAAGATGTGTCTCAGTAAGTTTGAGCATTTTTGGCGTTTTCCCCATTTTACATGTTGTAAACCTATCAGTAGCACACACATCATGGGTTGGTGCATGAGTGTGTGTGTATGCGTGTAGTGCATGTAAATCGGGGACATGAGCGTTTTCTCCCCTAGTCAAGTGTGGATACACCCCAAGTGGGGATATCCACATTTTCACTGTTAAAAACGTGTGTCCCCGATTGACGCCAAAAACATGTATGTGTGGGTGTGTATGTGTGTGTGTTTGTGACACTTTGCTCGTTAACACGATATCTCAAGAAGGGAAACTCTGACAGTTCTCAAACTTGGTACATAGATGCCCCATATTAAGAGGAAGAACCCTATCGTTTTTGGTGGGGGTCAAAGGTCACCTGGGGTCACCGGGGGTCAAACTCTGAAAACCTTTTTAACACAATATCTTGAGGTAGGAAGCTTGGATGAATTTCATACTTTGTATGTAGATGCGTTATGGTATGAGGAAGAACCCTATCATTTTTGGTGGAGGTGAAAGGTCATCTGGGGTCACCGGGGGTCATACCCTGAAAACTTTGTTAACACGATATCTCAAGAAGGGAAGCTCTGACAGTACTCAATCTTGGTACATAGATGCCCCATATTAAAAGAAAGAACCCTATTGTTTATTGTGGGGGTCAAAGGTCACCTGGGGTCACCGGGGGTCAAACTCTGAAAGCCTTGTTAACACAATATCTTGAGGTAGGAAGCTTGGATGAATTTCATACTTTGTATGTAGATGCGTTATGGTATGAGGAAGAACCCTATCATTTGTGGTGGAGGTGAAAGGTCATCTGGGGTCACCGGGGTCAAACCTTGAAAACTTCGTTAACACGATATCTCAAGAAGGGAAACTCTGACAGTTCTCAAACTTGGTACATAGATGCCACATATTGAGAGGAAGAACCCTATTGTTTTTGGTGGGGGTCAAATGTCACCTGGGGTCACCGGGCGTCAAACTCTGAAAACCTTGTTAACACAATATCTTGTGGTAGGAAGCTTGGATGAATTTCATACTTTTTATGTAGATGCGTTATGGTATGAGGAAGAACCCTATCATTTTTGGTGGAGGTGAAAGGTCATCTGGGGTCACCCTTGGTCATACCCTGAAAACTTTGTTAACACAATATCTCAAGAAGGGAAACTCTGACAGTTCTCAAACCTGGTACATAGATGCCCCATATTAAGAGAAAGAACCCTATTGTTTTTTGGTGGGGGTCAAAGGTCACCTGGGGTCACTGGAGGTCAAACTCTGAAAAACTTGTTAACACAATATCTTGTGGTAGGAAGCTTGGATGAACTTCATACTTTATATGTAGATGCATTATGGTATGAGGAAGAATCCTATTATTTTTGGTGGAGGTGAAAGGTCATCTGGGGTCACCAGGGGGCATACCCTGAAAACTTTGTTAACATGATATCTCAAGAAGGGAAGCTCTGACAGTACTCAAACTTGGTACATAGATGCCCTATATTAAGAGGAAGAACCATTTTGTTTTTCGCGGGGGTCAAAGGTCACCTGGGGTCACAGGGGGTCAAACTTTGAAAACCTTGTTAACACAATATCTCAAGGTAGGAAGCCTGGATGAATTTCATACTTTGTATGTAGATGCGTTATGGTAAGAGGAAGAACCCTATTGTTTTTGGTGGAGGTGAAAGGTCATCTGGGGTCACCGGGGATCAAACCCTGAAAATCTTGTTAACACAATATCTTGAGTTACAAAGCTTGGATGAATTTCATACTTTGTATGTAAATGGGTTATGGTAAGAGAAAAAGCCCTATTTCTTTTGGTGGAGGTCAAAGGTCATTTGGGGTCACCAGGGGTCAGACCTTGAAAACCTTGTTAACCTGCTATCTCCAGGTAGGAAGCTTAGATAAATTTCATACTTTGTTTGTAGCTGCCTTATAGGTAGAGAAAGAACCCTATTATTTTTGGTGGGTTCAAAGGCCATCTGGGGTCACCGGGGGTGAAACCCTGAAAACCTGGTTAACACAATATCTCAAGGTAGGAAGCTTGAATAAGTTTCATACTTTGTATGTAGATGTGTTATAGTAAGAGGAAGAATCCTATCATTTTTGGTGGAGGTCAAAGTTCATTTGGGGTCACTGGGGGTTAAACTCTGAAAAACTTGTTAACACGATATCTCCAGGTAGGAAGCTTAGATAGATTTCATACGTAGTATGTAGATGCATTATAGTGAGAAGATGAATCCTATTGTTTTTAGTGGAGGTCAAAGGTCATCTGGGGTCACCAGAGGTCAATGTCTGAAAACCTTGTCAAGACGATATCTCCAGGTAGGAAGCTTGAATAGATTTCATACTTGGTAAATTGATGTGTTATAGTGAGAAGATGTACCCCATTGTTTTTGGTGGAGTTGAAAGGTCATCTAGGGTCACCAGGGGTCAAACACTGAAAACCTTGTTAACACAGTTTCTCAAGGGAGAAAGCTTGGATAGATTTTATACTTAGTATGTGGACGTGTTATGGTGAAAAGATGGACCCTATTGTTTTTGGTGGAGGTCAAAGGTCATCTAGGGTCACCAGAAGTAAAAAAAGCAAAATTTCCCAAGAATTCCCAAGACTAAATAGGAATACAAAACTGTATTTTTCCAACATGTTAAAATAGCATTTGACCATTGACTGAAAGATATGGGACATCACATGGCTTTATATGGAATAGAACATATATCATCGAAACCTCAATGCATTTTTGCATTCTGGTTTTATAATAACTCCAAGAAAAAACATCCCATGAACATGAAACTTCACACATATAATAAAAGTGTCTGGCACTACAAAAATATGTAATTGCCATGGCAACAAAGGCCAAAAGCCACGTGATATTAACATTTTAAGCGAGAAAAGTGTTCCATGAATTCCTCCTTGTGGGCCGGGCCGATTCTTTTGAAATTTGGTGGGTAGGTATCCCAGAGTGTAAACTTGTGTCTGAGTGACTTTCGACAGAAAAGGTCAAAGGTCAGAGGTCAAATTCAATTTTTGGGAAAATTCACGGTTTTTTAGTATTTTAGTATAATTCCAGAAAAAAACATTCCACATACATGAAACTTCACACATAAAATGAACGTGTCTAATGCTACCAAAATATATGGTTGCCATGGTAACCAAGACCAAAGATCATTTTTGTGAGAAATCACACTTTTTTAGTTTTATTTTAGTGTTATTCCAGAAGGAAACGTTCCACATACATGAACCTTAACACAAATGATGAACCTGCCTAATACTACCATAATATATGATTGCCATGGCGACCGGGATCAAAGGTCACGTGAAATAAGGTCAAAGGTCAATTTTTGTGAAAAATCACTTTTTTTAGTATTTTAAGTATAACTCCGGAAGGGAACATTCCACATACATAATATACACATATACACATACATATATGATTACCATGGCAATCAAGGTCAAAGGTCTCGTGACAGGAAGTCAATGGTCAATTTTGGTAAAAATTCACATTTTTTAGTTTATTTAGTATTATTCCAAAAGCAAATATTCCATTAATATGAAACTGCACACGCCTGATAAACATATAAAGTACTACCAAAATACAAGATTGCCATAGCAACCAAGGTCAAAGGTCATGTGACAGAAGGTCAAATGTACATTTTCTTATTTTAAAAACTACTGGAAACGGCTGAGCCGATTTTTTTCAAACTTGGTGGGAAGGTACCCAAGGGTAAGAAAATATGTCTCACTAAGTTGGGAAGTAAAGGTCAAAGGTAAGAGGTAAAGAATAGCTGGTGTGCCTACACGTGGTAAACACACCGAATACATTTTTCTGTGTATGAATCTTAAATATACTTGACTCGAACTATACCTCGCATTAAAAAGCGAATGCACAAATTGCTTCCCCGTAGAAAGACACCAACGCTACCTTCACGAGACTGGTCACTGTGAATAGAGCCTCGCCGGTACGCGATGACTGCTTAACACTGATGATAGCAACGTACCGTAAGTGAACAGCACACATTGTATATGCGTTTGTTTTTAGTACTGGCTCTCCATTCCAATAATGTGTATGCTAACGCGCGCAATTATGCATATTGTCAGATAGTATTTAGTTCATGCTATCCTTTTCCAAGTAATTTACAAGTTACGCCACGCAGACTTGTTTATCTCACAAGATTTAGTTATTCCCACGTTTCTAGCACACCTGGTAGTCTTTCCGGTTTCCTGTCACGTGTTTTGGTGTACGTGACTACTTCCACGTCTTGTACCACGCCGGAAGGTCCCCATCCCATATTTTGTAGGTGTGGCCAATTTCACTTTCTGTGGCCTCCTCATTGGTCATACAGTACCGACACATTAATTAATGTATTTTTGCTTGAGTGCGTGTTAACTTTTAGCCAATCAGGAGACTTCATTTTAGTTCCTGGATCTTCCCACAACCCTCGTGGCTTGGAAGCACGAGAAAGGCTCCCAGCCCGCAAGCTCTCACTCGTGTTGCAGACCTTGAAACGTAAACAACATGCAGAGTCACTTTGTACATAAATAATTATTCTTTTGGCCGGCCTTTTTCTGATCAACTTTAATCATCTTGGGAATGGAAATAAATCACCAATGAACTGAAATCAACTCTCATCATTTTTGTCAATTTTCTGTCTGGAGTTGCACCCCAAGATCCCTGTACAAAGCCTTCGCAGGAGCGATTGGCCCATTATCCCACAATATCATATTAAAAAAGGGCGCATGGAGACCCAAATATCAGGGCGGAAGCATGGGTTTGACATACGCACCTTTCCATTCCGTGATGTGCGTATAATAGGCACACATTACAGAAAACGCCATTGTTAAAACATCGCAGTTTGCGAGAGCATTGTATACACGCAGAAAATAGGTTTAACCTGTTTTTTTTATCTAGAATACTTCACGCCTACTTCTGCGTTATCATCGACGAACGCGTTGGTAGTTGCTTTCACTTTGAGGGCGCTTGAAAAGTTAAAGGATATAAAAGTGCGTAATTTGAAGTTACCATAGAAACTGACGTATGAATGGACTATGAGTTTCAGTTCATGGGCGGCGATCACGGGGGACAGGGGGACATTTCTCCCAATATTTTTAGTGGGGGGCATCATATCAAATGTCCCCCCCCCCCCAATATTTAGAGGTAGGCAGAAAAAACGTAAATATTGTCACACACATTTTCGATATGAATAATTGCGATATTAGCCTACAGTATTAATGGCAACTTCGGAAAACTTTTGATCACAAATATGTGATTTGTGTCCTCTAGAATGCACCAAATTGCGTGTCTTCCAGGGGCTTCGCCCCTGGACCCCGACAGGGCACCTAAGAACAGGCCCGTAGCACAGAGAGTGTTCTGATTACATGTGATATTACGGCTTCGTATGCACACGAGGATATGTACTATAGGCAATGTACTATAGGTTTGTTTCTGCACAAGGACGGAGAAGTTCAAGACAGATTGGGATTGGCTAGGAGTAACTTAGGAGAATTGGAGCTTTCTAGGACGAGGAGAGGCAGATTCTTCCATAAAAACTCAAATTTTCTAAATTTCTTGGCAAGAACCAAATATTTACAATTTTTCTCCAACAGAATCCCAAATTTTTCGACGCGCTTCGCGCGCCCAAGCGTTTCCGTTTGACATCCTTTTGGCACCCGTCGCTTCTGGCAGGGCTTTAGGTAGCTGGATTCCTTATTTATAGCTTGCTCCCCACGCTGGGTAAACCCTTTCACCTCTGCCAGCTGAGTCTGCCAGCAGGTTTTACCATGCATGGCAAATAATTTTCCTGCAAAATTTCGGCGCTCCTCGCGTCCAATTCTCAGGAGTTGTATAACCTATGAACACTATTAGCACAAAAATTCCCAATGAACCATTCTAGCCAAAGCTAGGTGAAGGCTCTGAGTTATATGGCGGGCAGCAAGGGGTCGCCATTTAGAAACCGACCTAATACCTTGAGTAACATGCGTAACGTGACGTCTATAAACTAGAATTACTCATAGCACAATTTATTCAAAATTTACTTTTTATCTTCGTACAAAATTTCAATCAAAAATACTGTAATTATCATCTGAATTGTGAGCTGTGAAAAGCTTGATGTGCTCTCACTGTCATTCATAGTCCTGCTCAAAGCTCCATGCTAGTGTTCCCATTTTGTTAATTCCTCGGACAGTCGAGGAATTTTCCTTTGGATAGACCCTTTTCCAAATAACAATTACAAAGGATTGTGGGATAGAGTTTGGTATGCGTCGTTTTTGTCAGTGGCATATTACTGTGGCGAAAAACGACACATACAAAAACACTATCGCACAATTCTTTGTAATTGCTATTTGGGAAAGGGTCTATGCTAACAAAATCATACTGGATCACATCAAGCCTGCCTAAAGGCAATTCCCGGTCACCTCGCCGTTCGCAAAGTACTTAACTCTTCACCTGCGTTTGTGGGGCTGAATAATCACCATCGTGATCATAGCTTTGTTCCCTTCACTTCTGGAGACTTTCCAGTTCCCACGTCCCTGCAGTATTGCAAAAGCAGGGGAAAATTCCCACCAGAAGAGCGAAATTTTCACGCGCATGTGTACACATACCACAGATAAGTTAAACTACCTGTGGTAGGCTTGAGATATCTCCTGCGGTTCACTCAAAATGTTATCACATGGTGGCACCATCTGACTACAAACAATCTTATTCGGTGCCCCCATGAGGTGTCGGTGCCCCCTATATTAAACTTCCTGCATGGTTACAGGTCTGCCATTGATGGTACCCTGTACCCCTGCCGGAGCCGAAAATTGTTCACTCAAGCAAGTGTCCCCCAATAATTTTAACAGATCGTCGCCTCTGTTTCAGTTCAAACCCCTCATTGTGCGTTCCTATTCAAGTGCACATATTCGGAGACCGGGGAGCCAATTCTGAAGTGCGGGGACTAATCATCGAAGCCGCCCAATATGTTGAACAAAAGGAAAAATGCAGTTTAGTGCGGCCCAAAATGCAGTTTAAGGCATATGAAAGAGTAACACGGAAGAAAAGGTGCGTCTCCGCGGTCCCTGCAGTTATGTGTAGGTCTTATGCCACAAGGAAGAGAAAAGTTGTTCTTCTTAGTAAGTTCAATGGCTCAACGCGTGTGCTAGCGATGAGATAAGCAACTCCGTGGATTGCCCTCTTGTATTGTGATTTTCGTCACGTTTGTTGTGTGTGTGTCCAATTTTATTTTGTTCATATCTCCTAGATGGAACAGCCGATTTTCTTCAAACTTGGTGGAAAGATGCCCTAGGTAGAACCCCGGTGCTACACTGATTTCCGGAAGTAAAGGTCAAAGGTCAGGGGTCAAAGGTCAAATTATGTGAAAATGACTATGTAATTTATACTAACTCCAAGAGGAAACATCCCATTGAAATGAAACTTCACATACATAATAAAAGTAGCTAGTGCTACCAAAATATGTGGTTACCATGGCAATCAAGGTCAAAGGTTAGGTGATCGAAAGGAAAATACATATTTTTAAGACTTTTTAAGACTTTTAATCAGACTGTTTATTTAACAAGTTTGTTTTGGTATAGCGCCAAGGAAGTGAGTAGTTGTTTTCTGCAAGCAGATTACTTGAAACTATGAAGAAATTTACATTGTTTTGTTTCGCTTAAAAGCACGTGTTTTTTGTAAAACGATGAAGCCCTGCGCGATGTAGGTATCAATTGCGCTAAAGTCTTTGTATTTTATTGTTCAGAGTATGGCCTAGAGTTTACCGTACAGTACACTGGTATTTTCGTTGTTGTACAGTTGTATATTCTTAACGTTACGTTCATTAGAGTGAGTTTTACATAACGACAGCATACGTTACTAGTGTGAAAGAGGTATTGAAGGGGTAAAGGGTCATGACGTAACGAAGGTTAAAGGGATATTGCATGGGAACGCAGTACAGTAGATTTTCCGTCCATGTTGTTGTGCTTATCCCAATGCTTGATTCAAGGAGTTTTAAAGCATAGTTTGCATGCTGATCCATTGTGTTATAAACTTACAAGTTTTTTTTTTTGAGCTTATTTTAACCAAGATTAATCATTTGTTTGTATTCAGATTGAATGGAACAACTGGAGTGAAGTCATTTCAAGAGAAATGAAGGGAATCATTCCAATCATACAATTTAAAGCGTTGTACCAAAATTTCTGGGTTTCTTATCTTCGCCGGTCCATAAGATTCAATTTCCGTACAAGCTAACTAGGGACCTGAAGAGTACAGAAACAATGGCAGACGAGGCAAATCTCAAGTTACAAAGGAGGACGGCTAAGGGTAAGCTAACAAGAACACAGAATGCTGTACAGTTTTTATTGAAAAGTAAACGGCCAAGTTCAGAAGTGACAGATTCATTTATTGAGTGCAAACAAGCATTTGAAGACGTTTGTAAGAAACATGAGGATTATACTTCAGTAATTGTCCAGGATGATGAATTCGAAAACAAGAAAAATGGATAGATGTATGTCAACAGGCATTTTCGGAACTGAAAATACAATTTAATTACTACTGCTATGATACAGTTGACCTTAAAGGGTCAGAGGGAGCTGAATCAGCTGAGGAAGTTTCTCAGCTTAACCCCGTCAGGGAAGAGGCAGCACCATTGGTACAAGATGAATTCCCTGAATCTGAGAATTTACCTATTGCTGAGCAGTCTGAGGTAAGATCAGCCCAGTTCAGTAAGTTGAAGATGGAAAAACCAAAAATGCCCAAATTCAGTGGAGATGTTAGAGACTATCATGTCTTCAAATCAGATTTTATGCATGCTATTGGCACCGGGTACAGTAAGAGAGATGCTATTTCTGTGTTAAGAGCTTGCCTTCATGGGAAACCTGCCGAAGTGGTCAGAGGGATTGGTTCAGATTTCGAGGCTGTGTGAGAATACCTACATTCCGTATATGGTGACCCTAGATTCATTGCAGATGCTATCATCAATGACCTTAACAAATTCAAAGTTCTAAAGGATGGGGAAGATTCTCGCTTTTGTGAGCTTGTACACCTGATTAGACTTAGCTTCAACACACTGAAAGAAATTGGCCTTCCACAAGATATGGACAACAGTCAAATGTTGTTGGCTCTGATTGAAAGAAAGCTGAATGGGGATGATAAAAAGGTGTGGTTCAGATACCTGGAAATGGAAAACAAACAAGCAACCTTAGCCATGCTCATAGACTGGCTAACAATTGAGATGAAATCATGGATGAGAGCTACTGCACCGGTGAGATGCGATTCAAATAAGTCTGGATATGCTGTGCATTATGCTGGGAATGGAAACACTGAAGCTGTCAAACCATTTCACAAATGCTGGATTTGTGAGACGTCTACGCACTGGGTGGATGAATGCAAGAAATTGGTGGCCATGAGTTACTCCCAAAGAATGGAAAAGATAAAAGATAACCATGCACGCTTCTGTAGCTTGAAAAAGGCTGGCAAATCACATCGAATGGCTAATTGTAAAAGAAGAAAACAGTGAATTGAAATGATTAATGGAAGACAGTGTGCATATTTTCATCATCCGCTGTTGCACAAACCTCAAAAGAGTGTGACTGGAAGTGTAGGTATTACCCTGAATGAAAGTGCTAAAGCAATACTGCCAATTGTTCAAACAAAGATGGTTGGACCCAGAGGAAGAGAGTACACCGGAAACGTCTTATTTGATTCCGGAGCTGAGATCTCTTTAATCCGTTTATCCGTAGCAGAAAATTAGAACCTGAAGGGGCGTCATGTGGACGTTACTATCACAAGGTAGGCGGTGAGCAAGAGCAAATCCAGACTAAAAGGTTCCAGCTGCAGATAAAGTCACTGGAAACTAACAGGCTGTATCAGATCCAGGCAATAGGATTGCCCACTATCAGTGAAGAAATAGAGGAAATACAAGAAGGTATCGATTTGCAAAGATTAAAATTGGAGCACTCTAATGTAAAACGAGGAAGTAGCCCTTTGGATCTGCTGATTGGCGTAGACTTAGCCCAGATGCAATCCGGGGAAATGAGGCAGTCTGGAAACTTGATGGCAAGACATTCTCTACTAGGATGGGTAGTATCTGGATCCTGCCAGGGACAATTGACCAATCAAAAAAGTGTGCTCCATGTAAAAGTTTCAGAACCAATTAACATGACAGATTTCTGGTCAACAGAGAGTATGGGAGTTCAGTCTCAGAATTGCCAATGTGAACCAACCAAAGTCAGTAAACTGGAACAGGAAGAAGGCAAGATTATTTCAGAATCTTGTAAAAAGGTGGAGAAACAGTGGCTTGCCCCATATCCGTGGTGTAAAGATCCACACCTCCTTCCTGACAACAAAGTACAAGTAGAAAGGACGTTGGAGACCACTGAAAAGAGGCTCCTAAAAAATCAAGTGTATGCAGAGGCCTACAACAATCAAATCAGAGAAATGGTAGATATGAAATTTGCTAAAAGGCTCTCAAAGGAGGAACAGGAAAATTATAGTGGGCCGGTGCACGATATATCCCACCATGCTGTGCTTAAGCCTGAAAAGAAGAGCACTCCAGTAAGAATTGTGTTCAATGCTTCTGCATCATTCCAAGGTCACTGCCTCAACGACTATTGGATGAAAGGTCCTGATCTGTTAAATAACCTGTTAGAAGTGCTGCTGAGATTCAGGCAGTATGAAATGGCTGCATGTGGGGACATCTCCAAGATGAACCACAGAGTGCTTATACCTGAAATTGACCAACATGTTCATAGATTCCTGTGGCGGGATTTGGACATTGAGAGACCGCCAGATGTTTACATAAAAACCGTTCTTACTTTCGGTGACAAACCTGCTCCAGCAATGGCACAAACCGCACTGTTGAAGACTGCAGAAGAGGGGGCTGCAAAATATCCTGAGGCGGCTCAAATGCTGAAGTACAATATATATGGATGACATATGTATTCCAACTCCATCAGAAACTGAGATGACTGAAGTAACCAATGGTATTGATAAAGTTCTTGCTGAAGGTGGTTTCAGCGTGAAGGGATGGCTGTCAAACTGCCCTCTAAGTGTAACACTTACTGAGGATAAAGAAGCTCTGAAACCCCTCCTAACTAATGCCACGGCCGAAAAAATCTTAGGGGTTGTTTGGAATCATGAAAACGATACACTGTCTTACAAAGTTTGTTTTGGGCAAGACAGGGCCGGACCTGAAACCCAAAGTGAGATTTCAAAACCTGAGAAGTTCACAAAAAGAAAGATCATGAGTAAAGTAGCACGTATATTTGATCCAATAGGGTTTGCATCTGCACTAGTGGTACGTGCAAAAATAGGGCTGCAGAAACTGTGGCAACAAGGTCTCGACTGGGACACAGAACTTCCCGAGGAGGACCAATCTGCTTGGAACCACTTATTCAAGGAAATGGAACATCTCAACAACGTAACCTTTGAGAGATGTTTGACACCACCGATGGCAAGGGGCCGACCTGTCCTATGCATATTTTCAGATGCCTCCGAAGATGCTTTTGGTGCTTGTGCCTTTTTGAGGTGGTCATTAGCTAATGACGACAAGTTTCAAGTGAGATTTGTAACCGCCAAATCTCGAGTTGCCCCACTTAAACAACTCACGATTCCACGTTTAGAACTACAGGTTGCTGTCTTTGCTGCCAGACTTGGTCAAACGATCATGGAAGAACTGACACTTGAGTTGGAAAAGGTGATCTACCTTACAGACAGTACGATAACATTGTCTTGGATTAAAAGTCAAGCAAGGAGTAATAAACCATTTGCTTCTGCCAGAATAGGAGAAATTCAAAACTTAATAACCGATCCTGCTCAATGGTTTCACATACCAGGAGAACTCAATGTGGCAGATGAGGTCTCTAGAGGCATCTCTGTGGACAAATGAAACGGTAGATGGAAACAAGAGCCAGGTTTTCTCTCTTTGTCAGAAGATAAGTGGCCATTGAGTAAGTTTGAACTAGACCAAGTTTCTGACCCTGAGAAACGTAAAGTCCAAAAGGTAATTTTGGTAGCCACAGCACAGGTGCTTGACTGCAGCAGAATATCAGATTGGAGAAAATTGGTTCGAGTTACTGCTTATGTTTTCCGGATCTTCGAAAACCTGAAAGCCAAATGTAGTAAGCCTGGTGAAGTGAAACATACAGGAAATTCTCTCACCTCGGCTGAACTGGAGGAATCAGAGACATACTGGATCCGAGAGGCCCAGAAGAATCTAGTGGATAGATTTGAGAATGGGGACTACAAATCACTAAGTCCATTTGTAAGGGACGGTATTATCCGAGTGAGTTGAAGACTAAAGGCTGACTTTATGTCCTATGAGACGACTCATCCAGTACTGCTTCCACAGAAGCATCAGGTGTCCCTGCTAATAACAAGACACTACCATAGTATGGGTCATAGTTGAGTGGCATGTACAGCTGCCAAGGTCAGAAAGAAATATTGGATTATTGGTGTCCAGAGACTTGCGAAGTCAATAAAATACAAATGTGTAACCTGTAGAAAGATGGATCATAAAGTCGAGACTCAACGAATGGCTAACCTGCCGAAGGAAAGAATGGCTCCATATACACCACCATTTTACTACACATCTTGCGACTATTTTGGACCAGTAACTGTGAAGGTTGGAAGGAACAAGACAACCAAACATTATGGAGTTGTTTTTACATGTCTCAACACAAGAGCTGTCCACTTAGACCTAGCTGTGGATTGTTCTTCAATGGAATTTCTCCAGGTGCTTCGAAGATTCTTTGCTATGAGAGGACAGCCAGCTTACATACTGAGTGACGATGGTTCTTAGTTTGTGGGAGCCCAAAAGGAACTGCAACTAATGCTGAAAGGATGGAACCAACAGGAGCTGCAGGAGTTTTGTGGAGGGAGAGGAACAGAGTGGAAGTTTACCACCCCTGCTGCTCCACACCAGAATGGGTGCGCAGAGAGCCTGGTAAAGAGCTGTAAAATTGCACTGAAAAGGGCCATTGGAGATCAAGTGTTGACTCCTATGGAACTATACACCTGTCTGCAGGACACTGGAAATCTCGTTAACCAACGTCCAATGGGAAGAGTGCCCACTGATTCAGATGATGGTCATTATTTATGCCCAAGTGACATGCTGCTCGAAAGAGCGTCACGAGAAGTACCCCAAGGTCCGTTCCGGGAGACACGTAATCCGAAACATCGTGTTGAGTTTGTCCAGAAGATCGTCAACTCGTTCTGGCAACGATGGACTCGAGATGTCCTACCATTACTAGTTCCACGACGAAAATGGGATGCTAATCGACGCAATGTTTGTGTTAATGACATTGTTATGTTGGTAGACAGTAGTGCAGTTAGGGGAAAATGGACTGTTGGACCAGGGTAGTCGAGGTATACCCGGGTAATGATGGCAAAGTTAGGAATGTCAAAGTGAAAACCAGCAGAGTATCGACGCCCAATAGGAAAGAAGGCAGTCATTTATCCAGTTGATGGTTACGAAGATTAGATATTCAGACAGTTTTAGATGAGGCAAATACCTCATGGGGGGATGTTGTGTTTAATGTAAAGCCAAGCGTTTCTGTTATCATTGCTGCTAACTTCGGTTTGGTCAGGGGGAACAGCAGCGACATATTTGTCTGGTCGCGTTGTTAACAGACTGCGAATAATTCACTGTTTTGATGTTGGAAACTGGTTAATCAGACTGTTTAATTAACAAGTTTGTTTTGGTATAGCGCCAAGGAAGTGAGTAGTTGTTTTCTGCAAGCAGATTACTTGAACTATGAAGAAATTTACATTGTTTTGTTTCGCTTAAAAGCAAGTGTTTTTTGTAAAACGATGAGGCCCTGCGCGATGTAGGTATCAATTGCGCTAAAGTCTTTGTATTTTATTGTTCAGATTATAGCCTAGAGTTTACCGTACAGTACAGGTATTTTCCTTGTTGTACAGTTGTATATTCTTAACGTTACGTTCATTAGAGTGAGTTTACATAACGACAGCATACGTTACTAGTGTGAAAGAGGTATTGAAGGGGTAAAGGGTCATGACGTAACGAAGGTTAAAGGGATATTGCATGGGAACGCAGTACAGTAGATTTTCCGTCCATGTTGTTGTGCTTAACCCAATGCTTGATTCAAGGAGTTTTAAAGCATAGTTTGCATGCTGATCCATTGTGTTATAAACTTACAAGTTTTTTTTTTGTTTTTTTTTGAGCTTATTTTAACCAAGATTAATTATTTTTTTGTATTGAGATTGAATGGAACAACTGGAGTGAAGTCATTTCAAGAGAAATGAAGGGAATCATTCCAATCATACAATTTAAAGCGTTGTACCAAAATTTCTGGGTTTCTTATCTTCGCCGGTCCAAGTATCTCTCAGCAACTATGCTCATGTGTCTCTAATATCTCTATCTTGCTCTGTGCTCTGCTATCATTTCTGGAATTAAATTGCCTAGACACTTTGTTTGTGTAAATTTACCTTTACCTTTCGGCCACTACACAGATTCAATAGGAAGGGGGTTTCGTTTTTTTCTTTTGCGATACTCAAGTGACTATTGTGTTCTTTTTCCAGGATGTCAGCTTGCAAGGTTTTTAAATGGCCTTTTTCGCCTTTTGAGGACAACGCCATTCGCCACACAGCACCTTATTCATCACTGTAGAGCCCAAAAGAGACGGGGATCAGTTGGTAATTCTTTGTAGATTCCTGCCAACCGGTGCTAATGGTCTAGCATAAAGCTGTTAGATATAGATATTGGCAGTTTTTTCTCCTTAGCGCATCCTACGTCTGGGTGCCGAGTTGATAAGACCGACATTCTGTTTTTCACCAGTTTTTGTGATGCCTGATCTTGTCTACTCGGCTCATAGTTTTTGATACTACCATGGAACTTCCAGGCTTGTTTATAATGACAAATTGTTAACCATATAATTAAATAAGCGGTCTCTGAGGCCTGACGCTGCGCTGGTTATTTTTCATCCCAGTAGGGCTGTGATCTGTGAAGCGGTGAAGTGTTTACCAAATAGGTAAGTATGGAAATTCTGCCTCCATAAAGTGATAATAGTCACAAATATATACGATTTCTGATCACATGTTTGAAGGAGGCTGTCTGTCATAACAAGCTGTAGCGAGGTTCACATATAGATGTTAAATGACGTTATTGCAAATGTATATCTCAACAGTGTACTTCCAAGATTCAAGGCAATGGTACTTTTCCTTGGGGTCTTTAAACAGTTCTGCTACGGTACTAAAAGTTATGGCTAATTCGTCAGTAATGTTGCAAATTCGTGGGCCTCGACCGAGCATTTTACACAACTGTTCGTTGTCGAAATTTGGACTCAAGACAGTAACTTGTCGAGCTACAACTCCAGTGACTAGTCATGGAGGTTAAACGATTGGTCATGCCACTGGCTCGGCATCATTCACGATATCTCTGCCTACTTAATCTTGTGCAATGTATTTTTGCTTAGTCCGCCGGTATGGCCGCATTCGCCCTTCGCGTCAGAGAGGAAAAATAATACTACTTTGGTCTTAAAACGCATCGCATAGTATACGACCTTCATTACAACTTAAAGAAATTGTCGTGGAGTTATTTTGAATCGTAGCCACGATTTCCTCAAAATACATGACAGACCTCTGGTCAAGACTACATGCCAAATCGTTGATACCCAATTGGATGAATTCTAGAACCCTACAGTTTCTACTTACTACTGTCTATAAAAATAAACCGAAGTTAGGACAAAGGCACTACATGAGTTTGATAGACACAGCAGTCAAATCGAGCTTTAATTTGTAAAGTTGTATAGTTGTGGCGGGCTAGGCAAATTGCTCTTATTAGTAATGTCCAGTCCGGATCGTCAGATGTCATTCGCCCACAGGACTACTTTAATTTCTCTGGCTAGACTTTACATAGCCCTAACGTTAGGCTGTTATGGCTTCTTTCTATTTTGCTCAAATGACAACGGTCGATGAACAGAGTTATGACCATTTCTTGCCTTTTAACAAAAGAAGATTTGAACTGAATACGGTGAGAGACGAGCTAAATACAAGTACTGGGCCCGGTAGACGCTTAGAGGACTTAGCTGGCTGTTGACATTCTTCGACAAGTGCCGTAAGCTGACTGGTATGGAATCCGAAAGGAAAGGGACAAACTGGACATGTAACATCTAACTTTATACCTACTACTACTACTACTACTACTACTACTACTACTACTACTACTACTACTACTACTACTTCTACTGAAACAACACGTGGCACTACTAGTTGCAAAAATACCATCTAAAGAGCGATGTTGAAGCATGGAGCAGGGATGTATTTCTCGAGACCGGTCTCGGTCTCGAGACCGGTTTTCCAGGTCTCGGTC
This sequence comes from Holothuria leucospilota, assembly GCA_029531755.1. Taxonomy (NCBI): domain Eukaryota; kingdom Metazoa; phylum Echinodermata; class Holothuroidea; order Aspidochirotida; family Holothuriidae; genus Holothuria; species Holothuria leucospilota. Next base: position 37,742,304 of record CM055972.1, on the reverse strand, counting down.
TTGGTCTCGGTCTTGGACCCTTGCGGTCTCGGAATTTTTTCCTGTCTCGCTTCGAGACCGACGAAAAACTTGTCGTCTTTTTTTCTTCATTTTTGAAGTAAACTCATTTATTTCAAACTATTTTTTAAGTTCATTTACTTTCGTTGAAAAAATAATCATTCATCCAGCGAGTCCATACACTGTATCTAATATGGGTTGAACTTCCTTCTGTGAGCTAGTGAGTGGGTCTTTAACTTAACTTGCACTCTAAAAATAGTTGGGTAAACTTTTAGCCAACGTTGGGTCCGTATGCCATCTCCTAAACTGTTGGGTAAAAAACTACCCAAGTTGGTCAAAAATTATCCTTTACTTGGGGGAAATTCACCCACCATGGGAGTTCTTTTGACCAACTTAGGGCAGTTTTTTACCCAACTTTTTTAGGAGGTGACATACGGACCCAACCTTGGGTAAAATTTTACCCAACTGTTTTTAGAGTGTGGTCAATAGGGATAAAAGTGCTTGGGACTAGCACACAGGTCAGGTTACTCAGCATAATCAGAACAGTGGCAGTCTGGTACTGCACTGCATTGCGTGTTCACTGTGTGTGTGTGTGTGTGTGTGTTAGTAGTAGTAATAGTAGTAGTAGTAATAGTAGTAGTAGTAATAGTAGTAGTAGTAATAGTAGTAGTAGTAGTAGTAGTAGTAGTAGTAGTAGTAGTAGTGTGTGTTGAAATCCCCTTCTCAGTGTTTGTTCAGTGCTATCCATTTCTAGTTCTTCGGGATTGCCTGTTGGCCTTTTCATGACCATATTTAACCAAAACTGGCTACTAATGATCATTTGGCTATTGAAAAAATAGAATGAAATAATATACCAGTTCCATATATAAATACCTTAAGTCATTGACCAGAATTCTTTCTTAGATGGGAAAAAGTGCAACTGCAAATCATTTGGCCATCATGATTAGACATGATGCTACAGCTATATGGAAATTCTGAAGGCTATGAGTCAGATGTAGGCTTAAATATTACGCACTGTTAACTGTATATTACATGCTAGGCCAGGGGTGGGAAACCTGTTTCCCTTAACGGGCCGTTTTTATTGTCATAATCCACTCGCGGTCCACAGATAGTGAGTGCCCAAAAAACTTTCCCCAAAGGGCACAGGCCAAGGAGCTCCAAATAGGCCCTGCTGGGATTAGAGGGAAAGCCGAGGTAAGGAACTAGTGCGATGCCCCCAGAAGCTGTTAAGTGTGTGCAAATTTGTAGGCAACACAATGCTCATCCACTAACTTTTAATGGCATTGACTGTGCAAGCCTACTCAGACCAGTAGTATCACAATATGATCATTTGTCTTCTTATTAATGCATGAAGCAACAGTGAACGAAAAGTGCGCGCTAAGCGCGCGGAAAAAATCGTGCATTTTGGAACCTACTTTATTTTCTTCACTTTAAATTGTAAAATTATCTACTTTTTAACGTTTAACTTACTCTTCGGAGGGACGCTTCTAGCCCCCCCCCCCAAACGGTGCCCTCTGAGTTTCGTACTATAATAGATAGACCTATATATGTGATACTGCAATTCTGTTCAATGCTATGTAGCCTACCACTAGAAGTATTAGGATTATGCACCTGGTATGTCTAATGAGACAGTGGGCATGTTATGTTGTGCATATTAGGGCTTTAGTAGCAGTATTACGGGAAATATCCAGAAGTAGTACGTGCAGGATAAATGATGGACACCCTGGGTTAAAGCAGGATAAACGATGGGAACCATAGGCTAAGAGATTATTATCAATTACTTTTTAAACGATTCTGAATTTGCATTTATGAATTGCTTGCGGGCCGAACAAAATTAATTAGTTAATTAAACTACGAGTACTCCATGGTCACGTTTGGTCCGAAGGAAAGGTTGGCCTTAACTAGAGTTCTGTAACTCATTTTTCTGTGGGTTGGACAAACTCACTATGATACATTACCTGGCACCAAGTTCATCAACACTGAACTCTCGTAGCTGACTCCGATTTAAAGAGATGGGCCACCTTAGAAAAATACATGATTATGTTAAGTTATTAGTTATGTTAACTAAGATTGGCATATAATAATAGGAAACAGGTGTATATATCTATGAGCGACGCACTCTTGGTACTATATAGGTCGTCTGGGGGAACAAAAGGTAATTAAGTCAGGTAAAAAAGTATTCAAAAAGTTGGACAGGTTGTTTCATTGTCCTGTACCTTATGTACAGTCGGTCTCGGTCTCGGTCTCGGACCTTGTTGGTCTCGGTCTCGCTCTCGAATTTCCGTCCTGGTCTCTGTCTCGGATATGCTGGTCTCGACTACAAAACTGGTACCAGTACGTATGTACAATCTATATGAGAGAAGTTGCTTCGGCTAAATCCCATGGCGATTTTCCCTCAAAAAATCTGGATTAAGTCAGAGAAAATGTCCCGAGCTTTGCAAGTTTATAGAAAAAATATTTTTTCTACCGTCACATGTCAACACGAATTGTCTTAAAAGGGTTAAAAAGTTTAAGTAACGCACACATGTATGTACTAAAGGACAACTCATCCCCGTGACACCTACACGGCCTTAAGGGATTTCTCAGGTCCAATCTAAGCTTGGATATCTCGGCACCTGTGATATGCTGAGACCCGAGACAACTCGGCATCTCAGTGACAGATGTCGACCATTAGGACAACTCGGCACCAATGGCAACTCGGTGAGGAAGTTAACTCGTTCCAAAATAATTTTCGTATCGGTTCTCAAACTTTATCATGTTTTGCCTGCTTCTGGTCAGTAAAAATTGCAATCGGATTTAAAGAAGGAAGGCATATCCATGGATCCTTCTACGGAACAGAAAATTTTTCGATTTCCAGAAGTTTTTATGTATTTTTTTTTTTAATTACGATTTAGAAATATTAGGGCAAGAGTCTTCTGACCCACACAGCTCCTGGAAATGATTTGCTGTACTAACAGTAAGGGATCTGAAGCTGAAATATTAACAAAACGAACAGGGAATCTCTTGAAGATCAGCTGAATTTAGACGTGTGGAAAAGTGAGTATTATGGCCTTACAATACAGTCTACACGTTACTTATAAATAACCAGACTGGTAGAGCTTCCACACCGGAAATAACAAAAAAATATCTAGTCTAAACTTCGTTGGTTTATCTTTGCTTCTTTTACACTAACAAGGGATAAAAGGATATTCTTCAGCCCTTTGCAGGGGACCACGCAAACACAGGAAGGGTTTTAGTACTCAGCAATTGCAAAGTCTTCATGCTCAGCAGCACCAAAACCGTCTCTTGGGAGTATCACTGTTAAAACAGATAAGATTCATAAAAACATTCATTACTGCTCAGGCAAAGCAATTCAACTGGTAACATATACTGTTACTAGACTCATCATGAAAAGAGATGCATACAGGATCCCTACTTTTTTAGGGGAATTTGATCAAATTCCAGAATTGAGCATTCCTATGGGAAGCAGGCATGTCCTCAAGTCCCTTTGGAAAAGTAATGGCTGTGCTGTTCATGGTTATGGTTTGCTATATACTTTATTTACTTACTAGCAACGTTTAAAACTTCTAATGAATGCTTGCAGAATCTAGACTAGACCTAGCCTAATGGAAATGGAAAGCTATTTTTGTACGTATGCAAAGACCTGTACTACTAGTAAAGGGTAGTCCGGTTATCTCCTGGAATATTTGTTTTTGTATATTTGCTCCTGGAACATGACTGGGTACTACAGTACACAACAAAACAGGCGGATGACCTCAGTACCTCATCTACATATCCGAAAAAAGCTGTACACAGTCCTTAGTCTTACCGCAGATGTGGGAATACTGTGAATCCTGCTAATTCACGTGGCTATTTCAGCCTTGTCTAATACCCCTGCAGCCCCTGCAGCCCCAGCAGCTGTCTCCACCCATCCTAGTAAGGTGTTTCATTATCACTGACCCTGACGTGAAACCAAATGCTACCCCAGTATAGAATGGTACATGCAGTATAACACAAGAATGACATCCTGCAGTCAATGTGTTTAGTATTAATAAGACAAAGCTTACTGCACAGGGTTGCCATATTGGCCAATTACAGGCCTAATTGCGTAAATTTGGCATATTTTGAACTTCTTTGGCCGGTGCGTTTTCTCAGCTACCGGCCAAAGCGATTGTGGCCGATGTTAGGCTGATTTTGGCCGATTTTGATTTTGGGGGTATGCAGCTAGTAATAAATGTATTCATCATTCCTTATGCCGTTTGTGATTATTCATCGTACACAGACCACACACAATAATCCGGCCCGAATAGTTCATTAGAAAAATCTTCCCCCTTGAAACTGGGCGTCATGACTTGGCAGTTAGCGTAACGACTTGGCCGATTTTTTAACGATAGAAAACCATAAATAACAAACTGACCTTGGTATTTCTACCAGGTATTCATAGCCCGAACAAAGACTAGGGGTGTACCTCATTGCTGAAAATTTCAAGAAATAATTCTCGTCTGCAATGATTATCACGCTCTTTGTTAATTTCGGAACATGAAGTACCTATTTCATATATGTTTTTTGCCTCATATATTAATAATTTGACAGATTTTTGAATTTTTCTGACGGATTGCCGAATTTTATTTTCGTACATAATTTCACTAAATCTAAACCGATTTTCATGGTTCAAGATTCATTTCATAACTAATTTAGCGGCTAAATACGATTCTGGTCACATCATACGTGCAAATACAAATCGATCCTTAAAAATCTTTTGAAGATAAATGCCCAGTGTCATAATGTTAACCACAAAAATACGTCACTACACCGCTGTATTCGGAAACCAAGGTCAAAGTGTGAATGTCCAGAGTTTAAGCTGACGAAATCTGTAATGTCTATAGCACACGTGTGGAAAAGTAACACCTGTCAGAACTCTGGACCAATCAGACGCGAGCATATGTTTCTAAGCAGCTGGTCTCTGCTTGCAACAGACTGCCAGAGTACACAATGGATATAGAATACGCCGTATAACGTTTTGTCCCGATGGGCTGTTGAAACAGGTGAGCCATTTTTCAGGCACTTCGAGGTTGCGTAATTGCATCATACGTGTGTACAGGTGCAGGTGTGTGTGTGTATATGTGTGTGTGTCGGTGTGCCCGGTAAATTTCATTTGGCACATTTTTTACCGTTTTGGCTGATTTTCGGCACATATTTGACCGGTGAATTATGGAACAATCTGGTAACCCTGTTACTGCACCAAGTCAATACTAAGGCTAGTTGATACAAAGTAGGCCCTGGCCTATGTACGGCGCTAGGACGTTTGAGCTCCTGCAATTTGCCAAGGGTCATTTAATACTAATTCTGGAAGAAACACTTTAAATGCATATGCTGAAATCCCATATCAATTTGTTCAAAACACTTTCCTGTCAAAACACTTTTCTGTCTAAACTGAGGATTGGGTGACTGAGACATGATGGCTATGTATAATTCATACACTCGCTCATTTCGTACACTTGATTGGTCGCGTGGGCGTGACCAAATGTTGTTTACCAGTAGCACTGCACACTCGCTCGTTGTACATACAACGCGCGCTAGGTGTAGAATACCTGTGGCGCGTAACGGTCGCATTTTTCACACATCGCTTGGCGTGTACTCATTGTTGCAAGACTTATGCATATTTATATTTGTGTCTGTTTTTATGTAATTTGGCCTGGTCCCTACTCCCTGGGAGTTTTGAAAATTTGAAAACAAAGGTTACCATTGGAAAGTTTATATGATAACGAATCCAGCAATGCATTAACATCGGCGATCCAAGCATGTTTGTACAAACAGCAGTAGGTCAAAAGTTCATAGCTATTGCTTGCCATGCAAAAAGATGCCTTCGAAATCTGTCCAGGTCCCTATGTAAAAGTCAAATAATATCAATATATTTTTATGTCATTCAGAAGCTGAGACATGATAGTAAAACATTGAACTGAATGTACATCACTGTAATTTTGCTATGCAACAGAGCACGAGCGATCGAAAGTTCGTACCAGTACTGTTTCCACAGGGCGCATTTTCGTTGCGTGGGAGACGCTAACACAAGCTGTATGGGGTTAAGTAACAAACAAATTGATATGCCTCACTTTACTTACATTACAAACTGCTTTTATATACTTTTGTACATTTTCCCCCAAAAGTCCTATCAAAAGTTCTGAGGGCTAAAACAAACTCTCTGCCAAGCTTCAGATAGCACCTAGCGTTGGCATTATGTTGGGTTGGGCCAATGTTGGCAACCGTTTGCAACAGTTGGTATTTCAATGGCCCAACATAACTCCAACGCTATGTAATATCAGAGCGCGCGGCCGCGTACGTCAATTAATTAATTTAACCCTCTCACGAAAAGTCCTGCGGGCTGTCTTTGACAGCAGTTGAAATAGTGCGCAACTCACATTTTCTCTATGTCTACATGTAACTGTATCATTGGAATGATCAACACGCAGATGTTGGGAAACACTGAGACTGTTTGCAGCTCCATTCACTCAGACAAGGGCAACGATGGACGATTCCTCACATGAACACGGTAGTTTGACAGCACACTATCCATCCCATACTGTTTACAACCTGTTATTTAGCTTACATGCACTGCGAATCATATTTCCCGCGTTGTGTCTTCATTCAGGTCCTGTTGTCATGACGCCAAGCTCATGAATATTAAGCGATTCGAAAAGGTGTCCAATTTATAATCTTCCTATTAAACGGGCTTCTTTCATTCCAGTGGCGTAGCTAGACATTTTTTTGTGGGGGGGGGGCAAAGCCAAAAAATTCCGACAGATTATTATCTTGATAGTTGTTCGAAATTCTGGGGACCTTTTTTTTTTTTTTTTTTTTTTGTTTTCGGGGGCAGTTTTGAGACCGACTTTTGATTTTCACGTTGCCATATCGGTGTGTAATTCTGCTTAAATGCATAAGAAGTGTTGTAAGTGTTTCAAATGACTTGTTGTTATTTATTTCCGACAGAGACTCAAAATTTCCGACAGAGGCCTTGTGGGGGGGCGACCACCCCCCTGCCCCCCTCTAGCTACGCCACTGTTTCATTCCCACCATACGTTCACGTTTCGACCATTCCTACGGTTGGCCTCATTAACTGTTTGTCACTCACGAGCATCTACCGGGATAATCACATTTTGAATCTTGTAAGGCTCGAAACATTTAAAATGGAATTTAAAAGAGAGACACTAGCAATCTCGTTGTCAGCTTCATTCAGATCAGATTCTAGCCCGGTTTTGTAACTGTTATTATTCATAGCTCATTACACTGTTTTATATGCTCGACTGTGTATAAACGGTGCCCATGTCAATGGGCAGTGCACATCCCGTGCATGAAGACATCAACTTCCTTTCGTTTATTCTTGATTTTCAAGGCAAACCCAAGTGGGAGGGTTAACACTATTTCCGTGTAACATCCATTCATGTTATGTGTTTGAAAAGGTGTTTTGTTTGCAGATTTGAACAAAGAATAACATCAAATTATCTTCAAATGCCACTTCACAGATTCGTTTAATGGGAATTTCCTATTGCGCAAGTTGTGGTTTGTTAATTGTCATAACAGTATGCAGACAAACTTGAACTGGAGCAGATGTATGGCTTGCAATTATGCATTGTGGTTATGAATCATCAGTTTACACTGGGAACAGTAGTCGAGCTACAAGGATTCAACTTGTTTCATGATTCAGCTGCATTACTCTCGAGCTTCAATTCTGTTTCAAATAAAGAAAGGTAAGAAGAAGCACTTCAGTCATTCACTCTCTGGTTACTGCAGAGAGGTGGTATTCCTCTCTGGTTAGAGTAATAACCTTTGATAGTGCTTAACATTTGAAGAGCTGTTAGGGCATAGACTTTCTTGAAAGAACAAAGAACCATGCTTGTGTTACTGTGGCCTGTACTAGGCTATGCGGTTTAAGCAGCAAAATTTGTTGCCTTGTATGAGATCAAATTTTGGTTCAGACTGAAAATAGGGACGCGGTACATTTTCCATTTAGTTGCAGTCAGCGTAAGAACACGTGCAAGTAAAAAAGATACTAAGTTAAAGCCGTAACGAACGGGTTGTGGCTTTCCTTTAACATTTGAACATGTGATGCACGTGCTTATGGATGCATTATAACTGTCAATGTGCGCGGTTAGCAGATTACGAAAAAAAAATTCGGTCGAGATTTCACCATCAACAAATGCAAGCATTAAAATTGTAGGGTGCGTATGGAACATGTAAATTATGTGTCTTTCATAAGGAGGAAACATCCCAATTTTCATGCATGAACATACAATATACAAGCTTATTTTATACGTTTCTGAGGTATGCATGTCCACCCAGTACTCAATATGTGCTTATGCATACATGTATTCAAAAGCATCCATGAAAACCTCAGTCTGTAAGCATGCACGGTTATTACACAGGCCTCCCAAACACTTTTGCAAAATATTATTTATGATTTTATGCGACTTTCACAATGGTTTGTATGCATTTTCATGCCACTGTCTGCACTTTGTATGACTACCATATGTCATCATCATGTTAATTACACTGTATGTTGTCAACCATTTTCCATAACCTTGTTCCCTCCGATATGTTACTGTATGCAGCTTAAGTTTCATAACATATCCCATTACAGAAAATTGTTATGGGCACTACCAAAGGCACCTGAACAGCTATCTCAAATTTAGTCTTCCTAATCCATTTCAATGCACTATGGTACCATTAGACTTTGTGCATGACCACTTAAAGTTTTAGTCCACATACCTAGGGCAATTACCATATACTTGCCAAAGTCTTTCCTACCTATCTTGGACTGGATTTAGTAACTTTGCATACCTTAAGTTAATATAATGATGTGTCTGACAGGTGATATGGCACCGATCCCCCAAACCAGGGAATGCTAGCAACTCCCTATCCAAACAAATTTAGGAATAGCCCTAGAGTTCTAAATACACTTGATGACTGCACTTTGATTGGCATTCAAATAATACAGCTCCACTCTAGCTGGTCAACAATAAATTGTACAGTCAGTTGTGTTCCCAATTAAAACTCACACACTTCTGTGACAATGTTGCCTCAAACAATTTAAACTCAGTGCAAGGCTTCTGTGGCTTTGTCTTGGAGGTGTAAAAGACAGGTGGTTTGGTTTAAATTGGAGGAGGGGCTTGAAGTAAACTTACAAGGGAGAATTGTTACTTCAGGGGTGAGGTGAGAGAGCCTTTAAGTGAGACTCCAGCTAGATTTTGATCATTTTGAAATTTCATAGCTGGCAAAGAGAAAAGATGTTCTACGGCATGTGCTCAAGCCTCTTAATTAATTTAAGATAAGTTTCAGATCCTGAAAAATGCGAGAAAAGCACTTGCAGATAAGGACTATTAATTGTGGAGGACCTAACGAAACAGGATCTCAAGGAAAAAAAGAAAATGGCGTCTGAAAGTACAAGAGTGTACCAATTCGATTTTACAATGGTGCACGGAAGGGTTCAACAGGAAAGCTCTTTGATTTTCATCAACAGTATACCAAAGGAATGGCAGGCCCGGATCCAAGAATTTCTAAAAGGGGGGGGGGGGCCCTTCAGTATTCTCTTACATTAACATTATGCTAATTTTTGCGTATTTGTTATTGTTGACGTGGCAAAAAAGGGAGGCTGAGGTCAGGAAAGCCCCCCCCCCTTGGATCCGCGCCTGAATGGTAACTGTTTTCATGACCGTTTGGTGATTTCTTGCGACAAGTCGCTATAGTAAGCATTTTCTCTGTAATTTCATTTTTATTATGCCCAAATACTTAATGTTTTCATGACAGAATAACTGGCTTGTCTCATTTTGAAGATGCTATACGGACACCGCTTGTTGAGGAGTCTTGACGGCCGCTTATCTTTGACTTTATTTTTGTGTTTTTACTTTTGCTTCATTCTTTTTATTTTATCGTCAATACTTCATGTTATGTTTTTTGCCCTTATATTTTCTATTTACATTAGTGTACAATAAAAGCTTTTCAGTAATACAACGTGTACAGTGTAAATAGTGTGTAAGATATCCCTACTTCAATTCCTTGTATAAGGCTTTGTCAAGATGGTGGAAGAAGTAAAATGGCTGCCATCGTTAAAATATCAATATATTATAATAATAAGGAAAATGATCATCAAAAGTCTTTTCGACCTAAATTCCAACAGAAATGCTCTGAAAAGTAACTTGTGATTGTTTTGTATAAAATATGGATAGATAGAGCAACTGTTTTAAACATATTTTTTTATGAATGTTTTCTTATTATTTTAATATATTATAATTAAAATACGGGCGGCCATTTTGTTATTTCTACCATCTTGAGTGACTTGGACCACCAAAAAATGTACAAAAAAAGTTTTGAATATTCATAACGGAATATGGACAGATTTTAGCTTTACCTGTGTCAAAAAGATTTTTGCTGATTATTTTCTTTATTGTTATAAGATGTTGTAATTTTAACATTGACAGCCATTTTGCTTTTTTTACCATCTTGGTTGACCTAAATTCCAACAAAATGTTCTGAAAAGTAATGTTTGAATATTTTGCGTAAAATGATTCCAAAGTTAACATGACCATCACAGATGATCTGCCAGTTGATCTCAAGATGTTACTTAAATCATGTCCAAAAGTAGCTGAAACCACGCTCCGCAGCGTTGATCGTTGTCAGAGATCATGAACCCCAACCACGCCCACAGCTAGGGTCATATGTATTGGGGTGTGAAGGCCCCCAATTTGGACTGGTTGGATGTTTTTCCAACAGAGTGGTGGCGTGTAAATTGCACCTTGTTATGCGCTCTGCGTTTTGTATACAGCTGTGGTGATTCTTCCTTTGTCACTACATAAAGGTGTCATCCTGGGGAGGGGGTACCCCTCCCCTTCGAGAAATTTTGTTAATTTAAGGTTGCGTAGGTGCAAAATGGTGCTATCTTTAGAATATTTTTGGATCTGATCGCATATGGCTGGAAAATGTCCATAATATTAGTGAATTTTAATTTTCCGGCTGGCTGGATGCTTTTAATAACTGCAGTGGCGACGCTAAAATTGCAACTTTTTATGCACCTTGCGTTTGTATACAGCAGTTGGAATTCTTCCTTTGTTACTACATAAAGGTGTCGCCCTGGGGGAGGGGTTTCGAGAAATTTTCGTAAATTTAAGGTTGCTTAGATGCAAAATGGTACTATCTTTGGTTTATTTTTGGCGCTGATCATATATGGCTGGAAAATGTCCATAATTTAGTGAACTCTAAGTTTTGGTAAGGTGAAAGACGAGAGTGTGCTGTCTAAGAGAAGAATACGTTTTCAACAACCTTCCTGAAGCCCCCTTTTGGCTACTTTACTGCTTCTGTTCTGGCAAAGTCTTTCCGCAAAAATACCTGCGTTGAGACAACAGAAACTTTCTTGGACTATTATGAAAATTTTCCTTTCCTTTCTCCTAGAAAGGGCATCTAAGGCTGACAAATGCCTGTATAGAACCCCCGGAAGCTCTGGATCAAATTATATAAAATGGGGCAATGGCGTAATGCTTATTACCTGACATCCAAATGGTAATATAGATTATGACGCCAAGCAATTTACAGCTATCTTATTTTTTGATTCCTTGCCAAAGGCAGGGAATCGATGCACTCGTGATGGCGTGTATGTATGTATGTATGTATGTATGTATGTATGTATGTATGTATGTATGTATGTATGTATGTATGTATGTATGTATGTATGTATGTATGCTCAACGAGAAGTCTCGCGCGGCTGCACGTGCCTGCCTTCGCGCGGCTGCACGTGCCTGCCTTGGCAAGCGGCCCGCCCTCCAGACACGTACGTCTGCTGGGTTAGTTGGAGGTCAGCCAGGCTAATGGGGAAATCCCGCGAATTCCTTACCGGTACATTTCCCGCGTACCGCTAAGGAAGCGAGGGTGAGTATGGGTGCACCCGCGGTGTGTGAGCGATCCTGTGGCTATGGGTGCACTCAGCAACATGTCCTTAACAGGACACGGTACAGCCGGCGAGAGCTCCGCTCTCGCACGTCTTTCCTAGCTCACGCGGAGCTCGAAACTGGCGTAGCTGCCCGAAAATTCCGTCGCTGCAATGAGAAGTCTCGCGCGGCTGCACGTGCCTGCCTTGGCAAGCGGCCCGCCTTCCAGACACGTACGTCTGCTGGGTTAGTTGGAGGTCAGCCAGGCTAATGGGGAAATCCCGCGAATTCCTTACCGGTACATTTCCCGCGTACCGCTAAGGAAGCGAGGGTGAGTATGGGTGCACCCGCGGTGTGTGAGCGATCCTGTGGCTATGGGTGCACTCAGCAACATGTCCTTAACAGGACACGGTACAGCCGGCGAGAGCTCCGCTCTCGCACGTCTTTCCTAGCTCACGCGGAGCTCGAAACTGGCGTAGCTGCCCGAAAATTCCGTCGCTGCAATGAGAAGTCTCGCGCGGCTGCACGTGCCTGCCTTGGCAAGCCGCCCGCCTTCCAGACACGTACGTCTGCTGGGTTAGTTGGAGGTCAGCCAGGCTAATGGGGAAATCCCGCGAATTCCTTACCGGTACATTTCCCGCGTACCGCTAAGGAAGCGAGGGTGAGTATGGGTGCACCCGCGGTGTGTGAGCGATCCTGTGGCTATGGGTGCACTCAGCAACATGTCCTTAACAGGACACGGTACAGCCGGCGAGAGCTCCGCTCTCGCACGTCTTTCCTAGCTCACGCGGAGCTCGAAACTGGCGTAGCTGCCCGAAAATTCCGTCGCTGCAATGAGAAGTCTCGCGCGGCTGCACGTGCCTGCCTTGGCAAGCGGCCCGCCCTCCAGACACGTACGTCTGCTGGGTTAGTTGGAGGTCAGCCAGGCTAATGGGGAAATCCCGCGAATTCCTTACCGGTACATTTCCCGCGTACCGCCAAGGAAGCGAGGGTGAGTATGGGTGCACCCGCGGTGTGTGAGCGATCCTGTGGCTATGGGTGCACTCAGCAACATGTCCTTAACAGGACACGGTACAGCCGGCGAGAGCTCCGCTCTCGCACGTCTTTCCTAGCTCACGCGGAGCTCGAAACTGGCGTAGCTGCCCGAAAATTCCGTCGCTGCAATGAGAAGTCTCGCGCGGCTGCACGTGCCTGCCTTGGCAAGCGGCCCGCCCTCCAGACACGTACGTCTGCTGGGTTAGTTGGAGGTCAGCCAGGCTAATGGGGAAATCCCGCGAATTCCTTACCGGTACATTTCCCGCGTACCGCCAAGGAAGCGAGGGTGAGTATGGGTGCACCCGCGGTGTGTGAGCGATCCTGTGGCTATGGGTGCACTCAGCAACATGTCCTTAACAGGACACGGTACAGCCGGCGAGAGCTCCGCTCTCGCACGTCTTTCCTAGCTCACGCGGAGCTCGAAACTGGCGTAGCTGCCCGAAAATTCCGTCGCTGCAATGAGAAGTCTCGCGCGGCTGCACGTGCCTGCCTTGGCAAGCGGCCCGCCCTCCAGACACGTACGTCTGCTGGGTTAGTTGGAGGTCAGCCAGGCTAATGGGGAAATCCCGCGAATTCCTTACCGGTACATTTCCCGCGTACCGCCAAGGAAGCGAGGGTGAGTATGTTTGCACCCGCGGTGTGTGAGCGATCCTGTGGCTATGGGTGCACTCAGCAACATGTCCTTAACAGGACACGGTACAGCCGGCGAGAGCTCCGCTCTCGCACGTCTTTCCTAGCTCACGCGGAGCTCGAAACTGGCGTAGCTGCCCGAAAATTCCGTCGCTGCAATGAGAAGTCTCGCGCGGCTGCACGTGCCTGCCTTGGCAAGCGGCCCGCCCTCCAGACACGTACGTCTGCTGGGTTAGTTGGAGGTCAGCCAGGCTAATGGGGAAATCCCGCGAATTCCTTACCGGTACATTTCCCGCGTACCGCTAAGGAAGCGAGGGTGAGTATGGGTGCACCCGCGGTGTGTGAGCGATCCTGTGGCTATGGGTGCACTCAGCAACATGTCCTTAACAGGACACGGTACAGCCGGCGAGAGCTCCGCTCTCGCACGTCTTTCCTAGCTCACGCGGAGCTCGAAACTGGCGTAGCTGCCCGAAAATTCCGTCGCTGCAATGAGAAGTCTCGCGCGGCTGCACGTGCCTGCCTTGGCAAGCGGCCCGCCCTCCAGACACGTACGTCTGCTGGGTTAGTTGGAGGTCAGCCAGGCTAATGGGGAAATCCCGCGAATTCCTTACCGGTACATTTCCCGCGTACCGCCAAGGAAGCGAGGGTGAGTATGGGTGCACCCGCGGTGTGTGAGCGATTCTGTGGCTATGGGTGCACTCAGCAACATGTCCTTAACAGGACACGGTACAGCCGGCGAGAGCTCCGCTCTCGCACGTCTTTCCTAGCTCACGCGGAGCTCGAAACTGGCGTAGCTGCCCGAAAATTCCGTCGCTGCAACGAGAAGTCTCGCGCGGCTGCACGTGCCTGCCTTGGCAAGCGGCCCGCCCTCCAGACACGTACGTCTGCTGGGTTAGTTGGAGGTCAGCCAGGCTAATGGGGAAATCCCGCGAATTCCTTACCGGTACATTTCCCGCGTACCGCCAAGGAAGCGAGGGTGAGTATGTTTGCACCCGCGGTGTGTGAGCGATTCTGTGGCTATGGGTGCACTCAGCAACATGTCCTTAACAGGACACGGTACAGCCGGCGAGAGCTCCGCTCTCGCACGTCTTTCCTAGCTCACGCGGAGCTCGAAACTGGCGTAGCTGCCCGAAAATTCCGTCGCTGCAATGAGAAGTCTCGCGCGGCTGCACGTGCCTGCCTTGGCAAGCGGCCCGCCCTCCAGACACGTACGTCTGCTGGGTTAGTTGGAGGTCAGCCAGGCTAATGGGGAAATCCCGCGAATTCCTTACCGGTACATTTCCCGCGTACCGCTAAGGAAGCGAGGGTGAGTATGGGTGCACCCGCGGTGTGTGAGCGATCCTGTGGCTATGGGTGCACTCAGCAACATGTCCTTAACAGGACACGGTACAGCCGGCGAGAGCTCCGCTCTCGCACGTCTTTCCTAGCTCACGCGGAGCTCGAAACTGGCGTAGCTGCCCGAAAATTCCGTCGCTGCAATGAGAAGTCTCGCGCGGCTGCACGTGCCTGCCTTGGCAAGCGGCCCGCCCTCCAGACACGTACGTCTGCTGGGTTAGTTGGAGGTCAGCCAGGCTAATGGGGAAATCCCGCGAATTCCTTACCGGTACATTTCCCGCGTACCGCCAAGGAAGCGAGGGTGAGTATGGGTGCACCCGCGGTGTGTGAGCGATCCTGTGGCTATGGGTGCACTCAGCAACATGTCCTTAACAGGACACGGTACAGCCGGCGAGAGCTCCGCTCTCGCACGTCTTTCCTAGCTCACGCGGAGCTCGAAACTGGCGTAGCTGCCCGAAAATTCCGTCGCTGCAATGAGAAGTCTCGCGCGGCTGCACGTGCCTGCCTTGGCAAGCGGCCCGCCCTCCAGACACGTACGTCTGCTGGGTTAGTTGGAGGTCAGCCAGGCTAATGGGGAAATCCCGCGAATTCCTTACCGGTACATTTCCCGCGTACCGCCAAGGAAGCGAGGGTGAGTATGTGGTGCACCCGCGGTGTGTGAGCGATCCTGTGGCTATGGGTGCACTCAGCAACATGTCCTTAACAGGACACGGTACAGCCGGCGAGAGCTCCGCTCTCGCACGTCTTTCCTAGCTCACGCGGAGCTCGAAACTGGCGTAGCTGCCCGAAAATTCCGTCGCTGCAATGAGAAGTCTCGCGCGGCTGCACGTGCCTGCCTTGGCAAGCGGCCCGCCCTCCAGACACGTACGTCTGCTGGGTTAGTTGGAGGTCAGCCAGGCTAATGGGGAAATCCCTCGAATTCCTTACCGGTACATTTCCCGCGTACCGCTAAGGAAGCGAGGGTGAGTATGGGTGCACCCGCGGTGTGTGTGAGCGATCCTGTGGCTATGGGTGCACTCAGCAACATGTCCTTAACAGGACACGGTACAGCCGGCGAGAGCTCCGCTCTCGCACGTCTTTCCTAGCTCACGCGGAGCTCGAAACTGGCGTAGCTGCCCGAAAATTCCGTCGCTGCAATGAGAAGTCTCGCGCGGCTGCACGTGCCTGCCTTGGCAAGCGGCCCGCCTTCCAGACACGTACGTCTGCTGGGTTAGTTGGAGGTCAGCCAGGCTAATGGGGAAATCCCTCGAATTCCTTACCGGTACATTTCCCGCGTACCGCCAAGGAAGCGAGGGTGAGTATGGGTGCACCCGCGGTGTGTGAGCGATCCTGTGGCTATGGGGTGCACTCAGCAACATGTCCTTAACAGGACACGGTACAGCCGGCGAGAGCTCCGTTCTCGCACGTCTTTCCTAGCTCACGCGGAGCTCGAAACTGGCGTAGCTGCCCGAAAATTCCGTCGCTGCAATGAGAAGTCTCGCGCGGCTGCACGTGCCTGCCTTGGCAAGCGGCCCGCCCTCCAGACACGTACGTCTGCTGGGTTAGTTGGAGGTCAGCCAGGCTAATGGGGAAATCCCGCGAATTCCTTACCGGTACATTTCCCGCGTACCGCCAAGGAAGCGAGGGTGAGTATGTTTGCACCCGCGGTGTGTGAGCGATTCTGTGGCTATGGGTGCACTCAGCAACATGTCCTTAACAGGACACGGTACAGCCGGCGAGAGCTCCGCTCTCGCACGTCTTTCCTAGCTCACGCGGAGCTCGAAACTGGCGTAGCTGCCCGAAAATTCCGTCGCTGCAACGAGAAGTCTCGCGCGGCTGCACGTGCCTGCCTTGGCAAGCGGCCCGCCCTCCAGACACGTACGTCTGCTGGGTTAGTTGGAGGTCAGCCAGGCTAATGGGGAAATCCCGCGAATTCCTTACCGGTACATTTCCCGCGTACCGCCAAGGAAGCGAGGGTGAGTATGGGTGCACCCGCGGTGTGTGAGCGATCCTGTGGCTATGGGTGCACTCAGCAACATGTCCTTAACAGGACACGGTACAGCCGGCGAGAGCTCCGCTCTCGCACGTCTTTCCTAGCTCACGCGGAGCTCGAAACTGGCGTAGCTGCCCGAAAATTCCGTCGCTGCAATGAGAAGTCTCGCGCGGCTGCACGTGCCTGCCTTGGCAAGCGGCCCGCCCTCCAGACACGTACGTCTGCTGGGTTAGTTGGAGGTCAGCCAGGCTAATGGGGAAATCCCGCGAATTCCTTACCGGTACATTTCCCGCGTGCCGCCAAGGGAGCGAGGGTGAGTATGGGTGCACCCGCGGTGTGTGAGCGATCCTGTGGCTATGGGTGCACTCAGCAACATGTCCTTAACAGGACACGGTACAGCCGGCGAGAGCTCCGCTCTCGCACGTCTTTCCTAGCTCACGCGGAGCTCGAAACTGGCGTAGCTGCCCGAAAATTCCGTCGCTGCAATGAGAAGTCTCGCGCGGCTGCACGTGCCTGCCTTGGCAAGCGGCCCGCCCTCCAGACACGTACGTCTGCTGGGTTAGTTGGAGGTCAGCCAGGCTAATGGGGAAATCCCGCGAATTCCTTACCGGTACATTTCCCGCGTACCGCTAAGGAAGCGAGGGTGAGTATGGGTGCACCCGCGGTGTGTGAGCGATCCTGTGGCTATGGGTGCACTCAGCAACATGTCCTTAACAGGACACGGTACAGCCGGCGAGAGCTCCGCTCTCGCACGTCTTTCCTAGCTCACGCGGAGCTCGAAACTGGCGTAGCTGCCCGAAAATTCCGTCGCTGCAATGAGAAGTCTCGCGCGGCTGCACGTGCCTGCCTTGGCAAGCGGCCCGCCCTCCAGACACGTACGTCTGCTGGGTTAGTTGGAGGTCAGCCAGGCTAATGGGGAAATCCCGCGAATTCCTTACCGGTACATTTCCCGCGTACCGCCAAGGGAGAGAGGGTGAGTATGGGTGCACCCGCGGTGTGTGAGCGATCCTGTGGCTATGGGTGCACTCAGCAACATGTCCTTAACAGGACACGGTACAGCCGGCGAGAGCTCCGCTCTCGCACGTCTTTCCTAGCTCACGCGGAGCTCGAAACTGGCGTAGCTGCCCGAAAATTCCGTCGCTGCAATGAGAAGTCTCGCGCGGCTGCACGTGCCTGCCTTGGCAAGCGGCCCGCCCTCCAGGCACGTACGTCTGCTGGGTTAGTTGGAGGTCAGCCAGGCTAATGGGGAAATCCCGCGAATTCCTTACCGGTACATTTCCCGCGTGCCGCCAAGGGAGCGAGGGTGAGTATGGGTGCACCCGCGGTGTGTGAGCGATCCTGTGGCTATGGGTGCACTCAGCAACATGTCCTTAACAGGACACGGTACAGCCGGCGAGAGCTCCGCTCTCGCACGTCTTTCCTAGCTCACGCGGAGCTCGAAACTGGCGTAGCTGCCCGAAAATTCCGTCGCTGCAATGAGAAGTCTCGCGCGGCTGCACGTGCCTGCCTTGGCAAGCGGCCCGCCCTCCAGACACGTACGTCTGCTGGGTTAGTTGGAGGTCAGCCAGGCTAATGGGGAAATCCCGCGAATTCCTTACCGGTACATTTCCCGCGTACCGCTAAGGAAGCGAGGGTGAGTATGGGTGCACCCGCGGTGTGTGAGCGATCCTGTGGCTATGGGTGCACTCAGCAACATGTCCTTAACAGGACACGGTACAGCCGGCGAGAGCTCCGCTCTCGCACGTCTTTCCTAGCTCACGCGGAGCTCGAAACTGGCGTAGCTGCCCGAAAATTCCGTCGCTGCAATGAGAAGTCTCGCGCGGCCGCACGTGCCTGCCTTGGCAAGCTGCCCGCCCTCCAGACACGCACGTCTGCAGGGTTAGTTGGAGGTCAGCCAGGCTAATGGGGAAATCCCGCGAATTCCTTACCGGTACATTTCCCGCGTACCGCTAAGAAAGCGAGGGCGAGTATGGTTGCACCCGCGGTGTGTGAGCGATCCTGTGGCTATGGGTGCACTCAGCAACATGTCCTTAACAGGACACGGTACAGCCGGCGAGAGCTCCGCTCTCGCACGTCTTTCCTAGCTCACGCGGAGCTCGAAACTGGCGTAGCTGCCCGAAAATTCCGTCGCTGCAATGAGAAGTCTCGCGCGGCCGCACGTGCCTGCCTTGGCAAGCTGCCCGCCCTCCAGACACGCACGTCTGCAGGGTTAGTTGGAGGTCAGCCAGGCTAATGGGGAAATCCCGCGAATTCCTTACCGGTACATTTCCCGCGTACCGCCAAGGAAGCGAGGGTGAGTATGGGTGCACCCGCGGTGTGTGAGCGATTCTGTGGCTATGGGTGCACTCAGCAACATGTCCTTAACAGGACACGGTACAGCCGGCGAGAGCTCCGCTCTCGCACGTCTTTCCTAGCTCACGCGGAGCTCGAAACTGGCGTAGCTGCCCGAAAATTCCGTCGCTGCAATGAGAAGTCTCGCGCGGCTGCACGTGCCTGCCTTGGCAAGCAGCCCGCCCTCCAGTCACGTACGTACGTCTGCTGGGTTACTCGGAGGTCAGCCAGGCTAATGGGGAAATCCCGCGAATTCCTTACCGGTACATTTCCCGCGTACCGCCAAGGGAGAGAGGGTGAGTATGGGTGCACCCGCGGTGTGTGAGCGATCCTGTGGCTATGGGTGCACTCAGCAACATGTCCTTAACAGGACACGGCACAGCCAGCGAGAGCTCCGCTCTCGCACGTCTTTCCTAGCTCACGCGGAGCTCGAAACTGGCGTAGCTGCCCGAGAATTCCGTCGCTGCAATGAGAAGTCTCGCGCGGCTGCACGTGCCTGCCTTGGCAAGCAGCCCGCCCTCCAGTCACGTACGTACGTCTGCTGGGTTACTCGGAGGTCAGCCAGGCTAATGGGGAAATCCCGCGAATTCCTTACCGGTACATTTCCCGCGTACCGCCAAGGGAGAGAGGGTGAGTATGGGTGCACCCGCGGTGTGTGAGCGATCCTGTGGCTATGGGTGCACTCAGCAACATGTCCTTAACAGGACACGGTACAGCCGGCGAGAGCTCCGCTCTCGCACGTCTTTCCTAGCTCACGCGGAGCTCGAAACTGGCGTAGCTGCCCGAAAATTCCGTCGCTGCAATGAGAAGTCTCGCGCGGCTGCACGTGCCTGCCTTGGCAAGCGGCCCGCCCTCCAGACACGTACGTCTGCTGGGTTAGTTGGAGGTCAGCCAGGCTAATGGGGAAATCCCGCGAATTCCTTACCGGTACATTTCCCGCGTACCGCTAAGGAAGCAAGGGTGAGTATGGGTGCACCCGCGGTGTGTGAGCGATCCTGTGGCTATGGGTGCACTCAGCAACATGTCCTTCACAGGACACGGTACAG
The DNA here is from genome assembly GCA_029531755.1 of Holothuria leucospilota. Classification (NCBI taxonomy): domain Eukaryota; kingdom Metazoa; phylum Echinodermata; class Holothuroidea; order Aspidochirotida; family Holothuriidae; genus Holothuria; species Holothuria leucospilota. The sequence continues at coordinate 37,722,067 of CM055972.1, read as the reverse complement.
CCGGCGAGAGCTCCGCTCTCGCACGTCTTTCCTAGCTCACGCGGAGCTCGAAACTGGCGCAGCTGCCCGAAAATTCCGTCGCTGCAATGAGAAGTCTCGCGCGGCTGCACGTGCCTGCCTTGGCAAGCGGCCCGCCCTCCAGACACGTACGTCTGCTGGGTTAGTTGGAGGTCAGCCAGACGAATGGGGAAATCCCGCGAATTCCTTACCGGTACATTTCCCGCGTACCGCTAAGGAAGCAAGGGTGAGTATGGGTGCACCCGCGGTGTGTGAGCGATCCTGTGGCTATGGGTGCACTCAGCAACATGTCCTTCACAGGACACGGTACAGCCGGCGAGAGCTCCGCTCTCGCACGTCTTTCCTAGCTCACGCGGAGCTCGAAACTGGCGTAGCTGCCCGAAAATTCCGTCGCTGCAATGAGAAGTCTCGCGCGGCTGCACGTGCCTGCCTTGGCAAGCGGCCCGCCCTCCAGACACGTACGTCTGCTGGGTTAGTTGGAGGTCAGCCAGGCTAATGGGGAAATCCCGCGAATTCCTTACCGGTACATTTCCCGCGTACCGCTAAGGAAGCGAGGGTGAGTATGGGTGCACCCGCGGTGTGTGAGCGATCCTGTGGCTATGGGTGCACTCAGCAACATGTCCTTAACAGGACACGGTACAGCCGGCGAGAGCTCCGCTCTCGCACGTCTTTCCTAGCTCACGCGGAGCTCGAAACTGGCGTAGCTGCCCGAAAATTCCGTCGCTGCAATGAGAAGTCTCGCGCGGCTGCACGTGCCTGCCTTGGCAAGCGGCCCGCCCTCCAGACACGTACGTCTGCTGGGTTAGTTGGAGGTCAGCCCGCGCCTATGTATGTATGTATGTATGTATGTATGTATGTATGTATGTATGTATGTATCTATGTATGTATGTGTGTATGTATGTATGTATGTATGCACTCAGCAACATGTCCTTAACAGGACACGGTACAGCCGGCGAGAGCTCCGCTCTCGCACGTCTTTCCTAGCTCACGCGGAGCTCGAAACTGGCGCCTATGTATGTATGTATGTATGTATGTATGTATGTATGTATGTATGTATGTATGTATCTATGTATGTATGTGTGTATGTATGTATGTATGTATGCACTCAGCAACGTGTCCTTAACATGACACGGTACAGCCCTCGAGAGCTCCGCTCTCGCACGTCTTTCCTAGCTCACGCGGAGCTCGAAACTGGCGTAGCTGCCCGAAAATTCCGTCGCTGCAATGAGAAGTCTCGCGCGGCTGCACGTGCCTGCCTTGGCAAGCAGCCCGCCCTCCAGACACGTACGTCTGCTGGGTTAGTTGGAGGTCAGCCAGGCTAATGGGGAAATCCCGCGAATTCCTTACCGGTACATTTCCCGCGTACCGCTAAGGAAGCGAGGGTGAGTATGGGTTCACCCGCGGTGTGTGAGCGATCCTGTGGCTATGGGTGCGTGAGCGATCCTGTGGTTATGGGTGCACTCAGCAACGTGTCCTTAACAAGACACGGTACAGCTGTATGTATGTATGTATGTATGTATGTATGTATGTATGTATGTATGTATGTATGTATGTATGTATGTATGTATGTATGTATGTATGTATGTATGTATGTATGTCTGTCTGTCTGTCTGTATGTATGTATGTATGTATGTATGTATGTATGTATGTGTGTAAGTGTGTATGTGTGTGTGTTTGTGTGTGTGTTTATGTGTGTGCGTTTGTGACACTTTGCTCGTTAACACGATATCTCAAGAAGGGAAACTGACAGTTCTCAAACTTGGTTCATAGATGCCTCATATAAAGAGGCAGAACCCAGTTGTTTTTGGTGGGGTTCAAAGGTCATCTGGGGCCACCAGGGTCAAACTCTGAAAATCTTGTTAACACGATATCTCAAGGTAGGAAGCTTGGATAAAGTTCATACCTAGTATGTAGATGCTTTATGGTAAGAAAAAGAATCCTAGTGCTTTTGATGGAGGTCAAACATCATCTGGAGTCACAGAGGGTCAAAGCCTGAAAACCTCATTTAACACGATATCGTGAGCTAAGAAGCTTGAATAAATTCCATACTTAGTGTGTAGGTGCGTTATGGTGGAGAAAAGAACCCTATTGCTTTTGGTGGAAGTTAAAGGTCATCTGGGGTCACAGGGGTCAAACTCTGAAAACCTTGTTAACACGATATTTCAAGGTAGGAAGCTTGGATGAATTCAAACTTAGTATGTAGGTGTGTTATGTTGAGGAAAAGAACCTTTTGTTTTTGGTGGAGATCAAAGGTCATCTGGGGTTACCAAGGGTCAAATTCTGAGAACCTTGTTAACAAGATATCTCGAGGTAGGAAGCTTGGGTAAATTTCATACTTAGTATGTAGATGCCTTATGGTCAAGAAAGAATCCTAGTGTTCTTGGTAGAGGTCAACGGTCATTTGGGGTCAGCAGGGGTCAACTCTGAAAACCTTGTTTACTCAATATCTTAAGGAGGAAGCTTGGATTAATTTCACACTTAGCATGTAGATGCCTTATGGTAAGAGAAAGAACCCTGTCCTTTTTGGTGGAGGTCAGAGGTCATCTGGGGTGACCGGGGCTCAAACCATGAAAACCTTGTTAACACGATATTTTGAGGTAGGGAGCTTGGATAAATTTCATACTTAGTATGTAGGTGCATTATGGTGAGAGAAAGAACCCTAATGTTTTTGGTGGAGGTCAAAGGCTATCTGGGGTCACAGGGGGTCAAACCCTGAAAACCTTGTTAACACGATATCTTGATGTAGGAAGCTTGGATTAATTTCATACATAGTATGTAGATGCGTTATGGTAAGGGAAAGCACCGTATTGCTTTTGGTGGTGGTCAGTCGTCATCTGGGGTCACCGGGGGTGAAACCCTGAAAACCTTATTAAACACGGTATCTCGAGGTAGGAAACTTGGATAAATTGCATATATAGTATGCAGATGCACTATGGTGAGACTTAGAACCCTATTGCTTTTGATGGGGGTCAAAGGTCATCTGGGGTCACCAGGGGTCAAACTCTTAAATCGTTGTTTATTATGTTTGGTGTGGTTCAAAGTTCTTGTGAGGTCAGCAGAGGTCAAATTGTTAAAACATAAAATGATATAGTCATGAAAAATAAATTTGAGGGATAAACCTTAGTGCAACAAAGCATCCCCATTCGGCAAGGAATCACTTAGCCTTTGGGCTTTCTGTTTACTAATTTTAAACGAAAATCCAGACGAACAGCTTCCAGCAATGGAGAATCGGCAAGAGGGAGAGAACAGGTGAAGTAAGGTGATGTTAGACCTCCCTGATAGGTGTAGCAAAAGGTGTGAAGGACTAACAAGCGCGTTTCAGCTTTTTCTTCGTAAGTGTATTAGCAATCACCATTAATACCGACAATGGCTTCGTGCGACGAAAGAGCTCGGTAAAAGTTTTTGAAAAATGTTTAACGGCAACAACGTGCTTTAGAGTTTCAACCTTCCACATCATGCTTACAAATTAAATTGAAGGATCCCATATTGATGCGGGCCCCTATAGAGATATTTGGAGATGTATCTCTGTTTTCGGAAAATGTGATCAGAATAGTTCCTTGTATAATCACCTTTTTAATGGTCATGAGATGGAGTGCAAATTGAGACGCATGTGCTCGAAGCGCGCCGAAATTTTTCATTAAATTAGATTTCCCTGATAAAATCTGCATTCAGAATCTGCATCGAGACACTTAAAATGTCCACCAAATCAACATGCCACTCGAAAACCCAGTCAAACAGAGCCACAACACTACTCTTTTACGAAATGTGGGGGGATATTTAATATTGTGCCCCCCACCCATCGAAATGTGGGGGACGTGTCCCCCTGTCCCCCAGGATTGACGCCCAAGGTTGTTATTACTTCTTTAGTGCTTTTCGGCCTCATTGACCGAAATGTTTTTTTGTACCAAGGTTTGTAAAATCCAGCTGTGATTATAAATTAAATGAAATTTCATCATTATGAATGGGGATTGCGATAATTTGGAAAGTTTTTACATAATACTTAAAAATATGTTGCTGTTGCGCCATCATGATTACCCTGGGTCTCGCCAAAAGTGTTCCAAAAATTAGTTATGAATCTTATTCCAACAGATGAACAAATGGTAAAATTATATGTGCCAAAATACTTTTAAAGACTGTTTTCTTTTTTATTAATTAATACAAAATATTCATGACTTTTGCGACATGTTGTTTTTTGGCAGCCAATTTGAATAAGTGAGACCCAAAATATATACTCTAACCACTTGATTTTGTGTTTAGGGGCCCATAAGGTTTCCAACAATATTGGGTCGGAGCTGAGGATGCCCGAGGAGTGCCTCTGACCCATGACCTAAATAAGTTCAGCTAAAGTCGTTCAAGCTACTAACTAATTTTTAGCCGACATAAAAATAAAACCTTTTAATTGCATTCAGATTCCAATTCCTCGCCTACAGAACAGAACGGTAAAATGATGGCTACCGAGGGATCTTCTCCAACCCTAATTTTCGACAGCAACACTAGTATGTTTGAACACAAAGAAAGCAGGAAAGGTTAGTCACTCTAGACTAATGGTGAGAACTTCGGTTATTTGATGTCCATAGTGACACCACAGGACATAATCAGTGATGTTTCAAACTCTTTTATTTCCCCTTAAGTAAGGCAATATCATATTCTACACATCACAATAGATAGATTTCATGAAGTGTCACAACTTTTAAAAAACTGTCTGATAATTTTACAATGAAAGATGAAGATATGAAAATAAAAGCTGCTGTGTCTTATACACGATAAACGTCTTTCCACTTGTAGAGTTTATTTCCAGTTGAATAGCTCGAACTAGGGCTGATTAATAAATTGAACACTGGTTAATATGTCCAAAGTTCAGATCACTGTCCTTGATTTACGATAGTTTGCTCAGCCAAAAAATAGTAAAGGAATGAAGATTTATGTTTTCTTTTCTTTTTTGTTGGGAATTAAATATTCACATAACTTCTTCTTAAAAGATGATAATGACCTGGATAGTAAAAGTCTTGGCAGAAGTATTCCAACCTGTATTTCGCAAAGACTTGCTAGCAGGTAAACATGGTGCCCCAAATCCACTTGGAAGCAGGTGTGATTGTTTTTATAACCAAAGGTACATAGCTACGTAATTCCCAACTCCTGATCCAAATATATGTGTAGAAAACTTTTTACGCTTGTTATGTAGCAGTAAGATCAAATATGGACGAGTGCACGGTGATGGGCACTACACAAGTACTTCTTTACAACCTATCATTTTATGTTGTTTTGCTTTTAAGGCTTTGGAAAATTTCACGTACAAGCAGCTGCAATGATGACTTTGAAACTTACCAGGCGAATTGCAACGTACTTTGAATTCAATGAAAGTGATGTTGGTATCTTAAATGAGAACGACGATCCTGGCCTAGAATTACTATATATGATGAAAACAAGGGGTCTAATTACATCTTTTGATATCAGTAAACTAATACAGTGCCTAGAAGAAATCGAAAGGGAAGGAATTGCTAAAGAAATTCAGTCATTGTTCGAGAAGAATGGTTGCAGAAAACTCTTTTCTGCCCAAGAAAAGGGAACTGTTCAAGGTAAATATATTTAGGGGTGTTTAACATGTACAAATTTAAATATAAGCGTTGTAACCCGCTTTAAAGTATAAGAGTATATGAGAAAATTGTGCAATATTTAAAATTATGTCTCAGATTAAATTATTTCATGCTGTGATTGGATATATATATTGAATTTTTCTTATTCAATTATTGTCAACCGAAACTGAATGGCATGGCGAATAACGGGTTGTCCAGTTGCGCTTGTATGTCGAACTTCGAAACAGTTACAAAATTGGTGCTTTAGGTGCTGTTATTTACGAAAGTCGTACACCTGATATATACGAAGCACTGCTGAACCATAAAGATCATTTTATAGGAACGTTATCTTGAGAGGAGTAACACCAAAGAAAAGAAAGATTTGGTCAAAGTAAGTGTAATGAGGGTAAAACCAGACAACCCGGCACCGTCACATAACCTTGAAATTACGTAACCGTGTATTTTGGCAAAGACAAATCTGTGGCATACCTTAAAATGCTTCCAAATTTTCAGTTTCTAAGTTATACAGGAGTTAACAACAAGAGGTTGGATAAAACTGCTCGACACGTTGTGTGGATGTCGTTAAAAAAACACTATTAATTCTGCAAGCTATAAGTTAAAGTAAAAATTAAAAATTTAAGGTTGGACGCAGAATCAGAACATTGTCGCCTGAATTTACTGAATAAGGCAGATTCATTTTCTAAGGAGTTTTAATATGTATTCTACATAATTACATTTAGGATACCGTTATTAAAACTGAACCGCAGTTATATCCTAAGTAGTATCAAATCAGTGTTGTGTGTGATGAGCTGGACAGGAAACAGTAACTTTACCCCTACTCCATCACTTCTTCTTGGGTAGTGCGAAACCATCGCTAGTTTCAGTGCCTACAGATGAACGCAATGTGTTATTCGTCTGCACTGCAGTGGTTGTAGAATATGCCCACGGTATTCCCCCACCTGTCGTAAAAGGCGACTAAAGGGGAGGACTTGCACTGTATTTGAACAATATTTGAAACCGAACTTGAACCGTATTTATCTAGTTGACACTATATAACACATTCGTGTTGGTGTGTCGTTAAATATTATCTACCTAACTGACTGCCTGACTGATTGACTGACTGACTGACTGACTGACTGACTGACTAACTTAATAACTCGTCTGCACTGCATACTAAGACCTCCACATTGACTGTGGAGGCGCATGCAACTATATACTCTAACGTCTGATACAGCTATGTGCTGAAGGTTTATAAGGATATTCTTAGGGATGAGGGGCATCATCCAGAGTGGATATCGCCTTAATAATAATATATGAATGCCAAAATGTGATCACCTGTTGTAAAATTCATAACCTTGACGACTCGGATTTACGCAAGGTATAGTTGCATCTGGACGGCTGTCTAGCTGAAAACCGTTTTTACTCGTTCTTGTTCAATATTTCAACTGACGTTTTCTAAGAAGTGAGAAGTGAGAACGGGAATAGGGGGGGGGAGGGGGGGGGCTCATTTGGAGACATTATGTTCTATCCTTGTCTTTTTAATTTTGTCAGGACTTGTTGGGCATGGTTAAACGTGATCCCCGAAAACGAACAGTAGTGCAGACTGTTGAACTATTTTTGCTCGAGGGACAGATTCTTCAATGGAAACCCAATAAGTTTTGGCTCGCTGCAGTCGCGCGCTGTATGTCGTTTTCGATTTAGGCAAATGGTAACTCGTGGGTAAATGGCTTCATACTAAGACATACCAGGGGACTACGGCATTACTAGGGAGCTGTTAGGAAGGAGACGCCGAAATTCTACAAAAACTCTAAAGCAATGTTCGTTTCGATGGTAATCTTGCATTTATCCTCAAAATGTTTATCACAATTACCAGGATCAACTAGGGTTGGAAACCTATTGTTCAAATGACAATGAATAGATCTACTCTTTGCATTGAACAGTAAACTTTTTGTTTACAGTGTCCATACACACATATGAAAGTTTACACTTCTGTCGTCCTTGATCGCAATAAATGAAATTTCTGTTATGTTCATTGAAGACTTTCCATACAACTTACATTTCGAGTATGTTACTAAGCGATGAGGAAATTTTCCAAAATTGAAAGAAAAAACGATTTAGATTTTAACAATGCTGAAAGCAAACGACATATCGAATTCGTAGGGACACAAAGGAAGTACATTACTTCAACTTTCCTTGACAGTCGACTAGCTTAAAATCTTGATTTAAGCTCGGCGCCGTCGGTTAGAAACCTAGAATCAAAGCATGTCTTACCAAAGGCAATCAGGATTACATGGGTGAGAAAGGGGCAGATTATAATTAAGAAGGGGGAAAGTCTACAGGGCGTTACAATAGAAACACAGAGACATGTCAATCAAGTTTGATAACTGAAAGGTATTAAAGCATTTTCAAGTACCTGTACTTATGTCTGACAGATTTGGTTGCTGTGTTTCCTTCCTACTAACAGCTCCCTGGAGATACCTTTTACACAGTTTTCTGTAAAAGTTTGGAATTTTATCATCGAAAGCTACGTTGTACCTTGTCGAAAGATAGTACAGTACAAAACCCGGGGAAACCCAGTCTTCAAAAAAAGCCATTAAATACGATGCAGTGTGTTTTATCCCCGTTAGGGTTCATTTGCTTTGATCTTTAGGTAATAAACTATGGCCTTCAGCGATGAAACATTCCTGTCTATATCCCTGAAAATTGTTGCGCCTTGGGCGCTGTGCAACCCATTAAGATGAATTTTCATCCAAACGTAGCAGCTCTCAGCTGTTAAATCCAGTTGGCATATTTTGCTAAATTGGTGTGATGTTGAGAAGTGCTGTGCAAAAAGGTTTCTTTATTGGTCCTTTCTACCAACCAAAGGAGTGACAAAGGCAACCGTCACCACTTATGCAACCAATTAGACAGGGTATCCGTGTCATCGTCTTACCAAAGTTGTACTACGGATACTAGAGTTAAGAAAAATAATTAGGCCTATTGGGGATCTAGAAAAGCGTCTCTCTTGTTCTGAACAATTAAACTAACCAGATAATGTCCCCACAGTTTTAACTATTGTAGAGCAGAATAGGTGCCGCCCTTCCACTAACTTTGGAACTTTTTTCAATTCTCTTTTTGTCGAAGATGATAATCGCACACCTACAGCCAACAGTCCGCAAAGCCTTTTGAAGCGTCTGATGTCTCAAGTGGTTTTACTTTCAAAATAGTTACATGGTGGTGATACTATGAACCATGTATTAACATTAAATGCTGCGTATTTTTAAGATATATTATCTGGTGTAACTGTGAGCTATCCTTATCATTCGAATAGGATTACTTTGTCGAAAATACCATAGTACTTTCAAGAACAAAATCCATGAGAATCCAAAGAAACTCAAAAACAGCAATGGCTATTTGGCTAAACACGATGACTGTCACAAAAATGACCAAAGAGATCATGTAGTCTGAACATACGGAAAATCATAATGCTCATGAGGTATACATAACAAATAATTTCGTGATTCCTTATAAAAGACTAAACACGTACTTAATATCTAATTTAGCAACAAGGGAAAGTAAGTAAGGTCCTTGAAAATTGGGTGGGTGGGGAAGGGCATACAGGGAAATAGCTGTTGCGGCAGATGGATTTCGTCGTCGAAGAGGAAAATAGTTCCAAGACAGAGGGGAAAACCCAACAACGTATTGTAGGACATGGGCTATGTTCTCAGCTTTAGTGTCAAATTTGTGATCGATTTTTAATCTCTCATACTGCTATTGTTGGTGAAAAAATTCTCTCTTTTCTAGGCTGTAAACGTGTATTTATCCAGGATGTTTGCCGTTTCAGACGGTTTCTATTCAGAAATTACCTCATTTGGGTGAATCTTGTTTTCCTCCTGATAGAGAGAAAAGTTGGTCATGGACGCGGCCATTTTCCCATTTAAAAAATATCAAGAGTTGGGTACATTTTCAATGACGAATGGCTTTTAGTGACCCCTTGCCAAGTTTATCGATCTAATTTAATGGAATTAAATGTATATACGGTAGGTGAGCTGCCATACCTACCGAAACGCCAAGTCGTAATCGGTGGTTCACCACGTCGTTTTCAGTAAAACGCAAGTTCTTGAGCGGTCTTCATTCTTGCTTAACCTGTTTATGTTATATATACTAGTTTACCTATAAACTGTGTTACGCAAGTTTCCCCCAGTCTGGGAAACTTTAGTTTTCTCCCTTTTGGGAGAATCTTCCGTACTTCTAATTCAAGTGACAGATGGTATGGAGAAAACTGGTTATTTCATGACTTGCCGTTTTGAACTACAAGTAGCAGAGCAAACTTCAACGATGAAGTTGCAAGATGACTGCTTGATTATTTAAGATTAGTCCTTCGTTCCACCTGGATAGTACTCATTTCAAGGCTACATGCTTTTTTATTCATTGCCTCTCTCAAAGTTGTTTTTCAATTCAAATTAACTTTAATTCAATCACTGGTCCAGTATAAATTTTCTAAGAAATTTATAAACAGGATCAAACATAATAATAAAGAACATCAGGGTACCGCATACGGCAAGTTTCAGACATTGAAAAATGATAAAATAGTCCATTAAAGAAGTTGTAAACGTTATCTAAGAACTTAAAATACAGGATCATTCACAGGATCATCGTTTTGTGAACAAAACGGTGCTCCATCAATAAAAGAGTTCTAAAGGAGTAATATTCCAGGAAAAGATAGTTGAATTTCTTTAGTGACAATTGGTTTTATTGTACAGAGAATGAAGCACAGTGTAAGAAATGTACATTAGCAGCTTGCATATTTTGATGCCTACTTTATAAATTCATTTTTGTTGCTGCATTAACTATCATTTAAGACAAGGACTCCTTAATTAAGCTTCAAAAGCTTTTGTGACCCACACTAAGATTAAGGGTGCTTTTCTCATCCAACTGGCGTTACTTGCATTTAGCTAAATAATTGTTGCGTAGTAGTAATGTCACATTTTTGCGTAATAATGTTTACGAAAGAATACCCGTTTTCTTACTGTGAATGGTATACCTTTCTCTCGTTTAGGAACAAGTTCTTCGTGGAACGAATTTTATTCCAGTGAAGAATCTGCTAGTTGTATGGCTGGTGCCACTCCAGAAACTCAAAGTCCATTGCAAAGTTCGAGAAAGAGAAAAATAGGTGATTATAAAGTACCTCGATTTGTATTTACTGTTTTAAGTCCTAAGACGCACTGGAACACTTTGGAGTATTAACTGATAATTAACGTAAGCTTTAGAGGGTACTTCCAGTGAGTTGGGGGGGGGGGGGGTGTCGCAGCTTTTTGTCCAAAAAATGTGATGCATTTTTAACAAAAAAAAGCAGATATTGTCTTTCATCCATGTTTTGCTTCTTCTTTACCTTTGCAGGTTCAACTGATCAAAACCAAATAGTAGGTGAGGGATTTTAACTTTTCCTTCTCTCAAACAATAGCAACATCAGCAGTGCAGTAGGAAACTGTTGCTGTACTATTTTACATTTAATCTACAATGCATGAAAGCAGCCTTTGATTTGCACTGGCGTTTTCGAGTATTTTCACCAGCTCAGGGAAACTTCTTTACACTTAAAATTCGCTACAGGTCTAAATAAGCTACTCACAGGAGTATCACGAGTAAACCAGGCGCTAATTACTGATTAAAGTTTACGAAACGATTTCGACTTTGTGTCGTCCTACACTACCACCTGTTAAAGTATTAAATTCATATGCAGCCACCGAAGACATGGATATGAAATAAACAAATCGGTGAAAGGTATCTGTGAAAGGATGTTTATTCATTCCACACATTATAAATACACTGTCTCATTGATCTCCTAAGTTTTTTAAGTTTAAGGAGGCCTACGCTGAGGCTGCGGACGACAAGTAGGCGAAGAACGGTTGCATTTGTATTGAAAACGTACTTTAGATAACAACTCTATAACGTTTTTTTAGCCTAGCCCAGGCCTAGCCTCAACCGGCGCCGCAGCACGAACTTGTGAAACTGTATGGGCTATGCATAGCCAATCGGTCTTAGCAAGCATTCCTCTATACAATGATGGATTCTGAACGTTAAGGACCGCAAGAAAATAATTGCTAAACTTGTGGCTAACACAGAAAAGAAATGGCGTCAAGAGAGGTTACGTACCTATGGAGGTTCTCGTCTTTCCATGACTGCGGGTGATTAGTGTAGATTCCTCAAGTTCGATGATCTAATTTGTACCCGTACCCATATCTAACGAAAGCACATGCACGATTCCTGAAACAACATACATGTCCATACTTTAACACATTTTAAAATGTATCAGTTAGAACTCACGCAAAACGTCGCTCGAGTACTCAGTCTAAGTATTTACTGTGCCAGTACCTCCTTTTTTCAGAGAAGTTTAAAGGTGATCAGTCGTCTTGAAATATTCTTTGTGACGTCAGCCTTTTCTTGACATGTTTCTGCAGTCGTCACTGTTCAAGGATACACCGTACAAGTAGCTATGATGACATCGGTATAGCTCTTGCTTACCGATTAGCTATACCATGCTTGTACGGTGTATCCTTGAACAGTGACGACTGCAGAAACATGTCAAGAAAAGGCTGACGTCACAAAGAATATTTCAAGACGACTGATCACCTTTAAAATGTGGTAAATATTCACATTATTGGTGGACTGCTCTTCGCAAAATTAACAGACAAGTACAGCGTAAAAACAGACCTCACATTTGCAGATTTCTTTGGGCCTATTTTTTACCGAATCATTTGAATACTGCATATCTTCTATGTAGTTTTTTATTAAGGTTTTCTTGAAATAAACGGCTACTAAAACTGTAACTAAAACTCAAAAGTCTGCTTTAATAGAATACCTTCTAATAACACATTTAGGCCTAACTGACAAGTGACCATGTTTATTATATGTCAACTATTATTTTACGCTTTGTCACTGCTGTATTCACACTAGAGTATTTCTCATTTTTTTTACTTCAAGGAAAGAAAAGTTCTCACCGGCTTTCTCCATGTTCGGGTAAACTTAACACGCTTTTTTCATACTGTTAGTAGAATTATTGTAGTCGCATACGTTATGTGCTTGGAAAATATGGCACATACTTGGATTTGCACTGTACAAAAGACATACAAAAAATAACTATTTTATGTCATTCCAGAAAGGTCAAGAATTAATTCGCCGTTAATTGAGGTGCCAAATTGACACCATCAATAAAAATGCATTTGTTCATTTAAAAGCCAAATTGATAACTGTACTTTCAAACATATCAAACATATCTTAATCAGTGGAGTCGCCGGGGGAACAGGGCCCCTATACCTTGCCTGTACCCCCGTGTGCCCCCCCCCGTGAGACTTGGGGTATAAAACATCATGCACAAACACCCCGCTTTATATATCGATATGAAAACGCGGACCCACTTTCAGTTAATCAGTCAATCATGATGCTAAAATTGCAAACAAATGTTCTCCAAACTACAGTTTTTGCGGAGCTTATCGCGCAATTTATTACATGTTGAAATATGTGAAATATTGAAATGTATTCCACAGCTGTTCTTTCAATATCTATTGTCAACAGCTATGGGACTACTGCGGCTGTGGGTCCTCTCCCTGCAATACAATTCCTACATCGATTATCTTTCAGTCAGATTTAATGTTCCAAAACTGTAAAAATTGCCACTTTCGTCGCTTTTTAACGAAGTTCCAGTAAATACAAGGATAATTTACTACCTTCTCAAAGTCGGATGCCAGTTAACTTTTAAAAACAGAAGCTTAAAAGTTTGCACGGGGAACTCTGCTCTCCGAATCCTCGCCGCGGAGGAGCCAAGCACTATTCCAGGGATCATAAAGTGTTGATACCGTTAAAAGGAAGAAAAGTCTTTAGGACGAAGTTTTTATTGATACTTTATACTAGAATTTTCTTCTTGCTTCGCACAGAGTAGAGACCATTGGTCTTAATTAAATGTACACTTTCATTATGGACAATCAAATTTGTTTTTCATCGCATATTGCATGTGTTACTAATGTTATTTCCGTTTCGATGACTTCGATATAATATTATGATATAACTGTTGCTGTATTATTTTTGTGTAATTCGATATTGAGCAACAACTGTTTTAAAGTACGCACCACATTATTGGCCACAAATGTTTTCGATTTATAATGCTGTCTTACATTAATCCATCAATTTTGTACTTGTAACAGAAAGTCAAATTATTTACGTGCTCAAGCAAAGTGAACATAATTATTCCAACCGAGAGGGAAACCAACGAGTTAACAAGAAAGAAGGCGAATTTGTGGGTAAAGTTAGAGAATGTCCGTTTGATGAACTTGATGACGATGACGATGACGAACGAAAGAAAAATGATGATGAAGAAACAGATTGCAGCAAAGATGGCACCGCTGGAAACAAGAAGAGATACAGCGCTGAAGGCGAAGAAGACGACAGGGGAATCTTAGTTGCAGCTGTCCTGGTAGGGAAGAATCAAGAAGTAAAAATGTTGTACTTGACTAGAGACAGATTACAAACAAAAATTGAGGAAGGTCAAATTTACAAGATACGTGGCCATTTGGCGAATCATGATAGTATTCTGCTGACAATAGCGACGAAGATAATGAAATCTGCTCAAGATGAACTATTCCAAGACATAAAAAGTGAGAAGAAAAGCCTTGCTCTTACTTCATTATGTAACTCAAACTCAACGATTGAGATACCTGGCTTAAACGTTAAAGAAGTAAAATACGGATTACCTGAGAATACTGTTATTTCTCTGAAGGCAGTTGTGATCAAGGTAAGAAGGGTTACTTTTAGAAGAACATCGAAATTGTGGGATACGGTAATCATTAAAGATCTTCTGTGTTCAGCAATACCAAAGAGTGGCACAGGGAGGGCGATCATGCAAATTTTAAAAGTTAGGGGGTGTAAGCTAGGTTCATGGATTGGACTTTGTCTTGTCAGGTTAGCAGACATATTGTCGTCCGTGAGGAAACCAAGAGGCAAATCACACGTTAGCTCCGGGATATTTACAAAGTTGTAGATTGGTGAGCATTAGAATGAATCATCCAACCATCTCCACGCGCATTAGATGAGCACAGAACAGATCACAAAAGGCACAATTTGACCAAATCGAATAGCTAAAGTGCGGAATTATAACCTATCGATATAGGAGAGTCTTATAGTGAGTAAAGTCATAAAATTGTTAAGGTTTATGCAAACTGTGAAAAATTCATTCAAATCAAGATATTTTAACTGAATTTACATGAGATGACAAGGCTGTATTTAAGATGATCTTGCGCTATAGCGCAAAAAGGCATTACATTTTAGGACACATTACCTTTTTAGATATATCTATTACATTCCGACAGTTTTCCATGATCATAATAGTTCTTCTAAAACCTCTTTGGTGTCTCACCCAGTCGTTATGGTAGGGGGCAACAAACTTGAGCTCACCATTTCCTGATAGTCGACAAGCCAGTGAGCCACAACTGGAAAAAAGGCTGTGGCCAGCCTGACTTAAACCAATTGGTTAGAAACTGAGCCGTAAAACCTCATCTAACTCTAACTCCTGGTAGTCGCCTCTCCTGTTTGACTGCTAGTGAATACCGATTCGACATCATAGCAATTTCTTCCGTTTATACCTACAACTGTCGTTTCTAATTTCTTTGTTAAAAAGGTCTTTTCATCATTGATAGCTGATTCCTGTTAACTATTTTCTCGAGTACACAATTTTTTATGCCTTATTCTTTTCCTTTCATTGCAAGGTGGAAAATGAGCAGATAGAAATGGTGATGATGTAACTTGTCACCCTTTTCAGTAATAAACTGTTGACCATGCCTCCTTATAATAGAGTACAAAACCTTTTTTATTTAGGGGGTTTGAGCACTTTAGTCCGAAAACTTAAGCTTCACCAGAAAAATGGCATATATTTTTTTCTGTAGTAATTTTTGCCGGCATGGAGGGCCTATGCCTTCTCAAAAGGATATGCTTCATGAAAAGGTTTCAAGGGGAAACTGTTGCATGGTATAAATGGGAGATGGAGTTTGTTTACTTAGTAAGGTAACTAGTAAGTGGCTAGTCTTCTTCAAGACACTAGCATTGGTTAGACACAATAAAACGTTATTGGTCACTACTTTTAACGGTATCTTTACCTATCCTTTTAGAATTTTGTCTGTTTTAGTAACAGAGAGTATAAGAAATTTGAACAGTTCAGTTGAAAATCAACCTCAAATTATTAAAGAGTGTGAAAAGCTCAAATTTCACTCAAGTTCTGTACAAGACTAGCTAAATGTGAAACGATCAAACCATTCTTTAATTGTGGGAGAGTGACTAAACTCTTTTGACAGAATGTGTTTCCGTTGTTGTTTACTTAGATCGCACTACACACTGGATACTACAAGTATACTAACAGCTTTGAAAAAAAGGCATACCTTACCGTGGCAGATAGCGATCAAGATCGGCTAACAGTTATTTCACACGACAAGCACGTGTTAACTTCGAAGTTGCGAGAAGGATCCATTGTCAAATTGCTAAACTTTCAAACCTACAGGGGTGGACGGAATCGTTACTACGCTGATTCCAACTGCTTGGTTTCCCGCAAGGGATCTGACGTAGAGGTTAAGGTCATATCCATCAGGCAATTTAGATTTTGTATTACGTAAGGCATTCTTGGGCCGCGCCAGATGTCAGCATAAATATATAAATATATATATATATATATATATATTATATATATATATATATATATATATATATATAATATATATATATATTTATATGTATTATATCTATATAAGACCTTGGGGAGACAATTTTCTTTGTTCTTTTAGTGTGGATGCTACTAGGGAGACATGGCATGTTTTAGGTACTTTTTATTGTCGGAAATAGTGTTAGAATGTTCTTTGGACTATAAATGTCATATTTTGATAGTTTCAGGGTTACGGGTTAGGGTTAGGGGTTAGAAAATTGGGGTAGAAATTAGTGTGTGAGTCAATGGAAATGTCTCCCTCATATACAGTTTAG
Organism: Holothuria leucospilota; assembly: GCA_029531755.1. Classification (NCBI taxonomy): domain Eukaryota; kingdom Metazoa; phylum Echinodermata; class Holothuroidea; order Aspidochirotida; family Holothuriidae; genus Holothuria; species Holothuria leucospilota. The sequence goes on along the minus strand of CM055972.1, from coordinate 37,705,484 downwards.
GGTCTTATATATATATATATATATATATATTATATATATATATATATATGTGTGTGTGGGTGTGTGTCTGTGTGTTTAAAGAAATGTAAAGTGGCAGCTTCTAGTCTTTATAACATCAGGAAGATACGAAATAGTTTGTCACAGGAAGCTGCTGAAAAAATTGTTATCTTACTCGTGATATCACATTTGGATTATGCTAACGCCAGTCTCATAAATCTTCCAGCCAAAACCATTTACTCTCTTCAGAGAATCCAACACCAGGCTGCGAAGCTCATTTTGATGCGCAATTACAGTGATAGTAGCAGGGATGTGCTAAAAGAATTGCACTGGTTGCTCTTAAGTGGCGCATAGTGTTCAAGGTTCTCTGTCTGGCCTTTAAAATGTGTCAATAATCGAGCCCTAGACTACCTTCAGGAAATGTTTGTTAAGTCGGATGTTAGATTTTATTGCTTACGGTCGCATGACAAGCAAAAGTTTAAAAAGGTACCTCCAACACAAAGGGTTATTTTCAGTAACCTTACTTTTGCTGTCGATGAACTGAAGAAATGGAACGATATGCCTTTGGATCTTCAGAACTGTCGGGACTTCTTGTGTTTTAAACTTAAACTAAAGACCCATTTATTTAAGAAAGCATTTGTGTAAGGTGCCTTTAAAATGCCATCCCAAAAATAAGTGAACATTGTCAATTACTGTCAGGATTAAGTTGGAAGTTTGAAAATTACGTAAAGTATAACTTGAAAATAATTGAAGATAGGGTTACCCAATCAGAATAGGTTTATTAAAATGTTTTTCTTTTGTGTGTTTTGGGGGAGTAGTAGCGGGGTCAAAAGACGAAGTGTAGCCCCTCAGATTAAGGCCAATTCATAAACTAGGGACGGGCAAATCTGTATTTGATTTTGAGGGCGAAATGGGTAAGTGATCCAACAGTGCTGCAGGCCCCGTGGAACGCGAAGCACTCTCCTATCGACTTAAGGGGCACTACACTCATAAACGGTCTTAAACGGCTGCTAGTAAGACCAAGCCCAAGCCCAACTCTTTAGGCTAACCTAGTCCAAGCTAACAAAACGAAACTCACATGTTAAAGTACCCTAGCCTATCGTTAGGCTAGCCTGGGTAGGCCTAAAGACTTGGGCCTAGACTCATATGCGGCACCTAGTTCTTCCTTAATCGTTTTGCTTATAAGTTCGATATAAACATCAAGTGTGGCACAGAACACATTGTGCTCATATTTAATCTCCAACACAATCTACAACCCTCAAACCACCATTACTCAAAGTAAACTGAGACTTCTATCATCGGTCTGTCGTCGTACCATGAACTAGCTATGGTTGTGGACGTGAGATACGTAAGTTCGCACGTAACGTTCACATGTCCATATGTTCAATGCTTTTATCACATTTACGTATGCGGATTGCGCGAAATTTAAGGGGAACAATTGCCCAAAGTGGACAAAAAAATTTTATTCATAATTGGTCGAGCCCTTTTCATTGTTTTGCTTAAAAAGCCTTATGTTGGTATAAGGAATGTCCACTTCTGGTAATAAACACAAGTGACCAACTTAAATTATCCAACTTTTTAAGAGTGTATTTCCCCTAGTCAGGTCCAGGTGGCACCGCCATCTTAGGGAACAGAGGGGAAAGCCCTAGAAGCCCTGGGGTGTTTACAAAATTATGGGCAACAGAGTATATCATTTTGGTGAGGAAGGTAGATTATTACAAAGATTCTGTGAGGTTTTGCATTAATTATACTCTCTTTGTCCGAGAGAAATTAATGGTAAGAAAATTAGAGTATGAAGTTGATGCACGCAAAGCGAGCCGAGGAATAGCACTATCACACACATTTTAGCACGTTTGCCAAAACAATTTACACGGCATTTAACTGTCCATAATCAGCTCTGGCCACGCACTACACGGCCCTAAAATCGCAGTCTGTATTATTTTCCATAATAGCGTACCTTGGACTAGCGGTCAGTCGATGTCTTCAGGATGCTGGTTTTAGGGTTAGGAAGATGAATAACAATTAGGTTGGATGGAGTTTCCAATAGTTCTGGACTACTAACGCAGTCCCACCGGAACTAGTGTGGAAATTAGAGTATGAGATAGGTGCTCTTGAAGGGCCCCGAAAAATAACACTGGTTTCTTTCACGTTAAAGAGCATTTACCTTTCTTCAAATAGCATTAGATACATAATATAAGACATATCTAAAAATCGTCTCACACCTTGCTACTCCAAAAGAATTCGACAATACGACAACACGATGCTGTGGAAAATGTTTCACTTCTCATTACACAGAGGACCTAGATGAGTTGATTTTCAAGTTGAAGTTTGATAATTTTAGGGTGTTGCCTTTTGGTTGCTAAGGGTGGGTTGAAAGGTCACACTTGCCTAAATTTGCCAAAAAGTGTCGCAAACTCCTCCTAAACCGTAAGTCCGATCAAATTCAAACTTGGTGGATAGTTATCAGATCATAAAACGTTGTGCATGCGTAATTGATGACGTCGCAAGGTCCAAGCTAGGAAGTCAAAGGTCATATTTACTGAAAAGTGATTTTTTCATTATTGGATTATGAGTACTTTAGAAAAATTAATAAAACAACATGGTATGTAATGACTGATAAGATAATCCGACCTTTTGGTTGCTAAGGGTATGGCCAAAGGTGAACATGAAAGTCAATGGTCAAACTTTCTCTAAATTTTGCCAAAATGTGTTTCTCGGCCTCCTCCTGAATCGTAAGTCCTATCAAGTTCAAACTTGGTTGGTAGATACCTGACCATAAAAGCTTGTGCATGGGTAATTGATGACGGTATAGATGAAAGTTTCAATTAGACAAACTTGGGTTTTCGACTTCTCATGCATTGTAGCATTTACAAGCTTTATGACTTTGTGGTAGATTCAATGGCACGGGTCCTACCGTAAATGACCTGCTGGTCCAAAATCAGGGATGAAGGGTCCGTCCTTAATTTCCACCCTCATAAAACTTTGAGATCAACAATATCTTACCAGCTCAATAATGCGTTTTCCTTCCAACACCTTGTCTAGTACAAGTAGCATTCCCATATATTATGGAATATATATTATGGCATCATTGGAGGCGGTATTATGTGGGTTCGACGCAGATTAAGCTGCGCACATGGTCCCTACTGAATTTGACAGTTTTTGATTCCTTGCCGAAGGCAGGCAAGGAATCTATGCGATGGTGATGGCGTGTGTGTGTGTGTGTGCGTATGCGTGTATGTGTGAACTTGTCTTCCTATCAGACTGAGGACCTGAACAATGGATTTGTGTGTGTGTGTATGTGTGTATGTGTGTGTATGTGACGCCTTGCTTGTAAACACGATATCTCCAGTTAGCAATGACCGACACTTTTCATATTTGGTATATAGATTTTTCATGTTGAGAGGAAGAACCCTATTGTTTTTGGTAGAGGTCAAAGGTCATCTGAAGTCACCGGAGGTTAAACTGCGAAAACCTCATAAACGGCTTGTAAACACGATATCTTGAGTTAGCAATGACCGACACTTTTCATATTTGGGATATAGATTTGTAATGTTGAGAGGAAGAACCTTATTGTTTTTGGTAAAGGTCAAAGGTCATTTGAGGTCACCGGAAGTAAAAGACTGAAAACCTTGTAATCACAATTTCTCAAGATAAGAGTAAAGGACACTTTTAATATTTGGTATACAGATTTGTCATGTTGAGAGGAAGAAGCCTATTGTTTTGGTAGAGGTCAAAGGTCATCTGAGGTCACCGGAGGTTAAACTGCGAAAACCTCATAAACGGCTTGTAAGCACGGTATCTCAAGATGGCAGTGACCGACAATTTTCTTATTTGGTATATAGATTTATCATGTTGAGAGGAAGGACCCTATTGTTTTTGGTAGAGGTCAAAGGTCACCGGAGGTAAAACTGCGAAAACCTTGTAAATCACTTGTAATCATGATATCTCAAGATAGCAATGACTGACACTTTTCATATTTGGTATACAGATTTGTCATGTTGAGAGGAAGAGGGCTATTGTTTTTGGTAAAGGTCAAAGGTCATTTGAGGTCACCGGAAGTAAAAGACTGAAAACCTTGTAATCACATTTCTCAAGATAGTAGTGAAGGACACTTTTCATATTTGGTATACAGATTTGTCATGTCAAGAGAAAGAAGCCTATTGTTTTTGGTAGAGGTCAATGGTCATCTGAGGTCACCAGAGGTTAAACTGCGAAAACCTCATAAACGGTTTGTAAACGCGATATCTCAAGTTGCCAGTGACGGACACTTTTCATATTTGGTATATAGATTTATCATGTTGAGAGGAAGGACCCTATTGTTTGTGGTAGAGGTAAAAGGTCATCTGCGGTCACCAGAGGTCAAAAAACAAAATTTCCCAAGAATTCCCAATATCGTCATGGGGTCACCAGAGGTCAAAAAGCAAAATTTCCCAAGAATTGCCAAGATTATCATATGGGGTCACAGAGGTCAAAATTCAAAATTTCCCAAGAATTCCAAAGATTGTTACTGGGGTCACCAGAGGTCAAAATGTAGAATTTCCCAAGAATTCCCAAGATCGTCATCTGGGGTCAGCAGCAGTCAAAAAGCAAAATTTCTCAACAATTCCCAAGATTGTCATGGGGTCACCAGACATAAAAAAGCAACAATTCCCAAGAGTGTCATCTGGGGTCACAAAAGGTCAGAAAGCAAAATTTCTCAAGAATTCCCAAGATCATCATCTGGGGTCACCAGAGGTCAAAAAGCAAACTTTCCCAAGAATTTTCAAGATCCAAGATCCATTGGAGGTCAGAGGTCATTAGAGGTCATCAGAGGTCAAAGACCAAATGCATTTAAAAACATGATATTTCAAGACAGGGACGTTGAATACTTGTGATACTTGTAAATTTGAGGGATAAACCTCAGTGCAACAAAGCATCCCCATTCGGCAAGGAATCACTAAGCCTTTGGGCTTTCTGGTTCCAATTTAATCACTTTCCATAATGGCTACCTGCACCTGCACTAGTTGTGATAGTGATGGTATGGGACAGTAGACCACACGGCTTGCTACTTTAACGTTAATACCGTGGTCAAGCTGCACTTTGTGTCTCATTAGCTCAGATGAAGCTCGGAAACTTAGAACCAGATCCAGGGGAACGACGGACTAGAAAAAGGCTATAAGGAATCTCCCATGCATGGTCACGGCATGGCCAACGCGGTCATAAATTATTGTAATGTTGTATATTTTTGCATTTATTTAAGTTAAGGCCATCCGTGTGCGTGTCTGTGATATGCCATAGAACAAAAAATACAATTGACTAAAAGACACAGACAAAATGCATTGTTCTCCATGTTTTTTATCTTTGCCTGTCATAAAAGCTTACACCTGACAGAGTACCACATAAAGATGATCTGACTTGTAACGATGGGTTCTTTCGATGGGATAACTTTAAAAAATATAAATAGTACTTTAAATGATCTTTACGTGGTTTTAAGCAAAACTGTTAACTTGTACATAAATGTACATTTTGTGGAAGTTTTTTGACTTTCTTGTGAGATTTACATCTCACATGTTCAAGACAACGAAGCGTTAAGGAAGAATGAAGAACATGTTGTAATGAACGATTTATGTGCCACCGGTGCAGCTAGTAGATGATCGCTTCTCTTCATCACATAATTTATATAGGATATGAAGTTTAGTTATAAAGGTTAAGTGCATTAAAGAACAAACATTTAAACAAAGTTCTACTAGATTACATGATAAAAAAGGCATTAACACCTCAGAACACCACTTGAATAAACAGAACCAGATTAATAAATGAAGTAGACATTAACTTTGTTACTGATTTAATATTTAAAACGTTTATTTAATTTGTGTCCTTCTCCATTTAGCTTATCAACCACGAGGGCTTGCAGAAGTTACAAGTACTTCTTCCACTAACTGATAGTTACCAGGTGGAGGGTAAACTGCTTGACATAAACGTTGACTTGGATACATACGAAGCTTGTCCAAGACCACAATGCCATGAGAAGAAAGTAGACGCCACCCAGAACGGTGAATATTAATTGTTTAAGAAGAACTATTGGCAGGATTATCTGTAGTACTTTGATACAATAGTAAATAAAGTAGGGAGGAGCAAATTTCTAAAGTAAATTGGACGATTTTAAGTTTCTCTTCATATTACCCTGCAGAAAGCCCAAAGGGGTTGTGATTCCTAATTGAAAGTGGGTGCTTTGTTACACTGAGATTCATCCCTCAAAGTTATTGAATATATGATTTTTACGACGATTCCACAATTTGACCTGTGCTGACCTCACATTAACTTTGAGCCCCACCAAAAGTTGGATAACAACAAGAACAAAAAGGAACATGCCTTAGGAGGGATTCAAACGCGAGCTGTGAGTGTGAGAAACCGAGGCCTTATTCACTACGCCATCAAAGAACTCGTTCAGCGTTTTTTTTATTTTGAATTATGCTTAGTCACAACATCCTTTACACTTTGTTCATAGCAAGGTAATTCAAATTCGAATTATTACTGTAACAGTTATGTTTGTTAATATAACTTTATCTTTGGAATGGTAGAAATATTCATCCCTAACTTTTCGTTAATCGCGAAACGCTGAACACAATTTGGAGATGGAGATGCCGCCTACTGTCTACTTAGTTTACGAGGTTTGCTTAGCTTCACCACTCATGACCTCATATGACCTTCCACCTTCAACAAACCCATAGGGTTCCCTCTCTTTTAAAGTAACACATCTATATACCAAGAATGAAAGTATCTTCCTATCTTGGGATATCGTGTTTTTCAAGGTTTTCAGTTTTTGACCTCTGATGACCTCAAATAATCTCTGACCTCCACTGAAAACAATAGAGTTTTTTCTGAATATAATAAAGTTAAATACCAGGTATGAAAATTATCCATCATTGCTACCTGGAGATACCGTGTTTAAAAGCAGATTTTAAGAATTTCGTATTTTCACCTCTAGTGACCTCAGATAACTTTTGACCTCTACCAAAACCAATAGAGTTCATTTTCTGACTGTAACGCATCCACATGCCAACCATAAAGTGCATCCATGCTTTCTACCTCGGGATATCGTGTTTAAACGGTTTTCGGTTTTTGACCTCTGTTGACCTCACATGACCTTCAACCTCCACCAAAAAATTTGGTGTTCTTTCTCTCAACATGAAAATTCTAATTCTATATTTCAAGTTAAAATTATCAATCAATGCTATCTTGAGATATCGTTTTTACAAGCTAAGTGTCATAAACACACACATACATCCGTACACACCCGTACACTCCCGTGATTGCAAAGGTACCTTCCACCTTCGGCAAGGAATAAAAAAATAGTAATTTTCTGTTAACAAAAGTTAATATGTAAACATTGCATTGTGATATATCAGTCTGAATTTAAATGGACAACCCAATCAAACTCCGTCCCTTACTATCACTCCCTTTTAGATTATTTTACAAGTATAAGCGATTGATATATTTTTGCTCCCCTCAACCAACCTTGCCTTAGCAAAGGACTTGTGCTCTTCCACCCAATAATTCAACTATTAACGGCTTGACGAAAGTACCTCAGTCGCTTCATCGGTGTTATTATGAAAGCATTACTTGAATTTACATTATCTCCAAGTGTAAAAGTAGTTACTTATATTCGATTTATTGTGACTTTAATTAATTACTCAAATATGAGACATATTTTTACTTGACTAAGTCAAAAGTATATCCTACAGTTATTTGAACTTCAGAATCCTTATCTAGCCAATTTACTTTTGGTCGTGTTCATGAAATGGGTCATAAAGTTCAAAGTCTCAATGGGATCAAGTTATTGAGAACCTGAGCTACATAAGTCGTCCTTAACTGAGGGAGGGGGGGGGTTCCTCGGAACTTTTGGTCGATCAAAAGGACACATTTTGTCTTGATTGAACACAGATATTTTGAGTTGATACGTTTGGGTGTTATTTATACCAGGTAGGAGCACAGGAGGAGTTTTAATCCTACAGCAACATTTTTAAAAGACTGGAAAGTTTTTCTTCGCTTTAAAGTTTCAGGTACCCTGTACTAATGGCGTTATTTTTGCATTATGTTTGCATACATTTCATCGTCGCCGCTAGCACATGGAAAACACATAAAAACATTCTCTCCGGATACTCCGGGTTTGGTCATATGGACCTCACGGTAGATTCACTTTAAGTGCCTTCATAAGCCCTTTTTGATCTTTTGCCGAAAGCCAAAGGAATCTATATGATGGTGATGTCGTGTGTATATAAGTGCTTGTCTAGGCCTATGTGTGTGTATGTGACGCTTTTGCTTGTAAATACGATATGTCCAGAAGAGTAACTCTGAGGGATCTCATACTTATCATGTGTATTGCCCATATTAAAGTGTACCTAAAGTCTGAAAATTCAAAAATATATATTACAGAGCATGAAAACTGAATTCCAATGGTCCAATTCCCATCTTCACAGGACTTTCTTAAGCTGAGGTATAAAATGTTGAAGTTTATTCACTCGATTTAAAAAGGCAGATTGCGCAATAATTTGTGATGTCATTGTTGTACTACTCAAATTACAATCTTTGTATTTCTGTGTTTTTCTGAAAGCCACCGCACCTTGTGCCAAAATGTGATCGCGTTCTTACGGCTTTGGGGTGACTTGACTATATAAGCCCTCTCTGTACAGCATGTCAAGCAAGAAAACAGGAAGCGGTCAAGGTCATATAAACATTTTTAATTTTAAAAGAAAACAAAGCATTTAATGTGAGTTGTACAACAAGAATGTCAAAAATTATTGCGCAATGAACTGTTTGGATTGAAGTGAATAAATTTTAACATTTAATATCTCAGCAATGGAATAAGCTATGACTATGGGAGTTGGACCAATAAGATTAATTTTGTAACCTCTAAAATATATATTTTTGAATTTTTAGACTTTAGGTCCACTTTAAGTAAATGATCCCTTTGTTTTTGGTAGAGTTCAAAAGTCATTTGAGGTCACCAGAGGTCAAAAACTCAAAACCTTGTAAATACTATATCTCAAGAAGGGTAACTGTGAGGGATTTTATACATAGCTTGTTGAGTACTCATGTTGAGTAGATGATGCCTGTAATTTTTGGTGGAGGTCAAAGGTCATTTGGGGTCACCAGTGGTCAAAAGGTCAAAACCTTGTAAACACGATATCTCAAGAAGGGTAACTGTGAAGGATCTCATACTTTAAATGTCCATTGCTCATAATAAGTAGATGATTCCTATTATTTTTGGTGGAGGTTAAAGGTCATTTGGGGTCACCAGAGGTCAAAAGGTCAAAAACTTGTAAACACTATATCTCAAGAAGGGTAACCATGTGAGGGATCTCACATTAGCATGTGGATTGCCCATATTGAATAGACGATTCCTATTGTTTGTGGTGGAGTTCAACGGTCATGTGGGATCACCAGAGGTCAAAAGGGCAAAAACTTGTAAACACCATCTCAAGAAGGGTAACTGTGAAGGATCTCATACTTAGCTTGTGCATGGCCCATACTGAGTAGATGATTTCTATTTTTTCTGGGTGGAGATCAAAGGTCATTCGGGTCACCAGAGGTCAAAAGGTAAAAACCTTATAAACACGATATCTCAAGGAGGATTACTGTGAGGGATCTCACACTTGACACGTGGATTGTTCGTATTAAGTAGATGATCCTTATCATTTTTCGTGCAGGTCAAAGGTCATTTGAGGTCACAAAAGGTCAAAACCTAGTAAACATGACATTTCAAGGAGGATAACTATGAGGGATCTGATACCAGGCCTGTGGATTGTTCATATTGAGCATGTAGGTCCTTTTGGGTCACAAAATTTCAATAGGTTTTGACCTTATTAACATGATATCTCAAGTAGGATAACTGTGAGGGATCTCATGCTTGTCTGGTGGGTGATTCATGTTTGTTACAATATATCCATCAGGCAAGGAATCACTAAGCCTTTTGGTTTTCTGGTCTCCTGTACCTGGCTGAAGCGGGTTTCACCCATAGGAAGGCTGGTGTTGTTAGCCTAAAACTGTTAAAAGTATTTCTATTTATTCAATGAATTATGCATTTTGCAAGTAACTAATTTTGTCACACTTTCCCCAGGCAACCTGTTGCTTTTAACATGCAGAGATAGATCTACATGAGGGGAGCTGGGTTCCAATCTCAAGCCCTTGGTTTCTATTATTTTTCTACTACATCTTTAAGACGATTACTAATTAAGTTTAGGATAGAGAGCTTTTGAACAGATCTCGATCGTCAAATGTGAGAGAGTTGCATTTTAATATTGTTTAGTATTTTACCAGTTCCCCTTTGAGGGCCCCAAACCCTTCTCCTCACGTTTCTTAAGACATTTCAATTTACATACGATTATTACTAGCTAGCCTATACCACAGATACAGTGTGGCCACACTGTTTCAGTCTTGAACAATTGAAAACTCCCTTGAAAGTGTGTGTTTGCATTAATTGCAAAGACAGAAAATAGAATTTACCACTTCAGTCCGTACTTTGCTTAATTCCGGAGGAGACCTCAGATCCTGTCTTAATCTCCTGTCAGAGGAAGTCCTTATAGTCAGGCTTTTCTTTTACAATGTCAGCCTCTTCTTTAATCTTGATAAGCCCTGATGTGACTTTGAACGATGTTGTGACAACACCCTTTGCGTGATATACTTTAAGAGGGACATCCCTGGGTGGTTGATTGGAGAAGGGCGCGAAAAATTCGAAGTCCTACTGCATTAAACCAATATTGGGAATATTGTAAGATCAGATCACTAAAATGTTTGACATTGTCACCAGTTTTAGTAGCCGTATGTTGAAGAACAGCCGCTATTAGGAAAAAGAGAACAATTAAAAAATAAAATATTGCTTGCATAACATTGCAATTACGTTTGGTCTACTTTTTAACCATTTCAGGTTGCTTTTACTGCAAGAAGTGTGGTGAAACGTATGAAAAAGAAAGCATTGTGGAAGGGTTCTTCTTGGAACTGTCGATTGCGGATGGAAAAGATAAGGACTACATTATCTTCAAGAGTACTATAGCAAGTACTCTTCAGGAGTTATATGAAAACATACCAATATGTAATGAAGATTTGAGGGAACTGTTTGAAAAGTGCTTCTTCGCAAAAAAGATTCGAATGGTAGTGAAACCATCCGAGGGTCCATCCAATGACGTTATTACGAGTATGCAAGCCTTAATATAACTTGATGTGTTCTAACTGTTCTTTTGTCAAATGATATTGTAACATTTACATTCTTGACTAACTTAATCATAATAATGTTACAAACACGTTTGAAGTTCAGAGCTCAATCTGACATAAAGACATAACTAGTGTGAATGTTGTATTGGAATATCGTAGGGGACGTATCAAGAACAACACTATTTCATTCCAAGATATTTTTATGATGGTTTGAAGTGTAAATATGAAAGAAAGCATGAAGCAAATTAGTAACCGTGTATGAAATGCCTTATATTTCTGATATCGGATCAAATACGACTGCTTAGCTCAGGTGAGGTTATCCTTTAAAAAAGCAGCTATTTAGATACCTCACTTGGATATTTCTTCACAATGGAAGAATGAGTAAATTTCGTTACGACTATTCCTCTTCTTCACACAAATCAAGTGCAGTGCACTTGAAGGGCCCTATGCACATTCTATGAAATTAAATGTACGGACGATGTTTATGTGTCGAGTCAGTACAAAAAAAAAAACTTTTACTCCTTCTTCTTCCTGTCAAAAACTCTCTGCATGCTTCAGTCATTAAAATCCTTCAAATCTTCAATTTTTTGCAGTTTTTGCTTTTAACGTTCGTATAGAACACAGTTTTTTCAGCAGGCTTTCCCAATAATTTTCAGCCAGATAATATTGCAGTTGTACATGAAGCAGTTTAATTCGGTAAGCGGGGAGCTTGCATGAAAAATAAGGGAACCATAATGATTAAGTGACAACATGTTGTACCCGTTGCACCATGAAATTTATGATTCCTGTTACATTATGTCCTACTGTTACAGTTTATAGTATTGGTAAATTTTATTCTTATTTTCTGTGGTTCACCAGTCATCAGGCTCGAGCATTTTAGAAGGGTAAATTTAAGTTTTGGGTCACAAAGAAGGAGGATGACCACCATGACTCATTATTTGCAAGTTTACGTCATGTTGCCAACCAACTACGGAATTGAGATAATATTTTTTCTTGGAACGTTCGTTCACGTGAGGAAACCGTTAGTTGCTCGTAGATGAAAAAACCATCTACATATGACCTGGCCCTTAAGCTTCATAAGTTTAATGCAACCCCCTTTTTCCAACAGGACACATCGCCATACCACAGGGTATTGGAATTCATAATTGAAGAATAAACAAATTCGACTTTACCAGATGTTTCATTTGTTCTTTTATGTTGGTTCGTTGTACTTCGATCAGTCTCCTTTGAACGCCAGGGTCGTAAGCTGTGAATATTAGATGACTATGCTGTAATATGTATACCAACATAGGCCTGCTGCATGAGCATATCGTTAAAATCAGTTCTATTAATGGTAAAATACAGAATAATATATAAATACACAAAATCATATCTTCCATTCGAGTCTCACATTGCTGCCTAAGCGCACCTGGCACAACATGAAACTGTTCTTGACGGCACCCCCGTTCTCACTGCAGATAGATCTTTAGCACGGAATCGAAAATATCGCTCAGTTAGTTCTCTGTAGACACAACACCTATGCCCTTTAAGTCATGTCGATTTAAGTACAAATTGGTCTTTTAGAGTGCAATTGAACAATTAAATAAGGTCGGAGCTGAAACGGTGCTGCAATACCGAACGGCTATAACGGGAATAAATATGCAAGGGATGTTTAAAAGACGGGACTTACTTGTCCATGGTTAATATCATTTCTAAGGGTTGTATGTCCAAGGATCGCAGACATCCTCATTTGCCCTACAAAACGCACTCTTTTAATTTTGGCACGATATCCATGGAAAAATAACAGGAAATGGCTTGAATCCTGGTAAAGAATAGAGAGATATTGAAACTCCATGATTTGAGACTCAGTTAATGTTTTGGATTTAAACACAGTGTAGAGAATTTGCTTTAATCCCCTTTACGTCAAGTTTTAAATTATTTCACACAGATGTAACTTGTGGGTACTTGTCGCTGAAATGCAGTAAATTAAACTAGATCATGATAAGAACCAGAGCAAAACAAAAACCTAAATGGATTTTAGGTGACTTCATTTGGGAAGTGGAAATGTGACGCAAATGATCGAATGTCATTAGAAAAACGTTTTTGTGTAAGCCTGTCTGTTTCTTTTCGACAGGAAGCAAGTTATATATCAAAATTACATGCGTAGTACCAGCCTGTGAAGTTTCCATGAAGTTTTCATACTTTCAGTTTTGTTGCAGAGGTGAGGCCAGAACTTGTCCGGCGGGGAGGGAGCAAGATTCCCGACAGAGGAAACTCCCGACAGGCTCTACGAAATGTGGGAAAGGTGTTAACTTGGGATTGTTGGGGTGGGCTGAATCCTTTGCGTTGCAATGTAGCCACAGAGCCGGTCTGTAAAATGATGTGGGCAATCGTCTCGCGAAGAGTCACCAATGTCCCGTACGAAAACCACAAGGAAACCACAATGATGTAAGCTATAAAATTTTTGACCTTTGCGAAAAACTCTGTCCGATAAGGTAGGATAGGCTAGTTGATAAGGGTTTGGATTGTGATATTAAGCTACATTAGGCAAATGTATAAAAGAGTTTAAAATATCGAAACTTTGCAATGCTAAATTTATCTGAGAAGTAAGGTGGAGTTGGTTAAAACAGCCTTCTTTTAAGGAACACTGTACTCTTTCCACTAGCCTTTTTCCGAAAAGGAAACTTAATAGTTCAAGGAATGTTTATAATGAAATTATAAATTTTATCCTTTCCTGTAGACCTTATTCATATAACTTCACAGAACAAACAAAATGAACCCCTGGATGGACGTAAGCTGGGTATCATGGCACTTACACCAGCAAATACAGACAGCTGATTTGTGATGTACCGGTTGGATACGCGCGTAAGTCTACTACATGTGCATGCGAAGTACCCCCAAATGCCGGTATGACCACCCCACCTCATCGAAGTTTAATATCTATGCTTATAATATCTTTAATAACAGTAAAATACATCGTCTCACATCACTAACGACCTAATAAATAGATACAAAAATTAATTTACACATTTGACATTTACTACTTGAGTCTAAGAGAAGCAATTTCTTACCTTGGGACACCTCTTCTACAAGTCTGAAGTCGGTCCAGCCGACTAGTAGCAGGTTTTTACACAAAATTGTACATTTAAACCTCTGTCAGGTAACCTTTTGACCTCGCTTACCATGGTAAACACATATTTTTGTAGAATTTTTCCATCCCTATATACGTGTGAAGTTTCATGTCGGTGCAATATTTTCTCTTGGAATTATAGCCAGAAAAGGAGTTCTACATATTTCGACTTTTGGCTTCTGACCTTTAAATCTGAACTCTGACCTTTACCTTTACTTCCAAGAGTCTGCGAGACACAATCTTTCACTCTGGGGTACCTTCTTAATAAATCTGCAAAAAAAAAAAAAAAAAAAAATCAGTCAAGCCGACTAGTAGCAGCTTTTGAAACAAGAAAAGGACATTGGTACACCTTACCTTCCGAGGGCCTGTGAGACACCTCGGTTGCCATGAGAATCACATATTTCGGTAGAAGTTGTCATCCCCATCAAATTTCATGTCTGTGCAATGTATTGTCGTAATATTATAGCCAAAACGATTTTTACTCAATTGACCTTTGACCTTTAATATTTACTTGCCGGGGTCTGCAAGACACAATTTGCCACCCTGGGGTATCTTCCCACCAAGTTTAAGGGAATCCGCCCAGCCTACTAAGAGAGGTTTATGGCACAAAATTTGGCTTGAAATATGCATATACCTTTCACCACGTTGCCGTTGCCCTGGCCACCACATATTTAAGTAGTGTAGATATCTTTATTATGTATGCAAAGTTTCATGTCAGGAGGATGTGTCCTCTTAGAGATACAATAAAATAAGTGCTTTTTTTCAAAAATTTAATCTTTGACCTCTGACTTTTGACGTTTGCTTTCGTTAGTAGGCCTAAACGTGGCACAATGGTTTTACCCAGTAACTTCCCACCAGTCAAAGGAAATCGGCTCAGCCGTTAAGAAGATATTAACAAACCAAAACTGGACGCACACACTCACACAAACACATATACTCATACACGAACACGTTTTGACCCCTCCCTCTGTTGTGCAGATCCGATCATCCCGGGTTATTCCACCTTGGCTTAGACTATGGGACTATAGTAACCTGGGAACATTACTTTTACCATGACAACGGTTGCTATTTCAGCTGGCATTGCCGTATAAAGCTCAACTGGAAAGACACTACAATGTCTCATCCACCTCACGGAAATGATGAGACAGAAATACTGCTTATAGCAGTGATATGATTTGGACCGCTCTACTAATGTTTTATATCAACCAAGAAGTATAATATATACACATATATATATATATATATATATACATACATACATACATATATTTACATATATATACATATACCGGTATATAACCCTATATATATATATATATATATATATATATATATATATATATATATATATATATATATATATATATATATATATATATAAGGTCAAAATACTGCGGAGCACTAGAGTAGTATGTAGGTCGATAAAGGTTGTAAAAAGTGCTTAAAGTTTGCGGAAAATTCCACGACGTTTCGAGTATAGACTCTTCATCAGGTGGCAAAGAAATGCAACTGAATAACAAAGAAGTAGAAATAGAGAAGAAACACATTGAAGAAAGGCACGAACATGTCGCCACTCATGAGGCACGAACCGGTCGCCACTCATTTCAACCCCCCATCACCGTGCTCAATTAAAGACTTGGCCGTTACTGCAGCCTTAATGTGCAGAGGTTCTGACCGTGATCGTCAGACCGCCGAAAACCGGCTTATCATGAAACTCAGGACCCTCTCCCCACACGGTCTTAACATTAGAATGGACCTTTTTTAACCTGTTCCCCTTTTCATTACTTTTTACCAGTTTTTTTTCAGCCTTCTTTCGCTTTTTTACACCGTGTTCGTTCTGTGCGACCGGTTTGTTCGTGCCTTTCTTCAATGTGTTTCTTCTCTATTTCTACTTCTTTGTTATTCAGTTGCATTTCTTTGCCACCTGATGAAGAGTCTATACTCGAAACGTCGTGGAATTTTCCGCAAACTTTAAGCACTTTTTACAACCTTTATCGACCCATATATATATATATATATATATATATATATATATATATATATATATATATATATATATATAATATGAGAACATCCACGTGCGCCATGAAACATAAAAAGATAAGTAGAAAAAACCACAAAGATGACATATGAGAGCGCAGACACGGTAACAAAACAGCGTGAATATAGGACATCCGTGTACTCGACCTATTGAATATTCATTCCCCCCTCGGGACTACCATGGTAACAAGGAGAGAAAATTGAGTCAAGCGAGGTATTTGTAGCCTGTTGTCTGTTGATGGCGGGTTCAAACGCTCATTGGGGTTCAGTTTTTCTCTCCGGTGTTTTCTTTCAACCATTCCATCTTTGATAAGGGCTATGCTCTATCTTAGGATTGGTAATAATTTAGATCGAAACTAATACTATTCACACCTTCGACCTACATATTCTAAATTCGATCTACCATACTCGATCTATTATATATATATATATATATATATATATATATATATATATATATATATATATATATATATATATATATATATATATATATATAGGTCCATCAAACTAATGACGAGTCTGTGCTTAAAATGTAGAACTCCACAACGTCTCTGGTGAAACCCTTCACCAGGCGGCAAACTATCAATTGATCAAAAACGCGGTTCAAATGAAACAAACGTGTGATTATTGTGTTGGAATTAAGAGATTTGTAAATTTTGCTGATCAGTCAGGGACACGTGACTGTTTATGGCAAAGGTGTAGTCAGGAGAATGAAAAAGTATATGAGCTGTTCGTATTGGCATATATGTATCCAAAATGTCAAATTTCAGTTTCACTGCTTGGAGGATAACTATATTAAGCATTTTCTGTAAGATATCAGACTAAAACATACATTTGTAGCTTTTGCGTTTGTATTTCATCCCAACAGCAGCCGGTGACAGATTTTATCATCGTAACGATACATACTGAATATACGACATATTGAATACACTTCAACTTCTACCTTGTAAACATGTTTTCCAAGTAGTAGAATCGATAAAACTGAACTTTTGGTATCCCTTTACGATATCTCTCAGGAAGATACTTAAGAAGTTGGCGCCAAGATTTGGCCCATTCAGAACATTTGTCGAGGACATGGACCTTGTGCAATAATGGAGTTGTTGTGTCATGTTTCATCAAGACGATGCCTGTCTCAAGTATATCACTTCCAGGTCCACCACCAATCACACAAATGTATGGTGGTCGAACGGATGGATTTACCGCTGGGATTATTTCCCGAACTACATTAATCAAGTGAGTAGAAAACAAGATAGATGTGGCTTAACATGACGACAAACATGTACGACCATCGTGTAAAAATATCTGAGAAGTTGATTTTTTTCTGCAGTGATTTTTTGCTGGTAAATCCGACTGGTATTCTGCATACTCCTCAGGCAAAGACTACGCAAAGACAAACGATATTGAGCACTGTCTGAAACCGCCTCCCACTGCCGATACATCTTTACGATGGCATCAAAGATGTCTCGAAGTTTATCGTCGACACTGGGCCAAATAGAAATCCCCCTCATATCTTTCAATAGGTCTTTATCATCCATGATCTGGTTGAAACGGTCACGTAAACGGTTTTCTCAAACTATTGCGCAAACTGATTAATTAACTAAAGGGCTATGGCCAGCAACCTTCTCTTAAGCAGTCTCAGATTTTGTTATGTTTCCTTAACTGCGAGTACTGACTTTATACATGACTATATATAGCCCCTCTTAGGTATTTGTCTTACGTCATTGTCTCTTTTGATCGAACAGGTGGTTTCCAAGATAGTGCTTATCACCGTGTGACGATGTCTTAACATATGAAAAGTTAGGTGGTAGTGCGCCCTTCTTATTGGTCTTTTAAAGTCGTTCTGCTAAGATCAGGGAGTTGTTACCCGAACAACTCCCTGCTTAGATCCATGATGAATCCCGTGCAGCTAAGTGGAGGGTGAAGAAGCTTCCCTCTTATTAATCATTGTTGTATAAATCATAGGATGGAATGCTAAAAATTAACGGTTTTTGTCTAATGATTGTGAGCCTGATTATAGCCTATTGTAAAGGTAAGAGATGCCACTGACTATTTTCAAACTTACTAATACATTAGAGATGTAACATCTTCTTTGTTTTAAACATATTATTGGTATTTATAATGTTGATACTTACGCAAAGTTTTGACTGACATAGTTTGGAAGAAATACTCAGCCACCTAAGTTACACGCATTGTTTATCCTTCAAAAGATCAATCCGGTATATTTTTCATACACATTACTTCATCATACGCCCGAACTCCTTGCAAAATTGAATCTGTTTGTCAATTTACAGTATTAGTGGTATTTTTATATACATTTTTAAATTGCAAATTACCAGATGTTGGAGTGTAGAGGTTGCATGATTACCCTCCCCGACCAGATGGCCCCCGTTTTTCTGGAGCCGTTCTGGTTCGGCCTCCTGTTTTGGCCCTGTGTGAGGCCTCATCGGCGCGTGTGTATGTGTATGTGGGTCGAGGCCTCCGAGATAATATCAGTCGAAGTGCGTAATGCGGGTGGATTCTTTGTCATCGATTAGCCTATTTTGGTACGAACAAGTCCCCGATGATGCGTCATACCCAAACAGGAGGCCGAACCAGAACGGCCCCCGAAAAACAGGAGCAATCGGCCGGGGGGAGGGGGAGGGTAAACATACACCCTCTAACTTATAGATGTTTATCATGATTGCCTTAAGATGTGCTATGAGGTGAACTCTTATCGTACTTGTTAGGCAAACCGCAGGACTGCACCGCTTTCACAGAGTTCAGTCTTCCCTTCTTTGCGTTCGTTATGTTGTTCCTCGTATGTGAAATTACCTTGCAGGGGTTTGTTTACTTTTCATTTGGTTTTCTATCATCTATTAAACTCTTTCTTGTCTGAAGGGGTAGCAAGGCTTAACAAGCTTTTGTCGGTCAGTCACTTGTCTTTACGTACGTACATATTTAATCTATGCTAAATGTAAATAACCGCAATAAAGTTGAGGAACCTGAATTGTACCTACCACTACATGAACTGATTTCAACATGGTACGCACACTAACTTGTAGGCATATCATTTTAGCATATCATGCCGAGACCTACAAGCCACCCCCATTCAGTCCTGCATGTTTACCTCATTAACGGCATTTCCCCTCAAGGTCATACTCCTGAAATTCCTTACCCACTTTTTGGCCTAGTAGTTGAAACATCCGCTTCTCAGCCGGAAGACCGAGGGTCGAATCCCAGTCGAGTCATACCAAAAACTTTAAAAATGGAACCTGTTGTATTCTTGCTAGATGCCCAGCATAAGAGATCGGGAGGGTACTAATGTATGGCGCATACGCATTATTAGATGTCTGATGATGTCAAAAATGATAGTTAAAAGCGGAAATTATCTCTATTATATTTGAAGAATACTTGGGTCCTCATCCTCATCTCATTATTATCTTATTCTCTCTCTCTCTCTCTCTCTCTCTCTCTCTCTCTCTCTCTCTCTCTCTCTCTCTCTCTCTCTCTCTCTCTCTCTGTGGGTCCCCCGACCACATCCTAGCTACAGGCCTGAATTCCACTTATAGCATGTCCACACTGTAGATTTTGCCACGGAAAAGCCACATTTCATCAAACCCAACCACAATTTTGAGACACAATTTTTACATTTCAGTGGACAAGAGGGGTTACACAATATGTTTTGCAAAGTAAATTTTGGCCCTTTGTTGATGCATAACTTGTTGATGATCAGAAAACACTGTTTATCACAGTTTCAATCTCATTACATTGGTCTTACCTATAATGACGAACTGGTAAACTGAAGATTTGAACGGAACCTAAAGGACTAGCTAGCACCTCCCATCTCACTGGGAATCAACAGCTCCAATTGGCTGGAGAATAGTTGAGTGTGTAGAGAATTCACCGTTCACCTTGTGTCGAGGACAGATCTTCAGATGGCCGACGTACTTAACCAAGTGTGCTACTTATATATTGGTTGGCATTCACAATACTCACCGGAAACAAAATATCAGGCGCGGATCCAGACATTTCGAAAAGGAAGGGGAGGGGGCTAAAAGCCCCCTTGAATATTCTCCTAGATTAACACTATGCTAATTTTCGCGTATTTGTTATTGTTTGTGTGGAGAAAAAGGGGGGCTGAGGCCGGGAATGACCCCCTCCCTTGGATCCGCGCCTGAATATAGTCGCCAGTTTGAAGTATTGAGACAGGCCTATAAGTCTTGCATCGTTTAACCTAAAATTCATGAAATACATAAACTAGTGAAAAAAATCGATGTCATGTAATACTTCACTGGCCCTATGATTCAATCATCTATGGAACCGAGTGTGGTATACTTAAGGTAGATACGTCAATAAACCAAAACCAAAGTTAAAAAATGTATGTTAGGTAAATTAATCTCGCCTCTAGGCTATTTGTTTATATAATAAGACTAAAGGCCGATTTTTACTTCATTATAGAGCTACAAAGTTATAAAAGCTGGATACTGTTCAACTCTGAGCCTTGTCCGTAATTGGCCCGGAAAAGAAAGCACTGACCATATCTGGTCCTTATAACTTTATAGCGCGATTTAGAAGTTTAAGCCCGCTTTAATCCCTGAAAGCAGGAAAGGGGTTTGAAAGTTGGCAAAGGAAAGATTTAACATCATGATTATTTTAGTGCCGATGGAGGCTGTTCGAAAATCAAATACATTTAAAGCAAGTAGTAAGACCATACTGGTGCAAAAAAGTATTGATCATACACACGGGCGGTGGTGAAAGAGAAAATTTTCTCCCAAATCAAAATGAAGGTCTTACATGATAAAGAAACCATCACCAGATTTCATTCCGTAATATAATTAAAGATAAGTAAAGGAAAAAACAAAAGGATGAAAGGATTAAGAGGGAATTTTAAAGTAATGTAAAACTTTTACAATGTGAAATGAGGTACTCACTTTTAACGGCGAGTACACATTGTGTTTATAACTTACAGTCGTCTCATCATCACTTACTGTAGGAAGGCTGGACTGGAATTTTTTTCCAGATTTTTCCTGCAGTCAGATGATTATACATGCCCAAAAACGAGATAAAAGGAAGGGGGAAACGACATGACACGAGGTACAATGAATGAAAAGAACAAGTAAACTTTGTCACTGTGTGCATAGTACAAAATGTTATTAGTTTGTGTAACTCTAAGAAAAATTTGTGCTAGAAAATAATGAAAAAGGCCTCATCAACATTCACTTGTAAAGGCATTTTACCCTACCCATCCAGAAATCTAGATAGACACCTTTTAGGTCCAGTTGAAAATATCTGTTTTCAAAATGATTGCTGTACGTCACCGGCGCCTCAGTATAACATTCCATGGCTACATTGTTCATTAAAAAACTTACCTAATTTCTTCACCGTAATCTTAGAAATTTCTTAATCAAGACATTTTTTTAACTCAACGACACTCATTTTAAAGTACACAATAGTCATAAGAATACTCACTCTACAAGCGTTTTAATCTAGTTCCCACCTTGCCTAGGCTTCTTCTGTTTTTTCTGTCAGTTATTTTTTTTCTCTATTTTTTATCTCTTCTTTTTTTTTCTTCATGTTATGGTGGGGGTGCCAACTTAAAATTACGTAATGATAAAACTGATTTTTTTTTTTATTCCTGGAGCTAAGCAAAACCCTCATCAGCTAAGTCTAAGTAAATGACATCCCGACAATCCCGTGACAGACACAAGCTAGGTCTTTTCTTCGATTCTAACATGTCCATGGCCAAGCAAATTAACACATCTGCTGGAAATTATTAGCTCCGTAATATCCGTCGCATTTGTCGTTTACTTTATCAGGACACAGGCCATCTCACTCATTGTCCGTGCACTTGAACTCTCTAGACTAGATTATGGTAATGTCTCTCTACATTGTAGTGATCTCGACCCTCTCAAGTCATCTCAAAACAAAACTGCTTCGTTTACTTTTTCAGCCCTTAGACTCGATAACACTTTGACATTTCATAAATAAGCTTCACTGGCTTCCTGTCGAAAAGGAATGTTAAATTTATAATATGTGTGCGGCCCATGAAACATTTGATACGGTCGGTGAGACCATTAACAAATATACAAAATTATACATGAAGTTTAATTGATAATAACATTAAAGTCTCAATTCATTCTGGTTACCATTTTCTGGATTATTTGGGTAAACTCGCTGCTTCAAACTACTATGGATGTAGTACCTCACCTCACACACATCTAGTACCTCACCTCACACACACGTAGTACCTCACCTCACACACAATTCAGAATCCTCACACCTCTGGTTGCAGCTTTGCGTGAAAGACAGACTACCTAGCATGCACATGAGAGCCGTAATAGCTCTCGTTTTTCGGTTTTTGACCTCTGGTCACTTCACATGACCTTCGACATTCACCAAAAACAATAGCCCAGCTAGCACAAGAATGTTGAGCCAACGTTGGAAGAAGGTTGCAGAATTTGTTGGAACCACATTGGGCAAATGCAGTTTGAAGGTCGGCTGCTCATTGTAAAAATGCTGGCCCAATATGTTGGCTTATTAATGTACCAACGTTATGCCATTGTTTACCCAACATGCTTAGACAGCAACAATTTAAGGTTGAATCAACGTTTATCCTGCAAGTTGTTGTTACCCTGGGCCAACGTTACAACAACATTTGCCCAATATGTTGTTGTTACAATGCGCCAACGAAGCGCCGACATTTGCACAATAACGTTGAGCTACTGCTGGAGGAAAGTTGTAAAATTTGTTGGAACCACATTGGGAAAATGTAGTTTGAAGGATGGCGCCTGCTCATTGTCTATTCGTTGGCCCAGCATGTTGGCTTACCAATGGACCAACGTCACGCCATTGTTTTCCCAACGAGTTGTTGCAGCAATTTGCCACTATTATGCCAATGTTTATCCAACGTGTTGTCGAAATCAAGGGCCAGCGTAACGCCAACGTTTACCCAACATGTTGTGTAAGGTATATAAACCTGGTGTTCCACTAGAATTTTGCAGCATTTTAAACATTTTCTCAAATTGTCTCAGCAAAAATTCCTACTTTGTTAGTGAACATTTTGCAAAATAGTCACTGTAAAAGTAAAATTTAGAAATAGCTGCTCTTAAAACAATTGCAGGTTGGGTTGATACCAAAATGACCAGCTCAGTATTTTTTCGGTGGCACATTGTTGGGCCAATGCTGGGCCGCTTACCATTGGCCAACCGAAACCAATGTGGACCTTTAGCAATACATCACCGAAATTCAGTGTTCGGGTTGGGCCAACCAAAGGTTGTAGACGGACTTTTAAGTGTCCCCCAGATCCAGCACATCAGTCGAGGGATGACTTATAATTTAACTCTTTCAAATTGCCACATACACTATTGATCTTTTATACGTAACATGATAATATCACAGATAAGTGCCACTGATGAATTTCGAACCTCGATTTACTGCTTTGACAGGCCTATACATAAATTCTCTAATACTGTTTTATTGCTGTATGATAGTAATGTTCGCCCAACGTTGGTTAAAGGAATGTGGCCCAACACTTGGTTGGTACATGTTGGCCCCACATTGGTTTAACGAGTAAGGCCCAAAATTTGGTTGGCACACTTTGGTCCATCGTTGGTTTAACAAATAAGGCCTAACAGTTGTGCTAACTAATGTTCGCCTAACGTTGGTTCAATGTATGTGGCCCAACAGTTGGTTGGTATATGTTGGCCCAATATAATATAGGTTGGCCTTGTGTTGGTCCAACATTTATGTGCCAACACAACTTATTGCCAAGGCTTGCCGACATTTGCCAACGTTGGTCCAACATAGTGTGCTATCTGGGTAGGCCCAACGGTTGGCTGACTCACGTTGGTCATACGTTATTAAAGGAATACGAACCAACTGTTGGATGTCTCATGTTAGCCCAGACTTGGTTTAGTAAATGAATCCCAACAGCTGGTTGTTCAACGTTGGCTCAACGTTAGATATAGAAATTTAAACCAATAGTTGGCTGGTCAATATTAACCCAACGTCGGTTAAATAAATTGGACACAACATTTGACTGACTAACGTTGGCCCAATGTTGATTTTATAAATTAGGCCCAACGGCTGGTCGACTCAAGTTGGTCTTACGTTAGCTAAAGGAATGCAAACCAACGTTTAGATGTCTCATGTTAGCCCAACGTTGGTTTATTATATAAATTCCAACAGTTGGTTGTTTAACGTTGGCTCAACGTTAGATAAGAAACTTGAACCAATAGTTGGCTCGCCAATATTAACCCAACGTTGATTAAATGAATCGGGCCCAACATTCGACTGAGTAACGTTGGCACAACGTTGATTTTATAAATTAGGCCCAACGGTTGGCTTACTCACGTTGATCTTGCGTTAGTTAAAGGAATACAAGCCAACTGTTGGATGTCCTATGTAAGCCCAATATTGGTTTAGTTAAAACATCCCAACAGATGGCTGTTCAACGTTGGCTCAAAGGTAGAGAGAGGGATTTAAATTAACATTTGGCTGGCCAATATTCAGCCAACGTTGGTTAGATAAATTGGGGCCAACAGTTGGCTAGCTTACATTAGCCCAACGTTGGTAAAACATTGTTATGTCCTACAGGTGGTGGGTAAATGTTGGTCTTACGCTGGGCCAATATTCTTTTACCAACACAACATATTGCCAACGCTCGCCAACATTTGCCCACCATTTTCCAATGTTGGTCCAACGTGGTGTGCTATCTGGGAGGGATCTTTCTCTTAATACGATAATTCTATATCTCAAGTATGAAAATTATCCATCTTGAGATATCGTGTATACACGGCAAGTGTCCCGAACAAGGAATTCACGGGATTTCCCCCATGAGCTTGGCTGACTTCCAACTCACCCGGTAGACGGACGTGTCTGGAGGGCGGGCTGCTCGCAAGGCAGGCACGTGCAGCCGCGCGAGACTTCTCGTTCCAGTGACGGAATTCTCGGGCAGCTACGCCAGTTTCGAGCCGCGCGTGAGCTAGGAAAGACGTGCGAGAGCTTAGCCCTCGGCGGCTGCCTACGTCCCGCTAAGGAGGTGTCTGTGAGTGCGCTCATACACGCACAATCTCCCGTGTGATCGCAAAGATTTCTTTTGCTTTCAGCAAGGAATCAAAAGGAAGATATCTCTGGAATGTAACGTGAAGAAAAAATTCAAATTCCTTCACAAGCGCTGTTTTTCGGCGCGATTTGCCTACACCTTTCATTGGTGTTTGTTTATTTTGTCTTCATACACATTGAACAATAAAGCAAATGGCAAAACTGGGTTTTTTTTTGTCTGTTCATCGTTATGTATCCTTTTCCTTTTAAAGAAAGAATGCTTGATTCTTATACCCCAAAATGGCCCTTAAAACAAACAAGCTCCCATCACATTGTATTAACTTAAGGCTTACAAGGCTGCTTAGCTTGTAAGGTTTTAACAAATGTAGTACTTGCATGGTATAAAATCTTGGAATAAGTAAGAGTTGGTCATGCTGTACATTTAAAAAAGATTCACTAGCGATTCAGCATGATATAAGTTCCAATTTAGCTTTCTTTGTAAAGGAGTATAACTTCATTTGTTCCAGCCATTGTGCATGGGTTGTAATTCATCTCCTTGATAAAACGCCGTGCTTCGAAGGAGAAGACTGAGGTTGGCATTCGCACATCTTGAAGTATCTGATTGCAGGTGACATCGAAATTGAAATATTTCGCGGCGTCCATTAAAATATTTCGTTGCGGCCCAGTCGCGTTGTCGATGTAAAGGAGAAACGATCCTGGTTTCATGGCTTTCAGAATCTCATACACCGAGTGCCATTCTGATATGAGAGGTTTTAATCTCCCGTCGTTCCCGTATATATCTGTGGAAAAATCACTTCTGTGTCGGTTAAGGTTATAAGGGAGACATCCATTACTCTTAACAAATAAGCTAGATGTTTGTTTCCGATTGAAGAGCAAAAGTATGAAAGGCATTTATGAAGGCGGTATTATGTACAGAAACATTCACCATGGCTTCGAAATTCCAGAGTCATGAATAATAGCTCCAATGCCCTTATACACTGTTAAAAATGTTGGGAAATTATTGCCCAACTTTTTAACCAACTTTGGGCGTATATTCAACAACCTCAAAAGTTGGGCAAAAAAGTTATCAAATCAACAGTTGGGCAAACAAACTCCAACTCCCAACAACTTGGTAAATCGTGTAGGTCAAGTTTACCCAACTCTTAGAAGATTTCCCAAGTGGGGTTGGTTAAAGGGTCATTGCTTTCTCACAGTCCGAGAGATAACCGTTTTCGGGTGAAAATGAATTTTCACCCGATCGGGGGAATATCTTGGCATGGGTGGTGCCATTTTCAAATTACTCCCATAATGCATTGCGAACCTACCGTGCAAATTCAACGGAGACGAACGTTAAGAACAACCTGGAAAAGTTTTTATTATGCCGACAAAATATGAAGCAAAATCCAGTCAACGTGTGTGATTGCTCTGTGCACTACCTGCATGCTAATTAGCAATTAATCACCCAATTAGAAGGTAGCAGAAAATATGCCCAACCGTTAAATGTAAGTTAATTGTGGGCAGTTTGACCAATAATTGGAAAATAAAATGAACATGTATCGATTAGAACGTTATACCATTACATGAGCGAAGTTTGACCAACGTATTATCAATGAGTTTTACTCAATCAAAAAGAAATGCCCAGTGTTTTAACGGTGTACTTTACAATGCAAACGAAAGATGTAGGTTCCAAATACAACGTACTCTTTGTGCTTTCTGTTTAATTGTAAATGCAAAGAGCTGTTTACAAATGCAAGGAAGAAGGAGAGATGCATTTCTACCAAGAGTTTTGTGTCTATTTATTTACTTTTCGAGCTCGCTCCCCAAACTCAAGTGTATGAAACGTCATATTTGGATATAAGTATAAACCGAAAGGCAATAATTGTAATAGACAAGGAAAACCGAAGACCTGACCATTTGTAGGAAGGCCATTTCTTCTTTTGCAAACTTGTGAACATTTCGTAGTAACAAACGATTGCCTCTCCTTGTGCGTAATAAATGGTTGATTCATATCATGTGGATGAATCCTTTAATTTATATTTGATAGTGGTCGATAGTCATTTGAGGTCAACAGAAGGTTAAGTTTGAGAAAGTCCTAAGTAAGTTGCAATTCTCATTGATGATATGTGGATAACATGGTACGCTAAACATAAGACTAATGTTGACCAATTGAATACAGTCGCTGAAATGTTAGTAAATGTCAACGGTGAGCTTGTTAACGTGGTAAATTCTACGTACGTTCAGTGTTATATGCGGTCACGTGGAAGCAAAAGTTTCAACGACGGTTACAGTGCGCAAAAGTATCGTTCCCTTATTGTTCCGCACTAATGACAACACTGTAAGGTATTTTTCCATGAACATCTATCATATCCTGAAAGATTGTCATCGCTTCTCCTGCACATATATTGCTTAGGACGAATTTTCTACTCAAATTGAAACAGCTTGTAATTCTTCTGGAATTCAAGAAACGTGCACTTAGCCTGATTTTGAAAGCCACAATTTTTTGTTTCATTAAGGCCCGTCTACACGATCATGCATTTGTCCATGATCATAGTCCCATCATTGGGTGGCATTGTTTTATAGATTTCTACTTTGAGTCTTTAGAACTATGATATTGACGTGATGTTCATGGGCGATAACAGTTAATTCAGGTCACACCCAGCACGTACCAGCTGGGTGAACATTACAGAATTTGTCTTTGTTCAATTTTAATTTTTAACAACACTCTAAAAATAGGCGGTTCAAATTGAACCACAAACGGATCAAATGGGCACTTAACCGAAAAGGAATCAAATATTTACCTAGTTTCGGTTCACAACTAACCATTATCTGTACAAAATGAACCAAATCTAGTAAACAATTGACCCGATTTTGGTTCAGTGCCCGATTCGGTTCAAATTAGAACCGGACATTTTTAGAGTACTGTGAAATGTAGCAGTAAGGACGGCCATAAGGACGAAAACAGTACTGTAACACAAGCTCACAGTGATGAAGACAAAGGGAACAACACCGGAAATCCAACGCAGTCATGTCAGAATATAAGGTTATCCGGATTTAGGGAATATTTTAGAGACAAGCCACGTAGTATAATCTTTTCAGTACATAACAAGTAAGTTGGTTCGGGGCTTAATAAAGGCATTGACCAACTGTAGCTCTACAGCAGATGAGGAGAAAAATATTACTTGATTCTAGTGTTTTGAGGTAAACGAATATTTTAAGAACCACCAGCACATTCAGAAGAAGTCTAAAATTGACTTTAGCAACCATGCTCAGCAAAGAGGACTGACTGGCGTTTACTAACCTCAGCCCCAGGTATGATGTAGGCTACCTTTTTGTAACCCAGGAGCTTCCAGCAAGATTTTTCTTTCATCCACAAAAGTGCCATGGGTGGAAGTAAGATAAAAGTCAAAGCTAGAGTACGTAGTATGACATACGGAGCAAAACAAAATGTGAAGAGAGCTAGTGTTGCCTAGACCAAAAGAGCAGTAAATGTCCTTCAATTAAGGGCCTAGACATACTAACAATGATTCATAATTTGGACGAAATGTAATGTTTTGTCACACTCTTACTGCGTGTGCAGAGTGTGATCTGTCCCTAAATTATGTATTAAATGATGCAAATTTAACCTTTTATGTGAGTGAGTTCTTACAAAATTCTGGGGCATCAAGCAAAGGGAGGGATATGGTTGGCTAGTTGGATCAGTTGTTAGTACTCTGTCTAGTCTTTGGCTAAACGTTTAGACAAGACTACCTCGTGTGGTATGTAAGAGTCTTCCTTGCAAATAAAATATAAACATGACCTAAGTAAAATTGATGGAAAATCGAGTTAACGATTTGGAATTTGTCTTTCTTTTAAGTACGTTTTGTCTAAGACACTACTAACCTAGACGCTGGAAAGAAGAGAGACAAGGCATGCCAGAACGCTTTTGCATTGTCTGTACTGAAGTCAACATTAGAATTACATTAGGAGTAAGTAACCCCTCTCAAGTAGCAGTATTTATTTAGTGGTATTGCGAATATCAGACAAATGTTACACCCTTGCAAGCTATGTGGAATATTATCTTTTGTCGATGCAACTGATAATGAGCGAAATACTATAAAACTTTCTTTTACTATGAAACTTGATGTAATTGAAAGAAAGAACGGAGTCATAGATTTTATCTCATTGTTTTCATGTGGATAATAAGGTGAAAAATAATTTGATAACTGATTCAGTGGAAACCTATAAGTGTTATACCTACCTTGCAATATTGTGGTGTTGATATCTTTTCAAGTAAACAAATGAGCTTTCAAAACTTCCCTTCAAGGCATATTAACATAACAATTTTCCTTAAATTTAATGGGAGTTGAATAAACAAGGCATAACATAAAAATATACTTGGAGTCCGCTCTTTTCTCTTCATATAGTTAGATATGTTTATTCATGCTATAAGCGGAAAACCGAAATTTCGTAACAAAATGGTAATGTGTAAAAATTATATGAAGAATGTTTGGCTCTTTTCCATGTTTCCAACGTTTGTCATTCCAAACGACCGTTACAACACTTTCATGTCTAGATAAACTAAGATATTTCCTATTTTGAATTCATTGTTTCATTGAAAAGTAATTTTTTTAACCGCAACACACTTTTGGGTAATCCTCCGGTTTTTATGCTTTACTTGTAAATTATTCCACCCATCATATTACTTTACCCGAGCAAGTTCTCATTTGGTTTGTAATTTACAGTGAAATTGACACAGTTTCACTTTGTGCTGCCCACAAAATGGCGTCATCGGAGCAAGTTAAAAATACCCTAGTGCAGAAACATAGCTGCTACCCTGCAACAGACATCCATCAGGGACACCTTTTGTTCTAGTCGTTCGTCTGGCGATGTTGAGTGTACAATGTAGCAAGTTGTGAAATGTTGGCTAGCAACGTGCAACGTAAAGTCAATATGAATGAATGTTAAAAGACTGTCTCAACGTAAACACAAAATATACTAGGGGAGTCGAATAAGAGTCTAGTTTATGTTCAATTTTGTACAGCCCATTCTGTAACTGGTGGTATTCATTTTAACTTACACTGATACTTCTTCTGCTTGTTTCTAAGCCAAGCTGCCGGAGGAGATAGAGACTTCACCATCGTAACAATATCGGCAGATTTAATTATCGATCGGTTCAAAGGTGAAAGTTGGTCCTGCAGGTAATCAAATGGATGATATTTTGCTGTCGGTATTAATTGGTGATATCTTGCAGGCAAGAACTTGTAAAGAGCCTCCCAAGATCCTGACCACTTTGGGCATTTGTCAAGAACATAAACGTTATCAGCCACAATTAAGCCTTTACCATGTTTCATCATAAATAGTACATACCCTAAGATATCACTGCCAGGACCACCACCAATCATGCAAATAGATACCGATCTATGTGTTCGTGTAACTTTAATGAGTCGTCTTTGAACGGCAAGATCAAAAGCCGTGAATACAAGATGAATATGTCGTAACATATATACAAACATATAGGCCCACCGTGTGTAAACATCGTCAAAGTCAATTCTGTTAATAGTGAAGCGGAGATATTTTTGATACACGATCCTCATGTCTTCCATTCGAGTCTTACATTGCTCCCTGAGCACAGTTGGCCAATCATAAAATTGTTTTTGACGGTAGTGTTGTTCCCACTGTCGATAGATCGTCAACACGGATTCGAAAATATCGCCCAGCTCATCCTCTATTGACACAACAGAAAGCAATTTAAGTTCTCTAAGTAGTTGATACTCCATGTTGAGTTGATAGCAACTATGTTGTTTAGACGCTGCTGCCGTGAACAATGTAATAGAGTGTGCGGAAAGGCAGTGCAGCACGTCGCTGCAATGCCAAACGGCTATTGCAATATAATCATAATTACTAATGTTAGTGACGTGTTACCGACGGGAAGTCCCTTTTCATAGTTCATTTTCGAAAGATCGTTTTGTTGATCTTTCGTTTGTTCTTCTGTCCAAGTATGATGGACGTCCATACTTGCCATAAAAGATGCAGCCCCTTATCGGGGGGGGGGGGGGGGGGGTTGGCGGGCAATACTGGAATAATGTGGTGAAGAATTTCGGAGTTTTGATGATGCTCCATATAGCTTTCAAGTAGGTAGTCATAACCTGTTTCAAATATTTACTACGATCATTTATCAGTACCGTACATACAT
Source organism: Holothuria leucospilota (assembly GCA_029531755.1). Lineage (NCBI taxonomy): Eukaryota > Metazoa > Echinodermata > Holothuroidea > Aspidochirotida > Holothuriidae > Holothuria > Holothuria leucospilota. The sequence continues at coordinate 37,673,952 of CM055972.1, read as the reverse complement.
TGTAAACAATAGACAATATCCACTACCATATGAACTTTAATTAAAACAAGGTCAGGGGAAGCCACAACATGGAACGCTTGATTCATTCTATCAGAATAGGGCAGTCAAAATGATGTACAATAGGTTAAGGTGTAACTTCTTTCAGGACCAAGACACTTGCTGGGCCTTGTTGAGGGCTTTATTCCATTGGGATCGTGCATGAAAATCAGTAATATTTGCCTTGTCTTTCGGACAAGTGCTCCTAGGATAAACACCAGGAATAAATTACCCCAAATCCTACCCCGGCATCATCATTTAAAGTCCCGTTTAACGGATGTTTAAATTCTCTTTTCACGTATTGCCCAGAAGGTATCGAGACAGGGATGTTCCAATTGTTCCCACTCCTGTCCTCGGCACTATCATTTACGTTCCTACGGACAGACTTATTGTATGATCCCTAGTCTTAATTTAAGCTTCTTTTCCCAGCCCGAGAGTGGTGGACAATCTGTCTCGCACGACATCACTGCTTGGGTAAGTAGGGTGAGTATTAATCGTACAACTTCAAAAGTCAGACAACCAAGAACCCACATCACTGCGACCAGTAAACGGCGAACTGCCACCAAGCAACTTAGATGATGTTAGCACATGCCCATTTCATGTTTCTGTGATCAAAGACCTGTGCCGTTATTTCTTATGTTCATTGCGCTACAAATTTAAACTGGAAAAACGAGGAACTGAGCCGTTGTTGACCATAAACGGACAACTCCTCCCCCGGTGACCCCCACCTGGATCATCTACCCTGGACAACTTTCTTCGGGACAATTTGTCCTTGGAAAATTCCTACCAGAACAATTTCTTACCCAGATAGCTTCCCCCGGCCAATTCCCACCCATAACGATTACCCCTCAGTCATTTTCCCCCAGAAAGTTTTTAGTAAAAGTAATTGTCCTGGGGAATTATTAGGGGGGGGGGGGAGATTGTCCTTGGTAGGAACTGTGCGGGTGTGAGTCGTACGTAAGCGAATTGTCTGGAGGGATTTGTCCATGTTAAATCGTCCGGTTGGAAATTTTCCGGGGATGGGGGAATTGTCTGGGACGGTTTGTCACATGTTCTCATCTTTGCAACCTTTAAGAGGAAAAGAAGCTATTGTCATTCTCACATTTTGTCTGCATGACAATGTATATGGAATGAATCCGTTGTTAGAAAGGGATATTATTGGAATCTCTAACCTTAACTTTATCAGCCTTAATTTGACTAAGGTAACAGTTACCTTTGTCCGTAGGGTCGATGCAGCACTTCTTTTACCAGGTGAGCCCGCAGAGTACGGACTTGAATTCGAAGGTGGAGGACTTACTTTGAGTTAGAATAGAGTCAAAGGTTTACAGTTTTCCTTTGGAGGTCAATATCGTTTATTCGGATAACTGAGTTCTATCGATTTCAAGCTGTTAACGAAAGCTAAACAGCTCAAGAGAAATAGTAGCCAGCGATGTATGGTTTCGCTTATCGCTTTAAGATCAGGTGGACTCTTAGACAAGACCTAGGCAAGATAAGATAGATTTAGGTTCAGTAGGTTGTACTATATTACATAATATTATTTTAAATCGTTAAAGTAAAAAGACTTCTTACTTGTGCATAAGGGAAATCTATTTTTTGTATATATTTATTGCTTTTTAAACCGATCTTTAGTGTTTGGAGTGCTTTTTACTGCTCAGGCCTGTATTTTGTCTGGTATACGTATACGCCGGCATGTTAAGTCTCCTTCCTTTCAGTCGAACTTCGTGAAACGGGAATGAAAAATAAACATTAAATACAATACCATTTTACGATGGGTATGTTTTGCACAATGACATAATATAAGTGATGAACCAGGGAGGTACTCAAGCAGCAACTCCTTGAAACACCGAGTTTATTGCTGATTAAGTGTTTAACCGGACCCCCTGAACTGTAGAATTTCGCACAACACACAAAACCCGGCAAAACTGTTTGGTGCATATGAGAAATCTGTAAAAGTAACAGTATCGAACGCTTTTAGATAAGAAAGTTGCAAAGAGCTGTGTCGTGTGATTTTGTGAAATAATGTTACTTGAAATTGTATAGCGGTTGCAATGGATAAAGCGACATCCTCTTTACTATTCTTGTTATTCGTGTTTTTTTTTTCATTCCTGTAGTTGTCTTCAGTAGTGTCAGCATTAATTGCGACAGTTGTAAAATGCCTGTAAACGTACCGAAATTGGAAATGATAATGATTTGTTTTGTCAAGTGAACCTTTTTAATTCCCATGATACTGCACAATACATTAAACGGTCTGGTAAAGCTAACGTTTATCTTTGTTCGCCCATAGCCTTTGTTTAGGTATTTCCGTCTGTAACTGGCATGGGCACTTTTTGAGGTTTCCTATAGATGTTGCCATGTATGCGTTGCTTAAAGTGGACCTAAAGTCTAAAAATTCAAAAATATATATTTTAGAGGTTACAAAATTAATCTTATTGGTCCAACTCCCATTGTCATAGCTTATTCCATTGCTGAGATATTAAATGTTAAAATTTATTCACTTAAATCCAAACAGTTCATTGCGCAATAATTTTTGACATTCTTGTTGTACAACTCACATTAAATGCTTTGTTTTCTTTTAAAATTAAAAATGTTTATATGACCTTGACCGCTTCCTGTTTTCTTGCATGACATGCTGTACAGAGAGGGCTTATATAGTCAAGTCACCCCAAAGCAGTAAGAACGCGATCACATTTTGGCACAAGGTGCGGTGGCTTTCAGAAAAACAAAGAAATACAAAGATTGTAATTTGAGTAGTACAACAATGACATCACAAATTATTGCGCAATCTACCTTTTTAAATCGAGTGAATAAACTTCAACATTTTATATCTCAGCTTAAGAAAGTCCTGTGAAGATGGGAATTGGACCATTGGAATTCAGTTTTCATGCTCTGTAATATATATTTTTGAATTTTCAGACTTTAGGTACACTTTAAAGACTGGATTTTGCAATTACCCAGGCAAGATTTGGTCTTATGCAAGCAACCCTGGAAATTCCCAAATCCAATAATATCGCGTGAAGAGTTCTTTCAACTATAATAACAACAAGTATTGAAGGTGTTGAACAAGTGGATTGACTAAACACTGAATTATAAAAGAAACATGGTCCTTCAACTTTCAGCTCATTCTAACAGACGATTGTTGCCTAATGCCTGGTATATGTTTGAGTATTCAGGCAAATGTTGCCTACCACCTAAACAATCAAACATTGATCATGGTTTAACGAGCACGTACTGTAGGTGCACGTACTGTAGGTCATGTACAAATAAAGTGGAATTGTTCAGGAATGGCCTGCAACATGCAGGGACTAAGCTAGGGCCTGAGATCGGTAATGTAAGAACTTCGTAATTATACGGCAGTGGCGTAGGAACCGAGGGGGCCAAGGGGGCCATGGCCCCCAATATGATTTGTGGGGGGCCAAATGTCATTTTGCCCCCCCCCCCAATTTTGCGACAGTTTGTAGTTTTTTTTTACCCGTTTTTGCTCGCAATTAAGAGGACAATTTCTCTAATAAGAACGCAAAATTTTCGGCGAGCTACGCGCGCAGAAGAGCTACTCTACTTTCTTCAATAGTTCCATTCTACATCGCTAGATAGCGCAAGTCCTTTCCACCTTACCAAGTAACATGTAGGAAAAGTACACAGTTTATGTAGAGTCGCAAATCTCATCCTATATCGCAAAGCATAGTAGCTGCTGTCTTGTGTGTGTCAAGCGGTACTGTCAGTTGGTGAGAGACTCACGGAGCAATATTTGGCTATTTCATCGCATAGGTAAGGTAGTTTCGATACATTACATATTATCTCCTATACGGTCTAGAACCCCTACAGATTTTCTTTCTTTTTTGTTGTTAATGTTTACATACGTTTTTTTTTTTGTGAAAACCTACCAAAAATTTTCGCGCTTCGCGCTCTTTGCAATTTTTACAGCTTAGATTCGGGGGAAAACATTTAATCAACGCGGAACTATGCTTCTCTAGTATAGGCTATACAAATTTTATGCAATATATGCACCGAATGAAATGGTCTAGTACACAGGTTTTCTTCAAATCCCACTTATACCCGACGGCATTGGGGCTGTCGGGGATTCGGGTCGGTGGCCCCCGTTAGGCAAATCTTGGCTCCACCATCTTAATAATAGTAGACTCTGGCTGTGGAAAATCTCCATTCCAATCAATCCACCAAAATCCATGGGGCTAACTCCACTCGGAATAATTTTGAATAAAGTCGGATAGATTGTGACAAACTTAATTTGTTTTAGAACAAATTCAAATCAACCTTTAAAAATTTTCACAACAGTTGCACATCTTGAAGGCTGCTATCAAGCCTGGTAAGTGCCATTTCCGGCGATCTGCTATGTATTAAAATCTCAAATTTTCTCGGTTTGCTCCGTGCAAACCTATGGTGGTGCTCCGCTTAGATAATAAATGGGATTCAAACTTGCAATCCTAGGACCCCAAGTCCGGCCAGCTCAGCTAATCCGTTCTCACAGAAATGTGTTTTAGAATAAAATCAAATTTTCTTGGTAAGTTCCGCGCCAACCTATGGTGGCGCTCCACTAATATAGTAAACGGGAGTCACCCCCCCCCCCCAAAGAAAATAACTCGAACCAGTCCTCCAGAGCCTCCCAAACAAAAAAATCTTAGCTACACCATTTCTGCTTGGTGTTGATGTTGTAGTTGTTGCCTTTATCTTTGAATATTTTTATTTTGCTTAAATTAAAATCGGAAAAATTATAGTGAGCAAATATGATGTTCTGGTGTGGGAAGGGGTATCAAGGTAGAGAAATCGCATCTGGTCTGCCCCCCCCCCCCATGTCAAACATCTTCCTACGCCGCTGTACTGTTTAACCTCGCAAGATTATGAAAGGGAATCGAATTTAAAACTAATTCCTAGCAATTCATACTATTCTAAAATTTTGATTTGTTCACATATTGGAGCCCGAATGTGTTATGAGACGAAATCGTAATATTGAAGCTGCAGGGAAAATTGCTACATACTATAAAAATTGCAATCTACAAATGGTTCATTTTTAAATTAGCACTTTCTTTCTCAATTCCCCTTCATGAAATGTTCACGTGGGCATAAACCTCACAAGCGTATGGCCTAGTTGTAAAATTGCACACCAAATATGGAGTTTGCAATAACCATAATTATCCAACTATATGGGACAAAGAAGTAATTGACACGAATTTACACTCAAAGTTACAAGCAAAATACTACGAATCTCGAGGGACGCCAAAACGTGATATTCAGTTCTGTTCATTTGAAAGTAATAATCATGTAACTATCCACATTAAGTTAGCAGATAACTTACATTTACTACCGTATTTATTGCGTTATTACCGTAGTTATGGCGTAAAAAACCTCTACTCAGTTTTACACCAGTGCGTTTATCAGGAGGTCCAGATAAATAATGATTTTTGAGTCACCGTGTCTGTTTATAATCCATGTCGGTGTGTCAGTTTTTAACCGTTGTCCGCTTGTTCCTGTGGGTGTTTGACCGTGCCAATAAACTCGGGCAATATGCACCCACGTGTGGAGAAATCTAAGCTATTCCGCTTAAGAGACCAATGAGACATGTTTGGAGAGCTCTGTTTCTTTTTCGTGACGTTCTAAGTAGAATGACTTTTTGTGGTTGTTTTACCTCTCCTTGAAGGGGCCGCCGGACATGCCTATGTATGTGTGTGTGTGTGTGTTACATTATTGCTAGTACCAGTATGCAATATGCCAGTATGCTCGGGCAATATGCACCCTCGTGTGGAGAAATCGAGGCCATTCCGCTTGAGAGACCAAACATATTTGGAGAGCTCTGTTTCTTTTTCGTGCCAATCTAGGTTAAACGATTTCTTGTGGTTGTTTTACCTCTCCTTGAAGGGGCGCCGGACATGCCTATGCATGTATGTGTATTACTAGTAACTTCGGCCTTGTAAACGGTGGCTGGTGTTAGGCATTTCCCTTCAAGGAGACAAGAGTCTTTGACCCTGCAATTACAACCATGATTTGGGGTTGGTAGAGTTTCCTTAGAAAGCACCTTGGAGTTATGACCCTCTATGACGGATTTCATGTTTTCATGCATCTGTAGCTGATTGTCACGGTAATTTTGTTGAAAAGTTTGTGCAGCCGCTTGTGACCCGGGGGAAGTGTTTGGCTAGGAGCTTTAGAAAGGTTCTACCAGTATTTTATTTGACTGTTTTGCTGAACGGGGGGTTGAACTATACATAACCTTCCCATATGTCTTTTTCTCTTTGATCGTCTTTGGGCTAGTAGGTTCCTACCTGAGTACTCTTGTTTATGGCGACAACCACAAGAATCCAGTGCCTGATGGTAGGCAGGTACTGTAGGAACAAAGGATGCCTGTTTGCAAGAAAGCTCGGTCACACGTTTGCTTACTGGCATGGGAATAATTTTAAGTATGTTGGGTTGGTGATTTGACTGGATGTAAATAAAGAAAGGTCATTAAGTTTTCTGTAGGGGTGTCGGTATCATATTCATGTTAAGCGTCACATCGAGGATTAAATTAACCACGGAGGTTAGTCTCAATGGTGATTTTCAAGCCAAACTGCTGAAGATTTAAAAAGAAAATCCTTGCGGAATTTGTCGGCGAGTCTTCCGGAGCGAGTTTTCAAGGATTCTAGGCCTTCATCTCTGTAGAGGCCGACATCGGAGACATGGCAGGGTATACTAAGGCAGTGTTTAGTATGTTAAGACCGACCAAGTTCACATGCCTCAGCACCATCAAAGCTGCCCATTGTGACATCAAAGGAGTTAAAAGAAGGGTTTAAGCAAAAATTTACTCTTCATATGTAAAAGAGGAACTAAATCTATGCATTTTGGTGAAACTTTCATTCAAATCGGACTTGTATTACTCGAGATATCAGCAAAAGAAGTTACAACATTTGTGACCCAAAGTGAGCTTTTGGCAAGTTGAAGTTATATCAGTAGGCAGCTCCCTGATATCACTTCCTCACATTGATAAGGAATGCTTTGTTCCCTTTGTTTTTTCAGTCTGTTGTGTTGACCTTGAAATTAATAGGGATAGGACCTCCCATTGGGAATGTAAAGTTTGTAATTTCCCCATACCTCTCATGCAATCACATTGCAATAACATTGGATTGTTGAGGAGAAAATTGGTGATAAAGTTTAAAGAAAAACAAAAGACTGCTCATTAATGTGAAGGTATGACATCATATGAGCTTGCTTAAAGTTCACTTTGTGTTGAAAATGTGACAACTTTATCTGCTGATATCTTGAGAACCACATATCGAATTTCAATGAAAATTTCACCAGATTGCTTTAGAATAAGTACTCCTGTTATATATCAAAGCTTGATTTGATCTTAGACCCTCCTTTTAAGGTTACCTCCTTTTGTTCAAGTTGTACCGTTATTAAACCAAAACCGACTTTCTGGCATGCATGAATATAGAGAATTCTAGTTCTGAGAAGGGCACACGTGATTTTGCGCAAGTTGAGGCTCCAGTGAGAAGCTACTGAGAGATGGAATGATAGAAGTCTACAATCAAAGACCATAAAAGTTCCGGACTGAGTGTTTATCGTTGAGGGAACTAAACCAATCAATTACTGAGGATGTGTTCCTCCACTGGTTTATCTTGGTGGCGGCCCTCAGACTTTCGTTCATACGGTCGAGGATAACTTTGCTAACTCTTCCCATGTCACTCTTGGCAGGGTTGATAAGTTTGCATGACACTTTGTTAGTTAAGCTGTCTTTATACTCTTTGATTGTGATAAAGACTTCTCTCTATCCTCCATGTGACTGATGCAGTCTTGAATGTCTAGCTTAAAGGCAATGTCAATCTGCTCTAATTGATGCCAGCTACAAGGGGTGTATCAGCAATCTAGCTTGTACTTCTGGGTTATGTTGTCCTTCAGGAGTTTGGCATAGTCATCTGGGTTTGCTGCGTACAAATTCCTAGTTTTGTCGGCAGGTATTAGGATTTTTTCAATGGATGACGTTTTCCTCATGTCTTTCCTTAGTTTGTGTTGGAATTGTGGGCGGATTCCTTTTAGATTTGAAACCTCTTGCCTATCAATGTTTTCCATCTCATACGTTTGATCAGGTTCTCTGCCTTTTCAATAAGTCTTAGTAGCAAGTTTTCACGACTAATCTGGTTACCATTGTCAAATATATTGCACTGGTCAGTTTATTCGTTTCAATCATATTTGCTCGTCTAACGATCTTTTGCTTGAGGATTAAATTAAACTCTTTGTAAACCGTCTACGTCGGGGTTTCCCCTACAAACTACTAAAAGGGTGCTTTGACAATGTTAACCAGATTAGTCTTGAAGCTTCCTACACTAAAAAGAAAGGGGAACCGATAATAGAATACCTTTAGTCACCGTATACGAGCCTAAACTGACCCCCTTTGTGAACAGCGCTAAACAAGCCTGTATGGCACTCAAAACAGACTCACAAATTTCAGAATGTTTTTCGTCACCCCCTGTTCAAGCCTTTAGACAGCCATCAAATCTACGTAACCTGTTGGTTAAAAGCTCTATACGCGCCACCCCTGCCCATGTCAAAGACCACATTGTGAGTTATGTGACACATTGACACTAGTGACAATGTTACTGTCAATGGACTCAAACTTTGCCTTCAGAATTTCTCGTGCGAGTCTTCTAATGTAATTTACCCTATATACTGCGACAGGTACCCCAATCTTTAGCCTTAATAAGGATCTTGGTTTCGTAAGCCGTATTTCGTTAAGTCATAATCCCGTAACGTTTCACGCGCATTTATATACTTCTTAATTACTCAGCGCGCGTGCCCATACATAATCGCTTCGTTAAGTAACTGTTGCTTTTTGAATTTCAATGTATGTATGTATGTATGTACTACATCTAAACTTCTTCATTAAACGTCTAATACTCACTGAGGAAGGAGATGGACTTTAATCTCCGAAATATCTGAGGAAAAATAAAGTTTGTTGGAAGACATTATCGCTTATTACCTTTTTTGAACTATATATATATATATATATATAAATATATATGTATATATATATATATATATATATATATATATATATATATATATATAAATATATATGTATAAACATACATAGAACTATGAAAACGGTGCACACCAAAGGCATAGTAGAGTGCTCAATACGGCGTTAGTTGTAGAGCAATATAGAAATGACTACAAGTAGCAGAAATAAATATGAATACCTGTTAACCGGGCTCACTTGTAGTCATTTCTATATATACATATATATATACATATATTAATTGGTATATATTTGTTTATATTTGTGGGTCTATTTTTTATTTTTTTATTTTCAGAAGGAATAATCGTTAAATTGCTCTTCAATTTGCAGTCAATTTTCCTCACTACCAGCTAAAGTGACACTTCAAACAAGCACGACTCTAACTTTTACAATTTTAAATTGTGATACAAAGTTGAGTTTTATTCACTAGGTAGATGCAAGTAACGAAACGAGTGCTGCCCTCAGAATGACAACGTCATCTTGGCCATATTGTTCAATTATGTTCTACATATTAATTGATAGTTAAACTTGAAAAAAGTGAAAGCTATTATACCTTGCAGATTACTTTTATCACCTAACTAATTCTCTAACCATTAAAATTTTTAATTTTCATCTTAGCTTTAAGCTTGCAATATTCTAACAAATCGATTGAAAAGCACTATTTACAGCAAAGTAGTATACAAGTCATCACTTCCTACAATTGTGCAAGGCTTATAACTAATAGCGCTTGGGATGTAAGGCAGTAGGTTGAGACAGAGATTCAATTACTATTGTCGGCATGCGCACATCTTTAACAACTTTATTAAACAATAATACCAATTTTTCTCAGTACTAGATTCTTTGAAATTTCAAAATACGGCCTTAATTCTAACAATCTTAAATTGTGAAATAAAAGTTGATTTTGACTCATTAGGAATGAAAATTGAAGGACGATTGTTATCCTGCCAGCATTATCTTTGCCTTGTTTCTCAATACTCTCCTACAAATAAAATAAGACATTAATTGATAATCAAATTTAAAAACAGCAATGAAAGCTACATTACCTAGAAAATTACGCTAAAAGGCTAATTTAATTATTTCTTAAACAATTATAAATGGTTTCTTCTTGATTATACATTACAATATTCTAACAAGTAGATAGAAAAGCAATATGTACAACAAAGTAATGTACTGAATGTTATTTTGTCCTAAATGTTAGCATTTATTCACACTAATGGTGTTCAATTTAATAATATCAATATCAATTTTAATAATATCTGTATTATTTTCGATAAACAAAGCTGTTAGATCTAGTGAATTAGGGCTTATTCCTTCGTCAGAATAATAACTTCATTACTCCCTGCGTTTGTACAGGGCCTATAATCAAAAGCATTTATTAGCCGACGGCTAGAGACAGAGATTACATTATTAGGCATACGCACATCATTGAGAACTTTATTAAACAATATATCAGTATTAAAATGGTTAACAGTGTCCATTAAAATTTGGCGTTGTGGCCCAATCTCGTTATCAATGTAGAGTAGCAGCGCCCCAGGTTTCATCGCCTTCAAGATCTCGTACACCGAGTGCCATTGGGATATTACTGCCGTCAATCGAGCCTCCTTCACCATATCTGTGATAAAATAAATGAATACAGTTTTGCCATGAAAAATATATTGCTTTATTTGTGATATTATGCGAAGAGAGTGCCAGGGGATAAAAGAATTTTAGGGTATTAGAGAAAATTTTCTAACGTTTTTTCTGACTCAACAAATCGTCCCCAATTCAGTTGTGAGATAGACACTGATGGTTGTCCTATTTGTATCACAACGTGTCAGTGGCGTCGGCAATGGGGATGGGGAACCTTGCACGCAATCAATTCCTAATTTTCTTTTTAAATGATTCCTAAATGCGTTTAAGATTTATGTAGGAGGTAGGGTGAGGTGTGTTTTCAACCAAGTGATGGATCTATATTGTAATCATTTTTATCATAAATGGTTCTCAAAATATTAGAATTTCGCAAACTATCAAAATTATAGCGCGCTCGGCACGCCTCAGACGTTACCTCAGTATTGTTCTTGTTATCGATATCTTTCGATTGCAACTCCCGGAGAAGTAGAGCAGCAGCAGTTGAAAGCTGTTTACGAGTTCCCAGGTAAAAAACTTGATTTTTGATTGGCTTATAGTTTTGTTGTGGAATTGAAAGTGTCTCGATACAGAGCACGAATACAAGTCTTGTCATGGAAATCTTGTTCAATAAAAACATTTCGGCGTGCTTCGCGCACATTCGTCGCGTTTTGCATTCCATTCGATAACAATTATTAAGGTCATAATACCTGGAACTATTCTGGTAACAACACTTTTCCCCAAAACAGAGGCACATCTCCAACCAATATGAGATATTTTAATGTAATTTGTGGAAGGCTGAAAGTCCTTAATTGCCGTTATAAATTTTTCAAAAATTTTTACCAAGCGCTTCGCGCGCAGCCATTATCGGTAAAGATGATCATTGTTAATACACTTACGACGAAACAGCATTATGAAAAGCGCCCGTTAATCCTTTAACCCCTTTTGCTGCACCTATACTCTCCCTCTTGTTCCTCGTTGCTGAAAGCTGTTCGTCTTAATTTTAGTTCAAAATTAGTAAAAAGACGATAGCTGTAAAGTGCTTGGCGTAATACTGTATAGTTTCATTTGGATGTCAGGTAATGAACATCATCCCAGTGCCCCATGATATACAATTAATTCAAACCTTCCAGGACACCGTATACCGGTGTCTGTTAGCCTTAGATACAGTTTTAAAATACATAATGAAGCAAAGGAAAATTTTCGTGATAGTCCAAGAATGTTTCTGTGGTCTCCACGAAAGAATTTTGGGGTAAAATCTTCCCCCAAAAGGAAAGCAGTAAAGTAGCCAAAAGAGTGGCTTCGGGAAATTTGTTGACAACGTACCATTCTCTTATACAACATACTTGCCTCTTTTACCTAACCAAACATTAGAATCCACTAAAGTATCGATATTTTCCAGCCATATATGATCAGTTCTAAAAATATCCCAAAGATAGCACCATTTGCATCTAAGCAAACTTAAATTAACCCCTCCCCTTGACCCCCTTCTTAAGACGGCATCTTTACGTAGTAACAAAGGGAGGATCCCCACAATAGCAGAGACGAACACTGGCTTATTAGACATGTAGACACAGCAGACTAAGTTCAAATTCAATGCATTTTACATTAAAGACAGACACTCATCACCCCAAACTACACTTTTACTTAGGAGAAAGCAAAATTCTTAATTGGTAATTGCTCTTTATTTACATGAAACTCAAAGGATGCAGCAGAGTAGCTCACATTACACAGCATACACAAAGAGTGTTCTGATTTATTTACATATGGCCTATATACTAACCAAGATATCTGGTATGCCCTCAAGCAATACACTAGGTTTGTGTCTGCACAAGGAGGAGATAAAGACAGTCATGGGAGGGGTTAGAAGTGACTTAGTTGGGTGAATCGGAACTGACTGGGTTGAGAAGATTTGCCCTTACATGGTCACATTCTTCTGGTATGTATGGTCTTGCAAACGTATGTGTGTATACCAGTGAGTGGATTTCGTGATCACCAGTGGCTTCAGTAATTTGACACATTTAACCATTTTCTGATTGACCATTTTGGGGAGAAGTGAAAATTTCTAACACATGAAATTCTGAAATAGAGAATGTTTAGAGGCAACTACAGTAATACAAGGCCCGGGAAGTGCCATTTCCAATTACTATCTACTATCCAAGAACTATCTACGAGCCAATGTGGAGAAACCTTAAAACTGATTACTGGTTTTTGTATATTTCAAGCACATATGCCATTTATCATTGTCCAAGTTTAACGAAATGATGTGTTAAATATTCAAGAGCAATGGCAAATAACATGTCAGATTGACATGGTCACATCAACGTTTATAGAAAACAAAACTCACAGTTATACCGTCTTAGGTAGAATTTCACATTTAATACCAGTGAAGCATGCTGTCATTGTTAAACATAGCAATCACTAGGTCGGTTATGGACTAGTCTGGTTTGTTACGACAGAAGTGTTAGGGCAACTGTTTAAGCCGGGATCGATTCTGTTATCAAGCAGGCTGGGCAGTAATTAGAGAGCTTCAAGGGCAGAGAGGACTGGCATCAACGCAATGTACTTTGCAAATTCGTCTTTTGTGAATAAAATTGGTCACCAGCTTTATGTAGAGTTCAACTTGCCATCATTCCATGCTATAGTAGGATGAAACATCACTTGCCTTTATGAAAAAGCACAGTTATGACACTACCTCAGCGGAGCACCAAGTGGCCTGCCTATACACAGATAGTTGACACCCGGGCTAATCCTACTTACTTTCACCATTGATTGAGTGTCATCCTGACGGAGGGTGGTGACGGAGAGGGATACATGTAAGGCCTGGCCTAGGTTCAAAATTGTGCTATCTTTGGCTTCGAACTAATTGTCATTATCTGATTATTTAGAGATATTCTTCCTATTTTTGGCTGGGCGTAAGTCAAGAGGTTTTATTTAAGAGTAGAGGACTACACTCTATACTGCTAAATTGTTTGATAAATTTTTGCCTTTCTGAGGTGGCCTGGATGCAAAATCGTGCTATCTTTGATAAAGCTTCGTAAAGCGTTGAATTGACATATGTTTAGGGACGCTCATTTTTAGTGATGTTTTTCCTATTTTGGTAGGGTGTAATTGAAGGGGATGTTGCCCCAGGGGAGGAATGACGCCTCTACTCTTTGAGAAGTTGTTCTTGTAATAAGCTTTCCTAGATCCAAAATGGTGTTATCTTTGATAAATCTTTGGACTGTTAACATGATCTGACATTTTAACTATATACTAAATTGTTCGGCTTTGGCATGGCACCTTTACAATTAGCCTGGTACCCCGTGCGTGCTTCTCCCTAGCGCAGGAGCCACCATCGGTTGGCGGGTAACCGTACCGTAGGCCTTGCAAGAAAATGTTCGGTCGAAGTGTTCCTAGATTAAGGGAAATGATGCATTTTTAGACCTTACAGTTGCATCTAAACATTCTTTACTTTTAGATTTCATGCGTAAGAAACAAATTTAGATTTCAGAAAGAAAACTTAGATTTCATTTAAAGGGAAAATGCAATCATTCCAATTTGAATTAGTGTACTTAGGTATCCTATTACATGAATGGCTTTTGAGAATCATGTTACAGTATGCTTCTCAGTGAGTTGTAAAATTTACGTATAGAGTAATCCTTGGTTTACCTTGAATATGCAATATTTATGTTTTAACATATCATGAAATTAATTGAACTGAAATGAGAGGGATATTTGTGAGATTTAGCTGTTGTTTCAAAGTAAGTTTCAGGCAACTGCTTATGCCCTATTAATTAAAGGTTCTTCACCAGCTTGCTGAATTTAGCTAATAATTAAAGGTAATCATAGGCTGTTTATCTTCTGCCTGCATAGATGCTGGTGTGTTCAAGCGGTGTATCTTGTAGGAGGAAGACCCATAATTTTGACAGTGCTTTTTTAATACGTTAGTATTTTTTCTCAAGTAGGCCAACTTTTATTTACGATTTGGAAATCTCAGGGGGTGAACTGCTCCCCTGCCCTAAGGCAGGCTACGGCCCTGTATAGCTTAAAGCCCTGTATAGCTTTATCTTCTAGTGCACCTAATTCCTTATTTTTTATTTTTCTCCGGAAATTGTAAGCTCATGAGAAAAAAATAAGAGTCTGACTTGACTCTAAATGTTAACCTAAAATCCTATTAAGGTGTAGTATATTTAAAACTTGTGCCCGTCATTATGTCGAACCAAATTATCACACCTCACACCTCATAATTGTCACACCTCATAAAGTTACAGGTTTTTGGTGGATGTACTTTTATAATGCAGTTAGAAGCTTTAGGGTAGATTCGATATGTGCAAAAAGTAGTTTTCTCGTGTAAGGTCAACTCCAAAGGTTTGGATGTAGCATAGCTGTTGTTGTTGTTGTTGTGGGTGGTAGTAGTGGTGGTGGTGTTGGTGGTGTTGGTGTTGTTGGTGGTGATGATGATGTCCCATAACTTAACCTTTAGATTTAAAATTCGATAGATTTCAATGCTTAGAATGGACTGTGGGCGACACCTTATGCCCTTTACATGGCAGGGCAAACCCCAGAATTGGCATGTACCGTAATTAAGGTCGAGTACACTATTTAAGGAATATTACCGGCTAACTCCTGGACTTTTCTTGTATACAAGGTCTATGTTAAGCAAACTCCGTAGTTAGAAACATCATGGGTGATTATTGTGTTGGAAGTAGGAGAATTAAGAGTAAAAAGTTTTACTGATCGTTCAGGGACACGTGACTGTTTATGGCAAAGGTTTAGTGAGAAGAATGAAAAAAGTACATGAGCGGTTTATATTGGCATATATTGTTTCTTAAATGTCAGATTTCCGTTTGACTGTTAGCAGGATAAATATATTAACCATGTTTTGTAAGATATCACACTAAAACTTACATTTGTAGCTTTTACGTTTAGATTTCAGCCAAGCAGCCGCCGGTGACAGAGATTTTATCATCGTAACGATATCGGCGTCTTGGATGCAACTTAACTGCTCCCTTGTCAACTTGTTTTCCAAGTAGTCGAATTGTTGATACTGGATCTTTGGTATCCATTTACGATATCTCTCGGGGAGATTCTTATGAAGTTGGCCCCAAGATTTGGCCCAATCAGAACATTTGTCGAGGACATGAACCTTGCGAAATAATGGTGTTGTTATGCCATGTTTCATCAAGACGATTTCTATCCCAAGTATATCACTTCCAGGTCCACCACCAATCATGCAAATGGATGGTGGACGAACGGATGGATTCACCGCTAAGATTCTTTCCCGAACTACATGATCAAGTGAGTAGAAAACAAGATAGATGTGGCATGGCATGAAGACAAACATATACGACCATCGTGTAAAAATATCTGAGAAGTTGATTCTTTCCCCAGTGAACGGCATATTTTGCTGGTAAATCCGACTGGTATTCTGCATACTCCTCAGGCAAAGACTACGCAAAGACAAACGATGTTGAGAACTGTCTGAAACCGCCTCCCACTGCCGATACATCTTAACGATGGCATTAAAGATGTCTCGAAGTTCATCTTCGACACTGGGCCAAATAGAAAGCCCCCGCATATCTTTCAATAGGTCTTCATCATCCATGATGTAACTTAAACAGTCACGTAAACGTTTTTTCTTAAGCTACTGCGCAAACTGGTCAATTAACTAAAGAGCTATATCGAGTAACCTTCTCTTAAGCAGTCTCAGATTTTGTTATGTCTCCCTAACTGCGAGTACTGACTTTATATAGGACTATATATACCACCTCTAAGGTATTTGTCTTACGTCATTGTCTCTTTTGATCGAACAGGTGGTTTCCAAAATAGTGCTTGTCACCTTGTGACGTCTGAAAAAGATCAATAAGAGGGGCGCACTCCCACCTAACTTTTTATATGTTAAGTCGTTCTGCTGAGATCAGGGATGTTAGCCGAACAACTCCCTGCTTAGATCCATGATGAATCCTGTGCAGCTAAGTGCAGGGTGAAGAAGCTTCCCTCTTGTTAATCATTGTTGTATTAATCATAGGATGGAATGTTAAAACTATTGACAGTTTTTGCCCAATGATTATAAGCCTGATTACAGCCTATTGTAAAGGTAAGAGATGCCACTGACTATTTTCAGTCTTATGGATACATTAGGCAGATAACATCTTCTTTGTTTAAAGCATATTATTAGTATTTATAATGTCGATACTTAAGCAAAGTTTTGACGGACATATTTTGACAGAAATCCTTATCCAGCTAAGTTACAGGCATTGTTTATCCTTCAACAAAAAGATCCATCCGGTATATTTTTCATGCACATCACTTCATCATACGAGCTCCTTACAAACCTGAATCTATTTGTCAATTTACGGTATAAGTGGTATTTTTATCTACATTTTTAAATTGCAAATTACCAGATGTAGGAGGGTAGAGGGTGCATGAGTACGCTCCCCCGAGACGATGGCTCCCGTTTTTCTGGGGCCGTTCTGGTTCGGCCTCCTGTGAGAAGTGCGCAATGCGGGTAGATTTTTTGTCATCGATTAGCCTATTTTGCTACAAACAAGTCGCCCCCGCGATGAGGCGTCACACCCAAACAGGAGGCCAAATCGGAACGGTCCCCGAAAAACAGGAGCAATCGGCGGGGGGGGGGGGGCGTAACCATATACCTTCTACCTTCCGAGAGATGTTTATCATGATTACCTTGGGATGTGCTATGAGGTGAACTCTTATCGTACCTGTTAGGCTAACCGCAGGACTGCACCGCTTTCACAGAGTTCAGTCTTCCCTTCTTTGCGTTCGTTATGTTGTTCCTTGCATGTGAAATTACCTTCCAGGGGTTTGTTTCCTTTTTACTTGATTTTCTGTCATCTATTAAACTCTTTCTTGTCTGAAGGGGAGCAAGGCTTACCAAGCTTTTCTTGTATCGACCAATACGTGAACCGATTTCAACAGGGTAAGCATATTAACTTGTAAGCATATCACTTTAGCATATCATGCAGAGGCCTATAAGCCGTCCCCATTCAGTCCTGCATGTTTACCTTATTAATGGCATTTCCCCTCAAGGTCATACTCCTGAAATTCGTTACCGGCTGTTAAGCCTAGTGGTTGAAGCATCCGCCTCTCAGCCGGAAGACCCAGGGTCGAATCCAGTCGAGTCATACCAAAGACTTTAAAAATGGAACCTGTTGTATTCTTGATGCCCAGCATAAGAGATCGGAACAGGATAATAATACATAGCGAGGATTCAACCCGGTCATTAATCGTGTGCGTAGAAGTGACTGCCTGGTTGCATGGCCCCGAGGAGCTTGAAATAGTTCTTTGGCATGAACAGATCGTAATTAACGATATATGTGTAGCACCTTGCAGCATTCTGTAGAGTAGATACGTGCACTGTATTAATCCCAACCAGGCAAAATTACTATTATTACGTAGGAATGTAATAATGAGGCAATTGTTATATACCTCTGCATTACGTGTCCTCTCATTGCTCTAAATTTTGTGTGTTTTAAGTTTCCTTTCTCCTCCCCCATACGCATTAGTACATAACTGATGATGTCAAAGATGATAGTTAAAAGCGGAACAACTATGAAACAATTTTGAAACTAAACAAGAAAAGTAGGAATTTTAATCTTTTGATGAAAACTTGTGAAAGTCCTGCCAGACACTTAACCACAGGGAGGGAGGAAGGGGGATATCAAACCAACACATGACTCAAAGGTGAAAAAATATTGCCCCCAAATTACCTGTGTCTTGAGAAAAATTTCTCAGATGTAATGTCCTACTCATTTAGCCAATCCCAATCACAAAGAAATGCAATGAGGACGGGCTGGTAAAGCCCACGCCAATATAAAAGACTTATCGGTTCGGGGGAGCCTACTGCGCCACTGTGTTAGTACGATTGTTCCCCCCCCCCCGACCGAATTTTAGCTACACGCCTGAATTCCACTTACAACATGTCCACACTATAGATTTTGCCACGTAAAAGCCACATTTTCCCAACGCAACCACAATTTTGAGAAACAATTTTTACATCTCAGTGGACAAGAGGGATTACACAATATGTTTTGCAAAGTAAATTTTGCCCATTGTTGATGCATAACTTGTTGATGATCAGAAAAAATGTATAAGATCCATGGGACTCTGTGGTCATTCATTCTTCATCTTCGATACCCTTTGTGCCTCACTGCGACCATCTGTTAGTCTGATTGTTTTTTTGTTTTTGTTTTTTTTTTTTTTTTTGCTAATATCAAATTGTCCCTTTTCATACCTCAGGCTATAGCCATACCTGGGAAAATTATAACTTCATTTCTTTGCCATTTACTTTGTAAGGGTTTAATGTGTGAAAAAACCACATCCGTATAGATATAACACAACGTATTTATATACACATATGCATATCACTGTGTTCTTTTCAACCTATAGCTAACCTCAAACACAAAATAGGGCAATTGAATTACTGTTCTCGGTTTGGTGATAAGGCATGACCGAAAGCCAGAGTCGTGTACTATTACTCAATTTTGTACTAGAGTCCTTGGAATGAAAGTTGTTTGATGTTGAATTGGTTAGGAATGGGCTGCAACTTTCAAGGACGCACATGCAATGGCCTAGTGGTTGGAGGTGCAAATTCCAATTGTCACACTCTTTACTGTCAATCATAACTCTAGTTTGAGTAAGATACAGACAACCTCACCTCTAGGGTTCACACGTCCTAAAGGAATTTTTCTTAACATTATATTATTTAAACCTCTAGCCTTTTCTTTACAAACTAGTTAAGCCTAATCGATGTCTTAACAAACTGATCCAGGATCTGGGGAAAGAGGTCTCATTATGACAAAAAACACACAAACGGGCACTGAGGGTACTTATTATGGTAGGAGACAGTGGGTTAAAATCGCGAAAATAAATCCTTTCTCGAATTCGATTTAGGTTGGGTGGTGCTAGGTAGGATGGCGTGGAGTTGAGGGAAAATATAACACAGGCCAAACTAAAAATGGAACACTTCATACTCACACGACATCATCTGTGGCGTGGCAATGCATCTGAGGACTCTTAAATATTACTTATTTTCCAAAGGGGAGAAGAGAAGCCCTTCCCACTGAACCAGTCACAAACGTCCCCCACCCACCCTCCCTCAGCTAAATTGAGCTTTCACAGCCTACGTCATCACAGCCCTATCTTTCCCTGGTAGTTCTGTTTTGCAATTGTCCGATATGAGTAAGCTGTGTACAGTTTGTTAGTTTTACGGAAACTGAACTATAGAATTACTGTCGTTACTGTATGAGGCTTGAACTTTTTACCCCTATTTAAATAACACTAAAACCTATTTGTTTTGAATCTCTGCTGTTCTTTACAAAATCGGGAAATCCCGTTAGTCCACTTTCAGATGAACTTTGTAATCTGTTACCTCGTTCTCGGCTCAGGGAATGATCAGACAGTAGGTGGCAAAACAAGCATGTATGGCAATCGACGCTATGCCAACGTAGCTAAAATACAAAGGCTACACTGATAGAAAAATCTAGCAAATGTATACAACACGTTTAGCATTCAGTTACTGAGCACATAATAAAGTCTTAAGATCATGAATGTTATAACTATATAATCAATAGATGGACAGGGTGTTTGAAACATGCAGCAACCGAGATAGTTAGTGGACAAGCCTACGTGTAGTTTCTCCTTTTCAACAAGGGGCCCCAAAACGCTCCTTAACCCAAGTAGCCCGGGTGGCAGTGGCTGCATCGGCACAACGGCCTGTAACCCATTGTGTAATGTGTTTTTAAGTCCCGGTATGAGAAGGACCGAAAGCACCAGTGCTGTGCTTCTCTGAATGATGATGAACGATGTATAATGCGAATATGTTTGAGAAGGTATTGATAGTAAACACAACAATGAGGTGGGGCTGGAAGCAGGCGGAGCGGGCGAAAAGTTTGGTAGTTCGGGGAGGATTTGAGGGACTGTCTATAGTTTCAGAACAGCATGTGGTAAAAGATGATTAAAATGCATTCATCACTCAGTCAAAACATTCCTCACATTAGCCTCTAAAGAAATCTATAGCCTAAACGCCTTAGGCTTATTTATTTCTGGAAAATTTTCGGACATCGATGGGGACACTTTTCCCCCATGCCCCTACATTTTTTTCAAGTCTTAGTTTATGTTGGTTTGCATTCAGTTACGCCTTCAATTTTTTTTTTTTCCAAATTAATACATTTACCGTAATCTGGAGGCATTTTCGGCAATAAATGTTCTTAGTACAGCTTCCCCAAAATGGTGGCGCTCTACCATGATAGGGTCACAATACCCCCACACGTCCTATGAATATCCCCAAAACTACGCTAAAGCTAAAGGGTCATCAGGCCTCCTAAGAGCTAAGTCCGCTCTTATATGATCCCCAAGCCCCCTCACCTCCACGTCGGATCGAGCGCTACGCGCTCGCACGGCACCGTTTAGTCGTATGAATACAGCGTCAAAGACTAAGGTGCCGGTTACTTTTTTCTGAAACCTTCCGGGAGTTGCCTGATGAGATTAAGTGACGGGACAAAAAAGGAAAAAAAAAGAACTAAACGATCTACCCATACCTGCACGCCGTGAAATTGAAGCAGATAGGCAGGGTCACATATGACCTGTTCCACGTGTCGAAGTAGTCGCACAGTAAAGGAGAGTTCGAATTCGATGTTAACATGTAAGTGGGTGTTCACAGTGCATTGGGAGACAGGGGTGCCGGCACCTGGGGATTGGGCGCGTGCCCCAATCGATTTCAGAAAAACTCTTGAAAAATTTTAAGATGATCCCCCAAAGTGTTCAAGCTATAGATTTCTGTCGGAGGTAGGGTGAGGTGTGTTTTCAAACGAGTAATGGATCTATTGTTAATTATTTTCTATCACAAATGGTTCTCAAACTATCAGAATTGTCGCAGATCCTTCGCAAACTATCAAAATTTTAGCGCCCTCAGCACGCTTCAAACCTTTCCGCAATATTGTTCTTAATATAAATATCTTCCAGTAGCAACTCTAGGAGAAGCACAGCAGCAAAAGCTGAAAGCTGTTTACGAATTCTTAGGTAAACGAATGGCTTTGTGATTTGTATATAGGTGTGTTGGGGAATTGAAAGTGTCTCGATGCAGAGCATGAATGCAGATTTTGTCATGAAAATCTTATTTAATGAAATATTTTGGCGCGCTTCCGGGGCATCCGTCACGGTTCACACTCCACCTCATGACCATTATTAAGGTAATAATACATAAAATATTCTGATCACAACACTTTGCCGAAAAAAAGAATAACATCTCCAACCTCTGTAGGGGCCTATGGAATCTTTCAATCTAATGTGTAGCATGATGTGGAAGCTTGAAAGTACGTATTTGCCGTTATACATTTTTCCAAAAAAATTTATGGAGCGCTTCTTGCGCAGCCATTGTCGGTGTAGATGGTGATTGTTAATAAACTTACGACGAAAAGGCATCCTGAAACGCGCTTGTTAATCCTTCACCCTTTTTTGCTATACCTACCAGGGAGGTCTAATACCACCTACCTACACCTATAGTTTCCCTCCCTCCCACTCCCCATTGCTGGAGGCTGTTCGACCGGAGTTTTGTTCAGACTTAGTGAAAATACGATAGTTGTAGAGTACTCGGTATCATACTTATCATTTGGATGTGTGGTAATAAGAATCTGGCCAGTTCCCCATTTTATATAATTAATCCAGAGCTGCCATCTTTAATAATGCACAATGGAACAAAGGAAAATTTTCGTAAGTCCAAGGATGTTTCTGTTCACTCCACACATGTATTTTTGCGTAAAAACTTCCCCGAATAAAAGGCAGCAAAGTAGCCAGAAGGGGAGGGGGGGGGGTTTCAGGAGGTTTGTTTTTGTTGACAACATATCCTTTTCTAAGACAACCTGCTCTCCTCTTTTAAATAACCAAAATTTAGAATTCACTTGATTATGGACATTTTCCAGCCATATATAATCAGTTCCAAAATATCCCAAAGATAACGCCATTTTGCATGTAAGCAACCTTAAATTAACAAAAATTTCCCTTAGACACTTCCCCCAGGACAGCACCTTTATGTAGTCACAAAGAAAGGAACCCCCACTGTTGTATACAATCGCAGGGGTGCATAAAAAGATAGGCCTACAATTTACGCAGCTTTGGGGGTAAACTGAGGTGGTGGCTGTACGACTGTACGACGTCATCTGTGGTGCCCCCCAATCACCAAATCCTGCCGGCGCCACTGTTGGCCAGGGGACTATTGACTTGCCACCGTGCGAGCACTTTCCACCATTATTTTACAAGCACTGAGTACACAAACTCTCCGAAATGACACATTGAGTCTTGTTCGAATCGTTTGAGCTTGTTGACTTTCGGTACTTTTTAGTATGCAATGTATCAAAGGAAGATGGTCGAAATAATGTAAAGGTTTTGTAGAGCCATGTTCATAGAGGAATAGTACCGACCATTCATTTTATGAATATTTAAGCATTTTTTTGTTGTTCTTTTTCTTTAGTTTGTGTTTTTTTTTCTTAGAGAGAAGGTACGTTATGACAGAGTAGATCAGATTTGGGTAAGTGGATCAGTTCATAAAGCCCCCCTCCCTGTGTGTGCTTCAAACTCAAGGCATCTTTTGCTTTGACGAGATCCGTGGCATACACCGTAGGCAGGGGCGGATTTAGGTGGGCCAGGGGGCCCGCCCCCCTTCCGAAAAATTTTGAAAGTTTTTTTCAAACTTCATAAAACAAAGGACAAGGCCCTATTCCAATGAAATAGGCCTATGAGATGTGTCAGAGTGAAACTCAAACTTGTTCATTATTTTCTACCTCAGAAAATAAGTGTTATGTTAACTCTGCTACTGACTTTCAACTGAAAACATTTTGGCTTATATTGGCCTCAGTAACTTTCTCTGGGCATTGCAAGGAGTTACTCATGAGCGCTGTATTAATGGATTGCTAACTTCAGCTAGTCTATTACCGGCCAGGCTCACAACATTGGGAGCACTGCTCCTACTTTCAAGAGAATTTCAGAATTCTTTAATATTTAGAGGAATATTTTCGACAACATCAGGCTTTTAACTATAACTTCCTGCAATATTACCCTGAAGTGTCTTATTTAAGCCTTGTAATTTATTTTAATGAAATGCACTGTGAATTTACGGTGAAATTTAAAATTCACTAAATTATGATCATTTTCCAGAGATATATGATCAGTTCAAAAATATACTAAAGGCATCACCATTTTGCATATAGGCAATCTTGAATTAACAAAAAATTTCTTAAAGAAGAGGGGACACCCCTCCCCATAGACCCCTCCCCAGAAAAGCATCTTTCACCCAACCAAAAATTAAAATCACTGAATTATGAAAGCTTTCCAGCCATATATGATCAGTTAAAAAAATACACCACAGACATCACCATTATGCATCCGAGCAACCTTAAATTAACAACAATTTCTCAACGGGGAGAGGGCACCCCTCCCCTCCCCTTAGACTCCTCCCCAGAAAAGCATCTTTCGCCCAACCAAAAATTAAAATTCACTGAATTATGAACGCTTTCCAGCTATATAAGATCAGTTCAAAAGTACACCACAGACATCACCATTTGGAATCTGAGCAGCTTTAAATTAAAAAAAATTTCTCAAAGGGGAGGGGTCACACCTTCACCTTTGACCCCTCCCCCAGGACGGCGATTACTCATCACACGCTTTGCCTCCTATCAAAATACCTGGCACTGCACCCCGGGGACACCCCATCTCCTTAGACCCCTCCCCAGATCGGACTTTTATACAAACCACTATGACCTGAGCCCCCTTTTGCCAAATCCTGGATCCGCCACTGGTAGGTATATCACAGAATAGAAAGTGCGATTTCGGCTAAGATAAGCTCGAAGCTGGATAATTTGTCTAGGGTTGTGCTATTGTTTGTCCTCTTACATGTGACGTATGCGTGACACCAATGCATAGGGTCATAGGATGTCTATTGCAGACACACATGTTAACTCGTTAGGCATTGCTTTTTAATCATGTGACTGAACACTTGATGTCGCAATAATTCATGGACAATCACAACTGAGTCACGGTCTTGCGCAACCATTCTTGCGAATATCTTTTGTCAATAACATCGCGTGCAAGGCATTCTGAAGCCAACGTGAAGGCGAAATGTTTGAACAAGTGGTTGATGATACTTTATGACAGGAGAAAGGTCATTTACCTCAAAGTCAAAAGTGCTGCTACCTTGAGGAGGAAAGAAACAAGGAACTACTCGGCGGAAGAAGAGGAGAGAAATGGGGGAAGGAAGTTTTTTTCTTTATTTTTATCTATTCGATAATATTTCCACTAACTGATTTTTTGATGTCTTTAAATATGTTAAAAGACCCAGATCAGTATAATTTCGACCGTCAATGCTTAAAGCACGAATGTCTGTAGACAAGTACTTCTTTTCTACAATTACACCCCTACATGACTTTTATACTGGCTTAGATTTGGAGGCAAGTTACACTGTAGAACCGACAGACTCAGATTTAGCTGGAAGGCTATGGGACTCGCTCCCACTCGCAGAGAAATAATAAAAGCGGAAAAAGAAAGAAGAGAAAAGAGAAAGAAGAAAGAAAAAAGGGGAAATGAGATTTTCAAAAAAGGAAAAAATGAGATTTTCAAAAAACGTATTAATATACAACTGTTGGGGTGGAGTTTTAAGTCAAAATCACGAAGAGACGGAGGGCTAAAGTCTGCGAGAACGGTTGAATGGCTAAGCAATGGTGCTAGTTCATAGATCTATAGACGCGAACATAATCATATACGAGGCGGAGTGGGGAGGGGAACGGCTTGCTACGTTGAACTCCAGTAAAAAGTTTTAATAAAGAGAGAAGCTTTCTGCAGTCTACGAGAATTAAGATGATTAAATGTTCGCTCCTTACAGGCGTTCTAGGACAACAAAAGACACCAGGCTGTCAAGGGGACGTGCCACTGCTCAAACTACTGTGCCCTCCCCGATTAAGCAAATCTCTTGCCAAAAGTATATAGTGACAAGCAGCGACGCCAGTACTTGCATGGGGCGAGGGTTTTCCATCGAAATTTTAATGATTCAAAAACAGTTGAGGCAAAAAATTTCTGCACATGGTGGAGTGAAGTGTCTTTAAGGATATAGGCGTGATTACGGAAGAGCATGGTCTCCTATCGGCAAAAACATTTTCTGAAATTTTAATGAACATTTCGCTCTTCATGCTAGTGTGCAAATTTGGGAATAACCTACGATTTACCCCAGGACCGCACCAGATGCCCTTACAATAACCTGCACTTAGCAATCAAATATTTAAAGTACTAAATAAGATAAAGCCTATGGAGCCTCCTTAACAGATTATCTGGAGCCCATTTTCTGCATTTAATTCTTAATCTGTAATATTGCTAAAGCTTCCGGGGGCTTCGCCACCTGAATTCCCACCGGAATCTACCCCTGGTCCACCTGGGTTCCAGGCTTGCAAACGTCTTGCTTTGCGCTCAAGTTGAATCTGCGATGCACTTGAAATTTTCATTGTGCCCCCCTCGAAAATTTGTGTCAGCGCCTGGAGCCATCAATTATCGCCTCTGTTACAAGTGGAGTTGATTAAAAGGAAATAGTTGCTACCTCAGACCCTCCGGTTTACGATAGGGTGTTGAAATGAAGAAAATTCAACATGGATATGGTACTCTTGACGAATACACTGGTATGAAAAAAATTATAGAAGAGATAAAGATTGCTATATGAAGGTTTGCCTATCGTCGTAGTTTTTTCAAACCCCAACGCTACAAACAAAAGAGTACTCACCTAAACACGTTGATGATGACCAGACTTGTAACTTGTTTTCGTACATCGTCCATGAGTTACGAGAAAAATTGTATTGTCAGTTCTTGAAAGTATGAGGACGAGGATACGCGGTCTTCTGCTCGGTCATGATAACCAAATTATGAAAAACACCGATGCTTAACTTATTAATATGTGAGAAGTGCAGGAAATTAAAGTTAAGCACTAGTACATGAGTACACTAACCAAAAGTCTGGTGATTTCTCAACAATCTGCGTATTTTTTTCTTTTGGTATAAAGTGAAGGTTGGCAAGATCTTATCACGTACAGAGATGCTGGACGAGAAAGATTTAACTACCTTTTGAAAGATACGCTAGCGCTGCACAATGAACGGTTGTCCTTCTCTGCCTTCTGTTGGTAAGGCTACGTTTGTTAGTTGGTTAAATTGGAAATGGGAAAACCGTATACGTACTTGTGAAGTAGGTGCAAACTGACAATTTGTGAGAACTTGCACAGGTGCATGGGAACTGGAAAGTTCTGATGCATGTAGTTTCTTAAGATGTCAAGGAAGTTAAAACTTGCAGGGATTTTAAAAGCTATTGAATCATTAAGGGGTACCCAAAGTCTAAAATGGCAAGAAAATATCTTTCAGAGGTTGGAAAATGAATCACATTCATCCAACTTCCATTTTCATGGCTTACTCAGTTGCTTAGATGTGAAATAATGAAATTTATTCACTGAGTTTGAAATAGTCGATTGCGAAATAATTCGTGAAGTCCTTCTTATATAACTTACGTTACCTGCTTTTGCTCCCTTTTGAAATTCAAATGTTTATATGACCTTGAAAAATTAACTGTTTTCTTGCATAAAATAGGCTATTTTATAAAGAGAGCTTGTTTAGTCAAATCACCCCATTTGGCAAAAGGTGCAATGGCTTTCGAAACAACAAACAAATATTAAGTCGGTTATTTGAGTAGTATAAGAAGGACATCACAAATTATTGCCCAATCTACCATTGTACATCGAGTGGATTAGCTTCAACGTTTCATATCTCAACTCAGGAATGTCCCATGAAGATGGCAGTTGGACCATTTTGATTCATTTTTTGATCCTTGTAACATGTATTTTTGAAAGTTTAGATTTAAGGTACACTTTAATGCTCTAGCATGTGTGGAGTCGGTAGGTATAACGTCAGCAGAAAACGGACCGTTGTTAAATGGGCTGCCATAAAAGGAATAATTTAACCTTTCGAGAACTTCTGGAATTTTTTTGTATACATTTGCCCTTTCCAGCTTCGTCAGTAATCTTAAAATCTTAGACACTTGCCACCTCACATTCTTTAAGTAGAAGTCGGCACAACTTAGGAGGAAGGTAATTAGGAATACTTGGTTTGTGTTGATATCCAGAACATCCTTAGCAAAGAGTGCAGGATTTGTAACATTTCAATTAACACCAGATTGTATTGGAAGAAACAATATCGGAACAGATTTACTACATTAGTGCTAGTCTATTTAAGAATACATCATAATGTTGAATCAATTCATTGGAAGTGATGATTTGTATTGCATTAAAATTTCTTTGACTAAAAAAAGCGATGCATAAGTAGAGACAATATCATCAATGTGCCATTTTCCCTTTAGAACTGCACTTTTGTTCCTATGCTTATATTAAGATTCTTGCAATATAGTTTTAGTAGAGCAACTAATGCTGTAATAAACCGCTTTTTAGGAAAATAATGTGATAAATTAAAAAACATATGTCAAAACTGAACTCATTAAGTGCATAAAATAAAAATCAAATGTTGGGTATATTTCCCTTTAAAGTTATTAAAGACTACGAATATGACGATATTGTTACTTAAAAAACAGTTACCAATTCCCTTTAATTGTTTAGACACATGAAGGTATAGTACAAATGCATTACTTAAATCTCTGTATTATATTATTCTTAGAAAGTTAGAACTTAGCTACTTTAATGATTTAAAATATGTATACGTGCCAGACTTACTTTTACAATGTTACAAATTCAATACTATTATACGCTTTTCCTTAAAAATCACTTAAGCAACAATTACAATTGCAGAAATAAGAATAAAGATGTTAATCTAATCTACTTCCAACATGTCTTTATGGTATTGACCATTAAGTAAAGAAATATTCGATCTCATACATGCTGATATTTTACGACACTTCTTTCTTCAGAATAATAACTTCATTAGTTCCTGCCGTTGTACAGGGTTTGTAGTTGAGGGTATTCATAAGGTCGCGGCTAGTAGAAGAGAAGAAATGGCTAGGCATGCGGACACCCCTAAATATCCTATCAAATATTATTTTAAATTTAAGAAATTTAACTGTATTCATTAATATTTGACGTTGTGGTCCTGTTTCGTTGTCAATATAGAGTAGAAAAGCCCCTGGTTTCATCGCCTTCAAGATCTCGTACACAGAGTGCCATTCGGATATTACGCACTTCAACTGACCATACGCTCCCCTTACATCTGTGGTTAAGAGAAAAATAATGTAAAATCACAAATGGTAAAAAGAAAAGACAACAGTTCAATAACCTTACAACTAAGATACGGGTGTAGTTAAAAGTAAATAATATAGTTAGCCTATTGAACGACTGGATTCAATACTTTATGATGACCAAAACTTGGTGTACTTCACTTGTACTTCGACTTAAAATTTGAGAGACCCCAATTTGATACTTAAAACTGTAAGCCAGACTATAAAATGGTGAGGTTTTTTAACCTTAATTTTTGAAGAAATGTACTTTTTTCTAAGGAAACAGTGCATTATGGGAAATCTGTGATGTCATCGCGGCACTTTAATTAGACATGGCATCGTATTTCTTTACGGTATTGACGCCGCTGCCGGAAACATTTAAAAAATTTGTATGCTATACCCTTTACATATGGTGTACAATACCCTACACATGGTGTTGTTCAATGCTAAATCTACAAGGAAAAATATTCAAACATTCCATCGGAATCAAATTTCAAGGACAAACAGGACATTCAATTGTAAAAAACAAAAGGAATCTGAGGCAGTGTGCCCTCTTAATATTACATTCTGTGACCTTTATGAGAGCTAGAGGTTTTTTGACAAAAGTAGTAACTAATCTTATAATAAAGTTATACTGAACTGAACTTTAAAATGAGGTATCTTAAGTTAGGAATACAGTATTACTGCAGGATTTGAAGGAAATGTATTGGAATATTTTACTTTTACGAATGAGATTCTTGTGAAATGTCACTGGAATATGCCTTTAAATAGTCAGTTAACCTAATAAATGCAGTCAACACATTTTGCTCACGAGAACTTGACAGAGCCTCTTTGTGATTAGTTCTTTGACTTTAAGTTTCAAGAAATTCAGATTGACACTTAAAAATTCAGTTATTCTGTGGAATGGGTGGTGTCAACACTTTTTGATGACCGTAACTTTAAAGAGCTTCTCTGACTTGTACTTCGACTTTGGGTTTAAAGGGCTCAATTTGGCATTAAAAACAAGTCGTACATTAACACAAAACCATATACCTTCGTGTCAACATTTCATTCTTCACTACAAAATATGCGTTAATCATTTTAACGACAAAATGTTTAAAAGGTGACCTTTTATGGAAATTAATTCATTACATCCGTGTTGTATACTTTGTTGTAAAGTAGCCATGTGATAAAATACATTTCTTAAGGAAGGTGCAGCAATGCTCTTCCAAAAGGAACTTGCAGTTTACTCATTTGCCCTATAATAAAAGCCGGTTATGACAAAGTGTAGATTTACCCTTGGAGCTTGAGTTTTAACTTTGCTTAGTTCTCTAACGTATGCCGAAAACAGACCTTTTTCGAGAAAGCTGTGGAAGACTAATATAACTTGACCACTCCCTATTGTTTGCAATGAATCAGAAACAAACATTTCATTGTGGCTTGTTGAGTTCAAATGTCGCAGGCTCTTATTTCTTTGCAAAATTGTTACCCATTAATAAGATCTTAAAGCAAGAAATGTAATTTACAGTAATGGGTTTGACATTAAACTCATTTGAGCATATACGGGATTGTGACAGTCTTCAAATTTCATTCTTGAGGTGTGAAGGCTTTTGAATATAATAAAATTCACTAAACTTAAGTTTAGTTTTGGTGTGTATCGAAGCCAATAGAAACTCAACTTTTCTAAGTTTGATGGAAGTAAAGTGTCTTGTATTGACTTAAAATATATTCTCCTCCACATTTTGTGTACATTATGCATAGTAACTGCGATTAGGATATTGAATATGTTTTTAAGGTGTGTAAAAAACTCACATGATTGATGTATCGGCTTAGTTTTCAGCCAAGCAGCTACCGGTGACAAAGACTTTATCATAGTGACGATACTCGCATCTTCAACACATCCAAGTTGTTCCGGTGTCAGCTTGTTGTTCAAGTAGTCGAAGCTATGGTAGTTAACATCAGGTATTCCTTTAGAGTATCTCTCCGGCAGGAATCTGTGAAGTTGGCTCCAAGAATCAGACCACTCTTGGCATTTATCGAGAACGTTGACTTGGTCTGTCAATTTGGATGTACAGCCGTGCTTCATCAGAAATAGCCCTAATCCAAGAACATCACTTCCAGGTCCGCCACCAATCATACAAACATTCGTGGGTCGACCAGATGGAATTACTTTCAATATTTTTTCATAAACCGCTTGATCAAGTGCGTAGAAAACAAGATGTACATGACGCATCATGAAGACAAACATGTAAGACCACCGAGTGAACGGATCCGAAAAGTCTATTCTGACCGTAAGAAAACGCAGACTATGCTTGTAGACCAGACTAGTATTTTGCATACTCTTCAGACACAAAATACGCAACTCCAAACGCTGGAAGCTGGTTAATGATTTTTCCCACGCGAGATACATCTTTACGATGGAATCAAACAAATCACGAAGTTCTTCGTCGACCCTAGGGCGAATGGAAAGCCACTGCAGGTCTCTAAGTAGGTCTCGGTAATCCTCCATTTTGAATGTATAATTTCCACAGTCATTAAAGTGTCAAGTTTTAAGCACTATCTCTGTAAGGTGATATTGTAATAAACTACAACGTTCTTCGAACGACGCAAGCAAATGAGTGAGGTCTGTGTTTATGTGCACCAAATACAAAAGACTGTATTCAAACCAAAAAGGGAAATCCCTTTAACATCGTACGTGCCTGTCTGTCAGGTGGTTTCCATAGTAGTGGTTTGACACCTTCCTCGAAAGACAACTGTGTATTCATAGTATTGCCAATATGCATAGCTACTCTGGTCAGTATAAGTTCAATAGGCTTACGCCCATTCACGATACTTTGCAAACAGTCGTTTTTCAATAGCATTAAATTGATTATTGTAATTGTCTCCATAAAATGATGGCGTGTCAAACAATGTCGTTTAATGCCTATTATTATTATCATATAGGCCAAAATCAAGTGCCAATTACGTCATTGAAACACACCATTGCTTGTATCTTTAAAGCAATGATTAACAAGATATAGTGTTTGGTGCAGAAGCTGTATTCAATCACTTTCAAAGAACTGATTTTTGCTTGCTGTGAAATTCATTTAAGAACTTAAACCCAAGGGCATAACTAAATGTTTTTTGTGCTTTGGCAAAGACCAAACTTTTCTGAGAGTGTACTTTATCTGTTAATTGAGACCAGTAACAGCGATGTCAGTTTTGCTTTGTAAGCGTTTCCGGATTCTGGCGTAACACTCAAGTGCTGTCTTGTAGTGAGTGTAGGGGAGGAAACCCCTCCCTGATGGAAAATTTTTAAGGAAAATATCGCTAAGATGCAAATGGTAACATATCTACCGAAATTTCAGGGTACTAAGAACCTTTTAAAACAAGTTTTTTTTATCACATGTAGGTAATGCAATCATGTACTAAATCAATAGCACGTTGTTATTTTACGTATCTGTTATATGTAGATGACAATGTGTATTAATAAGAACTGCATTCTTGTAAGGTGTGACCGATCATCTGATCATGGAGCTATTACGGATGGAGTCAAAGCACCCTCCTTTCCTTTGAAACTATCAGGAAAGCCGACTATAAGCTCCTGATTTTTTCAGCCCTTGAAAAATGTAGACCACTTAAATGGAATTAGGAAGTGACTATAATTGTTCTTGTCGTCTACTAGATCTCAAACAGTTCTTGGCATGATTAAACTAATTGCCATAATATTGCCAGTCGTCAAAGAAAACAAAAATTATTCTATTGTTTAACGCGAGGTCTCACTTCTAAAAAAGGGTTCAGTAACACTTTAATTAACTTATAAAACATGGGCACATGTTTCACTATTTTAGGAACAATCCGGAATTGTTTCATGTTTGATATGCAAAAGTTAGAATTGCTTTAACTGCTGAAAAGAGTGATAACTAACTAATTGAAGAAATTAAAATAACAAAGAAATTTAATTACTTTAAAGACGCATTTACAGTCGTTAAAACTAGAAGACTGACAAAAATTTCATTCTTGGCGGCAACCCAGATCACTTCAAAGCATTGTGACTATCAAGTCTTTGTTTGAGGATAACGTTAGTATGAAAGGATCATACTTTCATCAGGGAGGTTAAGTCAAACAAACTTAGAAGAGGAACTTAAGGACCTATCAAGTAAAGTCTCTTCCCACAAAAGGATTTAAATACTCTCAACATGTATTGTCTGATTGGACAGGGTGCTTTGACTCCATCCGTAATAGCTCCATGGACCGATGAAGCCGTTCAACGCGAGTACCAACGGTGCGAAGCCAAATGCAAAGTGTATGGGCCCTGTTAGAGAAATTTCCTCACATATATTATATGGCGTTCGCGGCTATTCTGAATCATATCCAGATAAGTTCCTGGAGGACCATGTGTAAATTGACCTTTGATGAGATGTTTAATGTTTTGACTGACAATGATTGCAAATTTGGTGTTGACAGATTGTCTTTGTTGCAATTTGCAAAAGTGATGTTGGAACGCTATAAGCGTTCACCTTGCCAGCATGCCTCCCAGTGTCCACCTCAGTAGTAGGATCCATGGCCACCGGCTCGGAAAGGTTTAGGGACGAAGACCTGAATCTCTGTAGGGTATTTATAAAATTTTGGTCACTATAATGAAACTTGTTTACTCTCTGACTTACCGTCTGTTGATTGTCTGTGGAGGTAGCAGTTGGAAAGAATATGCATTGTGAGAGGGTTGCCATGGTTTCAAAAACAATTTCACTTAAATTATCGAACAGCATTCAAGTATTAATGATACAGTTTCACTCAGTCTTCTTTCAGGAATCGGTTGTAGTGATCGATACACTACACTGGGTGTGCGTGAAGGGCACAAAAATTTTCATAATTGCAGACCCGTTTTGTTTCAGTGTATTTCCTTAACAAGATAGTTACTGTGGTGTTTTCAAAATTTGAAATCACTCAAAGCTGTAATTTGCTAGAAAATAATTAGCCTATACTAGGATCAACTAATGATTTGCTACATAATTAGTATGTTTTGCCTTAAACCAGCTTCCGGTATTCCTGGAAATGAACATCGTATTTCATAGGTTCCTCAAAATTTAAATAAGAGCACTGCGAACTATTAGACGACAATTTAATTATATTAGTCTGTTTGTGTAATTCATGTACAAATAAAGGTGCAGTGAAGATTAATACATTCCAATGAAAAAGGTCTCTTTTAAATGCTACTGTTTAAACGTTAAAAGCGATTGTTCTTGGTGAGGTAAGCTTAACTTACCAAAATCAATCGATTTTAAGGATTAAACGTTGGCTTGTGAGGATGTGGATCTGTATGTTTTCATCAAGAAAAACGCCTCTAAAATACTCGGCAACATACTGGGGTCTGCACTCTGCCCTTTCATAAAAATTCAGAAGACATGACTTGCTTCGAAAATAAAGCATTGTAGCCTTTTTAACCATTATTTTCTTCTCATATGAATTACGAATCAACCACGCTATTGGCTTTATCGAGTTATTTTCATAAGAGGTCCTTTGGACTATTTACGACACAGAATATATGTTAGTCAAAATAACGCAGTGATGTCTTTTTGCGAAGTTAGACTCGGTTGTTTGCCTCAACAATATGCAAGAGACACAATTCTTTAGAGGACGGACTATTTTCAACAAAGGACCAAAGGCACGGGTGTACTGCTACTCATTCAATGTCTTTCCCAGGCACTTAAGTGATTATTGCCATATTGACTGTCTCATTATGAGCCAAAGGTTTGGGTGAACATGAGGAATATCAAGAATGTGGGGTTTTCATTGCCATTTAATTTTGTATCCCTTAGTCTACGTAGCCTATCGTTTACAATTTTTTTTCAAAATGAGGCCTATTGCAGGCTGATTAAATGCAAAAGGTTACACGACAGAAATAATTATCAATTGTAATTTCAAGAAGATTCAGCAAGCCCTGATCGCTTTTCGACTACATAAGGAAGTTCCCTCGACCCATGTTTAGACGACCTTTGTAGTCAGCCTATATCAGCCCAACGAGATAAAAAAACGCTTGACAATGGAGGGTAGTGCAAAATTGGCATGTATGTACATAGTAACGGGACAGAATGAAGATTATGCAAACAAAATACAGCTGAAAGAAAGATCTCGAAAGAAATTGCAACATATGCAATCTCTATGCCGTATTAGGATTTATGTCCAAGTTTGATTGTAACGACACTTCAGACAAAGGCTTCCAATTGGAAAGGAATTGAAACTCTGGTCATGAAAGTTTAGCAATCATTCTAATCGTAATTAGTAGAGCTGTGTAAAATGAAGCAGATGCATAGCTCACACGATTACATGTTGTGTTTTAAAAGTATTTGAAACCAAGGAAAAGTTAATTAATTTAGAGGGAAGAAGGTTATGTACTTACCTTGAAAAATTCCTTGTCATTACGTGCTGTTATACCTTGTAATAAATATGACATTATTGAGGCTATAGTCTAAATGATCTAAAACTCCGTATTCGTTTATTGAAAATATTTTGATAGGATCGGTACTTGACATTGGCTTTGTAGATTGTTATGTAGCTCACGAGGTCTTTCCTTCTAATGTACCCAAAGCCCCTGTACTACTACTACTACTACTACTACTACTACTACTACTACTACTACTACTACTACTACTACTACTACTACTACTACTACTACTACTACTACTACTACTACTACTACTACTACTACTACTACTACTACTACTACTACTACTACTACTACTACTACTACTACTACTACTACTACTACTACTACTACTACTACTGTAGTGACGCTAACATGTTTTAGGCTTATATTCCGAGACTAGCTACCATGCGTCCGTATGAAGTGATGATTTTTGCTTCTAGGCTAGTGATGAAATGCGTTCACATTAGTATTTACAATAAAAAGGGGAATAAATAAAATCAATGAAAATGTCATATCGGTGCCCCCTATACCACTGTCATGGACATAAGCAGTCGTACCTCCTTTGTTTAGGTTCAGTCTTCTGTTACCTGTTTCTAAGGAAGGGATCAAGGGATACATTTAGCCTACGCTTTGAAGGGGATGACTAGATCCAGAATAAAGCGCTGAATATAACAATAGTCTGAAAGTTGTAAAGCAAACGTTAGATGTGAACTATCTTAAATTAAAATAAAGCTACAACAGTTACCAACCATTTTAATAAAATATTGAAACCTTTTTACAACTGACCGGACTAAAGGCTGAAGTTATTATAAGTGAAATTTTTGCTCAGCTGAAAATTCCAGTTGAGTCCAGTTTGAATTTGAAGTGGACTTGAACTGGACCCAACCGGACTCAACGGGACTTTAACTGGACTGGACTGGGCTGGAACCAGTTGATTTTAATTGGACTTTTTCTATTATCACGATTACATGACGGGATTACTTAAGTGACTGAACTGGACTTCAACTGGGCTTGTGCCTGTAGTGACAGTTCAAATCTACTAATTCTAAAGAAAGCAAAAATCATTGCGCAGTGGAATTTTCTCAAGCAACAAAACTTGCTGGACTGATGGAAGTCTTCTAAACTTGCAACTGAAAATTGCCTTTAATAATTTGAAGTAGGCAGTTATCATTAGTGGAGAATTGGTTATGTTACTAAAGTCCTTTTGAACTGGTCCTGCAAAGTCCAGTTAAACTTTTCACGACAAAGTCCTATTGCACCGTAAAGTCTACTTAAAGATCACAGTAACATTTTATTGAACTGGTCCTGTAAAGTCCAGTTGTACTGATCAAAATAAAGTCCAAGTAAAATGGTCCAGTAGAGTCCACTTGGACTGATCACAATAAAATCCTATTGTACTGGTCCAGAAAAGTCCAGTTAAACTAACCACGTTAAATTCTATTGAACTGGTCATGTAACTTCAAACTGAAGTGATCAAAGTAAAGTCCACTTAAACTGTGGTCCAGTAAAGTCCAGTTGAACTGATTACAATGAAATCCTATTGAACCAGTCCAGTTAAAAATCACAGTAAAATTCTATCTAACTGGTCCAGTAGAGTCCAGTTGAACTGATACCAATACAATCCTATATTGACCTGATCTGGTAAAGTCCAGTTAAAATTTAAAGTCCAATTGAACTGGTCCAGCAAAGTCCAGTTAAACTGGTAACAGTGGAGTCCAGTTGAACTGGTCCAACAAAGTCCAGTTGAACTGGTAACAGTGGAGCCCAACTGAACTAGTCCAGGAAAGTCCAGTTGAACTAATCACAAGAAAGTTCAGTTAATCTGGGCCTGTAAGGTCCAATTGAACCGATCAAAAGATTTTAAAGTCCAGTTGAACTGGCCCCGTAAAGTGCAGTTGAACCAGTCACAATAAATTCCAGTTGAGTTGGTCCAGTACAGTACAGTGGAACTAGTCACAATTGAGTCCTGTTGAATTGATCCAGAAAGGTCCATTTAAAGTAACCATAAAAAAGTCAAATTGAACGGGTCTAGTAAAGTTCAGCTGAACTGATTACAATAAAGTCGTCTTGAACTGGTCCAGTAAAGTCCCTGAGTCCCCAATCACAATGTATCCCAATTACGTTAAACTGAACTTTTAACTGATCACAATAACATCTGATTGAACTGCATGGTCCAGGAAAGTCCAGTTGAATGCGTCCAGGAAGGACCAGTTGACCTAGCACAATGAAGTTAATTGAATCAGCGAAGTCCAGTAAAATTGGACCAGCAATCTCCATCTGAAATGGTCCAGTATAGTCTGTTGAACTGGCCCAGGATGTCCACTTGAACTGGTCCAATAAAATTCAGTTGACCTGGCCCCGTTAAGTCCAGTTGAACCCATCCAGAAAAGTCCGGTTAAATTCAATTGGTTTTACCTAATTATATTTGCATAATTGAGCGAAAATGCATTTTATCAGATCAGACTTTTTGTAGGATGTTTTGTCACGATTTCTTTTTTTCAAATTTATTCCCAAAACGTGGAATAAACACACTTAAACAGTTTATAGCAGGGTTACAGCTTAATTGAATTGTTTTTATAATTTTTTATCTGTAAACTATATTTAAATCTTTAATTAGTAAATACATTAGTCCTGCCACATTGCTATATTACCAATACATGTAAGAAACTAGATGTTTTAAACTTATTTTAAATGCATTTTGAAGTACACCATTACATCTGGATTACCCTTCTACAAGCCACAGGGGTTCACAGGGACTTCCTGGGATAAACCAGCTGTTTTCTCAACTGGACATGCCTAATTTGCAGAACAGTCCAGTTGAGTTAGTCCAGTTGGGTCCAGTTGAACTGGTCCAGTTCAACTGGAATTTTCAACTGGACATGCCCAATTTCCAGAACAATCCAGTTGAACTGGATAGTTCAACTGGTCCAGTTCAGTCCAGTTCAACTGGACCCAACTGGAATTTTCAGCTGGGTGGCTAGCCTTGATATTGATTGGCACAAAAAATGGCGAAATGCTCTGACTATCTTTCCTTCACCTTTCTTTTTCATGTTGTTTTAGTTGTCATGAAGAATGGTGTGACAAAAGGACTATGATTGCTTGCGAATCAGAACGAAACTTGAGATAACATTGTTTTTATTACAATTTACCGTGTTAATTTCAAAGACACTTTAGCATGGAGTTGTCAAAAGACAAGTTGCTGCATAACTTTATGATATAGTGAATGGGTCCAGAGGTAAGGAGAATTTTATCTGTGTTTGCTTTAAGTATTTGTTTCATGCTATTGTGGGTGACATGCAAGTAGGTTAGCTTACGATATAAAAGATACGGTATTGCTGGTCTTGTGTCATTTAGGAAATAGGATAGTCTACTATACAATTCTTTATTGGGGTGACTGCATTCTCCCTTTAATAGCTACACAAGCCAATATATTCAGCACAATATTTACGAAAAAGAAAGAGCACAAGGCCTGTAAGAAGGCATGTAACCACCGGCCTGTCTGCTTGTGCACAATTTCACAATAGTTTCAAGTCAAAGTTGTTGAAGATGGAGTTCTTTACTTAGACGATAACGATAACAACATACAAGATAACGTTACTGTAAGAGAGTCGAGCTTCTCAAGGTTGCGTCTCCGGCCCACTCTGGACCTTTTCGGCTGAAGGCCTCAGCTACGGTACATGGATTTTAATGGCCATAATGTCTTTGAACTGACTGAGACATGGCATGAAATAAAGGTGAAAACAATACTCGAATGTCAAGCTAGACGGATTGCTTTTCTCAGAATGTGATGCTTCATGTAGCATAGCCTGTATTGAGTTGTGCCTTAGACAGTTATTCCTCCTCCCACGTTACAAAAACCCAAAAGAAAAAAAGGAAAAAAAAAAAGAAAAAAAAGAAGAAAAAAAAAAAAACAATTAAACCATTTTCTTATAAAGAAAATCAGAAAGGGAAAAGCTTAGCTAGAGTTATGTAGCTTTTCTCGAAATTAGGAAAGAGCAACACTCACAAGCAATAAGCCAGTTCAGAGTTGTCAGGTCATAGGTCATAGGGGTAGCAGAGTATACATTGTACACAGCAGCAACGCTTCGGCATTGCCCTGGTAAATTTATGAAGAAGCAAATTGACTTGACTTCAGCATAAAATATTGCCGAGGCCATAAAATGTGGGACACATCATGGGCTTACCGGGAATGAAAATTAAAGTTACACTTTTAAGTTTTTACAGAAAATCTTGATTTAAACTTTCGTTATGATCGCTATTTACGTACCGAAACTCAGTCTGCAGACTGGGTCCAGCACTACATGTAGTGCTGGACCGAATAGCTATTGCCTTCTCACTAACCGTACGCAATTAAGGAAAATGGGTTACAAAAATGAATTATGCCAATACTCGAAAAGAAGCCTTTCAATCCCCTCCCTCAGATATCTTACAAATGTGACATCTCAAGGTCACTTTAATATTAAAGTATCAACCAATTTTATGTTAAATTACACAAGAAACAAACTGTTAATTTTTAAAAGTTACCGAATTGTAAAACTACTAAGACACAAGCAATGTGATCAAAATACAAACTCAACGGGGACTTCAATGCAAGAATATACACAAAATTTGTATCGACCGTTTCTCGAGTTGTGATTGGCTGGTTAGCTACACTCAGTTCCGCGAAACATGTTTTAGTCGGTCGGTACCTTGAGTCGGTCATTGCATGCTAAAATGCATTCAGGATTTCTCTGTATATATCACATTCTCTACCTACGTAAGGGATCACCATGCTACAACAAAAAGTTTGAAAACTCGTATGTGAAGTATGGTTGCTGGTCGAGTTGTGAATAGGCTAAGCGATCACTGTAACTTGTCTGCACGGCGTCTAGCTAGTCGACGTTCGAATAGGCCCCACCTTCACTCGATCGTGATCTCGCAAAATTTTCGGCGTTTACCATAATTGCTAATATTCGTTAACCGTGCCAAGGTTGAGTGTATTTCTGCCGAAGTAAATCCGTTTAACTTCGGCAATTTTTTTTGTCGTAGCCAATTTCTTATTCGCGAGGGCTGCTCGCAGACTAACTAGTAACGTGAACGGTGCAAGTTAGTGCAGTGGTACTAAGTATTTACTCAGAGTACCCCTGTGACCTACGACCTGACATGCTCAGTTATAACTCTGAACTGACTTATTCTCTAAGCATGGCGCCACAGAGATGGGTACAGTGTGAAAGGGGCATGGGGGAATACCCATCAGTCAAGGCCGTTTCCCTTTACTTGCCACCCAGTCTGCTCCTTTGCAAAGATATGCAGTGTACAGGAGTAATGCGCACATGCAACTTTTGCCCCCCCCCCATTCCTGCTTTTCCACACTTTCCCCTCTCCCCACTTTTGAAATCCGAGAGGTACCGCTGTCTCTAAGAAAGATTCGGGCATATGTCGAACCAGATTCTAGTCAAATTCGTTTGACTTAATTTCGGTTACAACAAGAATCAGTTCTGGTCATATATTGTTCAATAATTGATCAGATTCCGGTTTGGCCAGTGGAGTAACTCCTATGCGCTCTGAAGGGCGAACCCCCAGGCACCTGACGAGTCTGACACCCACGATCATACCTTGTATGCAATGGACTTTGGGGCATCCAACCCGTTCTTGCCCCCGGGCACTCTGAACCAAAGTTGCGCCACTGGGTTTGGCTCCCGGTTAATCTGATCCCCATCACATTTGAACAGGGCACTTTAAGAGTAAGAAAAGAAGCGAAATATTAGCATATGCGGGACGTCGCGATAGTGTAACAGTATGGAAATTTTCTATCCCAAAGTTGGTGGAAGAAATTTCATAAGATTTAAGCACAAAGTGTTTATTTTCTGTACATAATCTTACAAATAAAGGCCTTTATAGTTTGTTAGCAAAGAGCTAGGACTTTGGAGAGAGATGGAAGTAGGGTAAACGGTACGTAGGTGCTTGTCGTACCTATGTGGTGCGCCAATACAGACTTGTAATGTGGTGGAAGGAAACACAATGATGTTGATATCTTTCAAGTAATCAGACTGTTACGTAGAAATTTTGGGGCTATTTATATGTAAAACGAGTAAACCGTTTTGTCGGATAAACAGGACTACAGTATAGTGAGGTATTGTATAATGTAAAAAAACGATGAACTGGTGTTGTGAGATGCATATCGAGAGGTCATTACATTATAATAGTTGCAAGAGAGTCTTTAAATGTTTTAAATTATCATCCGTGTGTAGACCATTTTCAGCTTTTCTCCGGAATCGTATTGCAGTACAGTATATTAGTTGCCCTTTCCTACTTTTTTACGAAGTAGTTAGCAGCAAATTACAGCCTTCTTCAGCACGGATTTTGCGGATTATTACACTCTAATAGAAAAGAAAAACATCATCATTTAGGAAGGAGTCTATGGGAAGGGCTTATGTGCTTCGGGATATTAAGAAAGTGTTTATCATTAGGCTGTAAAGCTTCTGAAAAAGAAGTATTTACCGA
This sequence comes from Holothuria leucospilota, assembly GCA_029531755.1. Classification (NCBI taxonomy): domain Eukaryota; kingdom Metazoa; phylum Echinodermata; class Holothuroidea; order Aspidochirotida; family Holothuriidae; genus Holothuria; species Holothuria leucospilota. The sequence goes on along the minus strand of CM055972.1, from coordinate 37,632,208 downwards.
CAATTCAATAATTACGTAGCCTACGTCTATGTAAAGGAACTTTATACATGTTTTTTTTACTTTCACATATAAGTTAACGTCCGACAAGTCACGTGTGACGTCAGAGATGGTACTTTATTTAACAAGACTATCGAAACAAATCGATTTTACAGTAATTTAAATTACTCGCTTACTCGGAACAGAAGAGGGTTATCAATTTTTGAGATTAATTATTTGACAAAGTGCTGAATATTAGTATTTTATTAAACAAATTGGTTCTCGATTCACGAAAAAATAACATCAGTGTAAACAAATTGGTTCTCGATTCACGAAAAAATAACATCACTGAGCATTTACCATTGCGATTAAAGAAATATTTAATTGCTTTTAAAATTACACTGAGCCATTTCACCCGTTAAATGCTTAATTCGAACAAAGAATTATATTATTTAAAACCCACTTTTAATATAACAGGTATAGAGATGAAACGTATTTGATTTTAATAGCAAAGAAATAAAAGTACAGAAAACTATTGAATGTTTACTTACAGCGTGGGGTCCAGTCCAGGGGCAAAGTCCCTATGGGGGTCCAGGGGCGACGCCCTCGGAAGCTCTGGGAAATTTGCAAGATTGTGGGTTAAATTGAAGCATCCTGGCTCCTCAGTTCAATATACTGGATGGGGATAAACAGATCAGAAATAGCTTTTATATATGACTTAGATAGGTTTTTTCAGGTAACTGTGTATGTATGTTCTTTTTATCTGTTTTCATCTTTATATTTTGTATTTTTGTATGTATTTTTACGTAGTTTATTTTTGAATGAATTTTATAAAGGCCTAATTATTGTATTCTGGTAGGCTGTGTTTTTTGTACTGTATATGTCATGTGTTATAGACGCGATATAATATCGAATATGAGTAATAGAAAAAAGGAAAGTATCCACGAGGAGGGGCGGTTGCCCCTCCCTCGGAAATGGTACTTTCCGTCATGTTACCGTACATCTAAACAATCTTTATTTTAAAATATCACGGATTTACACAGATCGACGCCATAAAAAAAATTAAAATTTCGGGGGTGGGGATAACTGTCCCTGCTGCGAACGGCCATGCCCCCCTCCATTCAGCTAAGAATAGCTTTACTACCTTTCTCAGAGACAACCAGTAGCAACATTCAGGACCATTACCTACCCCTTCCCTGGACCCCCTGCTGAATTGCTTTACTCTTCCGCTTGTACTACATTTTTGGACTAGTGGAAAATAAAATTTAAGCTTTACATTAAGTTTAACAAGTTTGAACAATACAATAAATTTATAAACGTACCAAATGTGGCTATTAAACCCTATTTAAAAAAAATATAGCACCAAAGAACTACCGTACAGTTCGGTTCCTGTAATCTATTACTCAATAGGGAAATTCCGTGAGCCCATTGCAATATAACCTTTGCAGTGTATACGACAATCACTATAGATCGAGATAAAGGGGACTATTAATAAAACAGCTGTAGCCATTGGCTGTCATATTTGGCAACATGCCCAATATTGATTGAACCAGGGAGTTGCCATTCTGATTAAACAAGGCCAACGTTAGACAAATTTATAGAAAGATAACTAATAGAAAAGTCTAGAAAATTTATATTGCACCTAGCAAACAGTATATGTAGGCCTATCAGTTTACGTCCAATGTCTCTTGACTAAATATAAACACCACGTAGGCTAGTGCAGACACAACACTAAAGTGGGTGTCCGTTTTAAAACAACCAGCATATATAACCCTTTAGCTGAAGACATTACATTATCAGAACACATTTCGCATTGTGGCGTAGCGTTGTACCCAAATGCTTTAATGTTAGCATACTTTGTCAGGTGGAAATTCCTGCTTACTGTATCCAGTTATAACTAAACTGTAACTTTGACCAACGACCCAAAAGGGAGGCATGACCCTAGGAATGGTGTAAATAAGCCAATGGTATTCCGCCATAATTTTAATTGTACATACTACAAGTGGGAAACAGTACTAGTGCAAATGTCCCAGTGTTATTTGTCAGACTACAATTTTGTTAAAGAATTAAAGGATCTCGCGATGTACTTTCGCAGGGCTTTCCAAGGGTTTCTAGTTACTCTCATGTCTATTCACATGCAGTGAGACAGGGGCGTAGCCAGGAATTTGTTAAAGAGGGGGGGGCGAAGCCCGGGGGGCGAAGCCCATAGACAGACTCTAAGCGCTTCCCGCCACCATGGGTTGACGAAAAGCGCAAGAAAATGTTGGCCTTGAATGCCTCCCAGATCTGAAAATGGCACTTCCCATGCCTATTTACCGCATATAAATAGGAGAAACACGAGCAATATTGTAAAAATAAACATTAAAAATACCAAAAATATGCTGGGGGGGGGGACGGCTGCCCCCTTTGCCCCGCTTGGCTACGCGCAGGTGCAGTGAGACGTAAAAATTAAAACATGCAACATAAGAGATGCAAGTTTCTTACCGTTAGTTAGTCCATTCAATCCATTTATAGAAGACAAACTTGTTAAGCCTCATTCAATAAGAAGGTAAGAGGGGCTTCTTTTTTTGTGCAATTACATGTCCAAAGAAGAACGTCGTAGAATGGAGAAGCACATGCATGACCACTATTTATAGCCCGAGTAGCAGAAAAGTTTTAAAAAAGCGTTAGGTAGTCCATGTGGATTCCCCGGGCCATATGACATGCAGGGCAGACGGCAGACTTGCTCCACGGGCATTTGGGCGACGGATGCCCCAGAGGGGCCGTATGTTCAGTAAACCGGTGTGCACCGGTGTGCGCCGGTGTGGTCGACGGCGCGGCTAGAATCTGGTGAGGTCTGGTCTTAGCTTGGAAAAGGAAGTCACTTTTAAACCGCGATCTTCCAAAAAAAAAATTGTGTGGCAAAAGTACCAATACCACAAGTGAAATACTGTGTCGAACTGTGCAAAACAATAGTAGGGTGTGGAGAGGCGTGAAATGTCTGTGAATTTTTGCGTGACAATGTGTGTCATTAATAGTTAGTGGACACACTTTTCCAAAGTGCCATGCATTGACCAGCATTTTCACAGTTTGGACATGAGGCAATGTGTGAAAAACCGAAAATCACGCTTTGACACATGTAACAGGAGGCAAACTGGGGTAAAGTAGGCAAAGTGTGCAGATGTGGGAAGAAGTGTGGTGCTGAGTAAAGTAAATTTAATAGTTTGATTTCGTTCACTGGCCTTGTTTGCCACATTTTGCCCGGTTTGCCACATGTGTCAACTTGACACAGCTTTCCCCACTTTGACCCAGATTTCAAGGTGCGACAATCATGCAGGGAAAAGCGTGGTCCTGTGTGTCAGATTGGTTCCAATACCACATGTGTCACCACGCATAACCACACTTTTTTCCTTATGAATGTTCATATGCTCTGCCACACGTGATTATGTGTGTTCACATGTGGCACGCCACACTTTTTCTTTTTGTAAGGGCGCGGTTCTATTCTGCGGCCAATTTTTTTGTTAAAAGCTCAGACAGAGTGGTAAATGATGAGAAGGATTTTTCTTTCTTGCAAAAGGACTTGCATGGTTTCAGCTTTGCCAAATGTCTCACAATACTGATAAAGGCAAAGAAGTGTTCACTTTAATTCTTTAAAATGGATTTATGATTATACTACGTATGGAAGTATTTTGTATACCGTATCACTGGAGGAAGATATATCTAGGGGATGTCATTTATTTGTCATTGCAGGTGATTTAAAGCCCCCTATATGCCGTGTGTGTAGCTACTAGCTAGGGCTATAGGGTGTTTGGATTAATCAAGATCGAGGAATTTAGTAGTTTTAGTGAAGAGATTGTGCTGAAATTGTATAATTAGTTGGTTATACACCCCATCTTCATTACATGCTGTGCAGGCTTGGAGTCTGTTGTAACAAGAGCAGAGGAGACCCACTCGGCTGATTATTCCTGGAGTAAATAATTTTCCTTACCATCATCATACAGGCGCTAGGCTTAGACATCGCAGACTTCTAATTGCTACCCTTGAGTTACTTCAGAAGCTTTAGGGGGTACACACTTCAGATTTACAAAATAATTTCTTTCTGTGAGGGATTCTCTGCCAACTTGTAGCTATACTTAAAGGGGATATATAACTCTCTGGTTCGGGGGATGCCATATGGCACCCCCAAACCAGGCAGTTGCTAGCAACTCCCTGATTAAGCATATTTAGGAATAGCCCTAGGTTTCTTTACTTGATGACTGCACTTTGATTGACATTCACAATATAGCTTAAAGGTGATCAGTCGTCTTGAAATATTCTTTGTGACGTCAGCCTTTTCTTGACATGTTTCTGCAGTCGTCACTGTTCAAGGATACACCGTACAAGTAGCTATGATGACATCAGTAGGTATACAGCTACAAGCCGTCTCTTCTTGCTTACCGATTAGCTATACCATGCTTGTACGGTGTATCCTTGAACAGTGACGACTGCAGAAACATGTCAAGAAAAGGCTGACGTCACAAAGAATATTTCAAGACGACTGATCACCTTTAACTCTGCTTGGTCAGCTTGGGCCATAATTTATACAGTCAAATGTGTTCTCAATTAAGCTCACACATGCAGTCACTGTGTGTCAATATAAATGGCCTCCAGCAAATTAAAGTCAGAAGAAGGCTAGGTACTAGCAGACTAGACAGGTGTTTTTGTTTGAATGGAGGAGGGGCTCTTAGGAGGGAGAATTCTACTTTCTGGGTGAGATTAGAGAGCCTAATTTAAATCCTTATTCTCGAGTTCGAGGCCATTGTTAGAAACTGGTGAAGTGTTTCGCTCGGTTCGCAATTATAGAGTTCAACTTCTTTCAAAGGGAACGTTATCGTGGATCGGAGCGAAATACTGAATCAGCCTTAGCGAATTGTTGACTCCACCTCGGTCGACTGCTTCAAGGTCAACATTGACAAGTGCAGAGAGACTGTGCAGAGAGTTGCTAGTGTAGCAACTCTCTGGACTGTGGTATACAAGCAACATATACAGCTAGATTTTTTGGATTGTATGCTATTTATTAATCCAAGCCATACACCTACTGCTTCGAATGTTGTTGCAATTGCTCATGCCACGTGGATTGACGCCTTTTTGTGTGGCTTGGCGTATGAATTTTCTTCAATAGCTTCAGGCTTGCATACAGACAGTGACACTGGACGTCTGTAGGTGCATGACGTCACACGGTTACTGTACTACTGACTAACGCGCTACGGCAATGAAACGTACACAGGGTGGGTAGTAACTTATTACATGTCAGATGAACATGGGTCGTAGTGTGAGATACAAGTAATAGTGTCATTCACCTGGTCTTACCCGGCTAAAAGTGATATGAGCAACCCTGATTGGGCAAAGATATGTCGAGTTTTTGTCAAATCTTATAATTCTTTGTAAGCTTGCCAGCGGCCGTAAGGAGTGTGGTAACTCAGTTATTATGATCCAATATCTCAAATAATGATGTAAAATCTCCACAACAGACTAGAACAGCGTTTTGGCAAGATCATTGGGGGACTCCCTGATCCCTGGACCCCACTCAAGCAAACTCTCGCGCGAAGCTCATGCCGGCTCGCCCGTGGAGCACTTGAGATTCGAATCAGCGGCTATATGATGACGGTCAACTATTGTTTACTAGAGAAGAGTGAACAATACATATACAGACTCCTGCATGTACACATGTCCTTTTTTCAGATAAGCAACATAGTCACGACTAAAGTACCGGTTAAGGTGTGCCGGAGAATCATAGGCCTATCACATCATGATAAATTATGGACTTTCATAATCCATTCGGCGTTCCACATCTCTGTGTTTTGTGTACGTATACCATGAAGGGATTTTCGAGCAACTAGGCCCCTGAAACAACATTACTCGGTCTCTGAGACAACTCGGCACCCGAGACAACTCGACCGGGTAACATCTCTGCCCCTGAGACATGTCCGCCCTATTCCTGAGACAGCTCCGCTCCCGAAACAATTCTACCTGAGACAACTAGATCAGCCCAAATGGCCGGCAACTACTTGTAACACTTAACTCTGGCCATTTAAAATAGTTTATTTTAAAGTTTCATCTGATTGGTAAACTTGGGGGGGGGGGGGGCTGAACGTTGTTTCGGACCATCATTCTGTGAGGGGATAAAGGGAGTCATTAGATGTAATTTGGTGCAATATTTGAGCAAATAAATTAAAAAAATTTTGACATTTTTTACAGAGGGAACAAATAAAGGGTTTCGTCCTTGAATTGGGGGCATTTCGTCCCACCACATTTTTAACTGGGGGCTAAATCGCTTACAGGCGCAGCTGGGGCATGGTCAGTGTCGCCCCCAAAATGTTGAAAGCAAATTTTTATCACCCACATCGATCTGTGTAAATTTCCGACATTCTAAACTCAGGAATGTTTAGATGTACATCGCAACTAGGTACGGACAGTTCCATTTCTGGCAATATAGGGCAGACAAGTAGCTGGGGGGGGGGGGCAAGAGTCTCTCCTTGAGAGTATTTTTTTTATTTACTGTTACCCATTTCGCTATAAACTTCTAAAAAGTCGTCTTTTTCGGCGCGCTTCGCTCGCGTCCATTCTGAGTAACTATACTTTTCCCATTTCTCACTTTCTGTAGGATTAAGCCCCGGGAAACCTTAGAATAATCCAACCTCCTCTCCTTCCTCAAGCCCCCTGCCTCATTAATTCCAGCCTGCTGTGATTTATAAGGAGTGAAGCTACATTCGTGTCAAACAGTGTTTCATTTCATCATTTTCCTGGGAAGACCCGCAGTCCTCTTTTGGAGACTTCTTGCCTGTAATCTCCACTCTCACAAATTGACCCACTCACCCCTTTGCAACCACTTTTTGTTCAAAATCCTGGACCCGCACACAACAGTTGCATGAACATCAAAGTGAATTGAATTTTCGCCTTCAAAGTTCTCGTATGGGAAAGAAAACGATTAAGAAAAAGACATGTTAAGTTTTCGTAAATATATTTGGGGGAAAATGGGGAAAAGTTATGAAATTAAAAAAGGAAAGCTTGAGAAGCACTGGTGTAGTACCGTCGATACATTAGGTATCTACTTGCTACAAAGTTCCCCTGAATACTATCCTTGCCCAATTATGACCAAACTTCCTAGATCTGCGACTGAATCATAAATGCGTTGTGTTTATTTCTAATAGTTATACATTTCATTTTAAATTTTTTGTAGTAACATGACTGTAGGTATTGGTCCTGTTCTTAGTACTCGATCTACGTGCCAACTGATAATGGTTCCCCTATTACACAGTGTGACATTTTATCATTTTCTTTATCGCAAACTAGAATCTCCCCATTTGAAGGAGCTGCACACGAGCCTGAAAATAAATTAAAACCACGACGACTCGAATAATACTAATTCACATGACCAGTGGTCGAATGATCTAGTAAACCTACGATGAATCTTGAAATTATTAAGAAATACATATTTGACAATTACGTACTAGTTTATACTTTATAAATAATATATGACATTTGTGAGATAGAAGGGATGATTTCGTCCAAATTAAAAAATAGATTTTATTTGTGCCAAATCGAATAACCTTACTTTTTGGAAGATTAAAGACCATGCTTTGGACACTTTTTTTTGGGGGGGGGGGGAAGGGGGAGGAGGGGAAAGACATGCTCCTCCGTGCCCATATGGCGAGAAGCTAATGTTTGATAGTGAATTTTTCAGAGCTTTCTGCGCGCTAATTGTTGATGCCGAATAGCATTGTTGAGAAGACATAAAGAATTAATGTTCTGAAACATAAATTTAAGTTCCATGGACCCTCAGTTCATTAACTATTTCCATTCAGCATATTTTGTTCTTTACAGTAGTAACCAGCTTTTAGTCTAATCTTTTTTCCACAGCAGGTTAAACTTTTCTCGCCATGCACGTTGCGCCACTGAACTGCATTCGAGTATTGACTTAATTTTCAAACGGGCGTCTGGGGTCTTCACCCTAACCGGGTACGGCCTAGTGTGTGTCACACCCCGGGTGTTATCCATTTCGGATCAAGTTATCTTGCAGAGTGTTGTGTTACAAACAAAATTTTTCTTCAGAGGACGATTTTTCTGCGCCAGGAGATCACGTTAGCCCTTTGTCATTTTCAAGCACCTTCTTGTTATTCCCGGTCCTTTATCCTCCCTGTCAACCACTCAAATCAACCGGCTGTTAGATGTAAAACTGCATGGTAAAAGTCTGGTCGTTATTGAATGCTGAATGCACACCCAGTATTGCTATTTGCAACTATCAGACAGGGAAGTGTTGTGCTCCATCGACGCCACCAGAAAAGCACACTTCTTTGCCAGCATAACATACTGTATACGGTAGTTTACATTTTCATATACGTTTACGTACACATGTATGCGAATGTATAAGTCTACGTTTACATATGAGTATACGTATACATGTAGGTATGTATAAACATATACGTAATGTGTACATATACATATAGATCACTTAGGTTTCAACCCACGCGTACGTCCCCTTCCCCCGTCCTGCAATATCCAACACAAATCGCCACCCTAGAATTCACTTTTGCCTAAAAGTAATAAATCGTCTTCAACTGTTCAAGTTGGTTTGTAGAGTGCTTTCAATTACGAAAATTTCGAACACTTAAAGGTGATCAGTCGTCTTGAAATATTCTTTGTGACGTCAGCCTTTTCTTGACATGTTTCTGCAGTCGTCACTGTTCAAGGATACACCGTACAAGCATGGTATAGCTAATCGGTAAGCAAGAAGAGACGGCTTGTAGCTGTATAACTACTAGCTATACCGATGTCATCATAGCTACTTGTACGGTGTATCCTTGAACAGTGACGACTGCAGAAACATGTCAAGAAAAGGCTGACGTCACAAAGAATATTTCAAGACGACTGATCACCTTTAACATGGCGCTTGAAAACGAAGAAAATGATAGCACTATTTTGTGCCTGTAAGGACCTTTGAAAAAAAATTTTTTTGAAAGAGGGGAACACCATATCAGATCGGAGGTTTTATCACTATGAAAAACTTAATCTTTACCAATCAACTATAGGCCTTTCAATGTTTTTCAACATTCGATATGGCAATCTGCAGCTGGTTCAAAATTCAAACCTCTGGATAAAAATTGACTCTGTCCCCTCTCTAGAAATATAAGTTGCTCCGTTCTTCCCTGCACTATTTGTGCGGTCAAATCTACTAGTTGATTACTGGCTGATCAGACACACATATATAGCTTCGAGTACAGCAGTTATCCCATTCTGCATTAATATTTACATTTGATGGACACGTATGGCCTTTCAAAGTAAGCATGCACAACAAGAGACTTTTGGGATCACCAGTATACTCTGCAGAGTCTGATCAGGGAATTTGTTTTACTCCCTCTGCAACTTAATAAGATCTCCCTCTGAAAAAGTTGTTGCTGTTAGAAAGTAATAGTTCACTCCCTCCTTTGACGTCTTCAGCCAAGACAGCCAGTAAGCCACAACTGGAAAAAGGCCGTGGCCGGCCCGATTTAAACCAATTGGTTAGGAACTGAGCCGTAAAACCTCATCTTACTCTTACTTACTTGACGTCTTCAGGGGGATACAGATCCAATTTAAGGCTCGTTAATGAGGGGGTTGTCCACAAAGTCAGAGACAAATTAAAAGGAGGATTCGCCGATTGGAAAGACTTTGCAAAGTTAAGATCAAAAGTCACGGTGACTTCAGCACAGTGATTCGATGGAATAAACATTTTCTCATAAACCTGTTTTCTTTTTCTTTTTTTCTTGGGGGGGGGGGGGGTGAAAATTCCTAAAACATGAGTTCTCAGAATAAAGAACCTTTGGAAGGTACTGACAAGGCCTGGGAAGTGCTATTTCCAGCGACCTAGGATGAGTTTCGGCAAAACTTTTCTCGTAGGTTATCTGCCAACAGATACTGGAGAAAAAACTTTGACGACTATATATGTACGGGCATGCACGGTATAGCTGTATGTATATCATGTAGAAGGAAGAGGGTTCTTCATTCGCTAGGAAGATAACCCACGTACTGTAAAAACGCGTACGTGGCGGGGGTCCCGCCGGGGACCTCCCTGGCAAATTTTGGAAACCCCGTAGGATTTCTAGGCGATTTCCCAGGTTCTCGCTAAACTTGAGGGGCCCAAAAGTCATAAGAAGGACTGTGAAATTTTTAACATTTCAGTTTTTCTTCCTTAAGTAGGCCTAGGCCAACTTAGATTCTTTACGCCGGGTTTGGAAATCTCAGTCAGGCAGGTGCAAACTTCCCCTATTACCACTCGCTGCCGAGGCAGGCTACTGTCTCGGACTCGGCACCGAACTTGAAAACGCCATAATTTAGGGAAAAAAAATAGTGTGGTCATACTTAGTAGGCGAGCACTGGGCTGGACCGTACGGAAGATGGAAACGTCGGAAGGGATGAGTCCTCAGTGGAGGAGACTGAGGAAAAAGGTGATTTTGTTTTCAAGAATAACTAGCTATACGATACGTAGGCTACATGAAGATCACTGTATGGTCATAAAATACAATGTCTGGCTATTCTGTCTAGACAGTCAAACAGCAGAGGCGGATTTAGGGGAGGGGTGGCCCAGGGGGCCCGTCTCCCTTCCAAAAAATTTTGAAGTTTTTTCAACTTCATAAAACAAAGGACAAGGCCCTATTCCAATGAAATAGGCCTATGAGATGTGTCAGAGTGAAACTCAAATTTGTTCATTATTTTCTACCCCAGAAAATAAGTGTTAATTATGCTTATAACTCTGCTACTGACTTTCAGCTGATAACATCATGTCTTATATTGGCCTCAGTAACTTTCTCTGGGCATTGCAAGGAGTTACTCATGAGCGCTCTATTAACAGACCCTGTTCCAAATAGCAATTACAAAGAATTGTGGGATAGTGTTTTTGTATGCGTCGTTTTTCGCCACAGTAATATGCCACTGACAAAAACGACGCATACCAAACTCTATCCCACAGTCCTTTGTAATTGTTATTTGGAAAAGGGTCTATGGATTAATAGCTAACTTCAGTCTGTTACTGGTCAGGCCCACAGCATTGGGAGCACTGCTTCTACTTTCAAGGGAATTTCAGAATTCTTTTTTATATCTAGAGGAATATTTTCGACAACATTAGACTTTTAACTATAACTTGCTGCAATATTACCCTGTAATGTCTTATTTCAGCCTTGTAATTTATTTTAATAGAATGTACTGTGAATTTAGGGTAGATTAAAAATCCACTAACTTACGAACATTTTCCAGCGATATATGATCAGTTCAAAAAATATACCACAGACATCACCATTTTGCATCTGAGCAACCTTAAATTAACAAAAATTTCTCAAAGGGGAGTGGACACCCCTCCCCTTAGACCCCTCCTCAGAAAAGAATCTTTTACCCAACCAAAAATTAAAATTCACTGAAGTTATGGACCCTTTTCAGCCATATATGATCAGTTCAAAAAATACACCACAGACATCACCATTTTGCATCTGAGCAACCTTAAAGTAACAAAAATTTCTCAAAGGGGAGTGAACACCCCTCCCCTTAGACCCCTCCTCAGAAAAGCATCTTTCACCCAACCAAAAATTAAAATTCACTGAAGTTATGGACCCTTTCCAGCCATATATGATCAGTTCAAAAAATACACCACAGACATCACCATTTTGCATCTGAGCAACCTTAAAGTAACAAAAATTTCCCAAAGGGGAGTGAACACCCCTCCCCTTAGACCCCTCCTCAGAAAAGCATCTTTCACCCAACCAAAAATTAAAATTCACTGAAGTTATGGACCCTTTCCAGCCATATATGATCAGTTCAAAAAATACACCACAGACATCACCATTTTGCATCTGAACAACCTTAAATTAACAAAAATTTCTCAAAGGGGAGGGGACACCCTCCCCTTAGATCCCTCCCCAGGATGGTGATTACTCATCACATGCTTTTCCTCCTATGAAAATACCCTGCCACTGCCCTCGGGGGACACGCCCTCTCCTAGACCCCTCCCTCAGATCGGATCTTTATACAAACCACTATGACCTGCCCCCCCCCCCCCCTTTGCCAAATCCTGGATCCGCCACTGAATAGTAACCAGCAAGTCACGGGATCGGACATAAAATTCAGTTTCATATCATCGTTCCGCACTGCGATCTGAGCAGTCGACTAGCCTGACAAAGTGTTACACAATTTACTGATGAAAAATTTGTGACAGAATGTTACCGGGTCACCAACAACAAAATCACCCTTTCAATTTTGTGAACTTTATTCGTTTAACTAATCCCAGACTACCAGCTTGTCATGCATCCAGTTCGTTTTCTCTTTTGATCTGGATCATCCATTCATGGCACAGCTGGAAGAGCAATCATCAATTAACACAACAGGGGCATTCATTCACATGCAATCCACCGCGGGTAATCACTTACAAAACGGGCATTCAATGATAGACGGACAATGTAGGGCATTTATAAATTGTACTTAGTCCAGTACTATATAGTATACATACGCAGTACTCAACGCGCGCGTTACGAGATCTGCCATGCTAGATATGATACCTCAACAACAGGCATTGACAGTGTCACCGTCAAAGGCCTGAATGAGTAAATATGTGTAAATATGGCAGAAGGAATCATGAGTCTGACGACAGAAGTTGAAGAAGGTGAAATAGAAGATGGAGAGGACGGAGAAATAAAAGATTTTATTCCAGAGTGCTTCGTTATTTTGTCAGAAACTGAGGATGAACCTGAACTTATCGAAGCGGATTCCCATGCATCATCTCCTAAGCCTAACGTTGGGCGATCACGTAGCACTATTGCAAAGGAGTTAACACTAGGCTCTTTATTAATTAAGTCAAAGAAAAAAGATCGGCCAAAGACTCATAGACCAAGCGTCGGTTCAAGATCAACTAATGGTAGGATAAGAGACAGTGAACCTGTCACTAAGCATCACAGGAAAAGTAATAGTACAGGCCTTTGGGGTAACCCATTGTTTAGTCAAAGAGGGGACCGCAGGAATACTACAAACAAGACATCAAGTTACAATAATGTCAGGAATACCAATGATATCTGGCAATCAAAAGGGCGACCAAACGTGTCAAAATGGCGAGAGGAGGTGCAAAGAAGAAGGAAAGCAGACGGTATCCTTTCATTAACTGATAAAGGCAAGGCCGAGCCTAGGCTATTTTTCGAATATGTTGTAGGCCTATTGGGCCAGTTGAAATCCTTCACACAGAAACACAAACACACAAACAACTGTGGAGGAATCCACCTGAGATGGTGAGACCTGACTTTTGTTAAACACTAGGGGTATCAAATTCATACAGTACTTGATTGTGTGCATTTAGTGTTCCACTGTCTGTTCTCTCAGTGTAAGTTTCACAGTCACATGAGAGGCCCTGTAGGCTCTATCAGAGACGAAGTGATCATTTCAAGGAGACTCAAATTGTTACAACAAAATTGTTCCGTTTAAACTCCTAGCACTTTCTCATACTGAATTTTGGGACAGTTCATTTTACTAAAAAATCTTTACTCGAAGCTGTTCTGAACTTTAAGAGCACGAAAATTTCAACCAATTAGAGGCCTCAGGCATGTATTCGTCTGTAATCACGTAATTGTAAATAAATGAGATTCTTGCATATTTTGCTCCTTGTGTGCTACAGGTACAGCTGTGAAACTTTCACTGACAAGCTTCATACATTGTACCGGTACTTACACGTGTCAAAGCAGACACGGCACCAATGTGGTCACATGGAGCAGCGTCTCCCTCCATCATGCAGAGCCGTTGGTAAGTGTGGGGGTGCCTGCATGCAGTGTTCACACAAAATAGCCTTGTTAGCCCCAAGCTGCATCATCCATTCATACTGCAATGCATACTACTGCCCTCTGCGGAAGTAGCTATGATGCTTGGCAGTAAGCTCACACATATCGGTATGTACACGTGTATCTAACTAGACCAGGCTGCATAGTTTTTTTTTTCTGCCATGAAGAATGGGGGCAATTTCATTTTTTACCTTAACCCTAACCTTAATCATAAACATGAGCATCATTTCTCCATGATTTCAATGGAAATATCGAAAATTGCCCCCATACAGTGCATCGTGTGAAAAAAATTCTGTGCCAACATCCAGGCATCTTTCAGTCTATTAGAAACTTCACAGGGTTGCCATTTCGGTGAATAGTCAATGTAACAACATACAGTAAAGCTTAACTTTTGATGAAGATTTATTGTACAGTGTCCAATAGTCCTAACTTCTGTACCTTTGTACTGTACAAGTTTCACACATGACACTGGGCTGATTTTCAAACTGTCAATCAAGGTGCTTGTTCTTTTTGTATCCTCAAGATATTGACAGAGTGTGCAGTGTAGCCTAGGTCTAGTTTAGGCTAAATTGCAAATTTGCAATTAACTTTTTGTACACGTACTGTGCGCCTATATCCTGAGGTGACTATTATGTAACTTTGCACTCTCAAGTACGGGGAACCGACATATATATTGTGAATGTGAGTTCATATTTGAGTGGAACTTTTATCGGGGGGCTTTATAAAAAATAACGACATGTTTTACGTAAGTTTTGAACACTAAATTAACTGGTCCAAATCTTTGGGAACCTAAAGCTATTCGGCATTTTATTTCTGTACGTAGGTTTTCTTTTTTTTTTTCATAACGAGCCAATGGCCAGCCAGTTATAATGACCTTGTGATGCTTTTCACAGACAAGACGTATGTTTCGCTTGTTTAGGGAATGGGCCCTGAACTCGGTTTATATACTGTACTGAGCATGGCTAACATGTACACAAGACCAGTGCTGTGATAGAAGTCAGCCCTGTTGGCTGAAAATAGGCAGTGGTATATACGGAGCTACTGTGAATTTGCTAATGTGGCACACGATGCAATCTTACAATAGGACGTTGCGGGGTGTTATTGGTTACTCTGCAGAAAGCTGAAGGATGGGATTGTATAGTGAAGCCTTAATGCTGGATGTGGGTAGTGCTTAAACAGCGGAATGAGCGGATGCAGAAAAAATGGGGAGGATGCAACAAAGTCGAAAGGCAAATAAATTGGTTGTCAGAAAGATAACCGTGGAGACAAGTACTGGTTGTCTAAAGCAAATTCTGGTCATCACGGGTGACCGGATGACCATTAAAGTCCATCACTGGTCATATAATGTAGGGATACGGTACATCAATTCTGTTAGCGATCCAGGTCATACATACACTACAGGACTTTATAATACAGTGTATACTGTATGTTCTTTGTAATTTTTTGAAAAAGAAATTGAAAATATGGATCAATCAAAACTTCCGTGAAAGGTTACCCTTATGGCAACTGGTAGATCTATGTCTGCCATTTCATACCATTTGTTAATATATTTAAATTTTAACAGGTGATAATCTTTGTCACAGTATGATTGTTAACTATTTTGTGTGCTCCTCAATTATTACGGAAGACATACTTAGACATGTATACATAATTAATAGATATTGGGGATATAAAGTTGTTGATTTGGAATTAAAAAGGTGATGTAGCAATACTGCACTGCACAGTATGCGATATTCGTACAAATGTCTGATACTTAACTACTGTACCCCTTAACAAGGCTGATACAGTTGTCCCAAGAAGACGTTCCAAATCCAAAGAATTTGACACACTCCTAAGGGATTACAGGGATGTTCAGAGAGCAATCAAAGTTGAAGAAGCAAGGCAAAATGCATCTGCCACTTATCACTCAAGCAGCATGCGACGTAGTCTTCCAAGAAAGAGTTCTCGCCTACCACCAGTTACAGGATCATTGCGGAAGAGGAGATCGAAGTCAAAAGGCAAGGGAGAATTAGCAAAGGTACAGTGTGTAGTGTGCACAAGAAATGTTATAAGCTGTTCTTGATGTAAAATGTAAACACATTGTGCATCTTGATATGTTTTTTTTTTCTTTTTTTTAAATTTGATAGTGAGCAATTGGAACAGGATCAGTTCATAATGTGCAAGGTTGCAATACTGTAACTGTATTGTTGGCACTAGATTTTTTGTTTTTTCATTTTGGTTTGTTTTTTTTTTGGGGGGGGGGAGGGGGTGGGGGGATTTTTCATCTTCTTTCATTCCCAGATGGTTGCTGCAAAGTACTTGCTGAAGAGAGAAAACTTTTGCAGTATGAGTATTCTCTGTGGATGCTTTTATTAGCAGGAATAGAAGTTTGTGCAAGATTTAAGTGTGTTTCTGGAAATGAAAAGTAAATCTTACAAGCAAGATTGCAGATGGTATTTCCCTTAAACAGCTAATTTCTCAGAAGCAGACCTGTACTCTTCGCAGGAGAGAGATTATGCCTTGTCAACCCAACAGTTTACAGTACAAATGTTTTCTAACCATTGTGCTGCACAAGCAACACAGACACCATTGTATAAATGCAATACAAATCTACTCAACCATTGCCGATGTCAAACCTTGTATTTAGCAGGGGCCGTGCATATTTTTCCCCATGGCACAGTACTGTACCTGAGATGTAACACACTTAGTTTACTTCAAAAATACATACTGTAGCCAGGGGCCTTTTAATTGTCATACTGTACTGTACAAAGTGCCCTAGAATCAAATCCCACCCAACTACTGTAAAATCAGAAACTGAGCTTACAGTGTTCCGGCTTATAGTGGGTGAGCATTTTCCTTAATTAGTGCATGAAAAATTTCCTTGACACAGTGTGTGCATGTAAAATTTCCTTGACAGTGTATGTGCACTATGAATTTGAACTTACTACTTCATTAAAAAAAAAAAAAACAAGAGCATGGTCCTGAAAAATGGCACCTGGTTCTTCAGACATGAGAAGACTGGGAACCTAAATATAGATTGGCTTGGCATCCAGTCCAAGCCCACAGTAAGTTTTGCTTGGAAGATGTGCAGTATATGTAAGCTAAATGTTAAGTCAGTTATGCTTATCATGTTGTACTCTGATTGTCTCATTCCTGTTACTTTACTGTACAGTACAGTATGTCTTTCATACTGTACAGTTCTGTACTTTTACATGTGCATGATCATCCTTGATGTGTAATATACCAGGGTTTCCCCTACTGTAGCATTGTTTTTGTGAGGCGACCACCTCAGAGTTTTGGCCACCACCCCACAGAAATTTGCTGTTATTTCCACCTGTACTGTACTAGTAAGAAGTATTGATAGTTCTGGTCAAAGCTGGCACCATATTACCGCCATGGACTAATACCACCTCACACTCTCTAAAACCCAAGGGAAACCCTGCTACAGTATACTGTAGTTTGGGATTGTGGAGTTCAGTTTTGTACTTTACTTTAACTATTGTTATTTCAAGGATGTTCCAAAGGAGATGCCAACTGAAAAACCTAAACCTAAAGAAGAAGAAGATGATGATGAGATGACAGAATTGGAGCTGAGAATGTTAGCATTGGTCTCTGCAAAGAAAGCAGTTGAGCAGAAGAAGGAGACTCAGGAATCAAATCAAAGTGAGTAGTTTTTCTGCTAAGGTTATGACTTGAAAGAACGGGTATCAAGTCAGAGATGAAAATAACAACTGAAAATTAGAAATGCAAAAATCCTCTCAATTGGCAAGTATTTCTCAGGGTGCCATAGCAAGCAAAGGAAGGTGTGGCCCAAATTTTTTAGGTAAAATGTAGGTACAGTACAGTACTCTACATAGAATTCATGCTGAAGTGCATACAGTATGTTTCTAAGTTGAAAGACAGTGGTGGCTTTCAGTGCACAGTAGGTTAGTTAAAACTGAAGATTGTCACAACAAGGGGAAGGTGGAAGGTGCCTTAGCCTGAGGCCAAATGAGCATCTATATAATACCTTATAATGTTTCAAGCCATGACAGATTTCAATTCTTTTTATTTAAAAAAAATTCTTTTTATTTCACCATCCAATAAACTACAGTATATTCTTTTTATTTCAAAAAAGTATGCAGTGAGATATGTCCACTCCAGTGCATTGATCAGAATGGCGTTGGTGGCCAATGCAAATACTGGATCACATCAGAGCAACTTTCTTGCTTTAGAGGGATAAGCATCCACTGGAAAATTATTTTGAAAAATCTGCTAAATCTTACAAATCTACTCTTTTTTCCCTTGCAAATATCTTGTACCATGTTTCTGAACATAAATTTTAAATATTAAAGCCTGAATCTCTGCCAAACAAAACTGGCTTCAATTGTGTCACCTACATATACCTGTATAGTCTGTGATTCAGGAGAGTGTTTTGATATTCTTTGGACTTCTCATTTCAGATTCCTCTCGTATAGATGTTGGTAAAAGTGCTGAGGTACTAAGTTTGAAGCAAGAAAAAGAAGTAAGGAAAACATACTGTAGTCTTGCTTATCCCATATTGAGTGGTAAATGATACTGTACTCCTCTCCAAGGTGATGCACTCTTATTCAGAGGTGTGGCTTCTGGTTGATGAAGCTGATTCAGTGTGCTGAGAGTCATGACAATATGTGCTACATTGATAAAATTAGTGGCTAATTCCTTTCTTTTTCAATCTAAATTCAAATATTTAATTAATACTCAAAGAGATCAGTGGAAAATTACTTGTTATTAAGAGCATATTTAAGTTTAGTTTAATTATCATAGAATAGTGTGGTTTAAATGGTATACTCTTTAAAACTGGATGTTGAAGTTAAGTTTCTATGACAGTGATCTGACTGTAAAGTTTGCTCTTTTCCCCAACAGGGAGAAAAGCCCTCTCAACAGGAAGCAGATAATTACGAGGAAGTGGCTATGGATGTAGATGATGACATTGTAAACTCAGACCAGAGTAAAACGATCCCGATGCGATCTGCAGGTGGGGAGCCACCAACACAGGGTGATCCGGTGGATCATGATTCTAACAAAAGTTCAGGGAATGAGGACGATGAAGAAGAGGAACTTGCCTTGAGAGCTGCTTTACTGCGTACTATGGCAACAAGGAAAAACATTCCATTACCTAAACAGGTGTGAAATTAGTCACAGGTCCCCATGTCTTTTTCTTACAGTGCATTTTGTGAACTAGGCCAGAGCTAAGCTCCACTTCATTTTGAAGAGAATAGCCCTGTGCTAGTGTTGCATTGTGAAAAACATTGCTGTAATGAATTTTGTCAGATGTGCCTA
The DNA here is from genome assembly GCA_029531755.1 of Holothuria leucospilota. Taxonomy (NCBI): domain Eukaryota; kingdom Metazoa; phylum Echinodermata; class Holothuroidea; order Aspidochirotida; family Holothuriidae; genus Holothuria; species Holothuria leucospilota. The sequence goes on along the minus strand of CM055972.1, from coordinate 37,613,150 downwards.
ATGCATTCATATAACCCTAAACAAAATGTGACTGTGTCATAATTGAACAATGCTGTGTTCATTTACATCATTTAATGTAGCAACAAGATTTATTGCTTGGAAAGATGTGACAGACTTGACCTAGGTTGATTGTAGAAATCATTACTGACTTTCAGGTTTGATTCATATCTCATAACTGCCTGATAACTGATCCAAAACCAAACTCTAAAAATAAAAATGCTGTACATGAAACTGCTGTACATCATTGTGCAATGTAGAAACCATCTTGTAAGTGAAACTGTCCTTCAGTCTGTAAAGGAATAAGCAGTCTCCCATAGCTTATCTAAAAACAACAGCTGAAATCTACAAAATTGCTCTTATTTGTCTTACAAATTATCATCCTTGATGTTTCAAGACAAGTATTGCAAATTCAAAATAAATCGAAAAGTTTCTCTGCCCTGAATTAGGTAATTTGATAAACAAAATATTGCCAGAAAAGTCATATCATTGAGTTTTAGAAACTAGCCTGTAAAAGAAAATGCAGTCTGATAATGACCTTGACCGACTGCAGTGGTCAAGTGGTTAGAGCATCCGACTTGCAGCCGGAAGGTCTAGGGTTCAAATCCTGGCCGGGGTCATACCAAAGACTTAAAAAATGGAACCTACTGCCTTTGTGCTTGGTGCTCAGCATAAGCAATGGAGTAGGGCAAACAAGCCAATGAGCCACAACTGGAAAAAAGGCCGTGGGCGGCCTCGACTTGAACCAATTGGTTGGAAACTGGGACGTTAAACCTCATCTAACTAACTAACTAACTTGACATCATTTTAAAAATGGCTAAACTTTGTCCAAGTAATATTAGATTTGATGGCTCTGTGGCCATTTATAAAAAAAGTTGTAAAGTGAGGCCAAGATGTCATGCTGTTGTAGAACTTTTGCTGAGAAGTGTAAGTAGACACTTCAACACTGTTTTACTTAAGTGTGTTTTCCGTTCAGGGACCTAACTCCTTTGGGGAGCAGAACTCCTTTGGGAGTAATTTTTGGTTTTGCCCCTTGGCTCTTTGCCAGAGAGTTAAGGGGACTTTGGAAAAGGTAGTGTAAGTAGTCATTTGCCAGGTCACAGAACCATGAGTGTAAGTCATTGTGTGACTCCGTTGTACAAAATGTAGCTTGTAATCTTAACATACTGTAGTTGCTTGCATTTTGGTAGCTCCCATTCCCTATGACATACAGTAAAATTTAAATTTTATGTTGCAGAGTAAACCAGAAGACGACAACCAAAGAGAATATTCACCCAAGCCCCAAGAAACTGAAATTATTCCTTCAGTTACCAAGCCACAATCACCAGCAGCTCAGCCTGAAAAGAAATTTACTTACAAACCAACTAGGATAGTGAGAAAGCCAGTTGTAAGGATATGGAACTTTTTTTTTATTTAGGATCCTCATAATTTAATATCTTAGTCAGTGCATTTTTTTGAAAGACCTACAAAAAGGCCGAAAGGCTTTCCCACAAAAGATGTCAAATAATCAAATTTTATAGGGAATATTGTGTAAAATCATAAGTTAAATACCGATGTTAAATGTGGGTTATAAGCCTGTCTGGTGTAGTGGTGAAGAAAAGGATAAATTTATGGCATTGGCTCACTAAGACAATCTCTGAAAGCCATCATCACAAATTGGAAAATGTATGGCGTGTGATTGGTATCAACAACGGTTTTGCATAAAGTGAGGAGTGGCATTATTGATATCAGCTGATAAAAATCTGGTAACAACAGGGATTTTGTGGTGGGTAAATTTGATGTTTAAAAGGAAAAAGTCAGAAAAATTTCTATATAAGAAAGTGAAAACTGCATTTCTATAATATGTTGTGTATGGAAGACATTAATTGTCAAAGAAATCTTACTCTTTCATAATACCTGTACAGTGCTTGATGGGAAATTTGTGATGTCATCTGAGTAAATTAAGTAGACAGCATTTATACAGTAGTTCCTTATAATGTGGATGGTGCAGTGTGGAATGTGTAATAACTTTGTAAGGTGTATACCCTATAGAGGTATTTCATGTACATCACTGTGTTGCATGTCTTCTTTTGTTGGACACTTTGCCGGCAAGGCGTTCATTGTATCACAATTGTAGTTACTGTGGTGTGGTGCATCAATGGTATAACTTTTGCCTATGAGCTGTGTCAGCCAGCATGCCAAATTGAAATGCCCTGAAGTCACATGAAAGCCTCTATACATGGCAGTGTTTTATGTTGTTTTATGTTGGTTCTGCATAGAAGGATATTTAAGCATTCCAACTGCATCTGATGTCAAGGATAAACAAACTAGTCCATATTACAGTATAACAAAAGGGACTCTGTGGTTACCTAACTTTCTGTCACATTTTGCGAACTTGAGGAAATTTGAAAATATTGTAAGACAAAAAAAAAAATGAATCCTCAAATAGCATATATGTTGAGTTGGGAATGGAGTATTGATACAGGGTGTGCCAAAATGCCACCAGAAATGTTTTAAATGAACACACAGTGCTCAGAATGAGCATATTGTATGCAACCCACAAAGCCATTGATATTGAAACAAGATAATCGGCCCACCACTAATCTGAGTCTTTTGTTCTTCTTTCTTTACTTGGGCCTGCAGATACCAACTCACGGACCTTTAGTCATTACTGTCACGGCAGATAGTGATTCTAGTGATGATGATCAAGCAGCAGATTCATATTCAGAAATGATGGACTTCCTCAAACAAGCACGGAATTCTGCAAAGGTAGGTCCTTGGGGTATCTTCATGGGTGTTGTGCTTTACGTAAGGAATTTATAACATTTTTACTACTCTCTGGTATGAAATACGGAGCTTTTAAGGTGTCATGCAGATGCTAAGATATTATGTGACTTTCTCGACTTTTTTCAGTAAAATATTCAGATGATGACATCTGAGATCTTTTTATCTCAATATTTTAGTCTAAAATATTGAAGTTTTGAAGTTTTTCTGTACCCCTCCCCCCCCCTCCCCCATGAAACCCAAAAAAGAGGATCTGCCCCTACAAGCTTTAATCATTTTCCAGACCTGTTCCATGGGGGAAATGAGTGGATATGTTTACTGTATATATTGTGGAAATCTCAGTACAGTACTGTGCTACTTATAGTGATGATTAGTTGTCAGAGAGTTCCTGCCACATTGAAAATTCATAGGGAAAAGAGGTTGGATGTTATTTTTACTTTGTAGACCTCGAATGCCATGGAATTTTGGAAAATGATATGTAATGGAATTAAGTAAAAACTGCATAATTTGTTCTTTTTCTGTCTCTTCTTTGAACTCTGCCTGGAGCAGGTTTCACAGTTTTCACTTTTGCTTCCATCAGGGAGCTGTTATCTGAATAGAGATAGCTTGCCAAAACTTCCTTTGAAGTGAGGTTTTCATATTCAAGGTCACCTAATAATCTTTCAGTCATCTTACTCTTTAGATTTCTATGAGAACTAAGCTTGATTATAAAGTTATCAGAAAGAGATTTGTCATCTGTTACATCATGAGTAGAACTATGGTGATTTTGTCCATTGCCATGGCATTGCCAGTCGCCTGAAAACTAAATATATTTTCTCTCTGGTGTCCCTTGATATTGCAAGTGAGACCACATCGACTTGCCTTTTTGTTAAATTGTGAACATAGATTTATGTCCAGTTGATTCAGGAAAATTTCAGGAAACTTTTCAGAATGCAGTAAAAGAATTAGGCTTTCTCTTTAGCTCATTTGCATATGGTCTCCGAAGATGAGGTAGGAGCATTTATATTGATCTAGTTGTATTAAACAGTCGTTTTGAGTTTAAAATCCCTGTCATGTTAAGTTTGGCAGTACCAGCATACACATCAAAGCATTGTTCAATTTAAGCCCCTTGTTAAAGTATTAGTAGAGATGAATGATGTAGCAACGAGATAGTTCATCAAATTGAAAGCATTAAATAAAGGGCCTAAGTCCTTGTAAGCCTTATCAACAACTAATAATTGGTAGTCTTTTCACACCTAAATTGGTCTTGAGATGCCAGCATAAAGTAAACTTCTTGTGCTATCATCATTGAGATAACAACTCCTTGCCTCAATGAATGGGATGAGGTGATCATGGAAGTGTCATGTCAAAAGTCCTGTAGGTTATTTTCGTTTAGTTGCATGAACCTGCTGTAACTGTGATTGGAGGGGGTAATTTTTTGTTACAAGAAAACTTTCATCAGCAGGCCTTCACAAATGTTGGTTTTTCCTGTTGTTTGCAGCCAGTTGAAACTGTGAAGGGCAAGTCCTCAAAAGAGGACACAAAAGAGGATACAAGAGAACCACCCAAAGTGGGTCCGAAGACCCCAGATGCCTTTAACAAGCTTCCGGAAACTCACAGAGCTGAGTATCGAAGACTAAAAGAGGAGATTGCAAGGAGAGAGCAGAAGAAAGTTGGTGGGAAAGCTAAGGAGGATGAGAAATCAACGAAGGATGACGATGCCCAATTGAAAAAAATAGCTGCCCTTGAGGACAAGTTGAAGAGAAACAGGTGAGTAAATGGGATGGATTGGAGGGCGCATGGGGTGAGATGGTGGCTACTTGGATTTAAGGTTGAGAAGTTATAGATGGGTATAAGTGCAATTTTACATAACCATCCTTCTGTGAGAGTTCCTGCTTTTGCTGAGACAGCTGTAACCAAGCACTGGAGTATTGACAATGGTAATGCCTAGTTTTGTAAGTGAAATATTACCACATTCACATAAAATATTGACAAAATGTAGCATTGAAAAGGAAGTCTTAATGAATCTTTAAACAGAAAGAAGGAAGTAGGCCTAGACTTTAATACAAAAGTGACTTCCTGTACTCTTATAGTAGCTCCCAATCCATTCAAGATTTCCATGAATCGGGAACTCATCTTGTTTCCCAAAATGGTAGCTATGAAGCCATTTTCACTGAGCATGCAAAAAATCTAAGGGGACTCATTCAAAGACCATGGCCACTATGATGTGCTTTCTATTGTCAGTAGGGTATTTGTAGCAGTACTAGGTCTGAGAATTTCTACAATGGTACTTGAGGCAGTAGTCAGGTGATACAAACATCACTGGTCTTTGCTTTCTTACAATATTTTTTGTTTGTAGTAATCAAGCATGCCCCAGCAAACAACATTTTCAGTACAGTTCAGTGAATCACATTTTGATGTCAGTAGCAACTTAGTTTTGCATGAGCTTGACACAGGGTATACTTATACCTCACATAACATCTTTCCTAAAAACAGTTTGGGATATGGCCATAGTGGTGGTACCCCTAGGATAGTTCTTCCATGCTGACGAAGATATGTGCTGCACGGCTGATGAAGATATATGTCGCACACTCCTTTTGGGGGAGGCCTCTTCCTTTTGTAGTTTTGATTCATTAAATTAACTCTGTGAAATCCATGCTAATTTTTAATACTTGCTCAGGTTGGTGATGAAGTCTAGAAACTAGGGAGTGAAGTATGGGAAACAAGAAATGAGAATGTGAGAATGCCACCTTTCTGAAAGAAACAGGCATGTGATAAAAAGATGTACTTACTATCATAATAATGGATGAAGAACATGATAAAGTAGATGTCCCACTTTATTTTTGGTGGGCTTTGTAAATGTTGTAAGATAAGAGGCAATTAGGGTCCAACTTTTAGTACAGACTTGCTTTACTTCAAGCTATGTTTTTGAGAAATGGATGCAGTGTTGGGACAGAGATTATGGGTGGCGGGGCACATACACCCCATATGGCTGTTAAACCCCCCTCCTCTTGTCAAAAAATGTCTGATAGTTAAAGTGTTGTATTATGCATATGGCTGCTTCAGAAATAAGTTTTCTTGTTTTGGGGAGGGGAGAGCCACTGTTGTAAGGGGTGATAGGTTTGTATTTTGGGGCGGAGCTGCCTCTTTGTAGGCTCTTGTTGAAAACCCTGGATAATTACATATTTTAGAAGATGGTATATTTTAATTTTGTTTATTTTCTGCAGGTCTGCCATAGAGAAAGATTACCACGCTTACCAAGAAAGTGCCCGACATCAGGCGGAGAAGTCGCGCATCATGCAAAGGGCACAGTTTCGAATTCAGAGGCTGAGGGAGCAGATTGCAGTCATGGAAAATGTTGTTGTCTTGAACAGAAACCTTGTGAAGAAATATTCAGATGAGGTAATTCATATAAGGTCATTATAGCATCTTATCTTGTCCTTTAAATTGGATTTTCAGAACTAGGGACTGTGTAACTTTGGAGGGAGGTGAGTGGTAGAGGGTTGTGTGCCAAATGACACCTTAAAGGTGGAAGTTTATAGGTTGTAGATAATGAAGGGCAAGGTGTGAGAGCATTTATGAATGAAGGAAAATAAGGGGGTGGGTGGGCAGGCATTTGAGATATTGTCATACTTGGTGCTGGGAGTCACCATCCAAGAAGTTTTGGATTTGTTGCTTGAAATTGTGAATATAACATGGTTCCTCAAAACGTAATCTATGGAATAACTCTGCAATTACCCTTTGCAAATCCTGATGGCCTTGTGAGGTGAATTTAAATGACAAGTTACCCTTTGTTTTTCAGGAATTGCTCAAGAAATGAAGCAAATTCATTAGGATTTTATTTTCAGTGGCCCTGGCCTGGCAAAGTCACAGAATTTTAATATACTGAGAGACATCATTGAAAGGAAATGGAAATTGGTGAAGACTTCAGACTTCTTTAAATTCATATATGTTCAAAGTGCATCTTCATCATGTATTTTTGGTTCCTTGTGTAACAAAGGAACCTATGTAGTCAAGTTGGCATGTGTATGTGTGTGTGTGTGTGTGTGTGACGCCATTGGAATTTGAGGTATGTGATGCGGTAACTCAATAATCAAGTGATCAATTTTTCTCAAACTTGGTGTGTACGTGTATCATATTGAGTAGATGTGTGTCTGTGCCCTATTGTTTTTGGTGGAGGTCAAAGGCCACTAGGGGTCACTAGAGGCAATAAAGTGAATTTCTTTTAGTAGCTATAACTCGGTGACCGTTATTCAAACTGTGACATAATTTTAGGATATGATAGATTGGTAGGAGGTGCAAGTACTGTAACATTTACCAAAATGATCTCAAAGGTTCAAAAGGTCAAAAAGTATTGATATCTTGCCAACGAAACATTTTAGGGGGATGGTGTAATGGAAAGTTGTGTTTGTCTCAGTGAAATGCACATGATGACCTACTTTGACCTCACTTGACCTCATTTGACCTTTTGACCTTTTTGACTTTTTTGTGACGCCTGGATTCGTCTTGTTGAGATGAACAAAAAAGGCAATTATACTACCCCTGTACGATGTTCCTAACTGGAGTTATTGACATTAAGTGAAAGGAAAGTAGTGTGTGTGTGTTATATATGCATTGGAATGCAAGGTATGCGGTACAATAACTCCATAACCAAGTGACATAGGATGATGGCATAATGGAAAGTTTTGTTCATCTCAGTGAAGTGCACATGATGACCTACTTTGACCTCACTTGACCTCATTTGACCTTTTGACCTTTGTGACTTTTTTGTAACGCCTGGATTTGTCTTGTTGAGACGAACAAAAAAGGCAATCATACTACCCTCGTACAATGTTGCTAACTCAAGTTATTGACATTTAAGTGAAAGGTTAGTAGTGTGTGTGCATTATATGCATTGCAATGCTAGGTATATAGTGACATACTCAATAACCAAGTGACATAGGGGGATGGCATAATGAAAAGTTGTGTTCGTAAATGAAGTGCATGTGATGACTTTCTTTGACCTCATTTGACCTTATTCGACATTTTGACCTTTGTGCCTTTCTCGTGATGCCTGGATAAATCTTGTTGAGACGAACCAAAAAGGCAATTAAACTACCCTTGTACGATGCTCCTAACCCAAGTAATTGATAGTTTAGTAAAGGTCATGAGTGTGTGTGTGTGATGCATTGGAATGGGAGGTATGTGATGCAGTAAACCAATATATAACCAGTTGGTCAGTTCTTCTTAAATTTGCGAGTATGTGTATGATTTTCAAATATGTTCCCTAATGTTTTTGTTGGAGTTCAAAAGTCATTGGGGTTGAAGGAGCAAATGCCTTCCCTTACTACTCCCTTTGTGCAAAATAATCTTAAAGACAAGGAACCATAGTGCCCTTGGGCTCTTGTTAGATGTATGACATCATGTATTTTTCATAGTTTGGCAACATTATCTTTGGGTTGGGTTGTTTCCTTGTTGTGGACTGACCTGAGGATGGGGGAGGGGTGTCAAGGCAAGGGAGACACCTCTCATTTATGAATTTTTTGTTTCTTAAATATGGCTTTCATGCAAAATCATGCCATTTTTGGCAAAGCTATGAACTTCAAAGAAAACTAAATTGAGATAATGAAAGACCCTATTTTGAAAGAAAATGTCAGAGGGTAGCCACCCAAGCTAGTGTATTAAAATGATGGAAATATACATGGTCTGGTTTAGAAAGTTGATAGTAAGGTCATGGCAAGTTCCAAAGGTGCAGGATCCCTCTGCGTTGTAGCTATTTTCCATGGAAATACTGATAATAGGCAGGCAGTTACTGTATCTCAACACAGTAAGATGCCAGTGCATCCAAAGAATGCTAACATTACCCAAGTTGATGAATCCTTTAATGCTGAAGTTTTGATTAAAACCAAAACTTGTGATGTTATCTTTATGGATTTGCTTTATTTTTTAACTTAGCAAAAGAATCATTTGTCATCCATGACTGCAAGTGTCTCAGTAGAGGCTAAACTGAGGGAGGAACTCTCCACACTGAGAGGCAGTCCCATGGGGGAATTCCCTCTGGTATCTACTGTACATCAGCTGAAAGAAGAACATCTTATGATGGAGAAAAAAGAAGCACAAAAGAACCAAGAGGTTGGACCATCAAACCATACAGTGAGTAGATTTGTGGCCATGGTTTGTAGCACTGAGATACTCATAGTACTATAGAACTGTCAAACCGTGTGGTGAATAGATTTATGGCCATGGGTTGTGGCAATTGAGAGGTAAATAGAACCAAGAAACCACGTGGTGAGTGGAGGTCATCAATTATAGCAACAAGATTTAAATAGGATTTAGGTCATTAAATTTTTCATAGTGATAATACTGATAAGTAATTCATCTTTTACATTGATTTCAAGAAGTACCAAGCTTATATAGTCTTTCTTTGGATCCCCCCCCCTCCCTTCCATGAGCAAACTTTGAAAAATGTGAAAGAAACTTGTTATTACATTTTGAAAAAGCACCCATGGGTCAATGACCCCCTCCTTTCCCATCTTATGCCTAATTCTCTTGTTCATGTGCTCTTTGTGTCCATTTTTAGGTTATACAATTCTTTGGAATCATAATACTCTACAGTGAAAGGAGGTGTCCTATCACGTAGTGATTACTATAAAAATGGTAACTGAAAGAATTCTTAGACATAGTTGAACTTATTTTTGTTTTCATACAGAGTGCAAAGCGTTCAAAAGTTGCAAGGAATCAAGCTAGTGAATTGCACAGACTGAAGCAAGTTGAGGAAGAATTAGCCTTGAAAATTAAACAGTACCGGGAGTCCCAAGCCAGGGAAGGAAAGTCTACTTCTACTGACAGTACTCAGAGCTCTCTTTTGAAACGCAAGCTTAATGAAGGGAACATCAGACCAGCTGTGTCCATTTATAAGAAGGATAAAATTCAGTTTTCTGTAAGTAATACCCCTACACAGACAGATAGCGAAACAGAGAAAGAAAATGATGGAGGCGAGAAACACAGAAGGAGGAGACGGTCCTGGTTAGATGACAAATCGAGTCTAACCCCTCAACTTGCTGCAAAAAAGAAGTCTACGATGAGTGAGAAAGCCAACAGTCAATCATATTCATTGCCAGATGGAGAAAGTACTTTAAATCTAACCTTGGAAAAGAAAGCTGATTTTAAAAGGCAGCAAGGACAGGACATACTAGCCCTTAGGAATGAGTTGAATCTTATGGTACAAACAGCACCTAGGAGTGAATATATGCATCCAAGGAACTATTTCTCAACAGATGTAATGCTTGGTAAGAAGAGGAAAATGCTTCTCCCAGGGCATTCACAACTGCAGGAAGAGGAAGACAAAGTTGAAAATATTAAATTTGAGTCTTACCAAAGTCCTTTGATTGGTTTCAGAGCCTATCGGTGAGTAAAACCATTGCTTTTGCAGGTTTCTTTTAGTACTGTTTAATCTATTACGCTTAACTTGACTGTATGTAGCTGATGGAGTGTGATAAGGCATTGTGGTGGTACTCTTTATTCAGGAATATTTCAGTACAATGCTGAACTGTACATGTTAAGCTTTTCAACATCTTCTAGTCTATAAAAAAGTGCTTGGCCCATTTTAGCTTCATCATGGTAAGGGCTGAGCTCTGAAGATTTTCAAATATTCAGCTGCTAGATAGCAGAAAGGAAGTAAAAGAGTCTGAAGTGTTGGTAGTAAGTCGTGCTATTGCAGAAGTCTCACAATATCTACAAAATCTTTCCAAGGAAATTCCTATGATATTTCATGAAGCAGCCATTTAGGAGTACAGGAACAAGCATGTTAAATATAATGCCAAAAATTTGAAGTTGTCCTGAATGAAAAGGAAACATGAAATAAGGGAAAGGAGGGAGAGGGGAGCCCTTTAACTTCACTCTTCAATCTGTAATGCTGGTGGACAGTCAGGTGAAGGGGGGGGGGGGACCCTTTGATACCATTCTACAGCATAAGTTACTGGTGGACAGATTGACTCAGAGTCCTACATGACAACCACTGCTTAAGCCAGCCTGTATTTGTGTGACAAATGTCACATAGCCAAACAAAGGAAAAAAAAATGTCGCACAAAGGAACCACCTTGATTAAGTTCTGCAAAGAATCACTTATTACAAACTGTACTGTTCACCTCATATGTAAGGTAATTTGGGTCAAACACTGCACCATTTGCCATCTCGCCACATCTCAAATTACATTTATTTTTCAAAAAGACCTCTCCTCCAGGCCATCTTTACAGAATGTTGCATTGGAGAATTGACCTGGCTAAATCCCTGATGACAACTTGTAAATAAGTGCATTAATGTGTTCATGAGATTTGTACAAAATTGAAGGCAGTTTCTCCTTTTGATTGTTCATTGTTTACAGTAAACAGTGTAAGAAACTGATGTGTATGGTCTCAAAGTAAGTTGTTACCAAAAACGACTTACTTAGTTTTAGTTGCAGCAGAAATCTTGTAGCATAAGCAGAACTTGAGCTGTAAGATGAAAAACAAATTGGTAACGTGATTCTATATGTTTACAATGCTCTCTCTCTTCAGGTGTTTTTTAGTCTGCTTTCGTACTAACATTTTTGCATACTTTAGTGTTTGTATTTCATACTCAAAGGATTCACAGTTGCCCTTTATTTTTCCCTGTCAAAGTTAGTAATATCCATCTTTTTTGTGTATCTCACTTTAAGCCTTCACCAGGCTTTCTGGAAAGCTGCAAATCTCTCACCGTTGTCTCGTACTTTTTCCCACAACTTGGATCCAAAGAAGACACTATGCAAGTTTGAGCTAAATGGTGTTTGTAATGATGGAAGTTGCAAAAAGTAAGTTACAATCTTTCTGGGTGGGTCCGGGAGGGGGGGGGGAAGGGTGGTAGTGGATGGAGGGTGAAGTTGCACACAGAGATTACAAAATTTATCTATAATGGGAGGATTTGTACCAACCACATGCATAGTTTGGTAATAGTGTTTGAGTAGAGATTATTCATTCACCAACCTTTGTATCCATGTAGAATCAGTCTTAAACATTTTTAGAAGATATGCAATGTGTTAAGAATGTATGTTATTTCAAAGAATATTACTGAAAGGGTTTTTCATTTGTCAGCAGTCTGCCCTTGAACTTTGACTTGTCAATTTTTTAGCATGTATTTCAATCGTTTTAAATTTTAATTTAAGGTATTTAGGGTTATGTTGCATCTCAGTAGTTGACATTCCACCAATTGTGTGGGTTTTACATACCCTGCCATTTTAAATGCATTTGTTGTACAGGGTGAAGCTTTTGATGTGAGAATGGGAGAGAGAGAAGGGAGGAGGCGTGGAGACTGTCTCAGCTAAGCAGTTGTGTTGTGATTTCACACAATGCATTTCCAATAATTCATTGATGTTCATAGAGATAACAAACAGTGGGTTTCATTTGCTCCCAGAATTGATATGTACAATGTGAACACCAAGAAGAAAGTAACACTGGTTGGTGAGGGGGAGCGGAGATGTTGCGATTATGCTAGAATGTAAATGGACACATTTCTTCCTCGATCACATTTTGAAACTGGAGAATAAACTCCCCAGGTAGTCATTCACTGACATACATTTGCAATTTCAAAGTAGAAAAATTATTAATTTCTTGGTCTTTTCATCTCTTATAGCTTACATGAGAGAGATTACATCCTCTCTGAGGAGGCCATTCTCTCTGATCTTTTGTCGTATGCACCCTCTCTAGTTGGCATCACCTCTGACATGTCAATAGAGGCACAAAATCAAAAGGTCAGTCATTTCCTGAAAAGTCTCATCGAACAGCTCGAAAAAGAGAATCCACACAGCCAAACCAAAGAAAGATTAGAGTACTGCATCAAAACTGTTCTCAAACATCTGAAGAAAGGTGAGTCAATGTCTTTCATGTTCCATTTTACAAGTTGCTTGTATCTCAGTGTTAGTGCAGCCCTTTGAAAACTTCGATAGTGCCTTTAAAAGGGATATACATTGTATTGACTTTGTGTCCATGCCATTGGGAGAGAAAAAAAAAAATAAAAAAACAAAAAAACTTTTATTACTATGAAATCAATCAGTTTCACCAATCAACTCTGTCAGTAGCTTTTCTGCCCCCAAGTATTACACATAACAGTAGTTGTAAATGTTGCATCATGTGAAAGTTTGAAATTTTTTTAGGTGAACAAATTTATCCATGATCTACCAAGCAGTGAATTTTTTGTTTGAGAACATTGTCTCTTGAAAGTAAAGATAACCAGCTGCCTTATTTTGAATTGTCTATCATTTTATATCTATAAACCATGGTTTTTGCAATAGTAACAGTTTTCTTTATCACCATGGCATTTCCCTTTCAATTTGTGTTACCCATTCTCAAGGCCATTAAATGGCTTGGATGTTGCTATTCAATCATGAACTACTTCTCTAAGCTGTAGATTAAGGATTGCACAGTCACTCAGGGCAAGTAAAACAATTAAGTACAAAACTTAATTGGGGAAGTCAAATTCTGTGACGCCTACTGAAAGTAAGCATTACTTAGTGCTTTGTTGTCAGTTCCAGTATGGCTTTTTTGTCTTTTGCTTTTATGCTGTCGTAACATGCAGGGTTTCCCTTGGGTTTTAGAGAGTGTGAGGTGGTATTAGTTCAGGGGGTAATATGATGCCAGCTTTGGCACCGTCAGTGAGTGAGATCTATCAATACTTCCATAGCTAGTACAGTACAGTTGGCAAGTATAGCAAATTTCTGTAAGGTAGTGGCCAAAAACTGTGAGGTGGCCGCTTCACGAAAAGATTGCCAGGGGAAACCCTTATGTGAGGCAGACTCATCAATAGTTTTTGCTACTTTGAGTAAATTTTGATTTATCATTGTCATGATTACAGCAGGTTACTGTTGAGGTACCCATAGTTATTGAATAACCTCATTTCTTGATATTGATAGACTTTAAAACGTTTTCACTTAACTTTGTGTGAAAACTAATTTTTATTGGCAGAAAACATTGAATTTCCTGTCCTCTGTGAAAGAAAATGGAGGCCAAACTCACTTGAAGATTGCAAAAAACATGTAAACTTTGATTTAGATGAAGATGAAGATATGTACCAGGTGTTCCTTCCAAAAAAAATCCCTGAAACTGTCCACATCCTAGGCCAGGATGATAAGAGGTAAGATAAATCTGGCTTTACATGCTTTTGGGGATGAGGAAGGGTAAGATCTTTTTATGGGCAATTGTTAACCATGTAATATTCATAAAATACTTTGTGAGATGATTATTTTTGTAACTTTCCTGGGAAAGATAGTTCTACAGACCATCAGTAGTTTAAATAGTTCCCAAACAGCCATCTTAGTGTGCTTTTAAAGTTTGTATTAAAAAGTGTTATAAAAGGTTAAGTTAGGGAGAAGGAATCCCTTTAACTCCTTTTGGGCCTCCTGTACATTCATGCTTGCATAAGTTTCAATGACGTAGAGAATATTAAGAGATTGACATGGGATGTCGGGTAATTTTTGGATAACCCACCAGCTGTAGCCAGTACCCATTTAAAGCATGGCAAGGCACAGGTGGAGCGAAGTGTTTTACTCACTGGCACACAACAGTAAACCTGGAAGGACTAATAATCACTTTTTGATTTAAAGAAACAAGCCTTACCACTAGGCTGTCTTATCTAAGCTCAAAAGGATGGGAACCCTTAAAAATCTTGAAGCACACTTTCATTTTTCAGATATTTTGGTCTAGACAGCATAAGCGTTGAGAAATTGGAGTCCCTTGTCTTAGAAGAACCCAAAGAAATTGATCTATGGATAAAACTTGTACAGTCCCTTTTACAAGACAGGTGAGAGGTTTATCTTTGTAGTTTTGTCCTGTCAAGATTTGCAGCTACAATTCCTTAAAGGGACACTGAATCAGGTGTATTAGAAGGTTGTAGCTGTTTGTAAGGGATGATGTGGTGTGAGGGAATTGATAAGCATAATTTACTAGGCAATGTTAGCATTGACAGGCAGTATCTCTATTTTGATAAGCAGTTGTAGAATAAACAATTGTATAACAAATGAACAGGAAAACATGTCACTCTGAGAACTGCCAGCATTGCAGACAGTAGTGGAGTTGGCGAAAGGGGGGGGGGGGGGAGATGGGGGCAAAGCATTCTTGCCATTTGTCAGGTTTTTTCAGTAAAGTCATCAAAAGGCATGCAGTTTTTGCACACAGTAAGTTTTGAAACATTATTTCATGTTGTTTTTCAAAATTCTTTGACGCTGAATAAATAAGTCCCTACCTAGCCATTGAAAAGGTCTGGAAAATATTTGACATTTTGTTCAAGTGAAACTGCAAGAATACTAATCGAGGTTGCATTACATTAACATGAATCCTTTTGTGACTGTTGCTCTTCCCCCACAAGGCCATTAAATGTTGCTCTTCTCCCTAGAGTTTAATAAATGTTATGAAATGTCTGTCAAGGGGTCTCCTGTTTTTTTTTTACTAAATACTTTTCATATTTTTGCATACAGTTCTTCAGAGAGCCTAGATCGAGCCTTGAATGCCCTGTCACGAGGGTTAGAGCACAATCCAAACTCATCTGATCTGTGGAAGATGTTCTTGTCTCTGTATGCCTCCAGGACTGAACATCCTGACCTGTCTGAGATTTGTACTCAAGCAATGCAATATACCAAAGATTATAGAGTGTACTGGCAGGTAAGAGGAAGAAAACGGGTAGGGATTGACATTTAGGGAGAGAGATAGTGGAAAGGGGGAGGGGGGATGGAGATTTCAAATGTTGGGTCCAGTTACTTATGTTAGGTCCATATTAAGGTTATAGGGAAGTCATGGTTATGGTAGAGAAGCACCTGGAGTCATATGCAATACACCAAAGACTTGAGTGTACTGTTAGGTTAGAGGAAGCAAGGATAAATTGGAAGAATAGGGTCATGACTTACCTGTGTCAGGTGTTATTCCCAGGAAGCCTGTGATGGTCTATATTCAAAGTCGTAAATATGGGGGTAAATACATCAGTTTCCCTGCATTGTCTGTTCATTTCTGGTGAGGTAAAATAATACCAGTGAATTCTGGAAGTTTCACTCTCAATATGGAAAGTTGTTTTAAAGTCAGTGTTCAGCTGTTGGTGATGGTTGGCATGTAGATGGAGTAAACCTTTTGGTTCTGTGAGAAGTCCCTATCCCTACACAATGCTCAATTGTTTAAATGTTAGCTCATGGTTTGTCAGTGTGATGTTGTATTGAAGTACATACTGCCATGTATTCTTGGGCAGATCTTGATTTAGTGATTGTCAGTATGTATGCTGTTGGTGTCTTTTGTACATCTGCAATTAAACTGCCATGAAAGTACATTTGAAAGAATAAGAAACTGGGCTAAATTATTAAATTTTTGTCCTTTTCCTCCTGTCTTGACTGTATTTTAGTGTTTACAAGTTGCAGAAACATTCCAAGCCAAAATGTCAGCTTGCCAGGAAATCTTCCAACTCTTGACATCGGACTCTTCTGCTACTAGTAAAGAATGCAATTCTCACAGGTTCCTGGAGACCCTTCTTTACCAAACTCAAATCCACATATTGACTGGAAGATTAAAGGAGGCGTTTCTTTTACTTAAGGTAAGTTGAACAGATTAAGGGAAAGGTTCCTGAAGAATCCAGAAAGTTTAAAAGGGATGTAATTGTAGAATGGGCAAATCTGCAGTCTTGAACAAACTAGAATATTATTTGACTTGTGAAAGTGTGGAAATTGAAGCGAGATAACTCTCCACATAAAAGATTTAGGATTGAATACTCAGTGAATAAATTCATGTTATCAGATTGAGGGTGCTTTTATGTACACTCTCATCTGACATTTAGACATCTAGACTTTTAAAGAATTGAGTCTTTCTGAAATGAACAGTCTTTGTTTACCTTTCTCTAGTTCCATAAAATTCTTAAAATTGCTACTGACAGAGGGTGGTTTCATAGCAAACAAATGCAACTCCAACTCATACTGCCCAACAGTGAGATCTTTTTATCATGAAGGGAAGAATAAGTTTTGCAAATTTGATTAGTATTGGGGAACTTCCACTTCGAGGATCGATCAAGGAATACTTCATGTAAATGAAATACGTAGACACTTTAGGGTGGTAACAGTTAGTCTCATAGTTTTATTTAATCTACAATAAAAGCTATATCTGCTGACTTCCTGGTGTCAAGTTTAAAGATGAAATCACCACTTTAGATTCAAAGGTAAAAAATGAGTGAAACATTCTGTAAGCACTCTGTCTATATTGCATCACTTTCTGTAACCTTGAAGAACCAATTGGTACATTATGAGGTTGCTGAAATATTTCAAGTAACAGTAATTGGTACAAGATAGTAGCTTAAAAACACTTCATTTACCATTGGTTAAATGAGATAGTTCTATATGAGTGTCATTAATGCAAGAATGTGGAACTACAAGTAACTTTTCCCAGACGCAAATCCATATTTACCATTTTTTTCTTCGCAGAATGCACTGAGTGTGGATGTACAGAACTATGTTTCCTACCTGACAAAAGCTGACACTTGCCTAGCTTGGATATGTTATATTCACCTTGTATCGTTCCGCTCTCTTCCTCCTTGCTTGTTTGAGGAAAGTGGGTGTGGCTTAGGTCATGTGATCAAGAAGGTACTCCTTTAATATAATCTTCTCATATACTGTACCCTTTTCCAAATAGCGATAACAAAGGATTATGGGATAGACTTTTGGCACAAGTCGATTTTAGCCACAGTGAAATGCTATTGACAAGCCTGAACCGTACCAAAACTCTATCCCACAATCCGTTGTAATCGCTATTTGGAAAAGGGTCCATTTGCTATGTTTATAGTATTTGTTAATTAATGTGAAATCTTAAAAGGCAGTCAACCTCCTTTTACAAATACTTACACTCAGATGGGTGGAAAACTTACCAGATGGCATTCTAGTCTCTGTTAATATATTTTACACATTAAATAATTGTAATCTAGTTTTGACAAAGGCTACCTTACACCAGAAGTTTTGGCTACCCTCGAGTACTGACCTTTCCCTATTGGGACCTTGCAGTTGTTTCTATTTGTTTAAAATCCTTTGCATTTGTTCCTCAACCTTAAACCATGTTATCTGATGTTTGTATGTAATCCTTGTAATATTCTTTGCTGAATTGTCTGGTAATGAGTTTTCTTTCTTAATGAATCAAATTGTTTTATATCAAAGTTGTAAAAACAACCAAAAGTATGCTCATTAGTCTCTAAGTACAGTTTTTTCTTAGATTCTGAATGCAAATTTTCTAGATTACTGTAACCCCTTATCTTTTGGAAACTGAATATTTTGTAACATGAAAACATTGCATCCACAGAGTCCTTTCATCTGCCCCTGGCATCAACCATTGTGTGCTACTGTTGATGAAATTCTAGACATCTTTAAAAATGTAGGCCAGTCACTTAGCCAGTGTGAAGATCTAGCAGTGTGGTCCAACTTCTTTCACAACTGGATTGCCTTGCTGAATGCTTCTGACAGGTTAGTCCAAACCAATCTCATTCTTCTTTTTCTTGCTTCTTCTGCATCTCATATGTCATGTTCCTTTCATCTGTTCCTCATCGCATATGTTATGTTCCTCTTTCCTCTTCCTCATCCAGTGTCATTTTTCTCTTTCCTCTTCCTCCTTCCATATATAATGGACCTCTTTCCTCTTCCACATTTCATTCGTCATGTTCCTCTAGCCTCTTTCTCTACCCATTTGTTGTGCTCCTCATGCCTCTTCCTTCCACCTCAGTTGTACCCTGGTCCTCTGTCCTCTTCCCCATCCCATATGTCATGATACTCGTCTCTTCCTCATCCTCTCTGTCATGTTTATCTTGTCTCTTCTTTATCCCATATGTCATGTGCCCATATGTCATGTGTCTCTCGCTTTTTCCCCATCCCACTCATCTTTCATGTTCCTGTCTCGTCGTCAACCCACTTGTCATATTATTCGTCTCTTCTGTATCTAATCTGTCATGTTCCTCTTGCCTTATCCTGTATGCAATGTTCCTTTGTCTCTTCCTTAACCCACTTGTCATGTTTCTCTTGTCTCTTCCTCATCTCATCTGGCATGTTTGTCTTGCCTCTTCCTCATTCTACATATTTAGCTTCTCTTGCTTCTCCTCATCCTGCTGGTAATGTTCCTCATGCTTCTTCCTCCTCTCATATGTCATGTTCCTCTTGCCTCATGGTAATTCCATCTGCATGTTCCTTTTGTCTGTTCCTCATGCCATCTGGCATGTACCTCTTGCCTCTCCCTCATTTCATCTGTCATGTTGCTCTTGCTTCTTCCTCATCCCATACATCATTGTCCTCTTCCTCGATCATCCCATCTGTCTTATTCCTGTTGCCTCTTCCTTATCTCATCTGGCATGTCACTCTTTCCTCTTCTTTCTCTGAGTCAACCAATGACTGCCTTTGTTTAAGGGATATTAAAGGGATTTAAAGTTAAAGGGCAAATGCAGCCACTAATACTTTGGATTAGTATTCCCAGGTAAGTTTATGTATGGATCGTTTCAACCATGTGGCAGTAGTTTGGTCTTGAATGGTTTCATACATGCTGAAAATATTCTTGGTTCACCTCAAATGTGTAACATCTATGTTATAAAAAATGAGAGATAATTGTAAGGGAAGTAAAAACTGATGATTGAAATTTAGCTTGGGGCATCTGCTTATTCCCTTAACTGTCAACTCTGTTAGGACAGATTCGTCTGAATATAATGTCAGTACATAAGGTCAAGGACACCTTCTCTATGAGAGGTAAATCATGTTGTGTTATACTTCTTTGGTCTCTTGATGGTTTGCAGGAGTCTGTTATCTGTGATAACCAGAGACATAATTTTGATTGAATATCAGTTCCTTAGTTGCCATTACCATTAACTATACCATGACCATCATATGTCTACAGTAGTTACCTTACAATATGATAAGGTTTCATGTTAGTGAATACCCAAGGTTTTGCCTGGCTTCTGATGATTTGTTCTTGTGTGAACTTTTACAGGATAGGGGTTGGGGTGGGAGGGGGTATGTCAGAGGGGAGCGAGGGGGAGTTCCTGCATGTCTGTATGTTGAGCTGTGTTGTATGGTCCTATTCGAAATGCGTTACCTTCTCAAATCTTGAACAAATATCGTGGTTCCCTCCTTGAATTAAGTGCCCCAGCAAGCCTGATAAATTGTAATTTTCTAATGTTTTCATATGTCGTATGTAATTTTTAAACCCATGCACTGTTTTTCTTTCAGGAAAAATGAAGCAATAGAACTATGCAAAGAAGTAATTGGTAAGCTACCTGAGGAGAAATCATTTTGGAAATGTTTGCTTCTTCTAGAGATGAAAAATACTGAAGATATCATCAAAGTGAGGGAGGTAATATGAATAATTTAAAATTTGTTTTTTGCCATTAAAGTCTGTTGTATTAGTGAAGGCTGAAACATAACTGGACCTTGATATTTGTTGTAGGTATGCTCAAAATAAGTGTGGTAATTGCACTGGTGTTAATCTGCTTTTATCTAGGAATCTGTTCTGTGAATGAAGATTGGAACATAAGTTGATCATAGCACCTTTTATAATTTCACATTGACATAATTCTCTGTATTTTGGAATATACATAAATAAGGTTGTTTTTCAATGGGATTGAAATTTGGAAGTGTGTATTTACTGTGTATCCCTTTTTGGCTTAAGAATTGTTAATTAGAGGTGACTTTCCTGCAATACTTTTGAAGCAACTTTTGGTAATTGATATTGTTTGTACTTTTTGTTGGTAACATTCAGAAAGATTTGATGTTTTGAATTGTTCGTCACCATGCCACCTTTACTGCTTGAAATTGCCATCTGCTGATGGGCCTTGCCTCCGTACATTTCTGGAATATTATCATTAGGAGGCAAGAGTAAATTCAGGACAGACTTTTCTAAGCAGATATTTTGAAAGTTTTGCTCTAATTTAAAAACAAAATCATTTTGTATGTGTAGTTTATTAAATAAGATGGCATTTAGGCAGCAAATCCTTGTTTATTGAATGGCTTATCTATGACATCAAATCTTTTTGCCTCAATACTGGTGAACTTATCCCAACATGTATTAAATAGAAATTATCAAATTACCACTTTTCTCATTAATGTTTTTCTTCTCTCAGATTTACTATGAAGCCTTTTCTAGATGCAGCTTGTCTCCAGAAATTTATTATACCGCTGCAAGGCTAGAACATAAAGAGGGTTTCTGTGATGAAGCCATTAGTCTATTGTACGATTGTGCCACCGCTTTCTATGAACTTCCGTCCACATGGTTGAGTAACCATGAAAATATCTGCAATCTGTACAGGTGTGTTCCTTTAGGAAGAGCCTATCTTATAAGGTTTAAATGTATTTAATTACTTATACAGCAAAGAGGCAAGGAATAGAAGGGCATTAGGTTCACTTAGCTATGATGTTGTTGAGATTGCTGTCAGATCACATCAAAGTGAACAGTATCTATCAAACTGAAGGGGAGATATCAGTTCTTATATTTGTACTCCATGTCAGGGTTAGATGAGGCTTTACGGCTCAGTTTCTAACCAATTGGTTTAAGTCGGGCCGGCCACTGCCTTTTTTCCAGTTGTGATTCACTGGCTTGTTTTTCCTACTCCATTGCTTATGCTGATCACCAAGCACAATGGCAGTTGGTTCCGTTTTTTAGGTCTTTGGTATGATCCGGCCAGGAGTCGAACCCCAGACCTTCCGGCTGCACGGCGGATGCTCTAACCACTTGACTATGCAGTCGCCTGTCTGTACTTCATTTTAGAATAATTTGAATCAACTGCATTGCCTGAGCAAAAGTGTGCTGGTAGTCAGTATTTTAGAATAAGTAATGTAACTAGATTGGACAGGGTCCTTGCTAGTCTTAGGATTAGAAGAATCTTACAGTATGGTTGAAGATTGCTAGGTTTCTCTCCAGGAAAATGTGTGGGAGCAAGGTATTGAGAGAGGGGAAAGGGAGGGAAGAGGGGGAGGGGGGATTTGGTATGTAATTTTGTTGCTACCAGGTTACCTCATAAAATCGAAAAGAATCTTCCCTTTGCCTGTTTGCCATTCACCACAGTGTTAAGGTTACTTAACAGAACACCAACACTGGTACATCCTGAAGGTTTTGCTTCTGAACATTTCTATCACTGGAACACATAGCTTACTCTCATTGCTTTCACCTTGGTTGTATACTGAGGCACACAAATACACCACAGAGGAATCCATTATTGCATTGTTGGCATGGGTCACCAACCAGTTATTATGCCGCCTTCCATTGGGGTCGTAAAGTGGTGAATTCACTGCGTTTCTTTTTTCTGCAGTATGGAGTAGCCGACAAAATGTTGAGCTATCTGTGCTGCATAAAAAAGAAATGCGGTGCATTCACCACTTTACGACCCAAATGGAACGTGGCATTACAATGCAAAGAGTAGATGCTCAATTGAACGGTGATTGATTCAGAAATATAACCTTACCACAGACATAATACACTAGTAGACCAAGGATCACCAGACAAAAGTGTTGTCACTGTCTGTCACCATAGTAATTGTTCGATGTACATTGTAGCAGCACCATGGTAGTCCTTACATGTACTGCTTTCACTCCTATCACATTAAGCAAGTTTAGACTCAGGCTGAGTCTAGCCTTAACATAACTGCAGTATTTGTTAAACATACCACATAGCTATTATGCATACCCCATAGTCATGGCAGATTGTAGCAAATACCTACTGACACTAAGTTGGTGTGGGTTACTGTAGCCCAGGATCTTACCTTTTGCTAATCCTGTATTATCAGTATTTGTCATAAAGTTGTGATTTCTAATCACATTTTGTTAACTTTCTTTCCTACAGGTACCTGTTGCACCAGCCAGTGGATCTGTCCTTCAAACTCCCAACTCTGCATGATAAATATCTTGCAGTAAGGAATGAAGAACAGGTTTCTCTCTGGCTAAGTTTTTGTTTTCTTTCAACTCTAAAGTCAACTCCTTCAGGAGAGCTGCAACAACCAAAGGAAGCCTTCGAGGCAGCAATCTCTTCTCTGTCTAATAGGGATGGGGTTTTAGATGTCTGGTTACAGTAAGTGTTTAACTTTTAGCCAGTGCTATTGATAACTGTCCCTATTTGATATCTCCAAATTAACACAGTATATTCTTTGACTGCCATATAGGTTACAAATTGAGTGGATTTGTAAGGCAATTGGTCATCTCTGCAAGTATGATGCACACATACTTGCCAACCGTTCTGTTTTAAGCGGAACTGTTCCATTTTATGAGCTTTAAAACCCCTAAAAATCAGAACGTTCCGTTTTTCTGACTTTTAGTATTAAAATGTAAATGATCAGAAAAATCGTGAAGCAACAGCTTGGCAAAAATAAAGTCAATCCTTGCATACACCTAAGTGATTTCAAAATATATTGTGAACATTGAGAGAGTGAATGGCGAGTTTCGCCCCCGGGATCCCACCCATTCAGGTTAGCGCTTGTGTGAGCATGGGGCACAGTGGATCATATGCTACATATGTTCCGTTTTCTGAGATGACAATATTGGCAAGTATGTGCACAGAACAACACAATGCTTCATGAAGGTATCATGCCACAAACTCCTTCATCAACTTCCACCTTAAATTCTGAAAGGAAAGTGGCCCAGAACACCTTGTAAAAGTTTACACTGGGTACAATATATCTTTTATGAGATAGCTGACATGTTGGCCATGTATGGCACTTTCAGTATATATTTACCATACCATGACCATGAAGAGTTAAGCTAGATGAGCTCAAAGTTTTCTTACCCTCACCCAGACCTCATCACTGATAGTTTTTCATCAGCCAGGGTATACGTAAGCCCATAATTCTGCCAAATTACTTCAATTCACCCCATTTTTGCACACTAATACCCCATCTGGTTTACTTTCATAACAAAGGTGCAAATACCCCATTTCATCCGGTAACATATCCAAAAAGTTTTCCAAATATATCCTTTGGTGCTTCTTTTGATAAGAACAAATCATGGAGCTCATTAACATATATCTTAATAGAGACTTGCTAGCTCAGAGCCACAGAGCATCTGTGTTTAACACATTAGGTTACACAGGTAGGCAATTTTACTAATTAATCTTTAAATTCTCAATTGTTCCTTTTTGCAGTGAGTTTGACCATGGGCTTGTACGACTGTAAGTAAAGGGGTGGAGGGAAACGGCTGCTTGTTTTTCAGAAGAAAATGACAGTTCTTCATCAAAGTTCTCAGAACATAGAAAGTGTAATGTGATTGATAAGAACTTCCTTACTTAATCTGATTCCATAGTAATTGTTCTCTTATAATACCTCCCATTGTCTCAAAGGTACTTACTTTATGAATTAAGAAGACCTGGCATCAAAGCAGAAGATAGAGGCGTCAGCGTTAGACGTATCGTGAAAAGTTTGTTGACAGAACAACCATCATTGTTCACAGTGCCTTTTGAGCAAGACGTCTTCTTTGTAGATTACAGTTTTCATAACTGCCTGTTAGATGTGTATTTCAGCTACTTAGACCCCACCAGCTTAGGGGAGGCTTATGAGGAGTATGTTGCCATGATGCCAGCAAATATTGGACTTTTGAAAAGGTGAGTGTTTGTGAATGTTGCCAAGGTGGGTAGATATGCCATTACACTTTGAATGTAAGGGGTCAAGGGTGCGAGTATATGTGTCCTGGGGATTTTTTTGTAACCTACTGCATTGTCCTTTTCAGTCGCGTAGCCAAGGGGGTGAAGGGTGCAGTCCCCCCCCCCCCCCGAGCATATTTTGGTATTCATTACGTGGGCATCCCCGTTACGGCTCTTTGTACGCAGACATTGTATGCAGGCATACTGAGTGTGGTCACGTGACACCCGAGTTAAAGCTGTTTTATTCGGAGATGATTATCAGCACAGCTAACGGGGTTGTACACGTTTTTTAATGTTTACTTTTACAATATTGCTAGTGTTTCCCCTATTCATATGCGGTAAATAGGCCTGGAAAGTGCCATTTCCAGTGATCTGGGAGACATTTTGGGTCAAAATTTTCTTGCCCTTTGCAGCAACCTATGGTAGTATGGAGCACTGAGAGTCTGTCTATGGGCTTCGCCCTCTCCCCCCCTTGACAGATTCCTGGCTATGCCCCTGGTTGTGCTTGAAAAGTTTGAAGCACTAGGTGACTTTTACTGACAATGTTGGATAACAGTATTGGCCAACTGAAGGGAAAACTTACAGTTGAATAGAAGAAGAAGATTATAAGAGCCAGTTGGATTGTACTACTTCATTATAAGCTGTGAAATAGCACAAGTATAAACTCCAAAATATAATTTTTGTACATGCTTTTGACAGTACTGAGAATAACCCATGACTCGTGATTCTGATGGAGTCGCGTCTTGACTCCCTGCTAGGAGTCGTCACTCTGAAGTAGAGATCGGTTACCTGCACTAGCCTAGCAATGACCTGTAATGCCAGGGTATACTCAGGGTCTTAGCTGTGTAAAATGGATTAGACTGGTGCCTAGTCCACTCCCTTCAATTTTTGCCATGTACAACACAAGTGGAACTTATATAGTAATGTGGTTTGGACTAGTAGGCATTTTCTCGTTATTTAGCTCACCGCCTATACTAGTGGTGTTATTTAACAATAGACAGTGCACATTTCAATTGCTTCCACTGTTTAGTTTCAGAAATGGACCTTTTACTCTGAATTTTGGATCTCAGACCCCTCTCAGACTCATTTTTGTGGAGTGATGTGAATGTGAATGTTTGGTAAACATGAATAATTCCATGATAGATTACTGTATAACGGGAAATTTCCATGAGGCTAATTTTTGGCGAATCTGTACTTTGTTCACATATTTGCGGAGTGAAGAATTCGGTGTTGCAGGCAGCCAACATAGTCTTGTACAAACTAACGAAAGTACTTTCACGGGTCTTAAATTAGCGATTAGATACTTTGTCGTGAAAAGCGCAAAAATTTAACCCCCGTGAAAATTTCCCACTATACAGTATTTCAAATTGGCCAGTTGGGACAAACCTGTTATGCTTCGAAGCATGCTTAGAGAGTACAGTTTTTCATTCTACGTAGCGTCAGTTCTGTGTTGCTAACCTAACCTAGGATACTAACATAAATTAACATAATCCCGTACTGCATCATTCTGCAGTTTTTCATGCTTCAAAGCATGAATTGAGAAAACAGTACAGAAAATATTGTCCCATCTGGGTGTTTCAAATTGTATTTGAGAGCAATAGACCCTTGTCACATATACCATGTTTGTAGATGCACCTTAACAAAGTCGCTATGTATGTTGAGGCAATAGGCTTGGCACAGATGTACTCAAAGTGACCAATTAATGGAAGATAGTGCTGCCTCTGGTAGGCATACAACATACTGTGTTTGGTACATGTACATACAACATACTGGGTATGCAGGGTACTATATGTGTATAGATGTAGCGTACAAAACACGAGCTGGCCGTGTTTGCCTCCTACAAGGCTGCAAGACAAAACATGACATCATGTGAAATAGGTTAATATTTAAAGTGGTCTTTACCATCAATTTGACCTTTCCTGGTTGGTTTGGCTCTTTTTTCTTTTTTTGTCTTCCTTTTTTCTCTATTTTTCCCTTTTCATAGGTTTCTAGACTTCCTGTGGAATGATGAGGCCTACCACTACATCAAATTTCTAGCAAAGAGTGCTCTGAGAAACCATCCACAATGTGTCCATTTATGGAATGTGTAAGATCTTTTGTTCCCTTATAATAGTAATCAGATTAAACTAGCAGATGGTTGTAGGATTCTAGACTTGGGAATAATTGTTGCAGCACCTTAAACCAGGAATGTCCAAGCTTTCTTGAATCTAGGATCTAATTTTGCAGATGCCCCTCTGCCCTGTCTACCTTTCCCCTAGAATGCCATATGTGAGACACCATGGCATATCAGGTATTATGCCAGCCGTAGGCCATGTTGTGTTTTCATTATCAATGAAAAGCATAAGTAAAGCTTTTTTCTGGTATCAAAACCATAGAAATGTGACTTTCTTCTTTGTCTGAAGCCTCCGTCAAAATGACCAAATTTGAAATAACAAGAAAATAATTGTAGCATGTTTGCATAGAGGCAGACATAATGCTCCAACCTGTTGAGGTGAATCACATACTACTGTTAGCTTATACACTTATTTAATCTCCACACAAAAAATAGAAGATTGATGCAGGTGGACTAAAATCTGTGATTTTTAGGTTGTGGTAATCCAGCTTATTGTGGTTCTATACAGATTGAGCATGCCTTCCCCCAAACCTTATTCTGCATTAAAGATTACCTAAGGTGCAATAGTGGTCTACCAGACAGTATGTTAAATGTGTTTGGTTCCTGACCAGTTGGATGTTGTAGGCTAACTGAATTGGAATTAAGACATTCATACCAAGGATTCCTTCCAGATTGTTTGCAGTTGGCCATCAGAATCCCACAATTATCTATCTTATCAGGACAAGAACAATGGAATGTGAGAGATCGTATTCAGACAAAATAAACATTGAGAAAATGGTCAAGATTGGAAAGGTCATCTTTATTTTAACATAAGTGTAGTATCAATCCCATACAGGCTTGTAAAACTATTACTAAAATTATTAGATAAAGGGCAGTGTGGGAATAATGGTTATAGTTAGGTACCATGTCAAAACCTCAGGCTTTGTCTGCCTCAAGAAAGCTTCAGGGGCTTCCGCCATTCTTTGTTTTTACATAACAATGGAACAATGGCAGGATTAAGGCTGTTCTGCTATCATAATGTATAGTGTTATAGACCATGGCTGCAGTTGTTACAGCTTGGCTCGATAAAAAATTTGCTCCTCCATCCACCCACTGCTGAAAAAATATACTGCCTCCCATTTTGAAACCCCTATGAACATTTACTTCAACACCACTGTATTGACTATCATGTCATAGTTCACAGACAAATGCACTTGCTTCAATTTGCTTAAAGGGTCTTGTTAACCTGTACCATTCATAATTAACTAGAAGTGTAGATCCATCTTAGTTTGTGCTACAACAAAATCCCTCACAGCAAGATTTTTTGCCAAAAGCATGGTGGGGTTGATACAAGCCAATGAAAATGGGTCTTTTACCTTTTTTGTGTAAGAGTGAAGTACTTGGACCATGGTGGTTCCATTAAATGAAATCCTAGACCTGCTCAGTATAAATTAACTACAATAAAAAATGTATGTAGAATAGAAAACTGCCTTTGGAAATTTTAAGTTTTGAGACCATCTGTAAACAGGAACTTGAAAGCAAATGCTCTTAAATCCTCTTGAATGTTTGTTTTTTATTTCAATTGATTTTGGTGGATTCATTCATCTTAATCCACATTTAAGCATCTTCTATCCACATTTTCAGGATAGAAAGAAGGACCATCAGCTACCATAGAAATCTCTCAATCTTTCTTTTCATAATCTGTTTCTTTAGACTTCTTCGAGCCACGGGAAAGTCGCATAATCCAACAGAGGTACTGAATTAACAAGAAAATCACTCTTCACACTCAGCTGTTCACTTTAGAAAAAATCATTATAATGCTGTTAAATATTTCACATGATTTTTAGGACAAAAGTAGGAATGTATTTCACAATATTACCTCATGTGCTGTTTTGTCTTTATATATTTTGAAGAGACTTTCATAGACTTTTCATTATTCACGTCAGTGTCATCACCAGAAAGTGAAATCAAAGGAGGAGTTCCCACTTTTATTATTTTTTGTGTGGGATTTGTGTGTTAAGTTCTTGGAGATTTTTACATTGTTCATGTTTCTATTGTGAAACTGGCTGTTTTAGGCAGCTAAACAGTGGGGGTGTTTCCTGCCGTCATTTATTTCTTTGTGAGATAATCCAGCTGCTTACTGTGGTGCAGGAATGCAGGGCACCTCAGCACCAACTCCAGTTAACATGGTGGATTTGTGAAGGATAAGCACTTTGTTCCAGGCCTGTACATTATTTTGTTGTCCAGCTCCCAAGGACAACTTGAAATCATGTCAGGGCAAGCCCTCTCTAAATGCAATTAAGTCATCTGATTTGCAAGTGACAATTTTAATCTTAAAGTTACAATAAAAAAGAAACAGTCATATTTCAGAGTGTGAGAATGCTTGCCTTAAAATACCATGAAATGTCTTTGATATTGTATTAAAAAATATTAATGAGCTCTTTGAATCTTCCTTAACTTTCTATCTCAGAAATGATCAGCCTTTCTTAATTTTCCATCCTGCTAGGGCAATAACATATTAACAAACCAATTGAATTCACACAGCTGTTTGGCAGATTGGGCAAGTTGTGTTAAGATAAATGCAAAGCCTTTTTGTGTTCTTGTGTGACTGTTTCTTTTAGAAATTTGTTTTAAGAAATGCAAAATGTGTGTGAATTCTTCCACCTAGTGAAATTTTTTATGCACTTCTGGTCTGAAAAGGAATAGGTATTTACTTCTGTGTAGGGTTTAGGGGGGGGAGGGGTTGTTTTAATAATTTAACTAAAAAGAAAATCAAGTTTCTTTTCTTCCCAACCTCTTCTTTCTTCAGATGACTTCACTTACTTCTGAGGCTGTGAAAGCTGTTCCTATGTGTGCTCATCTCTGGAGACATGTAATATCTCTTCTGTTTTATTTCTGTTTTCTTAAAAGAGGACAAACCTTCATTTGGGCATGGGAAAGGTTCAAAGGTTTATACCTTATATTGGTCTGTACAGAAATGTCAAAATTCAGCAATTAAAACAGAACATATTCTCAAACTAGAAAGCAAACTTTGCTGGACTTAACATACCAAAGTACTTGTAGGCCAAATATATTAAATTGATAGAAAGCTAGCTACACACTCACATCTCAAGGGAATGTCACAATGGCATCACCTTTTGTACAAGGTAGTTTTTTGTATAACATCCTAGCAGTTATCATCTCCCCCAGCCCTCTCCCTTCCCCTCCCCAAACCCCTTTCCACAAACAACATGGAAGTATTGCTGATGTATGACTCTCAGTTTGATTTAATGAGATGGTGAGTCTTTACTGACTTTATTTGCTTTCAGAAATTTTCCATCTGATAATGTCAATTTTTTTTGTCATAGAACCTTCAGAAAATTAAACAATCTGGGTCAGAAGAGCAAATCAGGGTTGCAGAGCAGAAAGTGGCCAGTATTGGAGTTATGTTAGAGGTAATCTGTTATTCTGTGAAATTCACTTCAAATGCCCATGAAAGAGAAAACATTTTCAAAGAGATATTTGAAGATGGAATGGCTAAACAGGAACTTGTGCCATGATGTATTTCAGTGCAATTCTTAAACAAACAGTTAGGAACCAGGGGCTGCTGATAGTGTTTTGAAGGCCACAAAAAGATACTGGAGAGCAGTGTTCCCCCTAAGAAATTATCCAGTGCGTCAAACTGCCCATTATATGTAAATCTGACTTGTTGCTAAGTGCAGAGCATGTTCACAGTACACCTACATGCCCATAAACCCTTTTTTTACTATTCTCCAACATCAGTGCATCAAATTAGGAATCAATTGGGTCAAAGTTGCATCATAGTGGCTTAGCGGAAACACTGCTGGAGAGAAGGAGGGTATACAGGGTGGGGCTGACTGGAGGGTCAGTGTGGTTGATACTTTGTGCAGGGAACAGAGATCTTGATATGGTTCAGGAACCCTGCTCATAAGTAGATATTACTGACAAAATGGAAGGCTTATTTCAACTGCCTCTATGGGGTCGGTCGGTCATCCAGGTCTTTGCTTTACCCTAGCAGCTTTGGAGTGAAAATACCAGACAGCAGTATGACCATATGGGAACATTTTACACGCTACACTGCTGGGGTGAAAACCCTAATATGCGCAGTACATTGTTTTCACTCCAACACATTGTTGTCATTGGGAAGTGACGTGTCGCCGACCGACCCCATAGCCTTATAGTGAAAACAGCTGATATGGAAGTAGATATGCCAATTAATAGCTTGGATTTAGTTGAGAATGATTATGCATTGAATTTCTTCATGCATAGTAGGCTAGCCTTTAGACAGGACTTTAGAAAAAGGGGAAGGGTTAGGATGGCAGGTTCTTGTGGCCAGTCTTATTCAAAATCTGAGCACCATAGTGTGGAATTAAGGAAGTGTAATTATAAATACTTGAAGAAATGACATAAAAATGGAGGTTGGCATGAACCACAAACCTAGACCTTAAAGGAAGGGTTTAAGCCAAAATTTAATTTTCTTATGTGAAAGAGGAACTACATCTATGCAATTTGGTGAAACTTCATTCGACTCCTTTCATCTTGGACTTGTAGTACACAAAGTATCAGCAAATGAAGTTACTAAATTTGTGACCCAAAGTGAGCTTGAGGCAAGCAGGGGTTATGTCACTTCCTCGCATTGATGAGAAATGCTTTGTTTCCTTTGTTTTTTCAGTCTGTTGTGCTAACCTTGAAGTTAATAGGGATAGGTCCTCCCCATGTGGAATGTGAAGTTTGTAAAACTCTTACAATTCAAGTTCACTTTGTGTTGAAATTGTGACAACTTTAACTGCTAATATCTTGAGAACCATACATCAGATTTCAAGGCAAATTTCACCAGAATGCTTAGAATAAGTACCCCTCTAACATATCAAAACTTGATGTGAGCTTAGACCCTTCTCTTAAGGTCTGGTGGAACATTGTAGGGGTATGACTCATTGCACTGGGTTTGTGTGGGAGCACAAGTTTAGTACCACATAGGTAATATACTACGTATTTGATTATACACAATAAAGTGTGCATGGCAATGTCTCCCAGTGGGTTCATATCTGATATTTTGAATAATGAAATACTATGATTGGTAAGATGAATATCACTCCTTAGTTTTATCATCATTTGTTGCTGTTTGTTTTCTTTTTCTTTTAAAAGTGAGACAAAAACAACAAAGACTATGGATAAACCATGAGATGCCATCTCTTGAGGGAATTCATCCCGACCCAGAAAGGGGCACAAAAGGCCAGGAAAGTTGATCTCACAGGTAGTGGTGGTGAGGTATCTTTCAATTTTTATTGCAAGGTTGGACAAGAGGGTGTTCACGACCCAGATGCACATCACTGGCAGTAATGTGCACAGTTTGAATGAAAACCAATGGTATGATGGGGTGGTACTGTAATGCTGTCTTACAGGGTTTTCATCTTACATCTCTGCCTTAGTTAACTGCATGTTTAAAGAGATTTGCACAAACTGCCCAAATTTCTACTTCTAAAATAGTCAAACATTTGTTTTGTCAATTAAGGGTAATATTTGTCATCAAATTCTTCTGTTTGTATTGTATTTGTTTTCATAAAGTGTGCCATCAAATTGGCTAGGGTGATATGACAGTGTTCTAAGCAGTTATATAAAGAGTCAGTACCTTTCAAAGTTATCTAAAAATAATTCTACCAAATTTATCCAGTTGAAAGGAACACAGTAACTTAAGCTTTACAACTTTATCAATGTAGAGTCCACATTTTGTGTCATAATTACTGTAGTTCACTCACATTTGTTGAAATTTAGATGTAAGATTCCATCTGGGGAATATATCTGTTCCGAGTTGTCTCTTCCTTATAATCTAGAGTTAAGTAGAACACACATTCTCTGTTTTGATAAAAATAGCAGCATTTACTTTAAGTTTGAATAGATTAATTTTATTTTTGCTTTGCAACAATCCCAAGAGAATCAAGAGCCAGTTGTTTAGTATTTAGTGTGAAAATGTTATGCAAATTATTTGTTGGATACTTAATTGTGAATGTGGTAAGGAACTAGTGGATGTGTATGGAAATGGTAGTACTGATGCATGTTAGTTCCTTTCTATTGAGAAAAATGTAAAAATATACTTTCATATGGTTGGTACCCTCAAGAAAACAGCTTTTTGTCCCCCCTTTTCCCCTTGACTTAAAATCCTATTTGTCATGTCCCATGAAATGATTTCTGGCCACTGCACCTAAAGAAATAACAAACATGAAGAAGAAACCAAAGTTGAAAAAAATTTAGATGTGAGAGATGTTCTGGTTGGAGATGCTTGCTTATTGCCAATTTGAACAGAATATATGGTCATCCTAAATTAATTTTAACATGTTAGCTAAATCTTTCAAACTTCTCTAGTGTCCCTTACAGGTGTCTTTGGTGATGATTGGTTACATAAATTTAGGATATTAAATTTAAATCAAGGCATTATTCTGCAAGGACTTTACAAAATGGGTGACAAAAATCCTGCCACATGACTGTACAGAGCCACACATGTACTACCGAAGGATACCAGGATATACTTATTTAAATTGGGATGACTGCAGTTTCCCTTTAAAGGGCATACAAACACATTCACTGAAAGTGGAATTAAGAAAGCTGTTCCCACTATTAAAGTACAGTAGGTAGAGATCCTTTACACCTTGGAAGAAATGTTTTGTCCATGAACTTGTAAAGGACATTTCATGTAACTCACATATTGATTTTATACATCAATTGTCTGGAAACTAAGAAACCAAGGGTCTGAGCCCCTATAAGGGTCACCAAAAAAATTTCTGGGGAACAGTGAGAGGATGCCAAAAAAGCATAAAATCCATGGGAGGGAACCGGGGAGTGGCTTATGGTATGGTCAACACTCCTAGCTTTGAGCCTTCAGTTGTAAGTTTCTAATCATCTGATTTGAATAGCATGGAAGATAGAGATCCTTATGGAAAAAGAAAATGTTATAATGAGTAGGTTTACAGTATTTCTGACTATGCTTTAATATTAGGACTGCATCTATAGTATGTGCATGTGCTTATGATCAATTTACACCCATACTCTGTCATTATTACATGAAATGATATGTTTGCTAAGCCATAGGTCCCATCCGTGAAGTGTTGGAAAAGCATCTGAGATCATTAGCTTAGTTTGACTGAGACTGTACACTGCACTCTATTCACCGGTAACTTGTGGATCTATACACGGCCGCTTGTCTGAGGTGGCAGATTTCCGTGGAACAAAATTTTGACATCTCAGTAACAGGATGCGCCCTGATGCCGTTTGCAGAGTCAAGCTGTTGGCATCCAGAGAATCTGACTTCTACACCCATTGCTGCAACTTTCAGATGTTCCCCCTTTGAAGGGATCCACTTGAACAAAGGAGATAAAAAAGCTTTGATGTTGATCAGCAACACCTCCACATAGAGTGAAATAATTTTTGATTGAACTGCACTTGGAGCTCACTAAGGCGATGGCATCATTGGTAATATCTAGAAATACTTAGATTTGCTTTTTCATCATTTTTAGTAAGGATTAGCCCACATAATCTAGTGTATACATGTATACTGACTCAAAATATGTCTTCCTTGTGACTTATCCCAGTAAAATTAGTAAGCTTTCAGAGACTGGAGAGGGAGCGGTGGGAGGAGTCAGTTGAGGTGGGGTGGGAGATAAACAACTTTGGAGGGATACTTCTCAAAATTTTGATTCCTTGGGTCTAATAGCAGTGTTCTCCCCTGACTGAATTTTTGTCCGGGTGCTCTGAAGGTTAAAGGTTAATAGTGAGCGCTGTCTATAAAGAGAGGGGGTGCTCTCTCTGAAAAATGTTTGCTAAAATAGATGATAAATTTAATTATTTCATTTTTTGATCACTAAGTACATTTCTGATAATCATTACTCAATGTTCACACTGAAATTATTACTATTTGCTCTGATTTAAGGTTTTGAATTGATAATTTTTGTCTGGGTGGCTCAGCACCCTCTGCAAATTTTGTCTGGATGCAGCACCCTAACAGAACAGCTAGTGGAGAACACTGAATAGGAACACTTTATGTTTGCCAGAGGAGCACTTTTGTCTTGTTTGGGAAAAATTGACAGCATGTGCTCAAGTGCTCCTTCTCCAGTTTTCTACCACTTTGACTTACCTAACCTGTAGCCATTGGTGTGAAGGTGAAGAAAGCCTAGGAAGTAGCATTTTGGATAGTGCTGTTGAAAATTTATTAGTAGGAGTTAACACATTATGTACGTACATTTATGTTCTGTAAATGGTGGATGTTTATGGAACAGTGACCCAGACAACATGTTATCGGCCACACTCAATGGATCATGGGAATGTCTGATAAGGTCACTGTCAATATATGATAGAAGTTGAAGTTGGAACAAAAAAATATCGGTACCTATAGTCTTTATTCAGTCGTAGTGCACCAAAACTGTATACTTGAAGGCAAACATATTTTAAAAAAATGTGTTAAGAAAATGTGTGAAAAGTCCATTATCTCCTTTAAATATTTAGCTGCAGTTTTATGCAACCATAAAAATTCACTCTTATGTAAAGAAATTTGTAGTATTTTTAGAATATGTAGTACTGTTCAAGAGCTTTGCGAAGCCTTTCAGAGGGTTCAAGGGGGTGGGGGTAGGCAGGTGGGTGGGGTTTCATCGAGGGAACGGCAACATACTGTACAGTAAATTTGAATGATCTCTCTTGAGTCTCTTCTCAAACTCTGGGTTTTGACTGGTATTTTCAAACAGGAAGTGTATTGTTCCCATTGAAAATCAGAATACTTTTCCATTGAAAGAATACCTTTAGAAAGAGGCATTTTCTTCTTGAAGCTTTTATTTGTGCTTTTCGTGACTTTTTGTCTATTACCTCAAATAGATGTACTTAAATATCCGTTTGAATATTACTTCACAAAAGTTCTTGTGTTCTATTATGCACTTCATTTAACTATGTATACCCTCTGAGGCCATTTTTTATCTTGTGTATCCTGCAAGTTCATCAAAATATTGGACTTCAGTTTAAGATACTGGCTTAAAGAAGACAGAAAAGGTCAGTTTGCTCAATAATTGCAGAAAATTTCTTAAACAATGTTACAGGTTTTCGGTACATTTAGGCATTTATTGGCATCTTTAGTATTCTCATGTATCAAAATGTACCTGCCATGTAATTTTTACAGCCATTTTCTTTATACCAATGATTTTAACATGGTTCTCCTGCATGTAGGTTTGGAATGTACCGTCATGTTAGCATTGTGCATAAGACAGTGGATAAGCCTGGCATTGTTTGCAGTATATCTTCCATTCATTCACGTTGTCTTTAAGGGAATGCCATGAAGTATCTTTTACTCTGGATTAAACTTAAAATTTAAATGCCATGCCATTTGCACGTTATAATTTTCGTTAATTATGTTAAGATTCTTAAGTTCTGTTAGAGTATACTATTCCAGAAGTACTTCATCGTTTGTTATAAAGCAAAAGTTACAGTATGAAAATTGCTTTTCTTTCGTAACTTCCAGTAATATTCCAATAAACAGAGAAAGAAATAATTATAATCTAATGTCTTGTCAGTTTTGATGTGACCTACAGTTCTCTCAAAGCCTTTTAATTCCTAGATAAGAAACAGCCTTCAAAAGCAATACTGTTAAGTGAAAGTTTCTATAGCCAATCCAGTCGCCTCACTCAGATGGTCAACATTTACTCTGATACTACTAGAAGCACGCTCTCCAGTTTGACCAATTATCAAATCGAAACTAGAATCAGAGCGTCGTTGTCATTGGCGAAGTAAAATGAGAATCTTGTTCCAGTGAACAACATTTTCACCTATGTCCGTGAGTCACGCACTTCGCTGTTGGCCAACTTGACCACAGAGCTGTGAAAGTTGGAGAAACATCGACTAAATCTTTGAGACAATATATACTTGAGGGAGAATAATTAAATCCCTTTTCTAGTGTTAGATTGACAGGTCTCTTTGTTGCTATTGTTAAGCCGCTGTTGACTTTCCATCTTCATGGAGTCTCCTTACAGCTCCCATGGGCGACGAACCGGAGGGGGGTGGGGTGGGGGTGGGATGAGGGATTTATGCCTTGTGTATACAACAGAGAAAGGGGGAATGTAGGGGCACTTTCCATGGGCTTGGGTGGGGTCAGGGATTTCTGACCCAATAAAGTCCCTCATGATCGTAAGCTCGCGTAAATGTAGATGCCAAAGAGAAGCATCGAACTTTGGAGTTCCGGAAAGTCCGATCACTTTTGGACATGAACAAGGATTCACAGAAATTGGAGCATAAAACTTGCCCTCTTTAGCTATTCTCAATTGCACGACTTTGACCTGATGAAACTATTGGATCATTTCACAGGATCATTGTCTCAGAGACCCAGTCGATCTGCGGGGACACTTCACTCCTTGGAGAATGCGACTAAACATGATGGAAGCCTGGCACACGACGTGGTGGGATCAATCGTGGCAAATTATTTCTACATCAAAAAGGTTCAAAGCTAAGACATGTAGAAATGGTCATCTAGTTGTCATTGTCGAATTAGTAGACTGAGCGGGCATTAATTGCAGGGCCGGATCGAGGAATATGAGAAAGGAGGGGGGGGGGGCGTACCCAGGTGAAAATTCCCTTTGGGGTAAAACCCTTTAAACCCAAAGGGTTTCAAATGGAACCCTTTGGAAAAACCCTTTACATTCAAAGGGTGCCCTTTGAATATTGATAGAAATTTTTCAAATCACAAAGGGTATTACGAAATTACCCTTTGCATAAACCAAATTGTTTTGAAAACCTTTAAAACCATTTGGAACCCATTGAAACCCTTTAATGGAATTTGGACAAAGGGTCTCAAAGGGAATTTTCTGCTGGGTAACCGTCTGCAGAAAGTGCAAAAATTTGGGGTTGGAGATGTAAAATTCTCTTACAAAATCACTGTTTTGCCGAAAATAGGGAGCTTACGCCCCCCTGGGATCCGGCCCTGCATTGGACCTCACTATACGCGCCCTCTTAGCCATGCCGGCACTGTACTAAGCGGTTGGCCAACATTGGATCAGTTTCACAGGACTTACCCGTCGAAACCAATTTGAAGTGTATGGAATTCATATATGATTCCCCGGCCATGCATTAACATTGATAATCTGACCACTAAACGAGCTTGATAAAGAAGACCTACGTCGTGGCATCAAACGCCGACGATTTATCAATGACTCAGTTGTCAAAAAGACTTGACGGCCCCTAGGTTTGAAAGACCGAATGCTGAAAGTCTCAGGGATTGGGTCAAATCGTCGTTTTTGGATTCTTCGATCGATCCATTCGGAAACTTAAAATCTTTGGTTTGGGGTACAGCTTACAAGGCTCGTCTTACGGCCAAGAAAGGCCTGTATCAAAAAGAGGGACCTGATAGTTGACGGATATTTAAATTAACTATTCTGTGTATAAGGCTAAGGAGCAAGTTTAACTATCATCTCCAAATGACGCCAGGCCAGCGC
The DNA here is from genome assembly GCA_029531755.1 of Holothuria leucospilota. Lineage (NCBI taxonomy): Eukaryota > Metazoa > Echinodermata > Holothuroidea > Aspidochirotida > Holothuriidae > Holothuria > Holothuria leucospilota. The sequence continues at coordinate 37,575,270 of CM055972.1, read as the reverse complement.
TGCAGACCCGCACTACTAGACCAATTTGATGAAAGGTATCAAATTATCGCTTTATTAAAGCCCTTACACCGACAACACATTGGTCGAATTTCAACCAAACTGGGAATGGTGAAATGCTAGTAGCAATCACCGTGCCAAAACGTGACAGGCGTGGCTGCGCACAATAGCTAGACAGGGGTGGCCCCAGGATTTGCCCGACGGGGGGGGGGGGGAGCGACCCGAAGCCCCCAGAGCTCCAATGTCGGCCTTCGAGGGGTTTGGTGAGGGTGGATTTGAAGAAAACCTGTGTACTATACCATGGCATTGCGGGACATATTAGTATTGCATAAAATTTGTGAAAACCCAGGAGAAAAAAACAGTTGATTCCAGTTGGATATTGCAACTGGTTTTAACTGTGTCCAACTGGTTTTGACTGTGTCCAACTGGTCTCAACTGCTTCCAACTGGATTCCTTGGTAATCCCAACTGTATCCAACTGGTCTCATGTGTTTCCAACTGGACCATGACAAAGTCCCATCTGGAAATTTCGAGACCAGTTGGACCCAGTTGCTTTGTACTGAAACACAGTTGGGTTTTGGAAATCCAACTGAAACACTGTTGGGAAAAGGGTCCAGTTGAAAATAGGTGAAATAACTGATGAGTACAGTTGGATTCCAGCCATGTACCTGTAGTGTCAAGTTGTGAATGAGAACAGCACTAGTTGGGGGTATCAAGAGTTGAGTTGTCGAGTGGTTAAGGTGTTGTTGAAGTATTGATCATTTACTCTTACTATATTTTTTATTTGATAGCCTTTGAATTTTAGGCTATTTTATTATTAGGCTACTTATATTCTTTACCTATTACTTATATTGCATATAATTAGCTACCCTGTTCTTCTACATCACACTCCCGTCCCTACATTACCGTTCATACAGTTTGAGTTCACCTGGTTTTTTAACTGAGCTTTCTAAATATATATTTTATGTGACTTTTCCAGTATTTTGCATTCAGTGAAGAAAATAACTGGTGCAAGACAACAGAAGTTAAATGAAGCCTTGGACTGAACGGTCCTGACTTTACATGTATTCCATATTACTGGATCGCTTATATTAAATTGACATGAAACAATACATGGAAATGGAAGTTTATTTGTTTTGCATTTTTGGTATGAAACAGTTGAAACAGTTGGAAAATTCAGAGAGCAGTTGAGATCAGTCGAAGTTGAAAATAGTTGGAATCATTTGAGAATCTCTTTAACCCAGTTGAATCTAAGAAAGAAAAAACAGTTGGAAATTCTCAACTGGTTCCAGTAATTATTGTTACCAGTTGGAAAATTTTGAATAGCATGTCAAACCAGTTGGAATAATTTCCAACTGTTTCCAACTGGTCTGAACCATTTCCAAATGGTCATATTCAACTGGCTTTACCTAATTTGCATAATCGAGCTAAAATGCATTTTATCAGCTCATTCCTTTTGTAGGATGTTTTGTGATGGTTCCATTTTTATATTTTATTTCCAAAATTTGCAATTAACACATTTTAACAGTTTATAACAGTGTAAGCCTATTACTGATTTGTTTTTATCATTTTTGTTATGTTAAGTATATCTCAATCTCTACATACTAAATACATAAGACTTGACACAGCACAGCAATGTTTTTACATGTAATATATTAGATGTTTTGGACTTGCCTCAAACATATTTGGTTGTTGGCGGTATGTAGTATTATAGGGTGGCCGGGGGGAGGTTGGTCTGTTGGGTATTTGGGTTGTTGTCAGTGTGTGTGTGGTTCTATTGTTGTAATGAACATACTTTTCTGTTTCATTTGGTGGTGTGTGGATAGTTTTGCATTTATGTTCCTGTCCGATCCGGTTTGAGTTTGTTTCTTGTTTGTATGTGCCGTTTCCATGCACTTAAAAAGCTCAAACATATTAGCCACAGAAATTTTCGTTTCACAGGAGTATCCCTGATCACGACGGCGGAGCTCCCAGGGTGAGGCCTGTTCTATTCAGCCAGTCTAGAACGGGACCACTGTCAGGTGGTGTCAGTTAAGTCAAAGTTAGTCCCTTGGGGACGTTGTTACTTCTTCGGGGAGCAGAACTCCTTCGGGAGTATTGTTTGGTTTTCGCCCCTGGCTCTTCGCCAGAGAGTCAGGGGACTTTTGGAAAAAAAGCAGAAATTTTCGTTTTGCTAGGTCAATGCAATTTGTAAGTGGTTGTAATTAGTTCATGGTTGCGTTTTTGTCCGGTCCGGTTTTGGGTCTTTTGTTTCAAAGTGTCCGTTTCTATGCACTTAAAAAGCAAATGCTTAAATGCATTTCGAAGTTCACCAATTACGTCTGAATTACCCTTCTTTGAGCCACACATTCATTGCTTAAGGGTGCTCATTGATTGGGTGCCCGTTCTCCTGGATCCAGTTTAACTTAACTGGAAAAGGGTTCCCAGTTGAAAACAGTTGATCCCGGTTGGAAACATGATCACAACTGGAAACAGTTGTAAATTTTTCCAACTGGTCCAAAAACACAGCTTGGAAACATGGTCACAACTGGAAACAGTTGTGAATTTTTCCAACTGGTCCAAAAACACAGCATGGAAATTTTCCAACTGCTTCCAGTTGTAACCAGTTGAAAATTCCCAACTGTTTTTTTCTTCTGGGAAATGGGACGATTTTGGACGTTCTTTCATCTTCCATTATTTTCGTCCTTCGCCTTTTGGACTACTTTGGTAGGAATAATCGCTGCTTTTGGACAATTTTTTCAAGGTTACTGCGAAAGGAATGTTTTATTGCGTAATCGGCCGACTGTTCCACTTTAATTGGGGGATTTCTACCTCGGTCATTAATTGCTGCAATTAAGGCTGAAGGACAATCTTAGTTTTATCTTCCATAAGACAAAAGCCTTGAAGGTTTACGACCCCCTGTTCGTTTATTTGATCCTGTTTTACCACGGGCAGCAACAGGCAGCAATTAATACTGGAATGTATTATTTTCCTCGACGATTTTTAATGACAGGACGAGTTGGGAAGATTTTGGGCGACACCGTCCAAAATCAGAAATTTTTCGTCCCATTTTTCACTGGGAAGTCCTTAATATAGAGGAACATAGTTCCACGCCGAATTAATATTTTTTCCCGCGGAATCTAAACTGTGAAATTTCCATGCAAAGCGCACGAAGCGCGCGACATTGTTTGGGTAAGCCTACACTAAAAAGAATCATTCTGTACTTACCGTATTTAAAGCTTATATAGGTAAAGTGTTTGGGCAGTTGGGCCCTGTCGGACATAATTTACATTGAACTTCTCGAGCCGCACGACAGACACAAGAGAACATTAACTACAGGTCAAACGAAATGAGATGAAATTCCCGAAATTTACATAAATCCGTGTATTCTACTTTTAAAGTAACTTGAAAAGGTGGAAAGAGTTTTGATATATATAGCTATAAGTAACGCAACGGAGTGGGCAAAGCGTACCGAAAATTTTGGGTTTTCTATCGCAGAAATGACTCTTTTGAAAGCCAAAATAAGTAAACCGACCACAGTGGCGTAGCTATGGGGGGGGGGAGGGGGCAGCCGCCCCCCCACAAAGCCTCCGAAGGCCTCTGTCGGAAATTTCTAGTCTCTGTCGGAAATTTTTTCCACCTTAATTAAAAATTCTTACAACGGAAATTAGTAGCTAAACTTATATTCCAAGGGGTTTACTTACAACACTTCTTAATGTTTTTAAGCAGAATTACACATCGAAATGGTTACTGCATACCTCCCAAGTGACCCGCATTTCGCGGGTTTGGCCCGCATTGAACATCCAAACCCGCTGACCCGCCCAACCCTTTGAAAAACCCGCATTTCAATACATGATAGAGCCACAGTGACAAAACAAAACCCTGCCTTCGGAAGTATCATACCTCCCAACTAAACCACAACTGGTCACCATCGGGGACGTACTGCATATTTTATCGTATCGACTAAGACTCCCCGACGAAACTGTAAAAATTCCCCGACGGGGGCAGCCTTCCCCAACTAGGGCCATGCCCCCTGCCCCCACCTTGTGCCACCCCTGATAGCTGAGTTAATGGAGTGAAGTAGAGGGCACCTATTAGAAATTGACGGATTTCAAAAAAGTTTATTTGTAAAAAAAAAAAAAAAACATTTTTTCCGCTTTTAGAGGTAGGCCCATGTACATGTGCGAAGTATAAATCTTATCGAATTAAACGAAGTATGGAAGCTGTGACACTTAAAAGGGAAAATGCAGTCACCCCAATTTGGATTACTGTACCCAGGTATTCTATTTCATGAATGGCTCTTGAGAATCATGTGACAATATTCTTATCACTGAGTTGAAAAATTCACGCGTAGAGTACGTAACTCCCGGGTTTAATTTGAAAATGCAGTATAATGTCCTAAAATATCATGAAAGAGAGGATATTTTGTGAGATTTATCTGTTGCTTTAAAATAAGTTTGGGGCGACTGCTAAATGCTCTTTAATTTTGAAAACCATGAAAACACCATTATTTTCAGATGATAAAAACCCTTATATGAGAAAGGGATTATGATCGAGTATAATCTTTAACTGTGATCGTTTGTGACAATCCTCAGGCGAAATCCTCTCCCAAGACTTATGTTGCACAAGGCAATCCAGTAAAGCGATTGCAGACAGGCGAAGACGCCGGGCAATCGAGACAGCAGTCCGGTCCGTATGTTCCTGGTTCACAAGCTGGAGTAGAAACAAATGAAAAGATCAATCATTAAGTTCATTGAATATTGATGTTACTAGCCACGTGACTTTTGGTGTGAGCCATATTTTCAGTTTTTCACCCTTAGTTACCTCAAATGCTATATGACCTCCAAAACAAAAGGATTCTTTCTATTAATATTACAAATCAATATATTCTAAGTATGAAAAAGCAGCCATTATTCCTATTTTGAGATAACGTGTTTAAAAGCATTTTTTTAAAGTTCAAGTATCGTTTTCCTTCCGGTGACATCGGGTAACCTTCCAACTCTACTGAAAACAACAGGTAACGTCTCCTGCCTATAATGCAACCACATGTATGAGAAGTATTTATCGTTCCTTTCTTGCGATATCGTGTTAACGAGGTTTTCAGTTTTTGACCTCTCTCGACCTCGGCCGACCTCTGACCTACTTCAAAAGCAATAGTGTTCTTCCTGTTCACACGAAAAATCTATTAAATAAGTACGAAAATATCCATCGTTCTTATCTTCAGAAACTGTGTTTACATGCAATTTCCAAAGTCTTCGTAGCATTACCCTTATGATCTCACATACCCTTTGACCACTACCGAAACAAGATGTGACTATAACGCATCTAAATGCCCATTATGAAACGTATCCACCCTTACTAATTCCTACCTTGAGGTATCGTGTTTACATTATTTTTGGTTTTTACCCTCCGGTGAGCTCACAGGATCTCTGACCTCCACCAAAATGGATGAGACTCTTTCTCACAACATGATTAATTATTATACCAAGTATATAATGTGTCCATTATTCCTAACTTGTGACATCGTGTTTACAAGCAATTTCCAAGTTTTTCATAATTTCGTCTCCGGTGACCTTATATACATAACCTTCGACTATTACTAAAAACTTAAGGATTTATTTCTGACTATTAGGCATCGACCTGACAAGTATTAAAAGTACCCATCTTTCTAAACTTGAAAAATCGTGTTAGCAAGGTTTTTTGGAATTAGTTGGTGACCTCAAATGACCTTTGACCTCCTCCAAAAACAACAGGGTTTTTTCTCTTAATATGATAGCCTATTCCATACACCAAGTATGAAAAAGTATGCATCTTCCCTATCTTGTGGTATCGTGTTTACAAGCTAAAGGCCCAGTCACATTATTGCGGGCAGGCACTGCGTGCAACTTGCGGGTGCCAATTTTTGCTGCCCGCAGCTCCTCGCAGATGGCACGGACCTGGCAGTATCTCGCCCGGATCTTGCCCGGACTTGCCCGCAGGTGCGCACGGAAGTCAGAGTTGCCCGCAGCCAAGTTTTGAACATGCTCAAAACTTGGTCCGGGTAAGATGCGTGAGTTTGCCCGCAGAGGGCTACGCAGAACACCAGCAGGAGGCCCGTAGAGGCCGCAAGTCACAGGTAGTTAACACGCTTGAAGAAAGTAGGTTGGCCGTGGACCTGTCGCAATTTCGTGCCAGAGCGTGTCGGATGAGGGCATGGCGCGTGTGTTTTGCTGGCAAGGAACGGTGTTGGTACGGCCATCCTACGTGTAGCCCGTCCTTTCTGCGGGCATGGAGCGAGGTATACAAGGAAAAGTGAGGGCATGTTGAGGGCAATTTACTGCTTTCCTGCTGGTAATCTGAGGGCTGGCTGCGGGCAAGTTGCTGGCGTTCTGCGACTTCCTCTGCCATGTAGATAGTCCCCTCAGAGGAATTCCTTCAGTTATCAGTCTGGTTTCGAAGAGAGAGGACCTCTCTGCAGGATGGCTAACATGGCACGTATTCAGTATCAACTGGGCATCATTCAGGTACAACTCGGCCTCACGCAGGTACAAGTGCAGCTACATCGCATCAGAAGGAGGGATCAGAGGAGGTGAAGAAGATGGTGGACCGGGGGTGGTTGCGTCCCGAGAGACGCAGACGATTTGGCTTGTACGACCAGCTCATTGTGGAGTTACAGCGGGAGGGCGAGGGATTATTTGTGAATTTCATGCGGATGCCCCCAGAAATGTTCGACGAACTTTTGCTGAGAGTGGGTACCCCGCATAACCAAGCAAACCTCATCGTTCCGAGATCCCTAGGAGCCTGGACTGAAACTGGCACTTACACTGAGACATTTGGCGCCCGGTGCAAACTACCACAGCATGTTCAGGCTATTCAGGGGTTTGTGGCCGGCTCTCCGAAGATACCGAAGAGCTCGCTCGGCCCTTGCTGCCCTTGGTGCGCTTCTTGGATGACTCCAAAGTTGACTGACGTGGCATCTTGACACTATGAAATATGGCTTAGAAGTGATGACCTTTCCACCCGACCTGCGTTTATATGCCCGTTAGCGGCACGCGCAACCCTCGCGCCATGCAGGCAACTCTAACGCAGGTGTCACGTAGCTGGCACGCAGTGCCAGTATGTGGCCCGAAGCTAACACGGACCAGTCTGTAAGCTCTCACGCGCCTGGCACGCATGTCACACGTAGCACACGCAAGACCCACTCAAGTACCACGCATCCAGCAAGCAAGTTCCACGCGAAACCCACCCAAATTTTGGCCTGCCCGCAGAAATTTTGCTGCGTGCATCAAAATCCATGCACGCAACAAGCCCGTGTGGCCTGCCCGCAATAATGTGACTGGGCCTTAAGCGTTATAAACACAAACACACGCGCGCGTATGCATAATACACTTGCCAGCGTGATTGCATAGATTACTTATGCCTTCGTCAATGGATCAGAAAAGAATGCAGAAAAGAGCGTAGGCTAATTTGAGTAAAGAATCTACTAAAACTATTTCGAACTTTTTGGTCCTCAGGGCCTTTTTCAGCCACAGTTTATTTCATATTTATTAATACTACTCACGTTCGTCGCAATGTATCCCTTTCCAACCGGGGGCGCAAGTGCATCCCGCCTTTTCACTACAAACAAGAGCCCCATCACAGCTTCGTCCGTAACCGAGGTCCAGACAAGGTATGTTTCCATTAAGTCCACCGAGAAGACCCTCTCCGTTTGCTGTGAAAAACACCAACACTTACAAAATATAATGCAGAAATAAATTTAAATAAATATACATTGTTGCGAGGCGAACTTACACTTGAGAGAAAGGAAGATCGCCATCGACTCGGAATATCTTCAACGTCGTGCCTGCTATCGCCACTTTCATAGAACTATCGTATCAACCAGATTGGCGAGGAACATAACGTTACAACGGATCAAGCGAGTGCTATAGCCTAGCCAAGTTTAGAGATAAGTACACAGAATAACTATTGTAATCAAAGGACCTAGTATAAAATTAGTAAATTTTGGAAGGTTTAAGGAAAGGGGGGGGGGGGGAGGGCGTGTAAAGTAAAAAGCTGTTCAGACTTCACATCCCATTCTTCTGCATTCTTTTTCGCTGTTGCTGGCAGACTTGCAGTGGAGTACAAAATTGAGAGTACGAGTGACATAGCCCAGAGTACAAGTACGAGTACGAGTACAATTTTACAGATTGTTATTATGAATTGATAACATCTTCATTATCACCCAATTGTTACATAATGAGCAATAAGAACTGCATGTTCTCAGGGACTGCCTGTACACACAGTGTTAGATGCCTCTGTTACAGGTAGGCCTTCACCTCAAACTCCGCAACCTCCAACCGGAGCACCGACTGACGCAGGTCATAGCAAAAAAAGTTCAGAGATCGCAGAAACTGCATATCTACAGTTAACCCGCATTTATCTGATTTGATGGATATCTTTTTGACTTGAGGCTGAAACTTTCCCGAAAGCATGGTGATGGAATTTATCCACCCGCAGTTAATATGCAGGAGAATTATTGTATTCTAGTACAAGTACGAGTACAGACATGTCGAGTACGAGTACACGGTACCCAGGGCCGTAGCTAGGGTCATATGTTTGGGGGGTGTGAAGGTCCCAAATTCCGACTGGATGGATATTTTTTCCAACTGAATGGTGGCGCGTAATTTGCACCATTTTTAATGCGCCCTTCATTTAAATACAGCAGTGGGATCCTTCCTTTATCACTACATAAAGGTGCCGTCTTGGGGGAGGGGTCTAAGGGGAGGGATTGACCCCTCTCCTTTGAGAAATTTTTGTTAATTTAAGGTTGCTCAGATGCAAAATGGAGCTATCTTTGGGATGTTTTTGGAGCTGATCATATATGGCTAGAAAATGTCCATAATTAAATGAATTCTAATTTTTCCGACTGGTTTGATTCTTTTTCCAAATGAGTGGCGGCCCGTAAATTGCATTTTCGTTTTTATGGGCGTTATTTTTGTATAATACAGCATTGGGGATCCTTTCTTTGTCACTCATAAAGGTGTCCCTCTCCCCTTTGAGAAATTTTTGTTAAGGTAAGGTTGGTTAGATGCAAAATGGTGCTATCTTGGGAAACCTTTCGAACTGATTATATATGGCTGGAAAATGTCCATAGTGTAGTGAATACTAAGATTTGGTTAGGTGAAAGTAGAAAGTATGTTGTCTAAGAGAAGAATACGTTGTCACCAAACCTCCTAAAGCCCCCCCCCCCTCCTCCCATTTTGACTACTTTAATGCCTTTTGTTCTGGTATCTAATGCTAGCATATACCTGTATAGGCCTCCTGGAAGCTCTGGATCAATTATATAAAATGGGGCAATGGCATATAATGCTTATTACCTGGCATCTAAATAATAATATAGAGTATGACGCCAAGCACTTAACATCTATCGTATTTTTACTAATTTTGAACGAAAATCCAGACGAACAGCTTCCAGCAATGGGGAATGGGCGGGAGAGAGATGGGCGGGTGGGAGAGTATAGGTGCAGAAAAATGATACTAGACCTTCCAGACAGGTATAGCAAAAGGGGTTTAGGACTAACAAGCGCGTTTTCAGAATGTACACCTAGTTTATGCTATAATAGTTCACTGGTACGTTGTGCTTATAATGTTCATAAGTGATACATCGTGGATCGTGAGGATTGCGCGCGAAGCGCGCCGAAATTTGGGGGTATACTTCAATGCCAAAATGAAAAACCTGCACGCAGGCTCAGCCAGGGGTGATGCTTTGATTTGCCGACATGGTGGGAGGAAGCGCCCTGACTGGGGGCCAGCTACTCTAAGTTCCAACAGTTGCATTGGGTTGCCCAACTCAGAATATAAGGCGCGCGAAGCGCGCGGAAAAATTTGGGGTTATATTGAATTTTCATTAAGGAAAGTTGAAAAAGTTTGGGCTTTTATTGAAGAATCTGGACTGAAACCAAGAAATTTGTTCGGGTGACTGCATGGTCGTCGTCGGGGATTACATTCTTCATCTTACCCATTAAGGATCTCCTACGAAACTGAAAGATCTTTTTCTTACAAAATATGTTTGCCACAACGGCGAGGCTGAAGAAAGAATCTTCCAAAAGTTAGGAAAAAGAGGAAAGAACTTCGCAACGATGAATTTTCGTGTTTCTCTAGAATCACGCCTACACGGAAGAACAACATTTGTGGAAACGTTGAAATCCAATATATTTGAAACGGGGCGTTACCACTAGATAGAACTATAGATGAAAGCGTGCGTAGTTATAGAAAGAATCGTACGGTTACAGAACTTACTGGCTACGGGCCTGATAAATAGACGTTTGGAATATTTTCTGAGTATATCTACGTCTTCACCAATATTAGTCTATATAAAATTTTGACTCGGAAAAATTTGGGGAGGGGGGGGGGGGCTTAAGCGCCCTAGCTCCCATAGAACTGTGTCTGGTATAATTACCTTAATAATGTTCATGAGATTGATTGTAAATCGTGACGCATGCGCGCGAGGCGCGCCCAAATTTTCATTATATAAGATTTCCATAATAAAACCTGCATTCAGAATCTGCATCGAGATACTTATTGCCCAACAAACCAACTTGCCACTCAAAAAGCCAGTCTTTTACCTGGTAATTTGTAAACAGCTTTCACCTACTGCTGCTGTGCTTCTCCGAAAGTCCTTGAGAGGATCTTATTGACACTTTGTTCCCCCCACCCCCCACCCCACCCCCAAAAACGATCTTGACCAATTGTTTGGGGCTAAAATATGACTCTGCACAACCTTCCTTGTGGATTACTTGACATACTTGACAGACTTACGTTTGCAGCCAGTAGAGCCAAAAAATCCATTCAGACAGACACAGGACCCTGTATTGGCATCACAGTATCCGTTTTCACAATTAGATGGACAATTGGAGTCACAAGTTGGTGGATTATACTTTCCATCCGGGCATGCTGAACAAAATTAAAATTGGAAAAAAGTTTAAACTGTTGTGTTCAAGCATGATTCGTTAACGTACCAATTTCAACAAATGTGTTGAAAGTAATGAAAAACACTCCCATGAAAAGATAAAATGAAATTTAAGTAAAAATGAAATAATTGTGGTATAAAAAGATCTGGTGAGACAAATTTTAAAGGTCAAAAGCACTCGCCCCAAACTTATTTTGAAACAATAGCTAAATGTCACAAATTTCTTCTTATTTCTTTTCCAAATATCTTTCATAATATTTTAGGACTTAAATATTGCATATTCAAGGTAAACCAAGCAGTTGCTTCTTGTAAATTTTACAATTGAGTAAGAAAAATATTGTCACGTGATTCTCAAGAGCCATTCACGAAATAGGATAGTCTACTATACAATTCTTTATTGGGGTGACTACATTCTCCCTTTAAGGACCGTGACGTCGGCAGTAATTCATTTTGGGGAAAACATTGTGATCATTAAATTTCCCGATATTTGTGTACCAAAGACAACCAGAAAGCCCAAAGGCTTAAGCCTCGGTCACACTACAACGAATTCGGATCGGATTCCGATCCGATTTTTGTGAGTTGTCATTAAAATCTTCTCCACTTCGGGTCAGAAAGAGCCCAAAAATTGCCAACCAGTGTAAATATATGATTTGCATCAGAGGTCTATGAAAATGAAATGTTAACTGATTTTTTCGTGACGTCACACCGACAGACAGCTTTTATCGGACACGCGTAGTCCGATAAAAGCTGTCTGTCGATGTGACGTCACGAAATAATTCGTAAAAATTTAATTGTTGTAGTCCTGCAATAAAAATCATACAGTTACACAGGTTGGCAAATATTGGGTTCTTTCCGACCCGAAATGGAGAAGATTAAATAAAAACTCATAAAAATCGGATCGGAATCCAAACCGAATTCGTCGTAGTGTGACCGCGGCTTAAGTGATTCCTTGACAAATGGGATGATTTTTTGCACTGAGGTTTATCCCTCAAATTTATTTTTCTTGACTATATCATTTTATGTTTTAACAATTTGACCTCTGCTGACCTCACATGACCTTTGAACCCTACCAAATATAACAAAAAAAAAATGGATATGTCTTGAAAGGGATTCGAATTCCAATGAATCTTGGATCTTGAAAATTCTTGGGAAATGTTGCTTTTTGACCTCTGGTAAGCCCAGATGAAGATCTTGGGAATTCTTGGGAAATTTTGCTTTTTGAACATGACGATCTTGAGAATACTTGGGGTATATTGCTTTTTGACCTCTGGTGACCCCTGATGAGGATCATGGGAGTTCTTGGGAAAGTTTGCTTTTTTACCTTTAGTGACCCCAGTTGACGATCTTGAGAATTTTTGGGAAATTTCGCTTTTTGACTTGTGGTGACCCCATATGACAACTTTGGGAATTCTTAGGAATTTTGCTTTTTTACCCCTGGTGACCCCAGAAGACGATCTTGGGAATTCTGGGGAAATTTTGCTTTTTGACAGCTGGGGGTCCCAGATGACGATCTTGGAAATTCTTAGGAAATTTTGCTTTTGACCTCTGGTGACCCCAGATGACTTTTGACCTCCACCAGAAGCAAAAGAGTTCTTTCGCGACCCGAAAGACAGCCTCGTACCACGTACGAAATCTATCTAAGCTTCCTATCGGGAGATTTTGTATAAACAAGGTTTTAAGTATTTGACCCCACGTGACCCCAAATGACTTTTGACTTCCATCAAAAAGAATAGGCTTCTTTTTCGCACCACAGTGCATCCACATACTAAGTATGAAACTTATCCAAGCTTTCTACTTTGAGATACTGTGTGAACAAAGTTTTCAGTGTCTGACCCCCTGGAACCCTAGATAACCTTTTACCTCCACCAAAAACAATAAGGTTCTTTTTCTTAACATGAAAAATCTACATACCAAACATGGAAAGTTTCTGTCATTGCTACCTTGAGATATCGTGTTTACAAGCCATTTACAAGGTTTTTTGCCGTTTAACCTATGTTGACTTAAGATGACCTTTGACCTGTACCAAAAACAATACGATTCTTTGTTACATCATGACAAATCTATATACCACATAGGTAAAATGTTTTTCATTCCTATCTTGAGATATCGTGATTACAAGCTTTTCCGTTTTTTAACTCTGGTGACCTCAAATGACCTTTTACTTTCACCACACATGAAAAATCTATATACCAAATATGAAAAGTGTCTGTCATTGGTATCTTGAGCTATCGTGAGTACAAGCCATTTACAAGGTTTTTTGCAGTTTAAACTCCGGTGACCTAAGATGACTGTTGACCTCTACCAAAACGAATACGATTCTTTTTTACATCATGACAAATCTATATATCACATATGAAAAATGTTTTTCATTCCTATCTTGAGATATCGCGATTACAAGGTTTTCGGACTTTGAACTCTTGTGACCTCAAATGACCTTTGACCTCCACCAAACATGGAGGGTTCTCCCTCTCAACATTACAAATCTACATCGATCGTTACTATCTTGAGATATTGCGATTACAAGTTTTCGGTCTTTGACCTCTGGTGACCTCAAATGACCTTTGACCTCCACCAAAAACAATAGGGTTCTTTTTCTCAACATGAAAATATATATACCAAATAAGAAAAGTGTCAGTCATTCCTATCTTGAGATATCGCGATCCTTGCCTGCCTTCGGCACTCGGAAAGGAATCAAAAATTTCTTTCTTACAATGTGAATGAATTGTAAAGAAAACCGACAACTTTTTACCTTCAGACCACAAAAGTTTTTCCCGATAGACGGCGCTTTAAAATTCCTGGGGGGTGGGGGGTTGCTTCCCACAATGTAGCGGCACCCCTGAATTAAGCATCTAAATTACAACGTATAGGCCTACACATATGAACAGAACTAGGGATATTTATTAGCAACTTCCTCCGAAACACATTATTATCTTTCAGCTACGACAATGGTATTTAAAGAGACGTGCTCCAGGGAACAACGGGGCATCCCATTTTCTAAGCTCTTATAGCTTGGAAATTCGATCATTTTTATTACAAAAAGACTGAAAGGAAAGGACAATGAACTTTAAGAGTCTGTGGCTTCCCCCGAATATATTACAACTAGTTCTTAATACAATCGGTGACTGCTCTCTAATTGACATAGACTAAATTCAAACAATAGCATCACTCTGATTGGTCTGTTACTGATGACTTGAGATCACTCAGTAGTGTATCCAGCAGCTAACACACAGTTTGTGGAGATATGACTTGAAAAATGTAATCTCAATGCAGGCTATTGTTGCTTTTTTCTGCAAAGTGCACTATAAAACAGGACGGTGTTTTTTTTTTCTTTGGAAATTGGAGGAGGAGCTATAAGTAAACTTAATTGGGAGAATTTTTACTCTTTCGGGTGAGATTTTTTGCCCTTTAATATGATCACATAAATGGATTCAATAACAGACATAGGCAAGGCTTGAATGAAGAACGACGGTCTTTTAAAGGGAAAGAGCAGTTGCCCAAACTTTATTTGAAAAAAAATCAGCTAAATCTTACACATTCCCTCAAGTTATTTCCTTTACAAATATTTTTCATTATTATCCAAACAAAAGTAATTCATGTTAAAGGTAGACTAAGAAGCTATTCTGCATGAATTGAACAATATTGGTCACATGACTTCAACAGAACCATTCATGGATTAGGATACGGTTTACACTTTAATTCAGATTAGGGTGACTGCATTTTTCCTTTAGGTTTTGAATATAGCGATCATTAGAATGAGGCAAAACCTCTTGAATATCGGATATTTTTCACCAATTAAACCTACACCCTTATAAAATGATAAATTCGTCCACTTCGTTTCCCTCCTTTTTTGCGGTGCATATGAGGTATATGTGACCTCGCGACGAAAATTTTCTTTATATAAATTCCTAACGGAATCTACGAACATACCTCTGACAATTACGATGAAATAAGCGTGCTGCTTGGCATTCCTTCCAACTGGTCGTTTAAATGCTTCATAGATTCCCGCATCTGTAGTCTCTACACATTTGATACGTATGCAAGATGACCCAGACCACCTCTTCAGTTTTTCTGTTCTGTCCCCGTTAAGAACCCACTCCAGCTGTCCCACGTATTTCTTGGGAAGTTTACTATCCACACATAGGCTTAACTTATCTCCAACGCTCACAATGAAGGTCCTTTTAGCATTAGCTGGGATTAGCTCTATAATGGAATGAACACTTTACTATTGCATGCACGATATAGGCAAAATTAGGAAATCGATCACTTCATCTCTTTTACCAATTTAGTAAAAAAAAACATGTCAAAACTCGAAATTCTTTATTGTACGTATTTATTCAAGCGCAAGCTAAGAACCCCTTTACTTCCCTTATTGTAAGCACGCAGCTCACTTTCCGTACGATTCAATTCCTCACGTATTCTAGCTGTAAAACATCTCACGGTCACTAAATCACTAGACTACTCTACTAGCTTTTCTTTATCCATGTAAGATGGATGGCTCTGGCCTGTTTTTTCATCTCAAGAAAAAAGACAAAAAAAAAAAGTAGCTGTCAACCCGAAGTAAATTAAACTAGTTCGATTTGATTCAGGTAGATGGGTTGGTAAGGGAGCTGCTTAGAGAGGCGGCTCCCTGATTTGGTGCATTAGCTTACAGATCATGAGCCAGAGGCACCTCACGGGCACCCCCCACGCACAACTCTCCGACCCAATATTTTTTGGAAATCTTATAGACCCCTGAACACGAAATCATGTGGTAACAGTTAACCAAAGTGGCTTGATATTCCAAGGTCTTACCATGCACTTACTCAGAGACGCAAGCAAGAATGTAACAAATTTTGTATTCAACGATCTGGAAAAAGGAAACTCGTTTAGAATGCCTAGATATTTATTTTCAGCAGCTTTCTGTAGATATTGTTATGAAGGGTTAGCCAAGTCTTCTCAGCCTTTAATTGGTCTTTATTCCTACAGTTGCCTTACGAGTTTCAGAATTCCTGAGAGATCCGGGAACGGAAGAGTGTCCGACAACAAAGTCTGTTGTGAACTAGTGCGGTTGTGGTTGTTAGAGAAAGACGAAATTTTGTCTCCGTCTCTCTTAACGAAGTTAAAATCTGTACATTTCTTGCAAAAGGGGTATGCAGACTATATTTGCGGAGCCGCAATCGGCAAACGATATAATGAAGGCATAATTTTAGCGAAGAACCAAGGGGGGGGGGGGGATCATGAGGAATGACATACGTGTTTCCAGGTTCTGCAGCACAAAACCTTTTTAGGTCTTGTTTTGCATAGAACTATTGTTGGGAGGCCTCCACTTCCCTCCCCTTTAATTTCTAACCAACGTAAGTTGTCGTCCTTTCAATTATGGGCCAAGCATAATAAACTTTACACGTGACCAGCGTACGGTGGAGATTAAAAGTAGCCTAGCCTAGTCATTTCGGCTTTTTGTTGATCTTTGTTCCTAAAGCTGCCTCAAGTTCCAGATGCATATTCTGAGGAGACCAGACTAGGCTAATCCTTCACTAGACTAGTGGACTATACTATAGAAAAATTCCTCACCACTTTTTAATTATTATCACTTTATAGACCTTATGCATTGACATCACGCGGCATCAGGTAGGAAGCAAAAAATAAAGCGCACGTGCACGTAGGCCGTAGATGTCTCACGCGCGAGTAGTAGACATCTGCACGTATACCCCGTGCACAAATCAGCTATATGCATTTTTTGGTATAAGTTGCAATGATACACGCTTGCCTCTGTTAGACAGCGCACTTTTTGTTCTGTGACGTCATATGCATCAGGATTATAGCGGTGAAGAATTAAAAAGCCAATTACCATCCTGGTTGTAGAGCAGAGCCGGTACATGAAAAGACGCTCCACGTGTAAAGAAGTCACAGAAGTAAACCCCGAACCTCATATCCTTCATGTAGTCTACCTTTGGCTCGTATAGGGACAGTCTTTCAACCGCGACAGGGACGTTTGAAACGCATGATGGTCCCTGAAAGAAGGACAAAAGCAGTTTGAATGGTTACAAAAGATACAGCAAGATAATTCTGGTGGGCCAATCGCTCCAACGAAGGCTTGATGTGCGTAGCTCTGCTACGAGATCTAAGAGAAAGAGATGAAAACAAGCTTTCGTTCATTGTCTTTGAATTCATTCAATGATTATTCCTGAAATCAAAATATACAGGTGACTCATGGCGGATGATTCGTTAATTATAGTGGCCGGGCTTAAAAAAAATAAGGGAGCTACATGCTTTTTGAACACGTCTTGTTATATACAGTACTGCTAATCTCTCTAAGCCTTCAGAGCATCTCCTGCTTGGCGATCGTTTCCCATTCGAAGCTTAGAGACTTTTGTAGCATAGGGTTGTGAATGGCTAAATGTTGTTACATTCCTAAATTAATCAGTCAGAAGAGAACTTGAGTGGCGCCTGCAGACCAGACGTTTAAAGTTTAATGTATTGAAACATTACGTTGTTATCTTGTAAACAATATAACGGCTGAACGTCGTCCATATCAATTAAGTCGAAAAGCCTATGTACATACTTCATTACAATATTATAATGACTTCATCCAGACCAGGGAGCTGTTATTTGGATGGAGATAGATCGCTTTGAAGTGAGGTTTGTACCGCCAAGGTCACTCAGTAATCCATCCCTTGTATCTTTCTTGACATTTCTATAAGACTTACACTGGATTAGGAAGTTAACACAAAAGGGATTTGTCGTCTGCTAAATCTACAGTAAGACTGAGGGTTTTCCTCCACTGCCACAGCATTGCCAGTCGCCAAGGAAAATGAAAAATATTGCATCTTTCGACGCTCGGCGACGCGCATGACAGTATATCAGTTAGGTTTTATGTTGAAATATGAACAAGAATCTATATCTGGTTATTTCTGGAAACTTCCGGAAACTTTTCATATTGTTGTAACAAAAGCTAGACTTATACCTCGTCAACTCATTTGCATACGGTATCTTGTATGAGAAGGGGCTAACTGTATTCTTTTAAATTCAACTGAATAGCCGTTTCGAGTTTATTAACACCTGCTCTAAACATGTTGGCGGCGCAAACCTACACATCAAAGTATTGTTCTGCGCAGGCCACTTGTTAAAAGATTACGTGACTTGAATGATATCGCAAGGTGAGTGCCATCAAACTGGAGCCACCAAACAAAGGGAAAAAATGCCTTTGCTCAAAATAAACGGCTTATCGTTGGTAATCTCCCCTCGATTTAGTGGGTCTTAAAGTATTAGCATAAATTAAACTTTACGTTCTATCTCCATCCAAATAACAGCTCCCTGTCCAGACTATGTAACAGCCATTGTGGGCGCATTCGGAATTAGACGACAGGCACTGTGATGTAACTGATGATTCACTGTCACTGTTGTTTTACTGTGATGTAACTGATGTATCACTTTGATGTAACTGATGGTTTCCTCTTTGATGTAACTGATTCTTCACTAGAGATGCAACTGGTGTTGCAATATGATGTAACCGCCGTTTCACTGTGAATTATCTCGTGTTTTACTTTAATGCAGCTGATATTTTACTATTATAAGTGATAGTTTACTGCGGTGTAACTGCTTCCCTAGGGATGTGATGTTTCACTTTGGTGTAAGATCATTTGCGAAATAAATATATACCATAGCATACCATAACGGATATTTAATTATTGTGCTTGTAACTGATGTTTCACTGTGAAGTATCTAATGTTTCCCTGTGATATAACTGATGTCTCAATGACATGTTTCACTATGATATAACTAATGTTTCAATAGTGATGTGATGTTTCACTTTGGTGTAACTGATATTTCACTGTGGTACGTGTAACTGATGTTTGCAGTAACTGATACTTCACAGTCATGTAACTGGTGTTTCCCTGTCGGATGTAGCTGATGTTTCACTTTTATGTAACTGATGTTTCACTTTGATGAAACTGATGTTTCACTTTGATGTAATTACCGATTTTGCACTGTAGTAGGTGAAAGTGATGTTTGAATATGATGTAACTTATGTTAAGTGCTGGATGACTCGAGGCCGCTCTAGGTCACGAGTCCCGATTGTCGTGACTCGTGACTCGGACTCGTCCCTCAGGACCCGGACTCGGACTCGACCGACATGATTCGGGGATTAGAGCCGAGACCGGGACCGAATATTTTTTCCCCGCGACCGTAAAACTCAGTCTGAACTGCGCGAAAATATCTTTGCTCAAAATAGCGTTACGCACAATATCGTTGCTACGTTACGAACAGTGCATTAGTCAGTGTGCAGTATGAACAGTGAACACTCGGAATATATCGACTCAACCACAGGCCTTTAAGGCCGCTAGTATGAAGATAGTACGGATCCAGCACGAAATATTAAGAACAACGTCCATGGGATTGCACTTGTGAACCAGTAGCAAGCATCAGGAATCAAATATTTGGAGAATTTACCTTCAGGTCAGAGCATGTTTTAATGTTATTTCCATCCAAAACGTGTACGGAGACGGATTCGAAATAAGATATCGGCGTCCAGTCTGTCCAGGGCCCTAGTACTCATGTTTTTGCTTCAGACCTTTTTTATTTATCAATTATGAGAAGCCTACAGGCTGATTACCTTGTTATAATGACAAATCATGTATTGCCACATCATAGTCATATCAGAATATCATTGAAGCATTCAGCATTCACCATGTGCTCCTCTTGCATAGCTCTTGGTACCTGAAATACTACACGGGGCAACTCGGTCTAAGTTTGAAGAAATTTAACCCTAAGGTACCCCTAGTCTACAAGATTTTGGCAATAACCAAGGGAAATTTGGGGGTTTCTGTGGGCAAAGAACAAATTTTGTGAACTGTCCTCGAATTTCCCCAAACCACTCCCGATGGGGATAGAGGTTATATGCGTTATCGGGGGATGGGGTAGGGGTGCGTTCAGGTACCCACTGCCGTCTTTTGTGTACCAGACACGGATCCATACGGAGCTCAGGGGACTTTAGTCCCTTCTCTTCATAGCCATGCATCTTAAAGTAGGCAATTTGGGGTTTTGGAACTGTCAGTAGTAAATAATTCAATTTCATATACGGTAACATAGAACTCAAGAAAGCTAAGCTGATTTTTCTCTTTGTGCACATGCAGTGAAGCATTGCCGTATTCTTCTATTATTTGGTGTGCCCCCTTTTCTGGATATTGTAGATGCGTGTCTTATCCGTCTATGTTCGTTCATAGGAGGAGATTCAGCGGTCTTTTGATTGTTAAGTTTACTTACAGTTGTTTGTATCTAAGAAGGCCATCTCTAATATTACGGGAAGGAATAAAGGTTAGAATAAAACTATTTCATTGTTGTTCTCGTCCTCTTGCACTCAAAACAAAACAAGTTTAATTTACACATGGACTCACTCCAAACAGTAAATATCCTACCCACTAAGTTTACTTCCAGCCCCTCCTCCAATTTAAACAAAAAGACCTGTCCAGTACACTACCAAGACAAAGCCACAGTAGCCTTCACTGAGTTTCAATTCCTCAAGGCCATATTGACACACAGCTGTGGGTGAGCTTAATCGGAAACGCAACTGACTGTACATGTCATCATTGATCAAACTCAATGGAGCTATTGTTTGAATGAATGTCAATCAAAGTATAGTCGCCAGTAGTTTTTAGAATTATAGGGCTGCCATAGTTCTTTTAAGGTTAACTAATTATTAAATGTTAATATTTTAAATCTAACGTAATGTATGTAGTCGTCATATTTTACCAAATGACACGACTCCATTTACGCCCTTTATAGTTGCTCGAAGTGAATGTTTTAGGCAACTGAAATGTCTTCTTTCCGTAAAAGAGGTTGTAAATCTTACCTGGGAACCTTGGAACAATGGTCTTATCTGAGTGAGGAAAAGGGAATAGAGATACATGTTAATACATAGTAAGCCATCATCTTCACTCAGAACTGGAAAAGTGCAATAAAAATATCCTAAAATAATTCCGTCTCCTACTGATTGCAAGGTAAAATGATCTTATATCACTTTTCTCATCCAAATGATTCCTCCTGCCTCTTGTAGGCTATACCTAATGCACTGACGTCTCGCGACGTCATTTTGAAGGCACAACAATAAAAAACTGCACGCACGACTTGGACTTCGCAGGCGCATGTAGTAGACTTAAGAGCGTATCGATTGGTCCACAAATCAGCTGTCTGCATTTGTTGGTGTTAACTTGCAATAATATGCGCTTGCCTTCAAACAAGGGCGCACTTCCTGTTGTGTGAGGTAATATGCATAAGATCTATATAGTAAACCACAACAAGCATTATACCATATATTTATCCCCCCCCCCCCCCAAAAAAAAAAAACGAAAATTCTACAATTCGCCTCAAGTAGCGATGACTTCAGATCTTGCAGCGCCCGCCGGCAAGTTGCAACGCAGAGATATAGGGGATTACAGGAACTACGCCCACACACATAATAGCGTCCATTCTCTGCATTTAGTAATGACTAAAATTTGCAAATACATGTGCATTTTGAATTAATGGATAATTTTCAGAGGGAGCACAGGTAATATGTTAATACTGTTGGACTGGCGTCTAGACTTCTTTTTCAAAATTGTTTCGTTTGCGCTGACTTTGCAATTGTCAATTCTTGAACACAAGTTATATTCTTATAGTTCGGCAATTTATTCGAGACCAATCCTGAGTCATGTTTAAAAGACACGTCGTAATTTGCTACAAATCCCCTGTAAGTATCCACAATTTTCTTTCCGAGAATCATCTTAACGTTACAAATTATCTTCTTGAGTCTTCCTGTTGTAATTTGTTTTGAGAGTCTCCCAATAGGTCTCCCAAACGGTCCAAATCAAACCACATAGGCTATTAGACAAGTCGGTGTTATGGTAGATAAGAAGACCTCTAGGTAGATTGATGAGCGGATGGAAGGACGAGAAGGCAGATGAAAGAATGTACATACGTTGTAATTCAAATCGTAAAAAATACTATAGAATAGGCTTCAGAGGGCATTGCCACTGCCTCGACTTTAGGAACAGTGGCCTCGACTTCACCAGTACTAACTCCATGCTATGCATTGATTACTCTCAAACAAGAAAAAGAAAACAGTCTGGTAGTTAAAACTTTGAGCTTTTCTGCAGAAATTTGTTCGCAGGGCAAGACGTTACTGATACCTTTTAGAACTTAGTGAACATTATACATGTAGTATGCAAGTGGTCGAATAAGGACAGCCTCTCTGTAATTGCGAGTAACTATTTTAATTGTGGTCCTCCTCTTTTTGAATTTTGAATTTGAATCAGTGTTATTTGAGAACAAGTTTGTTAATTTTTTGCGATCTCATTAAGACCAACAACTCTGACCATTTAAAACCCTGGAGGAGCGGAGTTAGTTAGTTAGATGAGGTTTAACGTCCCATTTTCCAACCTGTTGGTTCAAGTCGAGCCAGCCAAGGCCTTTTTTCCAGTTGTGGCTCACTGGTGGAGCGGAGGAGCGGAGAGCTCGACTTTTTAACAGTATGTGTGACAACAACCAAAGTTCTGTACAGTATGAGGTTAATACGATATTTAGACCTTAATACACAAAAAGATTTGCTTAATGTCTCTTAACGAATGATGGCAATATTTGCATGACAAGCCGAGGGGCGTAGTAGAGGCCAGGGTAGCACCCCAAGCCCGAAGAGTGGCAGAAACTTAATGGTCTCGGGAGGATGAGGAGGTAAAAGGATGTGGGTGTCGGAAGAACGGCATTTGATCTAATATACATCATGATCCATACAATTATCAAGTTCAGTGCTGGAATTGCGTTTTCCGCAGTATCGGACCGGTAGAAGACCACTCCTTTTGGGGGACCCAATTAAAACCTGCATATCCAGGCAGTATTTACTCTCAATGAATACAGGTTTTTCTAATCTATGCGTACGGAAAAATTTGAAAGGCTCTTGAACATCTTTAAGTTGCACTCTCCGACAAAATTAAATTGGCATTAAATTCGGTTTGTCAATACGTATATTGTGAAAAATGCTATACGTAAGGAATAATATTGTATAGGCCTAACAGTTTCCCATCCTTCCCCAGCCATCAACCCTTCTAAGCCCAACACTCCACGTCGTCCTCATAACATCTCATCTTATCTAATCCTTTCCGCATCTCGTCGCATCTGTAGGGGCCTCAGGTCACTGTATCATGTCCATAACAATGTATGGTACTGAATGAGGCGAAGAAACTTCCAGAGGGCCAAATATTGTTTGGGTGTTGAGCTATACCAAAATCCCAAAGGCAATGGTAACTTTTTATTTTCTGGGGCTCGAAAACTTTTCAAGGGGTCGCGGCCCCTCCTCCTGGTTATTGGCTCGTGTAGGGCCTCTACTTTATTGAGCCCTACCTGCTTGTTGGGACCATCCTGTTCACCCCATCTGTCTTTTCTTAATTGAGAATTTCCTGTTTGCTTTAATTCTACCATGTAAATCAGGATGCTTAGGAGATCATATACTTACAAACAATCCATCTTTTCCATGTATAGTGTCCGTACCTCCTGGAAAACCCTGTCAGAGATAATTATTAAAATATTAAATGTTGAAAATCACAACAAAAAGAAGCAAATCTAATAAGTTTTTGAAATACATTGAGATCTATACATAAAGTTGCGACAATTATCCTTCAAAAGGACCCTTTCGTTCACAACAGGCCCTTTCATTAAGGGTGGGTGGTGGGCAAGGTTGAAAATATCTTCTTGGGAGAGAAAACGGATGAACATTGTGGAAGCAAAACGTACAAAAAGTGCCTTCAAATTTACTGAACTTTTAAGTCGACCCCTAGCTAAGTCCCTGTCTGACCAGCACACTACAGAATATCCAAAAAGAACGGAAAAGCAGAACAAGCAAAATTTAAGGTTTACACGTGTTTTTGCAGGTCTGAAATAGTTTTTGATACATCAAAAATTGCTTCAGAACCACATCAGGAATTATGAGAAGTCATTTGCCTTGTGCCTTTTTGTGTGAAACATAAAGTTCGAAGCAAAGGTGTGTTGAAGGCAAAGGAACCACATAATCTCCCTAGACTTTTATGTGGTGACAAGGCACCTAACGTGTCAACCCCTAGCTATCTCTGTTTGACAAATACACTATAAAATACTCACAAAGGACGGAAAAGCAGACCAAGAAAACTTTAAATGTACCCTTCAGGGTGTGATCAAGGGTCTGAAATAGTTTTTATCGTATCAAAAGTGTGCCAAAACCATTTTCGGAATTATAAGTAATTATTTGTTTGAGTACTTTAGTCAAAAAAGTAGAAGCTATATACGGTATGTTGAAGGCTATGTAATCGTGTGCAAAGAACGTTCTAACAATACTCGTTTTTGACGTTCGACTTTGTTGAATGTGGAGCGTACGTGATATATAATACAAATATGAAATGTCCTGTCCACATATTGCTAGAGTGCTCAATGGTTAAACAGAGCCAATCAAAGATGAAGAAATGAAATGAAATGTTTCGTCGGGTAGGCTTACTGCATATTACTACTTAATAGTTTCATACAACGAACACACACACACACAAACACACATACGCACCCTCGCTGCCTTACGGGTACACGAACACAGGACCCGGTAAGGAATTCACGGGATTTCCCCATGAGCTTGGCTGACCTCCAACTCACCCACTAGACTTACGTGTCTGGAGGGCGGGCTGCTCGCAAGGCAGGCACGTGCAGCCGCGCGAGACTTCTCATTCCAGTGACGGAATTCTTGGGCAGCTACGCCAGTTTCGAGCAGCACGTGAGCTAGGAAAGACGTGCGAGAGCTTAGCTCTCGCCGGCTGCCTATGTGCCGCTAAGGAGGTGTCTGTGAGTGCATATATATATATATTTATATATATATATATATATATATATATATATATATATAAATGAATAACAAATAAATTTGTATATATATATATATATATGTATATATATGCATACATAAATGGGTGGCTAAAAAGTTGTAAGAAGTGCTTCAAAGTTTGCCGAATATTCCACAAGAATTTTAGCGTTTCTTCTAACTTTTACCTACCGGTACCTATACATTTGCAAATAACCAACAAAAGAAGACAAATTGTCTTTTGAGATTACTAGAAGGGATATAGCTAGAGAATGCATGAATTTCTCGTAGCAAAGACTGTCAACTTTTAGTAGAGATATATCATAGTCTGTGTATTGCCCTTTCCGCTTTACAGCAATAAACAGATCGACCCGAGTTATGTATAGGGGTTCGAGGGTTGCAACTTTTCAATTTCAGTAATTTCTCAAAGCACTAATTTTACTCCCAGACTGGCCGAGTGTAACTTGAGGTTATATGTTACGCAAAGCTCTGTGAGAACAGCTGTTAGTAATCTCCGAGGCCACTGAAACAATTTCTTGCCCACGGTGAGCAGCGATCAGGCTGCAACTCCTGGATAGAACTGGAAACTTAGGTTAAATTGACCCTACAGGGATTGACCCCTCTGGCCTAATTCCAGCAGAGTAGCAAAATCAGACTTCTGCACAGTGGTAGGGGAATGTATGCGATATGAAATGACTGCGATTGTAATAGCCTAATGTTTACTTGTCTGTATAGATATAAGAGTTTCACATCGCAGATTGGATTCCAAATAACTTAAAGTCAGTCTTAATGCCGTTTGAGAATTCCACAGAATTCTGTTAATAGTAGACAGAGTCGTCCCTGTAATGTTGACTTTTGTTTCAGCCATCTCGACTCTAGAGACTAAAAATGAGTACAAAAAGAGTAGTAATTGTAGTATCATCTTGTCTCTCTTGAAAATTTTCGATCCGCCTCAGGATCCTCCTCAGTCATACTGACAGTCACAGCTAGAATGCATATGTACATATATACAACTGGGTAACAGTATACAGTAGTAGCTTTCTGGCTAAGCCTTACAATAGCTAATCTTAAAGTTAATCCTATTTCTAACAAAGGGGGAGGTGCTACTTAACAGGGCAGAAGGGTTATGGTTGTTAGGTTCTAACAATAAGTCTACCAGTAGACCATTCTCATTGTCATTCACCATACCCATTACACTGCCTACACCCATGGCCAATAAACAGGTAATAAACAAAAGTGCTGCCCTCAGTTATAGAACTAAACTGGCAATTTTAGCCAATGACCTCTTTAGGATAATGCAAAACATTTCCCTCGATCTCCCCGAGACTCATGGGCGTCCGGAGGGGGGGGCAAGGGGGGCACTTGCCCCCCCCCCCCGGAAAATCAAAAACTTGAAAAAAAAAACGAAGAAAAAATAGAGAAAAAACGAAGAAAATATAACATCAATATTTCTTAACAGTTCAGTCAGTGTGAATTTCTACTCTCAAAACAGGAATTGAATAAAAATATCAACACTAAGGCCCCAGCAGCCCCCCGAGCATATTTTTGGTATTTTTTAAAGTTTATATTTACGATATTGCTTATGTTTCCCCTTTTTACATGCGGTAAATAGGCCTTGGAAGTGCCATTTCCAGCGATCTGGGAAGCATTTTGGGCCAAAATTTTCTTGCGCTCCGCGCCAACCCATGGTGGCGCGGAACGCTGAGAGTCTGTCAATGGGCTTCGCCCTCCCCCCCCCCCTTGACAAATTCCTGGCTACGGCTTTGTCAACACCGTGTGAAAATAGCATCCAAAACTCTTCCCTGGGAGTAAAATATTTCCCATGAAAAAAGTTGGTCCGCCTAAAAAATTTTGCCCCCCTTGAATTTTTTTCTGCGGACGCCCATGCCGAGACTGACAGAAAGCTCCACATCCAGAACTACATGAATAGACTACAGATTAGTGGCTACTCCAAGACTGAACGTTTTGAGATATATACCAGAGCAAAAAATCGGTATGACAATTTAATAACCTAGTACCAATAAGGGAAAGTCCCCAGTAGACCTAAATTTTGGAAACAATCTCAAAGGATCAGACAAAAGTCTGGCAGGAAATATATTTGGTTCCATAAAGGTTGTAAAAATGCTGAGGCAGTGATGTTTGTTGAGAGTACTCCCAATAGTGAATTACAAAGGGAGATAAGTAAGATTTTGAGAAAAACTGGTTTAAAAGTAAAAGTGGCAGAGAGATCAGAGACCAGACTCCAACAAATTCTCTGTAAGTCTAACCCCTTCAACGTTAAAGGAATGTGTTTAGATCAAGGCTGTGTGCTTTGTAAATTCAACCCTGGTATTTGCAAGAAGATGGAGGTGGTGTACTGTATAAAATGTGCTCAATGCAAAGGAGGATTCAAGTATGTAGGAGAGACTTCTCGAAGTTTAGGAGAAAGATTCATGGAACATTTAAAAAATACAAACGATGTCAATTCGGTTTTCTACAATCATAAAATAAGTATTCATGGGGGACAAGATTTGAAATTTAACATCACAATTATTAATTCCCATACCGGGGACCCTATGCGCCGCCAGGTAGCTGAAGGTGTCTCCATAGAAACCATCAAACCCTTTCTCAACAGAAGAGAAGAATGGTCTACTGGTAGACTTATTGTTAGAACCCAACAACCATAACCATTCTGCCCTGTTAAGTAGCACCTCCCCTTTGTTAGAAATAGGATTAACTTTAAGATTAGCTATTGTAAGGCTTAGCCAGAAAGCTACTACTGTATATACTGTTACCCAGTTGCATATATGAAGGCCTACATATAAATGCATTCTAGCTCTGACCAGGGAGCTGTTATTCGGAAGGAGATTTAACGGAAAGTTTAATTTATGCTAATACTCCAAGACTCATTAAATTTCGGGGAGATTATTAATGATAAGCTACTTATTCCGTTGATTGGGAATTCTTTCCTTTATTCGTTGGCTTCAATTTGATATCGATATGTTTGCAACATCATTCAGGTCTAGTAATCCTATCACAATTGTCTTACTTAGGACAATGCTTTGATGAGTAGGTTTACGCCGCTCCACCAATTTAGGGGCAGGTGCTACAAAACCCAAAACGACTGTTTCATTGAAATAAATCAATGAGGTCTTCCCCTTCCTATAGAACAAACGTCATACAAATGAGCCGAAGAGGCAGAAGTCTAATTTTTGTCCCAAAAATTTCGAAAGTTTCCGGAAGTTTCCTGAAATGACCACTTATAGAATCATGTTCACATTTTTACCTAAAACGTTACTGGTATTCTCTCATTCGCGTCACCGAGCGTCCAAAGATGCAATGTTTTTTAATTTCCAAGCGACTGGCAATAGTATGGCAATAGCGACCAGCCCCCAGTCTTACAGTAGATGTAGCAGACGACAAATCCCTTTTGTATGAGCTACCTAATCCAGTGTAAGTCTTATAGAAATGCCAAGACAGATACAAGAGACAGATTACTGTGTGACCTTAAACTTCACTTCAAAGCGAAGAATCTCCTTCCAAATAACAGCTCCCTGCTCTGACTGTCAGTATGACTGAGGAGGATCCTGAGGAGGATCGAAAATTTTCAAGAGAGACAAGATGATACTATGATTACTGCTCTTTCTGTACTCAGTTTTAGTCTCTAGAGTCGAGATGGCTGAAACAAAAGTCAATAGTCTTAAGTCATAACAATATATTGGTAACGGATAAACTTAAATTGCACTATGATCCAACCAAAAGTCGAGTCTCCCACTCTCCGATATCTGAGCCACGAATGCCACCACCGTGCAAATCGTCTTAGAAACGGTACAGCTTTTTTGATCACCACTAGTATCTAAACCGTTAAAAATATCCACACAAGTAATTAGCCAGATTTATGTGACCTTAAACAAAGTTTGAGTTCAATAAATGGTCATTTAACCCTTTAACCCATAGTACAATATGTGCTGAATTATTGAAAGGATTAATCCCTTCAGCCAAGCTTGGCTCAGTTGGAAAAGTACACCTCGTAATTACCTTTGGGCCCGGGGGTCCTCGCATTCCTGGATCTCCTTCAGATCCCTGTAAATATTAAAACAGAATTACGGAGTCGTAATCGATTCATAACTCATTGTCAATCATTCTTACATGGTTCAATACCCTTCTCTCTATTATACAAATATTTACCAAAGTAACGTGAGAAGTTGATCCCACAGAAGACACTGTCTAATAAAATACCCGTCAACCTAAAATCTATCTATAGTCATAAACCAGAGCTTATTAACGAGGTGTTCTCTAGTTGCACCTACTCCCTCACTTAAGTTTTATTATTACTATTATTATTCCATTTTATTTACCAAGTCGTTTTCAACCACAGAGTTCTGTGGTGCCAACTCTCTTGACGGCAGGGAGTACGTTTAATAGCTGTAGAACAGGTGTTAAGTTATTGTGATTTACTGCCTACTTTTCTTTTATCATTTATAACGTTCTGGGGGCATGAATTTGACAAAATTCAGATGGAGGAAGGTGTAAATTTGCCTTAAAATCTTATTTTTTTCAATAATATTATTGACAAAGGTGTTCTTTTGAAGAAACCCCTGTGTCATAATGTACCCAGTACTAGTCAACCTTGAGAAGTCCATAAAATAGAGGGGCAGTGAAGTGCATATTTGCCAGACTTTCCCAATTCATTACCAACTCTTACGACCATCAGTTTTGTGGAATCATCTTGGCATGAAGGATCAAACATTAGAGATGGCAATGAGCCGTAAAATACAGCAGCATTCCGGCCGTAAGGTTTCACTCTAGATTTAAAATACACCAGTGTCAACACGCTTGTGTAGTCTTAGAGGATACGGGCATTATCTTCCATAATCAAAGAGACAAGATGCAGAGGATAATTAACTCTGCCAAATACCTACCGGTGTGCCTGGCATCGTTGCAGGAACCCCTGGTTGTCCCTTTTCCCCTTTAGTGCCCTGCAGAAAAAACAGTTGTAATAGGCCAACAACTGAAGATGACTATGATGGCTGCCCGAGTAATGTAAGTCTCGTTAGTGATGCAATGATTACAAAGTACCAAATAATATCTAGAAACAGCGAAGGTAAAATTCGTACTTGAAACTCTAAAGCTCATAATACAAGGCTGTTGATCAACTTTCGAACACTCTGATGAGATCATATTTTCCTACAGAATTTTAAGAAATTTTAAAGACGTTACTTTATTGTTCCCTTACGAAAAAAGTGTGGCATGCCACATGTGAACACACGTAATCACGTGTGGCAGAGCATATGAAAATACATAAGGAAAAAAGTGTGGTTATGCGTGGTGACACATGTGGTATTGGAACCAATCTGACACACAGGACCACGCTTTTCCCTGCATGATTGTCATACCTTGAAATCTGGTTCAAAGTGGGGAAAGCTGTGTCAAGTTGACACGTGTGGCAAACCAGGGTAAAGTGTGGCAAACAAGGCCAGTGAACGAAATCAAACTATTGAATTTACTTCACTCAGCACCACACTTCTCCACACCTCTCCACACTTTGCCTGCTTTACCCGTTTGTCTCCTGTAACATGTGTCAAAGCGTGATTTTCGGTTTTCCACACATTGCCTCATGTCCAAACTGTGAAAATGCTGGTCAATGCATGGCACTTTGGAAAAAGTGTGTCAACTGTTTATTAATGACACACATTGTCACGCAAAAATTCACAGAAATTTTACGCCTCTCCACACCCCACCGTAGTTATGCACAGTTCGACACAGTATTTCACGTGTGGTATTGGAACTTTTGCCACACAATTTTTTCGTAAGGGTTTTGAATGGACTTTCTGCATTCATGAATACATTTAGTTGATTCAGCAGCCCACTAAGGGGAAGATGGGCGAGGATGGGGACTGGCCTCTCCAGGTACCAGCCTTTCAGAGTGCCATGCGACAGCCAAAGGAAATCTTCAAATAATGAGAATTTCAAATAATTATGTAGTTGGTTCAAAGCTTTGCAAAGTTAGCACTATTTTGCGTGTTATTCACCTTAAATCAGGGAGTTGTTAGAAAGTTATTTTTTTTACACCCAGCAGATAAATCAGGGACGGCGGAGCTAATTTTGAAGCGGGGGCTAATCATCGTAGCAGCCCAATATATTCAAGAAAATAAAAGCTTATCATCCAAGTTTAAGGCGGCACAAAATGCCTACGACTAAAACCCCGTAGCCCCTTCCCCGTCTCCGCGGTCCCTATAAATAAGAATCATTCGCTACATTAAGACAACTTTGCAACACATAATCTCTTGAAGTCTCTGCGAAAGATAACTTTCAAGCCATCTAACTTATGGCGTAGTACCTGTGCCTCGAAATGTTTCCATTAATATGTACCGTGAACCTATACCGTACAGGATGAACTGAAGTTCCTTTGTCTTTTGACAAATAAGTGTTTTAGTATGCATAGTTTCTTAGGTATCGAAAGTATTGTTGTGGCAAGTATACGGGCAACTAATGCACTTTGTACTGAATTGTTTCATTTGATAGCTATCCGCGTGGAAGCGGCTGTCATATCATGCAGGAACATTATGTTCGATAACCTTCAATAGGCTAAGTCGATGGAAATTCATTTAGAACCATCTCTTATGCTTGCTACGTGGAATGGACTTCATTACTTGAATTCTCTTAATTTCCTAATAAGTACTCGGGTATTCCTAATTATAACCTACATTTACAGACACAGAGCGAATAACACAAAGGCACATACAGTTTAAACCGTAGGTTGCAGTAACACAAACAGACATGCATGTCACTTACATAGCTTGGGACCCCAGGATCTCCAATGTCTCCAGGCTCACCGATTCTAATCTGCAAATTAATAGAAAGTTCTACATTTTAGGATTAATTCACCCAGAAATTAAGTTATTAAATATCTAATGGTAAATAATTGAATTGACGTTTGATACCATAACATTAACGGTAAACTGTCCTTAGTTTAACTTTAACAAGAAAGATTCCTCCGAAGTAGTTAACGTTATGACATTATTTCAAAAGAGTACCGAAATATTAGGAAGTAGTCGAGCCCAGCAGTTTCTAAGTCCAGGGATACTCAAGGGGGCCCATTTCACTAACTGGGGTGACTTGTGGGCCTCTGAGGGGCTTTTAAAACTATGATTCTAAATTTAATATGGGGCTAGAAAAGAAGTTAAATAGTTCCCACGTATTTCTCCAATCAGTATTCATGATATCGGGATAAAGAGAAGTCAACAAGTACTGTTAAAATGCACTACAAAGTTTGATATTTCACCATCATAACTGCTAGATACCAGAAAATTATATATTAGTGTTTCATATCAAACTTTCCTAGGAGAGATACTAATTGTACTGGCCATTTGGCGGATTCATCATAATAGCTGGAAACCCTTCCAACATTACAGAGGGGTTAGACTCTTAAGTGAAACACTGTTCAATGGAATGCGTTTCTTTGTGCACTACTTATCTTGATCGTCAGATGTCAGGAAATCTCGTCTAAAACTGCTTTGTTTTAAAAAATACCCTTAAGCTGCACAACTTCATCACGAGATGACCTCGATCGCCTATGTGAAAACATTCTATGTAAACTATTTTAGCAATTCGTGTGAACAAGTGCTTTCTGTCTTGGCCCTCTTTTTGTAGACTGAGGTAAGGTGGGGTAGGATGTGCAACGTTTGCCCAATGTCATTCAGAGATGGAGACGATGAGCTGAAAAGGGATGGGAATCGCCGACATAGATTGCAATTACTTGCATTTAATATGAACCATTTTGATATAGTCATACTTACATTTCGCACTTGGAGGAGTGGAGGGGTTTGTAAATTTGTGGTTTTTAAGACAACTGAAATGCACCGAAATTTATCCCCCATGGTTTCTCCAAGTTTTGAGTAAAGTTACTTTAAAGCAAATTTGACCTTTCTTTAAATGTTAACTATCTTAAGCGGCTTTTTATGGCATTAAAAGTTACAATTGGGGCACGGTGCGTTCGATGTTTTATCACTCATAAATTATTTACCTATACAACTATATGCTATTATACCACCGTCCAACAACACGCAAGATCCGTGTGAATAGTGGAGAATATATTATATATACTAGCACGTGCATGGAAGAATAAATAATACACACTGGTGATTTTTCAGGAGCAGGTTTTATTATACTGAAGGTTTACTAGGCAGAAGGTCTACCTGTCCGCTAAAGAAATTGTCCGATGCCTTACCTCAATATTACACCTCAAGCGTTTTTCCTTTTTGGCAACTGGGCTTCAAATTGCAGATAAATGTAAAAGACCTGCCACTATCTTTTTTCTCCCGAGCGTTTTGAGCTCCCTTAGGAGGCGGTTATTGAGTGGGTTAGTATTAAAAGAGGTGGTTTAAAGATCTGTGATAATGCTTGCGTCTTCTGAATTCCAAGCAACAAGGTAACAGTCTTTGTTTTTATGTCTTCGCTGGTGTGATTTGGCAAGGTTTGGACAATTGCATTCTCGGCTGGAACCAAATATTCAGCAGTGTCATGCGCCGCTGGCTGACTGCTCAATTTTTGGTCACTATCTTTTGAATGAATTATAAGAATTAGTTCACAAGTTTCAAAATATTTGAAACACTTTATTGTAACTTATTTTAGTTCACTTACCTGAATTCCTGGTAAACCTTTTGTAGATGATTGTGTACCACAAATTGCCTGCAACGAAAAGGAGCATGCGTGATAAACTAATTAAAATATGCATGTCACTTATAGTGAGTTCGTGGCAGATGTGTTGATATAAACAGATTTTCATTTTTTTCCAAAGATTGATTAAAAAGTTTTGCGATTACAGGGTCTTTTCTTAAGGGTACAGCATATGAAAAGACATACCGTAAGTGTACACGACTACTATCTATAGACTTTATGCAGATGAAGTCACAGAACAGAAGTACACCCCGTCAATGGAAAGTGTATTATTACAATTTGCACCAACAAATGAAGACAGCTGATTTGTGTACCGGTCGGATATGCCCGTCGCGTGTCGTCAAACCATAAGGTTATTTGGGGTATTAAGCATTTTTTCCTAAAATTCCAAAAAATCCTTCAGTATTGTTTCATACATTGGATTCTGTTTCAGTCGGGTACTTATGTTCTTACTCTCTTTTTGTAGTCGTGCATTTTGCAAAGCGATGTGTAACTAATTCGCACCCGGTAGCTCTCGAGTTTCTTACATGGCGCAGGAGTATACGTGATCACGACGGCGGAGCTCACTGGCCGAGGCCGTTCTATTCAGCCAGTCTAGAACGAGACTTCACACGTCAGGTTGTTAGGTAGTTAAGTTGTCCCTTGGGGACGTATAGCTCCTTAAGGGAGCAGAACTCCTTTGGGAGTATTGTTTGGTTTTCGCTCCTGGCTCTTCGCCAGAGAGTTGAGGGAACTTTTGGAAAAAAAAACTCTCGAGTTAGGACAAAACTGAGCGAATGAGACAAACTAGGACCAAATTTCTTAAAAATCACTCTACACTTTCAGAAATGTTAACTTGGGTTTAACCTGCGAAGTAAAGGAACGTTACCCTGCACTGTAAATGGAACTACGTAGGTTTAAAGAGAATGTGTGAAACTTCACTTCTAAATCCGGCGATGAGCTTAAGATTCGTTATAACGTATGAACTGTACAGTATGGGGCAGCCTGGAATTCCTGAGAACCTTTTTGCGTAATTGTTCAAACGACTCTTCGCA
Organism: Holothuria leucospilota; assembly: GCA_029531755.1. Lineage (NCBI taxonomy): Eukaryota > Metazoa > Echinodermata > Holothuroidea > Aspidochirotida > Holothuriidae > Holothuria > Holothuria leucospilota. The sequence goes on along the minus strand of CM055972.1, from coordinate 37,540,851 downwards.
GTCTACTGAAATTGTTCATAGGTGGTGCGTTAAAGGATTTTGGTTGTGGGAATCGGAGCTCCAGGCTTTTTCTTTTATAGAACCCCCCACAGGTAGTAAGATGTTTAAGGTATTTTGCGCCCAGGGCTCGCTGAAGTGTTTCTAGCAGGCATTTAATTAAAGAAAACTTGAAATTTAATTTCCTTGAAATAAAATTAAAAATTGGAGGGGGGGGGGGTAATTTATCGATTAGAAACTTTTTGGTTTTGATCAAATAATCTGAGCGCCCTCCTTGACAGCTAAATCAAGTTAACGGACAACTATGCTCCATCGGGGTATATGACATCTATCAAATAAAAAATAACGTACCTGTGGTGCATTTATTCCATTTTCTCCAGGGATTGCCTGTAGATGTAATCGGAAAGTACATAGCCTTAATTCATCACAAATTCACTTAAGTACCAAGTTGGTGCTAGAGTACAAAAAAAGACTGGGAAAAGACTGGAGAGATTTATTTAATATGCGAATAAAAATTTCTCGAATGAAATTTGCATCAATCCTGGAATGGGAGTGGCAAACCATAGCACAATTAGAGTGTTTAATTTTGATTTCAGGGGTACCGAAACCTATGTTGAGGCAGAATCTCCTTCAACTACACCTTGCAATCACTTTAACGTTTCGATGCAAACACTGTGTGTATGGAGTAGACTTTCTTCCCCAAATCGGGCCAAACTCCTGTGCCATCGAGCTAGCACTGTTAAAAAGTTAAAGCAAGTATAAGTCATTTGGTCACGTTCTTTTTTCAGTAAAATGGGAAGATGTGCTTGTTACTCACGCCACCCCTGTCGTCTCCTAGTGGTCCCTGTGAAAGTGTTAATTTACATTGTTAGTAATGATGAAAGCAAGCACCATTCACTGTTATAATTTGAATTAAATTTTGTAGGTTAACATAACTACAAAGGCTAATTTGTTTCCAATCGAATTATGTCTTGAAAATGCAACTTTTGAAATGAAATGATGTTAAATAAAATAACTGGATCATTTGTATCTTATGGAAATTATGTTAAAGACGGAAATCAACTGGAAACCAAATAACAAAACTTTACCTTCTTTTGTAACTTTCTGTGAAGTTTATTTGCTTTCGGTCATTTGCATGTACGTAATATTGCATTTAAAATGCACCAGCATGATCTACAAAGAAAATACCTTTAAACAATCTTCAACCATTCCTTCTTACCAATGAACTCCAGCAACAGCTTTATCTCCCCAAAATATTACACATTACAAGAATTACTCCTTCACACTACACCTTGCAATCACTTAAACGTTACGATGCAAGCACTGTGTGTGTGGAGTAGACTTTCTCCCCCAAACCGGGTCAAACCCCAGTTCCATCCAGCTAGCACTGTTAGAACGTTGAAGCAACTATTATTCTTTTGCTAACTTTCTTTTTTCAGTAAAGTGGGAGGAGGTGCTTGATACTCACATCATCACCTTCTTCACCAGGAGGACCTTCGTCGCCTTTCGGACCCCGTGGTCCCTGTGAAAGTTTTAATTTACATTGTTAGTAATGATAAAAAGCAAGCGCCTTTCACTGCTGGGCGTGGATCATGAGGGGGGGGGGGCGAGGCGTACCCCCACTTTTTTGGAAGGGGGAACATCTCCAAAAAGTCCCCCAACTTTTTCAAAATGATGAAAACTAAATTTGTGATGAATTGTATTATAACATAGATTACGAATTGACGCTACAGTTGGAAAGCTAAATTACTCCCAAATATGGCACCATATGACATTAAGACACCGTCTAATTTCCTTTCTTTCAAAGGGGTGGGGAACACCCACCCCTTAGATCCCTCCCCCAGGACGGCGATTCCCCAAATGGTGAAAAGTCCCCCCCCCCACCTTTGGAGATGGATCCACGCCACTGGATTTAATTAAATTTTGTAGGTTAACGTAATTTCAAAGGTTAATTAGATTCGAGTTATGTTTTAAGAATGCAACTTTTGAACTGAAACGATGTAGATAAAATGTCTGGATCATTTGTACCTTGTGGAAATTATGTTAAAGGGAGAAATCAAATTAACTACAAACCAAAATAACAAAACTTTACCGTCTTTTGTAACTTTTCTGTTACGATTATTTTGCTTTTGATCATTTACATTTACTGCATTTTTTTTATTTCTTAGAGGAAAATATCGAGTTTAAAATGTACCAACATGGAATGCAGAGTAAAAAACTGGTATCACTATTAACCGATCCCCTCTTACCAATGAACTCCAGCAACAGCTTATCCTCAAAACATTATGCATTACCAGAATTACGGAAGTTGCATCATTTGAAGTTTTGAAAGATTGGGCCAAGAAATCATTCTTGAGCAACAAAAAAATGTTTTTTTTTCTGTGAGAACCACATTGCTTGAAAAGAAAGCTACTGTACTGCCTTATTATGTAATGTCGATCATTCTGCATATACTGGTTATGAAAATATGAAAATATTCTGTAAAACAAACGCAATATTTTCCTTTAAACAAAGTGTTTAATTAGGGTGGAAATGTGTGTGTGAGAAAGAGAGAGTAGCGAACGTGCAATTTTTGGACCATGTAAACGTTTTCAACCGTGACATATATTCATTTAAGCTATAATTAATGAAATTAATGCAAAATGCATCATTAGTCTGTCTAATGAAGGAAAAATCGTGTCTAAGGTAAATGTTTACGACATTTGATACTGCTCACTTTCCTATTATATTTCATTACATCATAGAGCTGCAAGCACCATAACAGTGCTATGTGATTGGCTCTAGGCAAGTCCTACATAGAACTATTAGAACATGTGTAGCAAACGTGGTGTCAAATGAGTACCCTATCGTTACTTACATACAAAATTGTGTGATATTAACTGCCTAAGAAAAAATTTTCACAATGAATAAAATTTGACAAAATTTCACAAAAGGTATTCAATTTTCAGACACTTCTGCCAATTTAAAAGACTTCATTATGTTTTAAGATGGCAAATGTTAGTGTCTTTAAAACCGAATCGTTATGAAAGGGATTAGCTACAGATAAGATCATGTAGGTGCATCGACTTTTGGCCCGAGTTTCAGTCGGCAGATCAGTAACAAGTCGGCAAGTTGCGAAAGTGAAACGGGAAAGAGAGAAAGAAATTCGCAGAGAAGATGTTTTCAGGTTGGAAATTTAAATAAGCAACAACTTTTAACCCTAGAATACAGATCTTTTTACGTTTAATTCCTTGAGGAAAACCGCAACTTCTGCCCACTTATAGTGCACTTCATGTAAGCTTCATTTTGTACGATGCTCATTAATGGTGGTGTTGGAATCTAACGTTCTTCAATTTCTGTAGCCATAGCCTTTGCGCATGCAGCATCATATCTAGGTTCTAGAGAACTAATTTTCAATATGTAAAAAACACATTTTCAAACGTTATTGCTGATATAGGCAGGAAATAACAGGAAATAACAGGATATAAAACCGCAGCTCTCTCCTTTGTACCCATCTAGTTGCGGCCAAGGTCAGCTGCATTGTCTAGCATTTGGACTTATTATGAACTTAAAACTATTGGTGGTATTTAACAAAAGGTTCATGTCGTCTGCTACGTTGGAAAGAAATGTCAGCATGTTTTGTCTACATGCTATAGCATTGCCAGACGCTTTCCTTGAAAATTAATTTGCAGCTCCCAACCGCTTATCACAAAAAGGGATAACATGTTGATCATGCACACTGCTTATTTGCAAATTGCGAAAGGTTGCGGAAATTGATATAATATTACAACACTTTTAAGTCATTTACGTATTGTGCCAGTGTAAGACCTCAGTTAAAAGTTAGTCTTTCTGAACTCCTTAGAGATTAGCAGTCGTTTTGATTTATTAGACAGTGTCCCTCCTTATCTCATTCATGCGGTATATATAGGTGAATATAAGGTTTACTTGGGTATCATGGTATCAAAGGAAACGGATCAGACAAAAGAAGTGGGTACAGTAAACTCTAATAATCACTCATGAATTGAAACTCTTCAAACGATGAGGCGGACCTATTAAAATTACCATTAATGAAGTTTCAGGAAGGGGGTTTTTGCAAACACTGCACAGTTTAGCATACGTCGATAAATGTGTACAAAGGAAGATGGACGGACTGCATGGTCAAGTGGTTAGAGCATTCGACTTGCAGCCGTAAGGTCTGGGTTCGACTCCTGGCCGGGTCCTACCAAAGACTTTAAAATTGGAACCTACTGCTATTGTGCTTGGTGCTCAGCATAAGCAATGGAGTAGAGAAAACAGGCCAGTGAGCCACAACTGGAAAAAGGCCGTGGCTGGCCGGACTTAAACCAATTGGTTAGAATCTGAGCCGAAAAACCTCATCTAACTACAAAGGAAGATGTGCTTAATTTCGTCTGTAAATGGTCTCTCAGTTAGCGGACTGAGTTCCTTGTGTTGAATGTGTTCTGCTCCATAAACAGCTTCATGCCCCAGCAAATTGTTGTCTCTGCTCCAGAAACACATCTCAAAAAACGTTGGAATGCATATTTTTATATTCTGGCCTATCATTTAGACTAACCAGGGAGTTGTTTTCTAAATAACAACTCCCGGAGCAAAGGATGGCAACAGGCGGATCAGCACAGAAAATGTCCTATGTTTGGAGATCTACAGTTTTCGGTCTTACCAGGCCTCGACAAAACCGCTTGCCAACTTGTCATTGGCGAGTAACATTTTAATTTCATTTTCATCATGGCGAGCTCCATGTACACTTACCTCGCCAGTTGAAGAGTGGTTCTTTATCCTCTCCCATTGTACATTGCCTAGCCTACAAGTTGATGCCTATAGGCTAAAATTATGCGCTAAATGTACTTTGAATCTTAACGGACCCTTAGAAAACTAATAATTTCATTTGCCGTACTCAACAAAAACAATGCTGTTTTCATATGTAAGTTGTACCAATCAATCCAACTAATCAAACACTGTGGACAATATGTTACGTTTAGTTTGTAAACAAAGCGAAACGGCTTGAGCAAGTCTGTTTCGCCGGAGTTGACGACAAGGTCAATGGAAAATTAAGGTGTAAAATGGCTCGCTTTCGTGCTTGCTTCGTTTTTAGCATGGGTCCTTGTACTGTTAATCCGTATGCAATTGTAACAAAGCCCTCTCAATGAGAATGGAATGTAGCTCTTTTTGCTTGTAGGGGATTTATTCATGCATCCCTCACCATCGAACGCCAAATACGATAAAAAAGGAGATTAAATTCATATTATTTTACAAGTTGTAAACCGTGTAAAGTAAGGTTCGCGCAAGTAGCAGTGAGAGACCAAGTTACAAAGTTAAGAGTGAAGCCGGTCCCAGCGAAATTATTTTCTCTCTCCCCAATTAAGTTGATGGTACTTACTAGACGCTTGGGATGAGGGCGTTGACGAGAAGGTGTTGGAAGTACTAAACTGTGAAAATGAAACAAAGTCTATGCTATCTTCCCATCTCAGACTAAATCAGCATTTTTTGTGCCAAAACCTCTAAATTCGTACAACACTTTGTTATCTTTTTGACTGACAGTTTCTGTGGAAGGCTAGGCCATAATAAGGGTGAAAAGATCAACGCTTGATTTGATTATAATTTTATGTGGTTCGGTAACGATGTAACACTGCCTTATGTAAGGAGCAGATATTTTGTTCTGGCGAGTGGAATTTTCTGCCGCTCTCCAATTGACGAGATGCTTTGAAAGTTTTTGTAGAGGCCTGGGTCTTAGCTTTGATTCATTTCACTTCCAAGTAAGCTTGATACAGTACAATCCTGCACAGGTTTTTAGTAAAAGTCGGGAATATCAATTTAGTCGCCATATTTCCTATCTTGTATTTATCTCATGGTCATCGGAAGACATTCATTTCTCGGTGCAATCGTATGGGTACAATGCAATGCACATTAGTCACGACAAGCGCCAGTCTCTCTGACGTTTAATGTATTTATTCCCATCATCAGTGCACATTCTTTGCTGAGTTGCAATAGGTTTGTGAGAGGGCACTGGGACTCTTCAGATTAGTCTTTTTGCCTAATTGCTTACCTTTAATGCCTGCAATGTTAGTGAAACTATGTTTTTTTTCAGAGAAGTGTCTCATTTATTCGGCTTTTAGCAAAGAGGGGGAATTTAGCAAACAACATTTTTATCACATCAGTTTGGGAATTGTGACTTTTGATTGTCTGATATAGACAATCAAGTTACAAAATGGTTGAGATCCTGATGTTCTTTTTAACAAAGACTTACCAGAAGAGAGGGGTAAGGTGGCTCACCCTTTTCTCCTTGCAGTCCTTTTAGGCCCTGATGAAAAATGAAAAATACCTCATAATTTGGTGTGCCTTACAATGATTTTTCTTCAGAGGTCAATAGCCAAATTCCTCCACCAAATGAAACATCTACAAATTAGCTGTAATCACTGGTATAGACGAAACTAATGTGTTCAATCTTCACACGAAGCTTATTGTGAGGATTTTGTTCTTGCAGTAAATACTCGCCTAGTTTCCTCCTTCCACGTACAAATAATCTTAGAGCTATTTCAGAAGAAAGGGCTATTTATGAATTTACTCTCAAGGGTGCCTTTTATTGCTTTTGAAATAATTTTAAAGTATGAGAACTTCCATAACAGTGCCGATGATACACTGAAAATTTTTAAAAATGTCAGGTGTATCTATGTCTATAAACACCCGGATATATATATATATATATATATATATTTATTTATTTATATATACTAAAAGTAGAATCCGCGTGTCCTCCCATATATAGAACTGTGCAGGTCCGTAAAGGTAGTAAGAAGTGCTTAAAAGTTTGTCAAAAATTAGCGTAGCGGAATTTTCCTTAAGCTTTTAAAGATTTCTTACTATCTTTATCGACATACATATTAGCTATTGAAAAATAAATCTCATTCATCTAACCCACATTTTTATAGCTTACTCCATTGCTGAGATATGAATAATGAAATTTATTCACTCAAGTTAAAATGGTCGATTGGGCAATAGTTTGTGATATCCTTCTAGTACAACTCACAATACCTGCTTTTGTTTGCTTTTGAATTTAAAATGTTTATATGGTTTTGATAATATTTTACTGTCTTCTTGCTTATCATGTGGTATGGAGAAGGCTTGTGGATTCAAGGTTTCCTATAATATCAAGACAGTGATCACATTTTGGCACAAGGTGCAATAGTTTTGGAAAAAATAAAGAAAAATAGAGACCGTAATTTGAGTAGTGCAAGAATGACATCACAGATTATTGCATATTCTCTCATTTTAATTTGAGTAAAGAACCTTCAACATTTTATATCGCAGCTCAGGAATGTCCTGGACCATTTTGGTTCATTTTTCTAGATTTGAAACATATAGATTTAAAATTTAGACTTTAGGCACACTCTAAAAACGACTCTTTACAGTGGAAGTTGATAAAGTGTTGAAGTAGTCACAATTGTACTGTAGAAGATTTTTCTTGATCTACTAAAACAGTTTTCGATTTTCGAGAAAATTTGATTGTTGAATATCAGAGTGGATGCATACCGTTTGTCCGTTTTCGCCTTTGGCTCCCTTTGAACCCTGGACACACTGTGAAGAGAAAGACCACAACAAAAATGTTAACAAGGGTGACTCCTTGCTGCGTACTTCTTTAATTGAACGCAATAAATTTAGCATAACAATATTGTCACAAGATTTCCGCCATATCGAAGTTTCCTCTCTGAAACTGGTATACGCATTTCAGGGGCTCTAGGCCATGGAATTGGCAGCATGACATAGCCCACTATGATATACAATAGAATGATTGATGTAAAAACAGCTTTGTAGCGTTGTTAGTGTAACATGACATATTTCTTTTTACTAAATGATGCCTTCACAGCCAGTGTCCGATAAGGACAAAATGTAGACTATAAATACGATGTAAAAATATAATATAAATGAAATTGTAATTTCAAAAATACTTTCAGGCACCTCTAAAAAGTTTGCATTTCTGAACATACATTGTATCGTATCTTTTGACAGTTCAATTTTAACTTGTAACGTTTTTATTCAAAACTTTTTACACATCCTGGATAGAAAATAGGAGAGTTTCAACGAGTACGTGTCCAGATAAATTGAAATTTGCCAAGCTTTCTTCAGAAGTGGCTCTGACTTCTTCAGAAATGAAAAAGTCATTGTCCTGAAGCGGTCAGATGTCATTTTCGATGGAAGCTTGACCAAACTTCCAAGTCATTGGACGGCGTATAGTTGAATGTCTTCTATTTTCTATGGAATGCCGTCGGGAAAGAGTTTGACGTAGTTATCATGGATAGAGTTTACACATACGGCAGAAGGTTGACTGCAAACAAACCTACTGTTTGGATACCGAATTACTGTAACTTTGTAATAGACCCTATGCATATGACGTCACAGGCAATAGAAGTCGAAATGCTCACTAGGCTGGTGCTTGCGCGTAACTGGATGTAGAATGCATTATACTCATTGTCTGGCCTCTGACATGATGTCAGGGTCGGTAGTTAAGTAGCTGGCGACGCCACTGCATAGGGTTTATTGTGTACAGGAACTGGAGAGCAGTGACAAAAGACCAACGTGTAAGTATGTTACCCAACGCTAAAAACTTGTTACCTGAAAACCATGGAGATCTGATCCACACTGGAATTGGCGTGTTACCGCGTTTTTTTTTTCAAAGGAAATGAAACAAAATTGAGTAGAAGATTGAGTAGAAGATTTAAAAACAGGATACAAAGAGAGAAATTACTTTTTAAAATTAAAATGTGGTATGCAATAAAGATTACTTGTAAAGGTCACTACAGGCAAATGAATGTACTTCAGGAAGGGGAGTTGCTACTAGAAGGAGATGCATCGGGAACTTTAAATTATGGTAATCTTATTAGATTCACCTAATCGTTTGGAGAGTTTTAATCCATGAAAGATCATTAGAGCTTGAGGTATCTACTTCTTTTGTCTGATCCCTTTCAATTGATACCATTACATATACCCAAGTAAATCTTATATACCCCTATTTATACTGTATCAATAAGGTTAGGAGGAACAATGCTTTGATCCGAAGGTTTTTACCGACAGTCAAGTAAGGAACACTGTCTAATAAATCAAAACGACTGCTAATCTCTAAAGAGTCCAGAGAGACTAACTTGTAAGAAGAAGGTCTTACAATGGCACAATGAGTAAATGACTAAAAAGAGGTGTAAGACTATAATATGTTGCAATATTACATTAATTTCCGCAAACTTTCACAAATTAGGAAAGGTGTTTGCATGATCAACATGTTACCCCTATTGTGCTGCAAATTAATTTTTACGGCAAAGCGACTGGCAATGCTATAGCATAGGGCCTATAGACAAAAATGCTGACATTTCTTTCCAACGTAGCAGACAACATGAACCTTTTGCTGAATACCAACAATAGTTTTAAGCCCATTATATGTTCAACTGCTAGACAATGCAAGTGACGTTGGGTAAAAAAGAGAGAACTGTCGCTTTATCTCCTTCTAAATAACAACTCCCTGTTCAAAGACACAAAAGGAGACTTTATAACGCAAAAGACACAAAAGTGAGACTTTATAATGCTACCTATAAAATTATATGAGTGGAAGAAGTTACCTGAATGATGTACTATAAAAAAAAATTGATTTGCAAACAAATTTTTGCATTACATATTGAAAGATTATATCATAATTTAAAAAAGAGTAAACCATACAAAATTAATTAATTTAAATATAGATTTTGCCGACAGCAGTAGCTATTGTACTCAAGTTGATTACAAATGCTTTTTCCGTAGTAAATCTATCATATTGTGATGCATACAAGTCAATGATCATATTTATGACTGGTTGAATTTCTTATAAGAGTCTTTTGAAAAATGGTTATCAGACTACACTGCTGATTTTTTTCTTTTTTATAAAATCGGCATGTTTCAATTGTTGCAAAGATAAGATGCCACAACGAGGCAAATGATTTTTTAATAACAAGTCACTTTTTGCATTTCAGTGCTGTAGTAAATGCAAAAATGTAATCAACGTATATATGTGAGATAACATTGGAAAATGTTACAAATAACCTCAGTTCTTACGAAAAAGTAATAATTGCACATTCAATTAATATAATTTGCTCGCCATACTACTTTTAATTAATGAACGCCATGATCCTATATTGTAACTCAAAATGTGGCATTAACGGTGATGGCTACTTCATCTTTTCTTCATTCGGCTGCCTCATTTGAATTATAACAGTAAATACTTAGGCACATCGACGGACAATTGAATAATGAAAACGTTAGTTTTGTAAGTACTTGATATTGCAGGCCAAAGAAGATACAAAGACTTCAACGCGTGCGTTGATGCTCTTGTATTAAAAACTTTTGTAAGTGTTTATAGTGCATGTGAGACCGATATTTCCACTAGTATGACTATGATATGTACGTCATAACCCACGTCAGGATGAACGCCCTATCGTATCGTGCTGCTCTTCGATGTCTACACTGCCAGTTCTTTTGATTGTCACATAAACTTCCTGGAATGCTCTATACCTGCCTTTAATCCATTTTTTGAGATGACGTTGCTCTAGAAACAATTTGCTTGGGAAGTAAAGATGCAAGGACGATACAAATGTCACTGTAAATTAATTATTTGTTGGTCACATACATGACTTGGCGTTATATATCAACTTGAGTCCCATAAAGGGGGTAGACCCAGGAAGGAAGGACCTTGTAGGTCCGGAACTGGCTCTTAAAAGAATTAAGTGATAGAATCTAATATACGTTTTGGTAAGATTCAGGGACTTTAAAGAAAATGTTAGTGTCTTGAAATGACCACATTTTCATTTCTGTTTGATGTAGCAATTTACCCTAGTGCATCCAAACTAAGATTTCGAAATTAAACGTTTAGCAGTATCCAAAAACGTTGATGATTTACTGAATTGACATTCACATTATATTTCTGTGATGACTCGGTGTCAATATGTCTTGGAGTTGCAGCAGCAAATTATTTTTATTTCATTTCAGTTGACGCTTTTTCATTGGAATTTTCACATTTTGTTCCAGAGACCTGCGAATCATTAGGTCATGTGCAATGTGGCATTTTACAACAACGCTTGACAAATATCTGTGAGGCACATTTAAGAGTAGCTTTCAACATAAAATTGCCTAAACTTGTAGATTTGTTTTTAAATCAGACGACCAGGTGGAATATCCATTGTTCCTGTACTTGTGAATGTGACATGTTATTTTAATGTATTCCTTTAAAGATATAACCTTTGACCTTCACATATGAACTTTGGTTTCGAGGGTTTGCAAAAAATAAAGGTACACCCAGGAAAGTCTTTTTTAAACACGACCTGCACGCTTTTGGGAAGTTCCTGGGGCAACTTTGGACGCACACACATCAACGCCATTTTCAAACCTAAGTGCAGGTTATTGACCACCCATAATCAGTAAATTACGAAAACTGCTCAGTTCTGTAACTGGAAACTGAAGGGGTAAACTATATGTTGTTCTACTGTCAAAGGAATAACAATGCCTTAATTGTTCTACAGATTAATTAAAAAACAATTGATATTTCTAGAAATCAGGAAAACATTCACTGATTCTTACCGTGGGTAGTTCTCCAGCACACTGAAGAAAAAGAATAGCAGAACAGCCATATTACTAATGTTATAAAACGGTTTCTTTGGTTTGCTGGCGACGTTGCAAGATAGGAAAAGAATTTACTACTTTGATTCAAACACTTCCAATTGAAAGAAAAACGAGTTGCCTCGACGCTCAAGAAAAGGTTTAGGCTGATCATATTGCTAACCCTAAGCAACTTTTTAATTAGAAAATGAAAAGAAAAACTGAACATAAACACCACTTTTAAAGACACAATGAAGACCAAATAATAATTATATGTAGAGTTTAAAGCGTGTAAAAATTTGGATAATTTTAAATAGTATAAAAGCCTATAGCAGGTCTCAATTGATGTCGGTAGGTGTATAAAGGTCTCAATTGACATCAAAAGTGACAAAAGAATGATAAAAGTGGGACAAGATGAACAAAAGGCAATCCCAGGGGTTGCAAGTGTCATCTAGCTATATTATTTACATACCTTGGGGAAAAGAGATGAGCAAATATTGACCAAAGTCCATATGTATGTCACTTAAACTTCGATCTCGCAACTAAGCAACCAGAATGTGCTACTTAAAAATATGTCTGATCGCTCTCTAGATATCATGTGGTTTTAAGAATTTTTCTTCCATACGGACATACAAATGTAAGGGAAAAAACCAAGTTTATCTCCTTTAAACTTCATTTCAACTTTGACCTCTTGGTTTTTAGTTTGACCTATATTACCCCAACGATTACGCATACAAAGGTTTTGAATGGTCAGGTACCTATCCACTAACATTGAATTGATCAAATATGGTTTTGGTGGTGTTGACGGAGAACTTTTTCGCGAAATTTTGGCAACGTTGACCTATTTCCTACCTACCTACCTACCTCTGATCTCGCACCTTAGCAACCTATCAGAAAAGTTTAAAAGGTTTATTTTTCGGTTCCGACATATCATGCGAAATAACTTTTGCTTAAATACTGATAAGCAAATAAAGGTGAAATACCAACTTTTAGCTAATTTGACCTTTGAACTCAGGCGTTGTCCTATGAAGTCATCAATTAAGCATGCACAACATACATTTTATGGTTAGGTACCTACCCACCAAGTTTGAACCTGACCGGACGTATGGTTTAGGAGGAGTTCGCGACACATATTTCACAAAATTTAGGAAAATTTGACCTTTCACCTACATTTTGACTTTGACACCACCCTTAGCAACTAAAAGACTCTATTTTAAAAATGATCTCATCAGTCCTAACATATTATGTGGTTTAATTACTTTTTCTAACGCTCTGACAAACAAATAATGGCAAAACCAATTTTTAGCAAGCTTGACCTATGACGTCATCAACTACGAATGCACAAGACTGCTTGATCAGGTACCTATCCACCAAGTTGGAACTTGATCGGATATACGATTTAGAAGCAGTTCGCGACACTTTTTGGCAAAGTTTAAGCAAATTTGACCTTTGATTCCACAATTAGCAAACCAAAAAGCAATATTTTAGCAGTTATGTAATCAGTCCTAACATATCACATGGTTGTATTACTTTTTCTAACATGCTGATAGGCAAATAATAGCATAAAACCAAGTTTTAGCAAATGTAACCTTGAAACTTTGACGTTTGACCTATGACGTCATTAGCTACAACTGGACAAGTTTTTACAGTCAAGTATGTACCAACCAAGTTTGAACTTGACCTGGTTTTACGGTTAGGAGGAGGTTTGCGACACACTTTTTGCTCATGAAAACAAACACACACTCCCAATTTCACACACTTAACAAGATGACTAAAGGTGTCTTATGGTGTTAGAAGTTTCAAAGGAGTTAAAGATGACAAAATATGCAAATACCTGTTACAACACGTCAATAGATGCAAAATGCTTTCACGGTATCAATACTTGTCAGAATACGTTAAAAGGAGTGAAGTGGTGTCAGTAGTGGGTAATAGGTGTTAAATGTGTCAATTAGGTTTTAGTGATAACATTGGGTATTGAAAGTGAAAAAACGTGACATTCAGGTGCGTTCCAAAATGCATAAATTCGTGATGAAAGCTGTTATAATTTGCGGGTATGTATCGAATGTGTCAAGGATTGTATGTGAGCATTTTTAGGTGACAAAAGATAGCAATAACTGTCGATCGGTTTTAGTAGGTGTCCATGGGTGTCTTAAGTTGTGTGTCTTAAATGTTTCAAAAATTTCAGAATATATGTGTTAATTCGCCTGTTTGTGTCAGAAAGTGTTAATAGGTGTAGCACGGCCCCAAAATACATAGGAGATAATAAACTAACCCTTACTTGCTGGGATCAGTTTTTAATAGATTTATGAAGCATACTTCCTTAGTAATCGACATTTAAAACTTACAGAACTCAGTAATTATCAATGAAATTGATTTTGCCATTGAACTGTCGTAGCACATACGACGTTCATATAAGCATACTTTAAAAATATGGTTGCACCCGAATAAAGGATTCCAAAAATGGGGTATGCGGTTTGCCAAACAATCTGTTCAACACAAAACTGACAAGACTGGTTACAGTTGTTCAAAAACGTAACCTTTTGATTAAATCTGAAGGAAAGACTACCTAGTGTGGTTTAAGTCAGTCACAAAATTGGTTACAATGTCTAAGTTACTTCCCACTTCGTGATGAAAATCACCTTGTATCCCAGCTTGGTTATGCTTTATTTGTTTTGTAAAAATAGAACAGATAGGACTCGTAAACCTTTAACGACGACTATACAGGTTAGTAGACATTGTGCACAGTGAAATTACTTACAGCTTGGAGGACGAAAATCACTCATTATGTTAAAGTTTCTAAATATGTACCTCATAGGCTGCGGATATTAAAGACAAACACTAGTCTGCTTTGTATGATGACAATACAAAGGTGTCTTAACTTTTAAAACGACACTACATAAATTGGTGTCAGATTTTCTAACAAACTAACCCGTTGATTAGCAAGTGTTGAACGCATGTAGCAAGACTGGTTAAGTCGTCCACAAATTGGTCGATTTAACTTAATAAAAAGCTCAAACGGTTCATAAATATGTTTAGAAAACCAACCAAATTTTTTGTTTAATACTAAAGACGAAAACTACCAAGGATGGTGATTGCTCAAAAAAACCTGTTAAAACTAACATTAAAAACAAGACTGGAACTACCCTAAATGAATAAAGTTTCAAAAATCGTTTACCATGGTTGGTTGAGAAATTATATCCATATGCTTTTTGTAAAGTAGCAGCCCTGTTCTCGGTGGTGCTTACTTCTGAACATTAGCATGCACACTACTTGAAAGTTTCTTAACCACGATTGTAATATAAGCTGTAAGATGTTTTCGAGCATATGTTTCAAGGATTCGCTAATTGAGAGCTGTAAATGTACTGTTAAGTCGAAAAAATCTGGCAGGCAACTTTTGCTATAGACTGACTGCACTACAAGGAAAGAATTTACTACATGGCAACGTCACGGCATCAACGTCCGAAGTATTTCTAGTTCTGGTTTCAAAAGAACTAGACAGTGTTCTGCTGTGAGTACCTCGCCCTTTCACAAAGCACATCAATCGTCATGGAATTTTTCACTCCCGTTCCTTGATGATGTACCTATATTGGCAGCTGTATAATTGTTTGAACTGTTAAAACTCTGGCAAGGCACAGCTTGTGAAAATGACAGTAAACCTTGTGATCTTGACATTAAAAAGCTGTCATGTGTTCCTGACATGCTATCAAACAGAAAGATAGGAAATTCCAATACAATGGACCAGAAAAACAATTTATGTGCATTTGTACAGAATTCTCTCATCGGTAAACACACGCTTTGTATTCATACAATATATCTTAGATAATTGTTGGAGAATATTTTTGTTTGCACTCAGTTATGTTTTGCATACACACGGAGTTTTGTTTGTGTATCATTTGCTCATTTTTATCTTCTTCTTTGTTTCTGTTTCCCTTTACTTTCCTTTAAAAAGTATCTCAAGATATAATTAAAAAACTTACGTATACTTCGTCTGATCCATCTATACCAGGAGTTCCTGTTGGACCATCTGTGCCCTGAAAAGAGTTCGTGAAGTTGCTTATTCTCAAAGCAGGTTAAAGGACAATTCTATGTAGCACTAACTATGAATTCTTCAAAACTGGTGGTAGTTTACCATAATTACATTGACATACAAAGCAGATAGATTCAAACCAGTCAAGCAAATCTATAAACCAATCACCAAATGCTTGTCAGTCACGCACTGAAGGTTCAGCTGTTGAGTTGGCACTACACCGAGGCTGCAACAGTGAGTTCCCGATTCCTTCTCCTAAATAGGTCTCTATGAAATACTTGAAAATACCTCTTAAACACTCTCGAGCCTGGAGAGCTTAACGTGGATGATGTTGACTGTTGACATGTAATTTTTCTATCCAGAAATTCCGTCTATTGGGGGGCCTTATATTTTGTGTAGGACTAATGTTTTACATATATATATATATATATATATATATATATATATATATATATATATATATATATATATATATATATATATATATATATATATATATATATATATATATATATATACAGGTCGAAGGCGAAATAGTAGTACATTCGATCTGGGGTGAAACCAATCCTAAGATAGAGCATAAACCTTATCATAGAAGGGGAGGGTGAAAGAAAATACCAGAGAGAAAAACTGAACCGTAAAGAGGTTTGAACCCGCCATCAGCTGCTTTCCGGGTAGCGTCTGTAACCACTTAGCTAACACCGCTCGTGATTTCCAGACGAGACAACAGGCTACAAATACCCCGCGTGACTCAATTTTCTCTTCTTGTTACCAGAATGGTAACAAGGAGAGAAATAGTGTAACGTTACTTGTGTGTTCAAAATTGAAATCCGCTAACACACAACAGGGAAATATCCAGTGTGACAAGCCGCGCTGTCAGATTTGCAAACACATGTTAACCGGTGGCCCCCTTTCCTTCAACAGTGTAACTGTCCACAATGGACCTTACAATTGCGATTCTTCCAACGTAGTATATATCATTTCATGCAGAAAATATGCGACTGTTTGTTACGTTGGAGAAACTAACACCAAATTTAGAATGAGGTTCAGTAATTACAATCTCAGCATCCGTAGTACAAATCTCAGTGGTTTTTCCTTTGCGGAACGCTTTAATAGTAGGGATCACACAACTGCTGACTTGAGGTTTGTCATTGCCTGCGGAGGATTCCGGTCTACTGACGACCGTAAACGTCACGAATTTAAACTCATTCTCCGTTTAAGTAGTCACACGAAAGGTTTGAATTGAGATTTGTCACATCTATCAAGATACAGTTTTTTCAAGTAATCCTGTTTCCTCCTCATTGCAGCTACGTATCACTATGGTATTTCAAAGTATCAACGTCAATTCGATCTTCTGTATATTACTAGCTATTGTTCTGGTACCCCACATACTGTTAAACTACACTTTTTCATCATCTACTAATATCGTGGAATTAATGTAACCGTACTTAACAATGTGCCTGTTTATTTTAACAAACAATGGCAGACTCGCTTGTTTTGTACATTGCGTTAAATATCACTTGCACATTTACGTGGTGTTTTCGTGTAAGCACTCTAAAAAATGGTTGCCTAACCTGAGCAAAAATTTATTCAGCCGTTGGTTCCGTATGCCTCCTAACCGGAATTGGGTAAAATATTGCCCAACTTAGTTGGTTAAGGATTTTACTCAATAGCTGGGCAAACAACCATTTTACCCAACTAATTAAGCAAATATTTTGAGCAAAAATTTCGCTCAACTTTTAGGCAAAACATTTAACCAACCAAGTTGGGAAATTTATCACCCAGTTCCGGTTAGGAGGCATACGGAACCAACGGCTGGGTAAAACAAGTTACCCAACGGGGGTTGGAATATCTCAGAGAAGTTACCTTCTACAAGTTTTAAAAGCTACCGGCATTGCTAATGCTAGATTTTTCCAAAAGTCCCCTGAACTCTCTGGCGAAGAGCCAGGGGCGAAAACCAAACTGGCGGAGGCCGTTCTATTTAGCCAGTCTAGAACGAGACTTCGCAGGTCAGATTGTTCGGTAGTTCTTGTTGAGTTGTCCCTTGGGGACGTGGGGGGAGCAGAACTCCTTCGGGAGTATTGTTTTGTTTTCGCCCCAATGCTAGCCACTTTTAAAAGTAGCAGGATTTTAATTAGAAATTCATATATAAATGAGTGTTCTGGTTTGGCTATTATATATATTCATTGAGACTTTGTTATTATTATTAATATACAAATATAATAATACAATTTTCTTTACGATATTTCAATTTCTCCTTCTTTATGTTGTATTGTACAACTGAGAAACATAATTTTCTGCAAGAATACACCATTGCCGGCTTCAATTTAATTCAATTAGACCTGCAATAAAGGATAAGCCGAAACACAAATTTCCTTTGAAAAATTCGGAATGCTCCATTCAAAGGATAGGTATATAAACCTGGTATTCCAATAGAATTTCACAGCATTTGAAACATGCACTTTTCTCAAATCCTTGTAGCAAAAATTCCCACAGTGTAAGTAAAAGTTTTGCAAAATGTTAACTGTGAATGTAAAAATTTAGAAATAGGTGTTATTAAAAGAATTAATTGGCGGTTCGTTTAACTAGTGTTGGGTAGAGGGATCCACTTAAACCATTTCACCAATAGTTGGTCAATAGGTTTTTCTGTTCTTTTGCCCAACATTGTGAAAAATTTAACCATCTATACATTGCCCAGAAAATTTTACCCAATCTTTGTCGCATACGATAACAGGCTATTTTACAATCAGCCTCCTCAGAAAGCTCAGCCTTTTTCTGCAGACTTTGAAAGCAAGTCCGTCGTCGTCTCAGTCGGCTGCGAGTACAAGTGTACGTAGATACGTACGTACCGTCCGTATTGCAGTACAGTATAGTACTTTTTCATTAATTTTGTACATACGTATGGTGCACAAATCAGTTCACTTTAACAAACCTGGGTAATATTGCAAGGGATATGGACTTTACCCAACCTGAGGGTTAACCAACCCACTTGGTTAATCTGTTTTGCCACTGTGTTGGTTACCAAATTGCCCAGGATGGGCACTTTGAATGTTACCCAACCCTTTTTAACCAACTTGTTTTTAGAATGTAGCTACATACGCTGTAGATTTGATACTTAGACCAATGTTTAGTTACTTGACAATATTCAAAGCATCCATATCTTGTGGCTATGCCGCTACATTACTATCAGACTATACTGTTTTGATTTTGTATACTCGCTTCAGTTTTAACACGATTTTCGATTCGTACGTGAGTTAAGCTATGCAGACTGTATTGTAAGATTATGTCTGTTACGTCACTTTACAAAATTTTGGCTAAGATTGGCGTGCCATAGTGGCACGTTTGCGTGCTTCATATTAACTATTGTATAACAGCACCAGGGGCATTATAGCTGCGTACTTCTTTGATCACGTAGTTTGAAATTAAAGATTTTGTTTGCGACGACACTTAACTACATTTACGCATTTCAAACGTCTAGTGAAGTCTAATTAATATCATATACGCGCTTTCTGGCGCTTACATCTCAAATTTGTTTGTGTAACGGTTGGATTTCATACTTCAGTTGACAAAGCCTCCAGGAGGGGTCGAAATTTTCTGTTTCAATAAATTATTCAGTTGGATTATGAAAATTCACAAAACAGAAGCAATAGTACAATTAAGGAAAAGCAACATAAAAGGAAAAGATTAAAAGAAAAAAAGAAAACACAGAGTCCCCATCCCTTTTCCTCAGGGGGTTAGCCTGTGTTTAACCTATGTTCCAATTGCATGTATTTTCTTTAAATATCAAGGACGTCTAAGGTACAATGTTAACATGTAGTAGACGTCGATCAGGTTATCCCATTATGAATTTGTAAAAAATATCTTTCACCTTACCTGAGAACCTCTGGGCCCCGGTGGACCCCTGTAACCTTGAATTCCTGGTGCAGGCTACAAATAAGGTAAAATAGATTAGCATAAATCACTGAAAATGAAAATAACAATAGAGGTAATAGATTGATTACTTCTGGTGAATAATGATACATAGCTATGGAACGTCGCCGAGTCTGCTTTGGTATAAAATGAAATTTGTATCACTAGAGTATCTGTTCCCTTGAATGGATTCAAATTTAATGACTAAGCCCTACATGTTTGAAGCTAACGGACCCACAGTGGACATACAAATAAAAAACAATTACGAATAAAATATTACAGCTTTTATAATGCATTTGATAATATGCAACTGTGGATAAATTATCATCAACATAAACTTTGAAACGGAAATATCGGGTCAGGTTCGTTATAATATAGATGAAACTTTCACAGGAAAAATGCAGGTAGTAATGGGTCACATTACCAGAAAGCCCAAAGGCTTAGTGATCCTTGCCGAAAAGAATGTCTTTGTTGCACTGAGGTTTATCCGTTAACTTATCCTTCTAGAGATATCATGTTTTACGATGTTTTCAAAATTTGACCTCTGGTGACCTTTGAATTCCACCAAAATTCGAGTTCCAAGAAAACGAAAAGAAATAAAGTAAGTTGTCTAGATGGGATTAGTATCCGGACCGTTTGTGTGAAAAATCGAGCACTTTCCACTACATCATCGACAAACTACAATCTTGGACAAAACTGTTGAGACGCTTTGTCATAATTTTCTTGAATCTCCGTTCCCAGGTTTAAATAAAGCCCCCGCTCCCCCTTCCAAAGTTGCGCAGAGAGGATGACTGTATGCCGTGAAAATGGTCAACTTTGTGAAGGGGAGCGGGGGTGTCCCAACAAGTTTTGTCCAAGATTGTCTGAGTTTTAAGTGAGCGATTTACGAGAACAAATTCAATAGAAAAATGGTTAATTTTCCGAGCAGCTGTATTCAGTACACTTTTTCAGAGGCTTATAGGCCTGAGGATTTTAGCCAAATGAAAGTATAATTTAAAATTGTTTTAATGTGTTGTTTTGTTTATTTGTTTATACTGATTTATTGTTGGTTGGCGAGATCATAATGAATAGACTGTTTCAGGTATTCGCAGGGAATGCCAGGCAGAAATGTTTACGTTCCGTAACGATGTCTATGGCAGCCATATGCGTTGCATTTTTTAGCAAATTAAAAGGAGGATGACAACCTTTCTTAAGTTGTGAGACGGAAAACAAAACAATTTCTTTCATGGATAGATCGAAGAGTCTCACTGCTATTGCAAACTAGTGGTAAGAAGGCAAGATTTTAACTGAAAGAGCGCCACGATCTACCATGAAACGTTAAAAGCAGAACTGCAAGCCAAGCTTTTCATTATAACGATGGTAGATCCATTCGTTAATTAGGGCTGGTTTTAGACATATTTTGAAGCAAATTTGATGCCTTTGACAACATTTTTTCGTGTAACATGAAGCTGATGACGTATCTATTATGCCTTCTTTTAGCCGACTCAATTTCTTTACATTTTGCTTTCAAATTTGCTCTCAAAACAAATGGTAGACCGTTTGGTTAACTTAGCCTTCACCCCCGGTCTTGTCAAATTAGCATGTATGGCATATTTTCTGTATAGTTTCAGCTACTCAAATGAAAGTTACTGCGTTATAAAGGTGAAATGAATATACATTTAAGTACTTTTTAACTTATTTCTGGTAAATTACTTTAATATAAAGTAATAGGCAGGATACAACACGTACTTCTGCTGAATGTGCTTTTTATTTGGTACCTGTTCAGACAGTGTGAGCCCAAAATACGTGACTATTGAAAATGTCTTCCTGAACGAGAGGACGCTTTGAACTTATTTAGCTACCTTCCCAATGTTTTAGCTTCAAAAGTATTATATTAACAAGAACTTCAATATGGACTCAGAATATGCTGATTATTCTCTGTTACTGTTCTCTTATACCTAAAGAAAAGACACCTACCCTTTTGCGAATCAAGGCAACGAAAAGAAACACTTTCTACCGTGGGCCGCGAGCAGTTCTAACTTCTCGAATTTCTCAGACAATCTTGGACAAAACTGTTGGGACGCTTTGTCATAATTTTCTTGGATCTCCGTTCCCAGGTTTAAATGAAGTCCCCGCTCCCCCTTCCAAAGTTGTGCAGAGAGGATGACTGTATGCCGTGAAAATGGTCAACTTTGTGAAGGGGAGCGGGGGTGTCCCAACAAGTTTTGTCCAAGATTGTAGTTATACGTATGGTATTTGTAATTATGTTATAGTCAGAGCATCTTTCACACGTGTTCATAATTAGGTAACGAAAATTAGAATTGTCAATTTCTGTAAATTAAACCTTTGAAAAAACATATGTTGTTCTCTTTAATTTTATCTTTGGAATGGTACAAAAATTGAGCCCTAAAGTTTCGGTGGCCACGAGACCCCACAATTCCAAGGTACTGTTCACTGTCTATTTAGTTTAATAGGTTTCCATAGTTTCACCTCTGGTGACCTCAGTTGACCTTTGACTCCAACAGACCCCATAGTTTCCCTCTCATTCTTAAAATGACAAATCTATATACAAATTGTGAAAAGTATGAATCATCCCTGTCTTAAAAAGTATCGTGTTTTTACAAGGTTAGCGGCTTTTGACATCTGGCGATCTCAAATGACCTCTAAAATCCACTGAAAAATTTCGTAAGTCATCTGTGATCAATCTATATATCAAGTGTGGAACGTATCCATCATTGCTATCTTCAGATATCGTGTTAACCAGCAATTTT
Source organism: Holothuria leucospilota (assembly GCA_029531755.1). Classification (NCBI taxonomy): domain Eukaryota; kingdom Metazoa; phylum Echinodermata; class Holothuroidea; order Aspidochirotida; family Holothuriidae; genus Holothuria; species Holothuria leucospilota. The sequence continues at coordinate 37,518,564 of CM055972.1, read as the reverse complement.
TACAAATTCCGTATTTGTACCTCCGGTGACCTCAGATAACATTTGACCTCTACCAAAGCCGATAAGCTTCATTTTCTGAATATAACTCATCCACACGCGAAACATTAAAATTATCCATGCTTTCTACCAAGAGGTATCGTGTTTACAAGGTTTTCGGTTTACGACCTCTGGTGATGTCAAAGACCATGTGTGTAGTTTTAAGCCGTTTAAGAATCGGGGCTAACTTATAGGGGCTAACTTTTAACTTTTAACTTGTACGTCCTTCATTGTTCTGTGGCCTCATTTGAGGCTCCCATACCTTGTAATAATCACGCACCACACGTATAATTTGTGAAGCTCCCTAAACAACATTGAACCTTGTACATGTTAATTTAAGAGCTATTTACTCAGGGTGACTTTTGCGTACGTCTATCGGGTGAGTCGAAAACTCACCATATGCCATTGGGATGTCATGTTGCCTGTACCTTGATACATATTCTTAGGCAGGTGAGAATTTAGTCATATGATTAGTAAAGATTACTTAATCCCCACAAAACGACGAACGCCGTCATGGACTTATTGACGGAAAGCACCATCGGAATCGGTTATAACTCATGCACCTCGAAACTCGTGCGAGACTTACTACAGTTACATTTGGGAAATATGTACATAGGAGTTTCACGGGTTAGAAAATTTGTTGTGGTAGCAAAACGTTGGGAGCGTTGGACACGTCTTTTTCGAGAGCTTAAATAAAGTCTTGCGCTTACAACTGTCCAAGGATTATACATCTGGCATATTAAGTAAAGTCTAAGGCAACCGAGGATCATTGTGCCTAATTTAGTAGTACAACAGTGTCGTATCTGCTACGCCCACTTGACGTTTACCCGACAGGTTCTAAATACTAGTTGTAACAACAAACCTTTAATTAATAAGGGTGTTTACGCTTTTGGAACTAGTTTTAACAATGACCTCAGCTTTTGAGGTGGTTGGGTGGCGAATTTTTTTTCAGAATGACAATATGAGCCTTATGAGTTCCTTGAGAATGTTGAAAATCTTGGAAGACTTTTTTTAACAGACTGTAAAAGTTGTGAAGGGATTATAAAGCAAAAGCAAACAAGGAGCAGGCCTTTCTTTTAAGCCGCCAAACTTTCATCTAATAGTTACAGTTTTCCAAGAAACCAAAGAAGATAATCAAAACCCATGACGTTGCAACATAAAGAATGGATCTCGTTAAAAATTATCAGCTCTTTTCCTTCTCATTGCCATTACAAATGCTTAGGCCTGGGTACTTATTATCGTGACAGTGTCATGCAGTACAGCTAAAAAGGATTTCAGACAAACAATTTTCAGGGAAATCGTTCTCTTTGCATTTTGCAATTACCCACGGATATAGAACAGACGCTTTTTGTGCAACTTGCATTTTAATGTAACCATTGGCTAGGAAGCAAGTAACAATGGAGTAAGCACGGCTGTGTTTCGTTTGAAACCTGAGCAGGAAAGGAATCCTCGTTTGGTGATAAGAAATAATCTTAGGGTAAGACTTTAAACTGCATTCGGTTGTGGAGTTTGTTTGAACGTGGGGATAATGAGGTTACCCTTTGTCACAACTGCCTCCGGGGCGCCCTTGGGCAAGGCGCACCTATAATTGCCCAGGTCTCCGAAGAGAGCGGACGTACTTATTCGCCCGCCGGACTCGTTCGATCTCTTCAGGACGTTTTGTTTGGTTTTGGTTGTAGTGTATATAGTGTAAACAGTTTGTAAATAGACTGTAAATATGACAGGTAGGCCCTCGTGAACGGTGTCCCTTCGGGGTCGTAGCCTTTTGAGGCGTTTTCTTGTTGTTTGGTCAGTTTTCGGTTTGGTTGTTTTCGGTTTGGTTGTTTTCTGGTCGTTTTTCCGTTGCGTTTCGGGGCTGTTTTGGGCGTCTGTGGCTCTTCTGGAGCGATGTTATTGTGTTTTTGTTAGGACGGGTGGTGTTAGTGTTTGGTTTTTGGTTGTCGGCAAGATATTTTGTTTCACGCCATCTGGCCGTGTCCGTTTTGGGGCACGTAAAAAGCAGTAATCTTAGAAGATGCGGTTTACGAGAATGGAGAGGTTTAGGAAACATGTATTTTTATCGAAAACAATGTAACATTAAGGTTATCATGGGGCATTATAGGTAAAAATAGGAATTTACTAACTCCAGTTCCAGTTCTATTTTAGCCAAGTGAGCCGACTGAGTGAGCCGATTCACCCGAGCAGGCTGAGTCCCAGTCATTTCATAGTTTCTGCAACTCTCTTAAACCCACTAAAATATGATTAAAACTTAGACATATTTCAATGCAAAACATAGTTCAGCCCAGTTAGCTAGGTTGGATCTTGCAGTTAAACCCATTGAAACTAATTGGGCACAGTCAAGTCGGCCGCATAGGCGTACGGTGTCAATACCTTTGGGGGGCAGGAATAATTTTTGCCCGAATTTAGAATTTTGGACCAAGTTGCCCGAATTTTGACCCACAAAAAGAGCATAATTTATTTTCTTGGCTCTCACATTTGCCCGAATGGATCCACTTTTTTGACCGAATTGGGAGGGCATATGCCACCCTGCACCCCCCCCCCCGCCTCTTACGCTTATGGTTGGCCACACTGGTACAACTTGAATTCGAACCGCAGGGTGAACTTACAGAAGCGCCATTAGCACCGTCCTCACCAGCATCTCCAGGAAGTGGCAGATACTGTAATAGAAAACCAAAATTTCTGATTGGAGCAAATTGAGAATACAGACAAGAACAATTCTATCACATAGCTATTACCTCATCAAAGCACCTGACATGAGCACAGCCTACTGTGGATAAGCTGATTTTTAATCATTAAAGGAACTTCTAGACATTTTCCACCGAAGAAAACATCTTCCACCGAAGAAACGTATAAACTTGATCAACAAAAGGTTCAAAATTGATGGCAATTAACGTAAAAGTAAGTGTAGCTAGCGCCGACGCCGTCTACAGTATGGCGAAACATTTTGTAAGTTATGTAAGTTCAGTTTTATGGAATTCTTCAAATTGATGGAGGGCTGAACACTTTTAACGGATATTGTAGTGATTTTCAACAGCAAGCTTTCCCAGAAAAGAGAGTATATTCTGTCTGTCTGGGGTGGGGCAGCAGGCACTTCATTATCCCTCACATCCATGTTTCCAATAAACGTTGTTGTATTGTTTAAATGTAACAATACTTTTAAGAGGGAAAGTAAAATGCTTCACCAGAAGAATGTCGTTATACAGAGAATAAAAAAGGGAAACTTAGCTATGTATTCACCCGTAAAATCGAATAACTAGAGTTCTACTGATACAAACCTTAAGAGCCAGAACCTCTAAACATGCAAGAGTGTGTGTAACTATTGTAGTTAATCTACAAGTTTTTTGCACTTCCAATGGCAAAAAAGTGGCAGTTGCGAATTACTTTTTTCTGCCGGTATGGCCATTATCCCTGCAAACCTAATATTGTAAAGGAGTCTTCACATTATATTTCACTTACGTAGTGATGTTGGGGGCTGAGCCATGAAAGTGTAATAGCGCACATACTTAGTATGTTGTATTCGTACACTGGTACCACTGCCTGAATTTTCATTGATTTGCTACTGTATCTACAAGTGCTCATCCGTACCTCCCCCCCCCAAAAAAAACTTTTTCAATTGCCAATGAAAACGTAACGTACGTGAAAGGAATCTATAGAAGTGTCCCAAACTTCCAAACAGATTTTACATATTTCAAACGAACTTTTAATGACTGAAATAAATACAAATTGCAATACTGAAATTATGAAATATTTAACAAACAAACAAAGCCATGAGACATCCCCTTTGAATTAGTGGTTGACAGACAGGGAGAGAGAGGTGCATTTCGACGCGTCTTAGTGACGTAGATAGAGTTTCAGCACAAAAAGCGCAATACAGTTTACATCACAGTAAATTTTACAAAAATAGGCATCAATACATGGGGAAAAGAAATTTATGGTAAGGAGTGGTCCCGTGGAAAATGTGGTTGTGTAGTTTTACTGCACCCTCCTCTTCTTCCTGATTCTAGAAAATTCTTCATGAATCCAGTACATTCACACTATCCCTGTCACAAAAGTGCAGCCCGTTACGTTGGAACTTTCGCAAGTTGGTTGATCAAAAAGAGATCTCATCCTATCAGGTTCGGAAAATGAACGAAAATGGATACGTACAGAAATTTTTCCCATGTCTCCTTTGTCACCTTTTTCTCCTTTTGGTGTCTGTAAAAAAATGCAAAGCGAGTGTTTTTATTCAGTTTTGATGAGTGAAACCATAATCAAGTTTTTGTTCCTTAATACCTACAAAGTAGCCAAATTTAATGTTGCCAACTACTGTTACACTTAAGGAAATGTTTTTCCCAGCGTATTCTGTTATGTAGGATTTGTCTGAAGAACTTTAGAAAATGTTTGCGCTAAACATACTTTGTGTGGCTGTAAAGGCACAAAATTATGACCATTCTCTCAGAAAATTTCACCTTGACCGAGCCTCTACAAAAGCCTAGATATAGGTTTCAATGGCCATTGTTTTACTACAAAACTTTTTAACAAGTTTTCAAGAAATGCAAAATCAACTTTTCATGCAATTTAGTTTTCAATTTGCCAAACGAGTTAAGATGTTATACGTGCAAAAGTGATCATGGGAAATTTGCAAGACTCTTAATCTGTAAGTGACATTCAAATTACAAGTAAATTATCACATTGAAAAAGAGTTAGAGTTTATATACTGGAGAAAGTTTAATGTAGAGATGACAGAAATATTTAATTCGAAACTGTGTTTTTCCATCATTAACAGATTGTGTAGCAATTAATACTAAACTGAATTTTGAAATGCGTCAGATGGACCATTGTTTCTGCTTAGACAAAAGTGTAAAACGTAAGTTGAACTGATAACGTAAACAACTATAAACAAGTAACTTCACAATCATGGTCATCGTCATTGTCATCGTAATGTCCATGGTCATCGTAGTGGTCATCGTCGTCGTCATCATTATTATCATCTGCTTCATCTCTTGTTTAAGATCTAGCAAGTCATTTGCTTCCATGGTGACCACCATGGGCCAAACACACTGTTTTAAAAAGTGGGAGAATAATGATTCATGGTAGTTGGGGATGGTGATGAGAAATGAATTAGTGATAAGTTATATACAATAAACGATGAAAAATGAACTCTTCACACACACAAAAAAAATATGCACAATGAACGTTTAATGTGAATGAAGAATAAAGACTTAAATGAGTGAGTGACACTCTGAACTACTAGGGCTCGAAAAAGCTCCACCAAAATCGTCAAAGAGTAACAATTTGGTGGTTTTGTTTTCTCCTTCAAGTGAATCGGAAAGGATTTCGTTTACAGCAAATGAGGGTTGAAAATCAATCCTTTTAACTAGTAAATTACAGCGCATTAGGCATCATAGTAGTAAAAGGACAATTGCCGTTACCGCCTTTAAAAGATAAGTTGATTTTTCAAATATAGTGTGTCCATCTCTAAATCTGTCAGTATCTTTATTATATTTGCACCGCATATTACACAAATAGGAGGTAGAAAGGAATTACTTTGCATGAATTTAAACATGAATGAAGGGACAAAAACGTCGTCACAAGAAAACGTACTATACGTCAGTGTAGATAGTGTGAGGTCTATGTCAGTTCAGGTCGGAAGGTTGGTGCTCTTGAAAAGATAAAGATATATAAAATAGAGAATCGTTGTTGTGTGCGTTCAATTTCAATATTTAGAACCTAAAACCCCGACCGTTCCATTCCTTTATTACGCAAGATTTACAACCCATAAAACCAACTTACCCCAATTTTACCAAATTTTGCTATGTTCCCGTTGGTTAGGATCGATCCATCGTCACGACTAGTGAATGTTATACTGTAGCCCATCGAATCACCGAAGCTGCCATCTACGAAACCATGAAGGGTGACCGGCTTTGAGGAATATGTATCAACCACTGGTGGACCAACTACACACACGAAGTCAACAAACTGAGCTGTCAGGTAAGAAATTGAAATTGGGGACTTCAAACTTTGAAAAATGACTGAGTAGAGGAAAAAGGACAAAATAAAAAAGAGAAGGTCTAGCAGAAGAGGTGAATTGGAGATGTTGTTCAAACGCTTTGCTACACCCCCTCCACCCCTGTTACAAATTTCAGACAGCGGCTTTGAATTACCTAGAAAAATAGGGGATTGGTGTTATGTACCTTCATTATTTCTAAAGTTGTGTATAATTATTTTTATATGAAATACTCCCGTACAAATGCAAAAGCTGTATCTGAATAAACACATTCCTCCTTTCATTTATCAGGAATAACTTTGACTAGCGAATTGCATGAGTTGGCAGTTTATGGAGGAACGTAGACTGTGCTGTTTGTTATACAATAACGACCAAACATAAAAGGCTTTGCAAGGGATATGCAGTTTGAATGGCACTCAACCTGTCAGGCGTGGGATATTCACGATGGCACAATGCCTCAAAGGCTATTTGAGAATATAGAAGGATATGAAAGGAACAAAGGAATAAAAGACTCCAAAAAGGAATAAGACTGACTTGGTGGAAACTATTTCTGAAACTTACCATAGCGCCATTTTACCAACAAATGTTGCGGTGAGATTCGGATAATTAGCTTTAGGCAAATCAAAAGATAGGTGGTGGGGACTACTTACCGCATGACAATTTAAAGGATGTCCACAAGGTTTTTCATCCAAAGTCAATTTACGGTTTACTACTGAGATGACCGCCCTTGCAATTTTAACTTACGATATCGAACTGGAATCCATCCTGAGTGCAGTTGCACGGACTTCTCCCAAGTTCGTGGTTTTGATTGTAATTGTCATTGTATATAATTGAATATTTCTAATTTAGATTCTTACACAGAACTTCAGAAGCCTAGGTACTAATTCCCTTCTTCACCTCATGAACTTGGCAGAAAATCCCTCTTGTACCTTTTGCGGGAATCAGGAGGAAACAATTGATCACTTTTCTGGGAGTGTGGGGTTACATCGGAATTCATTTTGGACGTTAAGCAGATATCTTTAGCAAAACAATTCATGATGGTGATGGTGATGGTGATGGTGATGGTGATGGTGATGGTGATGGTGATGGTGATGGTGATGGTGATGGTGATGGTGATGGTGATGGTGATGATGATGATGATGATGAGATGATGGTGATGGTGATGATTATGGTGATGGTGATGATGGTGATGATGATGATGAAGATGATGATGGTGGTGGTGGGGATGATGATGAGGACGATGACTACGACGACGAAGATGATGAATGATGATGATGGTGGTGGTGGTGATGATGACGATGACGATGATGATGATGAATGATATATGATGAATGATGATGATAATGATAATAATAATAATCTGGCCTTGCAGGACAGTTGTTTTACGTCGCTTAGCGACGAATGTGGGAAAAGCCTATGGGTTATGAATTACAACTTCACGTCGGAAGGCTAACCAACTCAAAATTTAGATTAAATTTCGTTTCTTTTGAAAGGCCAGTTCAGATGTAAATTAGTAGATTGCTCGTGGATGAAAAACCCAACTTATTTGCCCGGCCGGGGGTCAAACCCCGAAGTTCCCGGTTGCTTAGCTTCATCGCTTGAAATGCCACCGTCTTTATCCACTCGACTACAGCACCGATCTCTTTATATTGTTGTTCAGTTTCAGGCGGCTTCTCACCCTTCCGTGGATAGGGCGAACATGCTCAGTTTTCAAATACTTAGACTACGTTTAAGCAGACCCATGCCCCCTGCTGTATGTAGACCATGTACTGAGGGTTGCTGTAACAACACCCTGTAGACACTATTGGACAACCTTTTGTTGGCAATAGGCCTTTGCGTTTTCCTTATTGTGGTTGAATCATTGGTTTTGAAACCCCTTACAGCTTAAAGCACAAAAAATGCTTCGTGAATTGGATTTATAGAATGTCATGCGGAGTACATTTTACTACAGTCCTAAACATGAAATTGTTTGAAATGAGCTATGAACCCGGGAAAAGCAAAAGACGTAACTGATATTCCTGTCTCGGGAAACCTTTCCCTGAAAAGTTCTGTCAGTGTTATTTCTCTCCGAAATCGGAACTACTCCGGAAAAGTAGTTACGAGGCAGCTCCTTGATAGCTGCAGACGAGCACAGTCAGTCTTGAAATAGATTCAACAACCCTATTCATTTAGCAGTGGAAATTGCAGTCTTAACCTCATAGATGTTTCTCTTCTCCCCTACAAGCCTACGAGGCCTCGGGTGGATCCAATGTGTCACCGATTTCTCCGCACTGGCACAATTTGTCTTCGCTGAGTAACAAACTAATTCTAATGATTTAGGGACCATTCACCTCCATCCTCCTATGATCATCGAACGTGTGTAGTATAACGTTTTAGCCCATGTATGTCTTCGAATTTTTTAGAATAGGAAAACATTTACGTGGGCATGGGTATAGACTTACTTCGACCATTGGGTAATTAGACAGCCAGCTACTGTTGAAGCTTATATTACAGCTGTTGGAAGAACAACAGGTATTCCATCTATCTGAACCACATAATGGCTGGGACTAGGGTCTCACTCTCATATTAACCAACAAATGCTACTGTCGTTGACAAGTAGTTCGGGGACTAGACGGTTGTCTAACCATTCACCAAAATATTGATGTATCATGTTTCCCCATTATCCTGCTGCCCTTAAGTTCAGAAGTTGATACTTGAGTTGTTGTAGTATACCAGTGAGTAAGCCTTCTGCTCTAAATACCCACTCGCTTCAAGTTATGGAGACGAGACAAGAGTACCGGCCATATCAGCCCTTAGAGATTGGAAGGAGGAATTATTCTTCTTATCCTAACTGTCCAAAATTAAAAGTGGTTCAGTGGTGCCTTGTTGCTTCTTGGTATATTTCAGACCTCTCATAAAGCAATCCATCCTGCTCCAAAAACCGTTTTACGTAGCATTTATTACCTGGGGGAATTTCCCAGGGAAAACGAGACGAAATGACTGCTTTTGGACGATTTCGTCCAAAATCGTCCTGCAATTAAAAATTGTCAAGGACAGTTATACATTCCAGTATTGCTGCCTGGAATATTCTATTGTAGAGCAGGAACCATAATAACATTCAGGGTTTGTTCGTGCTATGAATTAAAAAAAAACTAAATGTATCCCTCAGCAGCAGGCAGCAATAACTAAGGTAATAGATACCCAATTTGAGGCAAAACAGTTGGCTGATTGCTCAATGAAACGTTCCTTTCTTCTTAATCTTGAACAATCTTCCAAAAGCAACTTTTTTCCGACCAAAATCGTCCAAAAGACATAAGACGAAGTTGGAAGACGAAGAAACGTCTTCTAAAATCTTCCAAAATTGTCTCATTTTTCACTGGGTTGATCGGTGTTTCTGGCATGTAGCCTGGTTGCTTTATAAAACGTATTGGGCTCTATGAGGTGTGTAAGTTTGGATCTACTCTCGTGGTTTCCTTTCTCTAATGTTATAACCTTAATCCTGCCGGTTATCTATTCCCGTCCTTTGTAACGATAATGGTGTTTTTGACACTTTATAAGGATTATGCAGCTACCCTTACATGAATAAGCATACCCTAGGCATATTACGAGTTTAAACATGCCTTTTCTAAAATATGAACAATACTTGGTAGTCCATTGTGGGATTTATAAAATTCAGCAGCCTGATACTTCAAAATAAAGTTATTGCCAGAGCAGACTGGTGAAAAAGCCTCGGCCTCTGCGAAATAAGAAGCCTGGGCCTTTCTTACAAAATTAAACGATTAAATAAGTTTCTTTATAGGTCTGTGGACATGTAAATGTGAAACCTGCGTTTATGATGTAATAAGCATTAAAACCGATGAAAAAACAGCCGCAATTCCCATTAAATCCCATTAAAAATTGACCATTTTAAAAAAATTAATGTTTTACACTTTTATTACAAATAACCATGACTACTTATGCAAACTTGTGATGTGAAAAGAGGGACTAAGAGGTATTATATTATCCCCTGTTTGACCTTCATTTCAAGGACATTTGAAACGTTGGCATGATCCGATTGGTTTATTTGGAAGTAGCTATTTACTGCTTTAAAAATATCTATGTAAAACTTCTAGCCAAAACCTAGGTATGAAGTAATTAAAGGATTATTTCTGAAAGATTAGCAAAGGAATTGCATACGCTGTGTAACGCTTCACATCATAGTTTTGCATAGTTATTGAGAAATCTTAGAAATGGTAAGCCTTTGAAGAGGTATATCTTAAGAAAGGTAAGACATGTTCAAATAATCCCAACGGAGTTTTCATCAGAGGATCTTAATCTATCATTCTGAAGTAAAATAATTTTGGTTACATGTCCGCAGACCTTTAATCAAAATACCCCTTTAGGATTTTTTCTCTCACAATACTCCGTAACTCGCCTGATGATGGGTTTTGAGCGTGACGTTCCACGGGCTCTTAAATATAAGTCTAAATCCGGCCCTACTTTGGTCGACTTCGTATATGCCGTTAAACATAGTAGTAGCTTATGTATGGAGTGAAGAAATCTTTATTCCCGCAAACATAATTCCTTACAGAGTTACTTCCCTACAAAGGAATCAGAATCAGTTGGATTGTGACCTTCTGCTAAGCCTTTAGAAGTTAGCATCATTTGTCATGCCTTGAAATATCTTTACCATAAATGTAATACTGTCCTTTTGTGATGGAAAGCGTTAACCAAAGCTTAATGGTAAATTTTAATAAACTCCAAAGTTAGAAAGTTATTCTTTGTCCCATCTTAGACGATCTTATATACAGTCTCCTGTTTTGCGATAGAAAGATAAATGTAAACTGAGTCTCCCTAGAGCATGAATCTTACATGAGATTTTACATCAACTGTGATGGCTGTTGGAAGACATGGAAGATTATGGGGTTGGTAGGGGTGTTCTATGGAAAATGTGGCTGTCCGTTTCCTGCTTCAAATGTTAAAGCATAACAGAATAGCACCAGTAAAGTACCAAAATGTAAAGTCAAGAGATAGGTTATACATAAAATTGTACAAATTTTAGCAAAGTAATCATACCTTCCGTGAAATCGCAACAGGTGCTAATAATCACAAGAAATGACAAAATAATTCGATAGGAAAACATTGTCTGTTCTTCTCCAAAGGTACCGTGATAAAAAATTTTAGGGCAAAACACTTGTGATCACACTCTGCGCCTGTACTACGTCAACTTTAAAATAACCTATATATAGTTACTGTTCAATAAACATTATCTGATAACGGAACAATACGATTGTCATGATCCTAACAAATGCAGCCACAGCCAAACTGGATACCTATAGGTTATTGTGTACTTAGCACAGCAATTTCAACGTTTGTTGCCCTGTTAATGTTACTATTTCAATCGGCGGTTTTAATACTTGCCAGGTAGGACGCTCATGTCTAAGGGCTGTTGTCTATTCCGTTCTGTATTCAAAGGAGTGGGTAAGGCTCCCTACAATCAGGTCAGACAACCTGCATAAGGTGTTCTTTTTTGCGGAAGTCCTCTTATAAAGGAATGACTAGAGCATGGTGTAATGTAAGATGAAAGATGAAAAACTGAGTCTAAGATGGGGGCACTCGGGGGAAATTTACGAGCTACACTTTGTTATTTATTAAGAACTATATTGTAAGAATAGAATATGGAGGCCTATATTGAAAGGAGGTTAGGTTGAACGATATAGTTGGGGCGCAAACTGATGGTTTTGTTACAAACGTTAATTGCACCCTGTGTAGTGTTCATCTACCGCCGTGTTATGGCTCCAAGCTAATGAACTTACGCTAGAAACCTAGTTAATAGGTGGGCCATTTTACTGTCTGTGTAACTGTAAACCACTTAGTTTGGGATGATGCAGTGGTTTAGTATGTAGTCTAAACGTTGGCAATTAGGTTACTTAGCACATAGAGGTCTTTCAAGTGACGTCATCGTGTTTCACTATGGCATGCCTGCCATCCCAGCGCATGTACAGAAGGTATGTTATAGATACGCTTGCGCCCAACAGGACCTGTCGTACAGTTGTCACGGTGATAGAATGAACGCCTACCCATCAAAATGCCCCATAAACAGAGATATGTGCAATCCAATGACGTCGGTGAAAAACATCCATAGAATTATATAAGGGACCCGTTTTTACCTTTCCCTCACTATTATTCGATTTTGGTGAGAAACTTTAAAGGATGGCGAAAGGTGCCGGTCGACGGAATGTTAGGGTTTACCCAACAACAATACGATTTCGAATTTCTTAGGACTTTAACCACCCTTTGGTAAAATACAAACGTCAAAATGATTTCCTGTCATGTAATGTTATAAATTTGTTGAAATATTTTGTACTGGCCCAACGTTTTCCCGAGCTTTAACCTTTGAAAATTAATTTACACTTCCATTACTAAAATAATAAGAGTTTATGAACTGATGAAAACTTATTTATATAGAGTCAATTTTTTTTTTATGATCATTGAATATAATAACCTATGAAGGTAAACTTACTTTAACTAGTACTTCACCATTATAAGCTCCTACGGTGGCATCGCCCAGTCAACATGCCAGAATTACAAGCAAAGAATGATGAAAGCCCCCCTTTTTCTTCGTAGTCCCCCGAACCTATTACAAACATTGGCGTAATCGTTCTGGTATCGTGGGTCGCTGAGAAATACTATTTTACGCTAACATTACACCGATTAGCATTGCAATATCTACAGGAACTTCACCCATAGCTTGTCCTGTAATATGTAATGTGTGGACGAAACACACCCCCATCATATGTACATGCTAGCCAGCGTATGAGGTAGCTTAGGCACCGTTTAAGCCTGAGGCTTCTTCGGTGCAGACTCAGCTCTACGCTATAGTTAATTTTTGTTGGCCAGATCTAAATAAGTGAAACATAGTCACAAGGAGATTAGGGAGAGGGGAGGAGACTGAATGCACAGAGTAAATAAAATGGAAGAAAAGGTGAAAGTGTCCGCAACCTGCAACAAGGGAAGGGAATGGAATGGAAAAAAGGCCGGACAACTGGAGAGATCGGGTGAAGAGCAGCACAAATGAAACCCCTAGGGGAAGAAACCCCATGCCTACTAAAGAAAAGAAACCTAGACCCACTTTTAGTTGCACCGTTTCACTGGAAAACCAGCTATCAGGTCACAGGGGCTTCAAATAGAAGGACTTAGGCCTAACCTTACGGGTCTTTCACAAGAAGGTAACTTGTCAATCAAGTTTTGTTTTGCAAAATTTACACAGATTTGAGCTTTGACCCTCATTTTGACCTTTGACCTACATCTTCATCCTTTGCAACCAAAACTACTACTTTAAAATTTTATTGTTCTTATCTCTCTCTACACGTGATATGGTTTAATGGCTTTTTCTACATACCGCTAGGCAAATAATGACTTTTCTACCTCACTTGACCCTTAGGGTTCTGACCCTTGACCTTTGACGTGATCGATTTGGGCATGCACAAAATTTTATGCTCAGGTAAACAAAATTGTATGGTCCGGTACCTACCTAGCTAATTTGGACTTTATAGGACGTACGTCCGAACCGTACGGTTTAGGAGTTCGCGATACCCTTAATTTGCTGACACACACTCGGACACACACAGACATTCAGCCACTTAGAAGCTCAGACATTCACACTCTGAACCCCACAGACTCTCAGACACAGCCTTACATTTCGGATGTTAGGTGAAGTACAATATCTTATCTCCCTATACATTACATGTAGGGAGATTAGATAATAGGCGGCGAAGTGTCGAAGTGTTTGTAGTACCTATTCTATTCAGCCAGTTGAGAATGGTACTACGCATGATAGACGTTTGATGTAGAGGTCTGAGGGTCGAAATGTTGGTTAGTAAAGCTTGTTGTCCTTTGGGGGACGTAGCTCCTTTGAGAAGCAGAACTCCTTCGAGAGTAACGTTTGGTTTCGCCCCTTGGCTCTTCGCCAGAATGTCGTGGGGACTATAGAAAATACCGACGTGTTTGTAAAAAACACTTTACACTCTAAACAAAGGGAACGTACAAATAAAAAATTTCCTTAAACACTAATGAAAAAGTTTCATAAAACATCAAAACTCATCGTAAAACTATGAAGGTCTCTCAATCATGTTACCCTTGCAGTTAGTGTCTTGATGTTTCAGAACGTACTTGTTGCATTTTAAATATAAACAACCAAACATCCTCTATGGATTCAGGAATTCAGGAGAACAATATACATCATCACTCTATTGCAAAGTACAAAAGGTGTGGTATACCACTTTAGAATGGGATAACTGCATTTTTCTTTGTAGAGCTAACTTGAACTCACTCTTGCTTTTCAAGGAAGAACCCCGCCTTTTATCTCCTCCCCCAGTGAAAGGTATCGAAGTCTGTCCATGAATTTATCCCCTCTCAACTTCACACAATGTGTAGCATGAAATTGCATATAATGGTCCTAAAATATTCAACAATGTTAACAACGCGAGGTTCCCTTTTCACAGGACTGTATTATGAACCAGAAGGCAAAATATTACACTCGTGAATCCAAAGAGCACAACTAACGAAAAGAATTCATAGTCAAATGTTTGGGTGTAACAGTACAGGGTACCTCTTTTTGTCTCATGCAGTAGGTCTACTTTTCGCATACCCAAATTCCACGTAGGGACCGAGCACATACGTGCCCCCACTGAACAGGTACACCGCCATCCTCCATATGAATAATTATAAAGAGATAAGACAAGAAACAGATTTCAAAAACCGATTTGTCCGTGTCTCTTTTAATGTGTGCTTTCTCTAATTCTATTTTATTGTTGTTCAGTTGCATTTTTGCTACCTGATGAAGGGTTTATCCCTTTGGAATTTTCCGCAAACTTCAAAGCACTTATAAACACCTTAATCGACCTACACATTGTTACAGCGCTCGGCAGCATTTCGACCCTATATATATATATATATATATATATATATATATATATATATATATATATATATAATCGGTAAAGAAGAAACTGCAAAACAACAGTGCTACAAAATTGAATGGCTGGATCTCGGAAGAGATACAAATTAGCGAAAGGCTTGAAATTCGGTAAATAAAACAGCCAGAAATTGTTTTTTGCAGAGCATTCGAGCAATACTAGCTCTTCTTCAGTGCAAGGTCAGAGACTGACAAGGAGTTTGAAATTTTGGAAGCTTTTAATAGGTGGCGACAATGGTCCCACCCATTGCTTTTCAGAGCAATTAATTGTGTTGACCGGGAGGGTCTAATCGGATTACTTGGGTGTATATATATATATATATATATATATATATATATATATATATATATATATATATATATATATATATATATTATATATATATATATAATATATATATAACGCTAATTCCCACCTTAAGGGGAAATTGTTATATCTGCTTGTACATAGGGCGAAAAAAGATAATAAAATACATAAGAAATAAATTCGCTCTAACGTCTAAACATATAATTAACGTTATTTCAATGGCCAGCCATCCGTTCGTGTTAACAGCTAGGTGTCCGTAAATTTGACAACTTTGAGGTAATGGCATCTAGTTTGTAATAAAGAGGGCGCCCTTGTAAGTTTACGTATTCCTATAGAAAAAGTGTGTAGAAACGTTAAGGCGAAACTTATATTTCACCCGAATTTTTTTTCCCCTTAAGGTCGACTTTTCAACAACGACTTTCCCCCTAAGTGCCGAATTAGAGAAATATATATATATATATATATATATATATATATATATATATATATATATATATATATATATATATATATATATACTAGTATTAAGATGGATTGTCGCGTATATATATGTAACAGAAAATTAAGTTCCACGCATACTCCAAGATTAAAATACAAAATGAGAACGAATGCCTGGAACCTTCCTCAGCGAAATCTTACAACAAAGTGAGTAACTTAATCAAGAAAATTACAAGCAACAAACAATCTGCTGGAAGTTAGATAAACAAACATAATAGGATTAAAGCGTTTGGTGAAAGTTATACTGATTAAGAAGACCGAGGTCTTTGTTAAGTCCAGTGAGGTGTGATTGAAGCCTCATTATCCAAATTAGTTCCGTCAGCCAATTTTCATAGCATGTACAGTAAATACTGTACATGGTGGAATACCGTTTCCAGTTTTAAACTGTGCCATGTTATAATTTTGTAACACGAGGAACGTTTAAATATCACCAATTTTACCCTAACCCTAACACTAAGAATAACGCTAACCCTCCAAAAAATAAGAGTAAATTCTGTTAACTTTACAAGAGGAATCGAACCCAGAACCCCGAAAATCATGGTATCATGCCTTCCTTCTTGACCACTGTACCATGCGGAGTACTCGACAGCCGTTCTCCTAAATTAACTACTACTACTATCTGTAAATCACTCAACCGTATCGTACCATTAACAGTTCTCGTAACACGTGTTACAGTTTCTGTAACACAGATCAGTTTAAACTGGACATGCTATGTGTATCGGGTAGTTCCGTACGTTTACGGTTTTCTGGAAACCTACATTGACGACATTTTTTTCGTTTGGACCCACGGCAAAGATTCCCTCGAAAGCTTCAAAACTCATGTCAATTCTTTCCATGAGAGCATTAAATTCACTTTCGAGGTTTCCAGTACTGGAATCGCGTTCCTTGACATACTGATGACAATGAAGGATGGCGCCATTGCAACTTCCCTCTATTGCAAACCCACTGACAAGCATCTTTTACTACATTTAGACAGTGCCCACCCTGCCAATCTCAAAAAGTCGATTGTTTACAGCCAATGCCTTCGTACCAAACGTATTTGCTCGGACCCGGTTGACTATGACCGTTCCATCTCCTCCCTTACCGGATACTTTCTTTCGTGCGGCTACCCTATCCGTATCATTAAACAGGGTATACGCAAAGCCGCTCTAATCAATCGCCATGACCTTCTGACTTATAAAATCAAGACTCCCAACAAACGTATACCCCTTGTGTTTAAATTCCACCCCTTATCCCCAGTCTTGCACGTACCTTAAAACAATCCTTTGCATCCCTCAAAGACGACCCTACCCTCTCTGACCTATTTGCTGATCTCCCTCTCCTTGCGCTTCGCCAGCCCCCTAATCTTAGGAGACTTATCGCTCCATCCCAATTACCGACCTCTGATGAGGCCACGAGGGGTAATACTTGTTGCAACAAACAACGCTGCCAAATCTGCAGACATATCAACACTGGAGATCGGGTCACCATCCCTAATATAAAATTTCCGTGAAAACCCCCCAACCTTAATTGCGATTCTTGTAATGTTGTTTACATATTTCATTGTAATCTGTGCAGACACGGACTCTATGTTGGAGAAACCGGGACTTCCTTCCGCCTTAGGTTTAATAACCACAAAAAGTCTATTAGAGACAACGATATTGGATTACCAGTAGCTGAACACTTCAATCTCCCCGGTCATGCCATTGATAATCTAAAAGTAACTCTCATAGCGAGTGACTTTGTTTGCACAGAAAACCGTAAACGTACGGAACTAATTTGGATAATGAGGCTTCAATCACACCTCACTGGACTTAACAAAGACCTCGGTCTTCTTAATCAGTATACCTTTCACCAAACGCTTTAATCCTATTATGTTTGTTTATCTAACTTCCAGCAGATTGTTTGTTGCTTGTAATTTTCTTGATTAAGTTACTCACTTTGTTGTAAGATTTCGCTGAGGAAGGTTCCAGGGGAACCGAAGTAAATTTAAGTTTTGTACTCCAATAATCAACCAGTTATGCTCTTTATTGCATTCGTTCTCATTTTGTATTTTAATCTTGCAGTATACGTGGAACTTAATTTTTCTGTTACATATATATATATATATATATATATATATATATATATATATATATATATATATATATATATATATATATATATATACAGTAACTAGTAGCAACAATATTCCTCGGATAACGTGCAGGATCCTTATGGATTCGGAGACTCAACTTTTTAAGAATCATATAAAAGAGTAAAACGATGAAAAAGAGTTAACTGCTGGTTTAAAAGTTGTAAAATGCATCTCATCACGGAGCTTTTGACTCTCTATTCACACAGATAAAATTTCAGGATTATATAAAAGAAGTGGAGCTTCCTCGGGCCTTATATACAGACATTCAGCGTTTTATTAGAAAGTCCATGTAATGGACTCCAAAATTCTTTTTTTAACCCTTCCTATATTACTATGATCACTCGTTAATTAAAGACAGAGCAGGAGTACCGAGCCTTTCAACCAAAAATGTTGGAATATTCTAGAAGCCAGCCAAATGTGTGCTTGAAAATATTCCAAAGGTGTTTACATTACTTTTTAGGCTACATATACCATAACGTATTTTTATTTTCGGATAAGACGTATTTCAAGATTAATTTAAATATCTCGGCAACGGCAAAATACGCATGAAAACTTTGCCTTTACTTTTTGTAATATAAGTACAATTATATAAAACGGTGTGAACATGTATCGTACTGAATCCATACAGCTTGCATTCTTGCCAAACTCAAAATTTGACACACATAATCCCACAACACTGACGGTATAAGATAGTTGCTACTATTTTTTATAATGATATTGCTTTTATGTACGTATCCAAACAGGAATTTGTGAACATATGGTAATGGTCGCTTGAAATGCCTTGGCTAAATTCAGTTATAGTAAGCCTAACTGTAGGAGGGTTTTTTGTATGTTTCTTCACTTTACAGTCGAAGTTTGATGATCTCTTTGATTGTCTTCATCTAAACGTCATTTTATATTATTCGCTTCTGTTACAGAGAGAGAGAGAGAGGGGGAAGGCGGGAGGGTATTTAGATGCAGACGATAAAAAGACCATCAAACTTCAACTGTAAATTAATGAATGAAATACAAAGATTGCAAAATTTTTGTTCTCGCTTGTAAATCTAAGAAATTAATCAAATCTCCTAAAATAAGAAGATTTTTAACTATTAACGAAGAAGGTGTTTTGTATAACCATTAGTCGTCTGTACCTGTGCACAGAATCAGACGAGATTTTATTGTAGGCCTATGCTAAAGGGAAATATTGCCTTTTTATAACAGTAAATTTTCATATTTCAAAAACATGATTTATACACACAGAATGATAGCTAGTTCTAAATAATGCAGCGAGGTAGCTTTACTTGCGAGAAGTAAGGTTCTAACAGAAAGAAATCAGTTGTTTGTTACTTAAGAATACTTTGTTGGCCCATACTGTCAAAATTTCAAATGATGCAACACACGGAACCTTTGTGATACAGGTTGGGAAATTTTGGGAAGATAAATCTATTACCTTAGCTTACCAATAAGACTGAATCGTTTGATAATGATGGCAGCTGTTTTCATTGTATGCCATCTTAGGGCATTGTGAACGCAACATTCCCTTTGAGTTTGCAACTTAGTAATGTTCCGGAATACCTCAGGAGGGGAAGTGTCCGGAGTTCTATTTGCCTTTCCGTAATGTCCCTCAGTCGTAATTTTTGCTTTAAGTGCTTGCAACTGTACACTTTGAAGGTAAAATAACAAACTTTCCTCCTTATTTTAAGAGGACGCGAGGCAGTTACTTTATTCACCCTAAACCTTGTTTTAACTGAACTTAGACCGTTGTCAAAGCTTAGCTAAATATTTATCAGGACAGCAGGATCGAAGCTATTATTTACCTGCCCACTTTAGCGTCTGGTGTAAATTCCTGTAAAATATTAACAAATTCTTTAGTAAAATTTCACTGGGATACCTTGCTAAATGCAACAGAAAATTGTATGGTTATCTATGAACTCGATCTTGGTTAAATGTAGCTAGAATTGTTCTTCTTGATACAGACATGTGAGTTATATGTCTTCTTTGTATAGTTCTTCCACTTCCAGAAGCTTCAAAGAAGAAATAATAAGTAGAAGCTTAAAAGACGATATCGCAGATTTACTTGGTAAGCGCATAACCTTAAAAGTGGTGAATATCACTTTAACGTAATTTTTTTAAAAATTGGAGCAGATAAAGTCCACTTAGCTTGTAAAATCTTTAATAGCAAAATTTCGATAAAGTAATCAAAGAATGAAGTTAAAACTGAATTACTGTGTCTCGAACAATGGTAAAGAATGGTGGTCAGATTTTAACTTTGATATTTTGATGTTGAAGTGATGTCCATATAATGGTTGGTAAAAGAATCAATAATACATTTGGAAGAGATCGATATCTTGGCAAATGAAGGAAAGAGACTGTTTGCATCACTGCGCAGATCAAGGAGATAGAAGGATGACTTGTTGAAACGGTTTCGTGGCAGATGTTTATTGAAGTAATGCAAAATAATGATTATTAAATATAGAAAATATAAATATAACTCCCACACAGAGTCCTTGCAATACAGGTCGTAACTGCAAATAAATGTCTAGAACATTGCCAAATATAATGCTTCAGTAGTATATGGATTAATCCAGAGGGCAAGATGCGGCCTTCTATAAAAACATCTTAATATAAAAGAAACCCAACTTGAGATAAGAATGAAAAAGTCTGTGTATTTTAAAACTTCTCATAAGGGAGCTTATATGGAAAACGAAGCATAAAATATGGTAAAAGGTTTTATTCATGAAGATAGTTCATATCAGAAAAATAGTCACGGATATCGTACAAGAACTTTCATTATGATGCAGGAAGTGACCAAACGAAGGCACATTTGGCTAGGCTAGATGGTGCAAAATGGTGACTCCTGCAAAAACGTAGATATGAATGGCGATTGTTGATACTGACATGAAGCTGTACAACAGGAGAAAGTGATTGCTGCAATTTAAAGTTATTTTTAATAGCTTAACAATAAAGGTAGCCTCGAAAATATTATTCCTTCATGCTCGTAAGAGTTAACTAAAATAGAGACATGGAACATTTACAAAATGGGATCATGGCAAATTAACAAATACATCTCTCAAATAAGAGCGTTTATAATCTGTTAAACAGTACATAGGATCATTTATTTACTTGATACACCCCAGACAGCAACAATTCTCCCTACCAAGTTTAGTTCTAGTCCCTACTCCAGTTTAAGCCAAACCATGGGTCTAGTTCACCCCCAAGACAGAAAAACAGTAGCCTGCTCTGAGTTTAATTGTTTAAGGCAATATTGTCACAGAAGTGTGTGTGAGCTTAATTGGAAAAACAAATGACTGTAAAAGTCATTTCTGACCAACCAGAGTGGATCTAATTTTTGAATGAGTGCCAATCAAAGTGCAGTCCTCAACTATATTTAAAACTGTGGGGCTATTCCTAAATATGTTTGGGCAGGGAGTTAACTCCCTGGTTTGAGAGAATGCCAAATCCCTTTTAAAAGAGTTAGGAAATTGGAAGAATGGAAAGGATTATATCTTTAACTTACCTTTGGAATAAGGTAAATTCATCATTTTTCTTTTTAAAATTTACATAGTAAAATCTGTAAGTTTAGGAAGAATAAGAGGCATGTATGATTGGTAGGGTAGGTAATTAGCACCACAATTGTTCCCACGAAGGACTTAGGCCACCGTCCCGATTAGCTCTGAACTCACTGACTCTACCAGTGAATACACGCCTTACATTTTTTTACTCCAGCGCATTGCTACGTGTGCGGAAGTAAAATTATCTGACCACGAGAGTACAAAGAACGATGGTACACCATGTAGCCGCTTTTACAGTCATGCAAATCCACTCCTGCTTATGAACAGAAATATTGTTTAGTTTTATTCCTTTCGTGTGAAGTGCTCTCTAAACTGAACACCACGGCTACCCAGAACTACAACAATGACAAGAGTACTTTCAGAAAGTGCTTTGCGTTTGTTAAAGTGTTAAATATGTGCAAAATGTCCTCTTTATAGAAAATGAGAAGGGATTTAAGTAATATATCTTTGTTTTTTGCGTTTAGTTCTTCTGGTTCAGACAACCGGACGAGATACCTCAACACAACTGAAAGCAGTGCTTTCGGTAAGTGCCCTGTGTTTGAAAGTGTAGTAAATTTTAATAAAATATCTTCCTGATAAGTTTATGATTTATGATTTTATAATCATCTGGCGAAAATGACTTGCTAACGGAAGTTGGAGTTAAGAACCTTCTGAGTTTTCTAATTATATGGGGAACTGGCAAACCTGTTGTTTTTGCGCTTGAACCCTCCAAAAAGATAACAGTACCTACTGCAAGTAATAGGGTGTTTGCCAGTAATTTTTCGCCCTCTCCCGCAGTTCCTGCAAACGACAAAAGCACACTACATCTTTCTCCAATACGGAAAAAGATGGTAATTTCTACAATACAAGGTCGATGTCATTAGTGCCTTTGTGAAGGCACGTTGGACAAATTGCATACAGTTGGCTGAACTTTTACTACTTTTTGCAGTAAAATAGCAGCGTATAAAAAGCAGTCTAGAAAGAAATTTTAAAACGTTTTTGTTTCGTGTGCAATTAACAAGGGAAAGTGGTGTGGTTTAAACAGTAACTTTGAGATTTTAAACTTTAAACTGTCATAATTTTATACTAAAATAGACGTTGTCAAGTACCTTTTTGAAGATATCGATTATTTGTATAATGTAGGTAAGTCATTTATCCATTTTTAACAGGGGAAGTTTGATTGAAAAAGTAAATATAGTCACAAATTATTTCATATTTCTCTTTTATGGTATTGGTGAATGAAGATGATGTCGCAATGTTTCGTACACTGTTTGTAAGTATAGTGATATGATATGGGTTCCATGTAATGTCAACTACATTCTACTTTTTCCAAACAGGACAAATTTTGGACAGGTTTTGTGAATCAAAAGTCTTTTTCAATGAAGCAAATATAGTGTTATTCAATAGACAAAGATTACCTTATCTAGTAGAGTTTAGACTGAAGTTACACAACTAATTTACTGTGTAATGATGAGTGTCTTGAGGGGATGCTATGCAACAATTCACAATTATGTTGTATTTGTGAAAGGAACATTTAAGGTGGTGTTGTCGTATTAAGTACTATTGAATTAATCTAAAAACTTAGCGTAATGAGTAAATTACACAATTGATACATGTTAACAACTTTCTTTTCTCTCATTTTTCTTTAGTTTGTAACCTTCTAAGTTACTCTAAGCAGTGTCCATTCACCGAAGACGACTGCACAAACAGTACAGAAAGGAGTAAAAAGTAAAAGGTAAAAACTGGAAAAGAAGTACTTAAAATAGGAAAGTAAAAGCATTATCTTATTAATCATTCATATGGTGTTGTTTTTGATCGTGTAATAAATACTCACAAGTGTATATCGTTTGTAAAAGAATAAATGGCTGATGTAAGTTCAAGTGAGAGATGAATTGACTGAATAATAAATATTAATTATGGCCTTCAAGGTCAGTTGTTTGACGACGATAAGCACCATGAGAAGTTGATCCCACAGACGACAGAGTCGTACAAACCAATAAAATACCCGTCAGCCTAAAATGCATCTAGTCATAAAGCAGAGCTCATAAACAAGGTGTTCTCTAGCTATACCTATTTCCCCACTTGAGTTTGTTGACCAATACCAGATCGTTTTTTAATATTCCATTTTATTTACCAACTCGTTCCCAACCTCGGAATTCTGTGGTGCCAACTCTCTTGACGGCATGGAGAAAGTTTAATAGCTGTCTAGCAGGTTTTAAGTTATTGGGACTTATTACTTACGTTTCTTCTATCATTTATAATATTTTAGGGTTTAAATTTGACAAAATGTAGATCAAGGAAGGTGTAAATTTTCCATAGAATCTGATTTTTCGATAATATTATTGACAAAGGTGTTCTTTCGAAGAAAACCCTGTGTCATAATATACCCAGTAACAGTCAACCTTGAGAAGTCCATAAAATAAAGTGGCAGTGAAGGATATATCTCCCATTTCGTTGCCAGACTTTCCCAATTCATTGCCAGCTCTTACGACCGTCAGTTCTGTTGGATCATCTTGGCATGAACCATGAATGTGTGAGAAGCCTATGGGTTATGAATTACAACTTCAAGTCAGGTGGCTTCCCAAGTCAACAATCTTGGTAGAATTTGGTTTCTTTGGACAGGCCCATTCAGATGGGGCAAACCCTTGGATTGCTTTTTGATGAAAAACTCACCTTACCTTGACCTGGCCTGGGATCGAGCCCTGAACCTTCCGGTCGCTAAGCTTCACTGCTTTCAATTTTACCTACTTTATCCACTTGGCCACAGTTAGGCTACAATGTATACCTCAAACTCTTTACTATTAAAATTCTTTCTCTGTCTCAACTTTATCCGATTATGGGGATATTGAGGGTGGTAATTCTATAATACAGTTACTTCTTTTGTTTTTATGAAAACATTTATCTTCCTTATTCCCATAACGGTCGGCAGGACGCTGTACAGATTATGTATATTGCGTGAATTTTTCAGGTTGTCATTCGAGAAGAGCTTAAGACTGCTCTGCATTCAGACGAATTTCGCAACTCTCTCATATCACTATTGATCCCGGCCATTGTCGACTCCGTTAAAGCAAAAATTGTACCGACATCCCTGATGCCCTCCAACTTGAACTGGTAAAAAAACAGGACCAACTGAATTACAGTCGTTGAAACGCGAACAGTCAGCAGTCGAAGAACTATGGAAAATCAAGAACAGTATTCCAGGAGGAACTTTCTCGGAAACTATGACATCAAAAAGACATCAAATGGGTTTACAGACAACCCCATCGTTAGCGTAGCCCGTGAGTGTCTTAAAACGAATATTACCCTGGATATATTGACAGATCTCACCGAATCACACGTTGACCAAACGCCAGCGGGGAACATCACACCAATCACCTTGATCCAAGTCAATTATTGTAAAATCATCCCTATTCTCCTCTTATAATATGCGAAGCGAATTTTTTTGAGCTATAGAACCCTGCGGGAAGGTTCAGGAATCTTCTCCAGCGATGACTTACTCCCCCACCCTCTCGAAACAGACCTTTTTTGCAAGGTGTCATAGCCATGCAGCTAAAAGCGATCTTGGACCCTTGATGGAAGAATCTTTGTAAGGTCAAGGGGATGTGTTAATTGCAGTGAATGTAGACCTAATCTGTTTAGATGTGACAATGTTAATGATAACGATCATTCTCCCTTTAATTTCATCGACCATGATGTTAATTGCATACGCATTCGAAACGCCACAGATTGCGGATTTTATGAAAGTTATTTTTTTAATAATTTTCTCAGACCGAGTAGAATGGCAAATTAAGTCTTTTATATTTCAATGGTAGATCGCTGTATAGTAATTTTAGTAATATTGAGATGTCCTTAAAATCTAATACTCGTCCATTTATTGTAATTGGTATAACTTATACTTGGTTTAGTTAAAGTAACTCTCTGCTCGCTGTTCATGTTAAATCTGGCTATAAACTAGAACATGCCTCCAGGCATGGTCGAGGTTGGGGATGTCTCGTGCGTCATAGAAAGTTTAAAGCTGAATATAAGATCTGATAAAGGTATTTTTAGAAGGTATTTGCAAATCACTTTTCATTGAAATCATTACCAAGAACGTTTCTTATCTCCATAATTTATTGCCCTAGAGGCTACAATGGTATTGCTTCTGATTTATTATCAAACAGTTTTGCGACTTTAAATGCCACGAAATAAGGTTGTATCATAATTAGTTACTTCAATTGTAACTTAATGGATTCTCGTGAAGCCACCGTTTGTCAGTTCCTGAATCTTGCCTACTCTCGTACGTTTTTACCTAAGTTTTCATAATCTTCCTGCTCCTGTGACCTCTTCCTCTGCTACACTTATCGATACAGTTTTAACTAATCTCTCGAACAACCTTGCCTTCCAGGTATACCCATGGGCGATGTTCTTATCACACCCCCCGTTTTGATGGTCCCCCCCCGTTTTGATGGTCCCCCCCCCCGTTTTGATGCTCTCTAAAGTCATCTTCTAAGTCACACAAATTCCCCTAAAACATCAATCGTGCGTAGGAAATTTTCCCCTGTTGGATTCCCAAACTTTTTCAATCAATTCTTAGAACTGAATCGTAAGTCAACGTGTCGAAACGATTCCAAAGACCATGTAGTGCCTTTAGTGAAATTGTCATGAGTATGCTTGGCACAAGTCTAAAAGCGCCTGACTCACGTCTACCGTGCAGCTGTGGAAATTTACTCTATGAATATTCATATGCTTTTTTTGTAACACAAAGTTCGCTGCATCAACGGTCGAAATTTTAATGCGCTTTGTTTGCTTCTACAATCTTGCTTCGAGTGTTTAGTGGGTTCGTATACTTTTCTTTAGCATAGTTTGCATAAAATGCCGAATTTGGGAGGTTTCAGGGGTCAGGTGGAAAAGCTAGGGTGTGATATTAACTTTCGGTTCTGGTTATGAGAGTGTTGCTGGGTGCGCGCGCATTCGTCATTTCAGACCGATAGAAGCTGGACGCGATTTCCGTTGGGCGTTAGCCCGTAGTAGTTCTAGCTCTCTGGGAGCTAGTTTGGAGTTTGCTGGGAAAATTGTGGCTCCCCGCCGCTGAGACTTTATTGCAAAAATGACGTGATCACCAACTTTAATTAAAGTCTGCAGTTCTCCTGTCAAAAGCCGGAAACTTAACCTAGTTCCGTAAGTAAACCGTTTTGATATGTTTCATGTTATTTACGAACCTTACACTTAGCTTTAGTAAAATGCCCTGAGTCAGGAGACGCCCTACAGGCGGTAAAATTGCTTAACGTAAAACGTTTCAATAAAAAAAAAATGCAACGATATTGTATCTGTGAAGAGAAAGTGAAGGGGTTAATGTATTTACATGTATAAATGTTATTTAAGAGCAACACATGCGTACATACTGCGCCTTAGAAAGACGAGGCAGAAAAATGTCAGTCACTTTCATTTTATGTGTTTATATTATGTAGGCTATCTTTAACCAATTACCAAATTGCGATGTTTTCTGTTAAATAATTTTACATTCTGTATTATTTTACATTTATCCCAGGGTTTTTGGTGCATGAGTTATAGGACTGAGGTGAAGTACCGTGTTTCCTCGTAGTCTTTAGTCCGGTCTTGTCTGCTTTACCTTATCAGTGACGGATATCTTTTGTAACTACTATAAAGAGCGCTTCTCAATTGTTTAGTGCCACCACCCCACCCCCCTCCCTCCCCCCCAAATATCTGAAAGGCCGTACTCCTAAAAACTTTAGAGACCTCAATTTCGCACTCGATTGACATCGCTTATAAGATGTGCCAAAAGATTTTATAATTTATTTGCAAATTGTTATCAGGGTATGAGGAAGACTTGGCCCTCTCTAAACACACTCCTAAATGGCAAGTCCTCTGTTAACCATGCTGAGAAAATCCGACACGAGGGCAGTGTTATAACCGATCCTGGTGATATAAGTAATTTTTTACAACTTTCATTGCTAATATTGGCCCTGGAACTTCCTGATGTAGACTCAGTCATTTACGACCGCTTTTGGAAGTTGCTGTTACCAATTCTCCATTTCTTCATCCAATCACGAGTAATGTTATGTTCAACAAAATCATTTTATTGAAACCTTTTCGGCTGGTTACGATAAAATCTCACCCGTTTCATTAAGTATTTTGCGAAGTTCAAAGACTTCATGTCATATGAATTAATCACTGGACCTGATCATTAGTCCGTCACGCATAAAAATTGCACGTGTCATTTGTCGTTCCTATTTTTAAAAGTGACGACAAGGGGCTTGTGACCAGTAAGAGGCTTATCTCAATTCTTCCTTGTTTCTCCAAGATTTAAAAAAAAAAAAACAAAATCGATTTTGAAAGATTGCAGTTTTGTAATGAAGCATAATGTTTTCATAATTGTCAGTTCGGGTGTCTACCAGACGATTCTACTTGTCATGCCTTACTTCATTTGAGGGATATGATAACGACTACTTTTGAAAAGGGACACTTTGTCCCTGGTACATTTCTAGACGTATCTAAGGTCTATAATGCTCTTCATTATAATATTTTGTTCAATAAACTTAAACACTATGGAATTAGAGGTAATGCACTTCATTTACATAGAGCCAACATTAAACTGTACGATTTTGGTTACCCTGATGATACATCCTCTTTTTTGTCCGAATCCTAATTTAAATCATCTTCTTGAAACTATTCAGGTGGAATTCATAACGTTTTTGACGGGGTTTTGTTTTAATATGCGTTCACTAAACGTTAAGAAGACCACTTAAGTATTGTTCAGCTCAGTCAACAAACCAGTTGATACTAAAATTCAATAAATACTCTAGTCCCACTTTATTACGTTGCCAAATTCGTGTTAGTTTTAGTTGACACATGCGTTTATTGCAAAGGGGGCTCCGCAGGGTACTGTTTTGTCACCTATTCTTCTTACTCCGTACACGTCTGATGCAGATCCCTGGAGAAGGTGTGTCCTCTTATGAAGTTCGCCGATGACACAGCTATGGCTGGGCTTATTCATGGAGATGATGATAGGAAATACCTCAACCAGCTGCAATCATTTGTAGACTATTGTGATTCTAACTTTTTGCAATTAAAAAATTAAGAAATTATTATTGATTTAAGGCGTAACGTTATAACACCACCGCCGGCAATTATTAAAAGGGAGGAAGTAGAGCGTGTTTCATCTTACAAATGAAACCTTAAACCTTTGATAATTTACAATGTGAATTGTTCTGAATGTGGTATTTTTTACAACTTTTTGAAAAGCAATAACCAAATGTTTTTTTGTGATTACTTAATTATGTATTATGAGGTATAGTCTCATAGTGCTCGATCAGCGAACCACCAGACTACACCGTTTTACAAACTTCAGTCTTCCTTTCATTGTGTTCCTTTTTTTTTGCTCCTAGTGTTTGGAATTCCCTTCCTTTCTTCCGTAAATCAATGTTTTTCTCAACACATTTTCAAAGGAAGTTACAAATGTTTCATTAAAAACAGCAGCCGACACTATATTTTTGTGAATGCTCTTCGGTCTCCCTTTTCTATACTGCAGTGTTTTGTCTTCTCTTTTATTTTTCTGAATCTATTAACTTGTATTCTCTCTAACCGGTTGTAGGGTATCCAAGTTTATATTTGCCGAACTCCTTGTGGATACTTCCCCGGTCTTTTACTTGTTTTTACGTATGCACATCGTATATCTATGCGGTATGCAAAGGACCGAAATAAAGTCGATGATAAAACTGAAACTGTGTAGATTCCGAGTAGCACTGGATATACGAAAATGTGATAAACCACCAGACCACCTGACGATACTGAAATTGATCTCTCCTATCAATGAATTAGAAACACTCAACATGAAATTAACACAGACGATCGATTATGTTGTGCATGAAGTAACTTGTAAACTTCATTTTATTATGCTAGTAATTTCTGTCTCTCTCCTTGTCTTGTGCGTCATTCATTGACAAAAGTAATAGTGTATAAAGTGGCTTATACCAATCGATTTTGTTCATCTCCAATGAAAGGAAAATCAAAATCTGCCGTTCGCCTTTCAGAATGAACACCAATCAAATACATTAAAATGAGATATGTAATACAACACAGCAGCTGAATTAGTCCAAGCACGTAGTGACTATACTGTTATAAGGTCCTTCAGAAGTCTTTATTGGAGCTTAGGTTACCGAAGAGGGATATGAACAATTCAAGTAAAGATGACTTAGCGGCAACAATACCAGCAAACTAGATCAACCACAACGTTTTTGGTTTTTTTTGTGAAACAATTGAATCAATTACTCGCATAACTTCTCACCAGGGAGGGGTTATTTCTATGCTTTTCTACAAGGAGTACGCTACTGGAATGCAATGGTTATTATTAGTTATTGCGGTTTAAAATTTCTTGCCTTGTTCGGCATTGTATTAAGGGGCTTCAACTTAAATGGTAAGAAGAATTATTTTGTTTTCTTACTATAATGATTTATGATGTTTTGTTACAATGTCCCTCTCACCATTATTTCTTTAGTTCCTGGTTTGAAGGATTTATAAGGGATTAATTAGTCAGGGACCTACAACGTCAAGGGTATCCATACTCTTATATAAGCTTAAAAGGAACAGTAATTCTGTGCATGAAACTTCAGTCTAAATCTAAGCAAAGGTTCATCATCGATTTGCCCGTAGCGTACCAAAGGCACGTGGTAGGGATGCTAACAGGAAAATTGTAAATATGAGTACGCAAAAAGTAAAAAAGAACTTTAGGATAAATTTCACAGCAATGACATAAGAGGACATTTTGGAAAGTAATTCCCAACACCACTGGTCACAAGGTCAAAAATTGAGGGACACAAATGCTCTATTGGCTTTGTAAATGTACTCATTCAGCTTTATTCTAGGTTCGATGTGATTGATTTTAATGATAAACAATTGTCATTCCGTTGATCCGTTCAATGGTATTTGATAAATGCAATTAAAAACAAGCTTACACTGTTAAAACACTGTTTAAAATTTTTAAACAACCACATATTAACCAGTGAATCGCTCAATGTTGTTTAAATTTCAAACAACCTTGTTTGAAATTTGAACAACATTGTTTAAATTTCAAACAACCTTGTTTGAAATTTAAACAACATTGAGCGATTTACTGGTTAATATGTGGTTGTTTAAAAAATTTAAACAGTGTTTTAACAGTGTATTTTCTCAGAAAATGGAGTCAGAACTCTTTTTTTGAAATTAAGTGTTCATACACTCTTAAAACGTCCCCTTAAACTAAACAGAAAACAGATCAAATGAGCACTTAACCGCAAAAGGATAAAATATTTAACTAATTTCGGTTCAAAAGTAACCATTGTTTGTTCAAAATGAACCAAATTTAGTCAAATATTTGACCAGGTTTTGGTTCAGTGCCCATGTGAACGGATTTGCTTAAAATCTGAACCAGGCGTTTTTAGAGTGTAAAGCCAGCGGTCCAGATCGTAAGTGCAATAAGTAATAAAGTAATGCTCTGCTCAATAATCGCCGGTCTTACTGAAATGTTTCCCCAGGGAGTAAAAACTCCCTGGTTTTACGATAAAGGGTGAAATTCCACTTATTTGGAAAACGTCTGTATCACTTCAGTACCAAAATCAAGTACACTCACAGGCTTTAACGAATTTAGACCGGTCCAGTGGCTTTTAAATGTACGATAATGAAATTTCCTGAAAAACTTAGCTTTGTTGGACTAGTGTACATATACATGCCATGCGATGTGCCAATAGAGCTAAAAGACTTGTTTGCATAAGAACACCTAGAAATATCAGATTTTTTCTTTGAGCCCATTTCGTGGATTTTTCAAGGGACTGTTACTCCATTCAGCAACACATTAATTACTGAACTAACTCTTGGGCATGGGTGTTTATTGTAGGTAATTACTATGGATATTAAATTATTCAAGAGACGGACCACAGGTTGTTAAGATGGATAATTTTGCTCCGACGTTTGATCTACGTAGTACAGGTGTTCCTGAGGGCAGCTGTTTGTAGAATACCCTCTTTTGTGTATAAAGCATTGACTGTAGGAATAAAAGTGATGCCTGTTCTATACCAAGTAGTCTGATAATTCTGTGATAACTGTACACCTTCGTAACAATGACTCTCAATCAAACGAGGGTTAAATTAACGATTTTGGTACTTGGTATGAACAAAACTATCTACATGTTAAATGTTAAACGAATCTAAGAAAATTATCTTGGCTTTAGAAAACAGCCACACGATCTATTTCTAATCAGGTTTAGTGGCGAGGTTGTTGAAGAAGTAAAACACTACATACTGAGGCACTATCATTAACTTACTTTCATAGCTCAGGAGTAACCATGAGATCTAAATCTTACCAAAAATTGCATGCAACCCTATTTTAAACCCTTTTTTCAAATATTTTGCCAGTCAGTGATCCTTTCAGCTTTGTTAGTATTTTTGGCTCCTTGCTAAAACCTCTTCTCTAAATTGAAACAAAATGTAAAGGCGGAAGCCGGCATTTTGGTCATGATATGTGTCTGTAATCCGTTGCTGAACTCTGCGTTGATTTTGTGCACCAGAAAACAATCAAAATGTTACATGACAGCACTCATCCTCTCTAACCATAGTATGTCTTCTGTCCTTTGGGTAACAGACTTTAAATGCCCATGTGGAAAAACAAGAGATTCAAATTTTCCTTTAAACCTAATTCTGTCTCCCTTTACAACTAGAAAGTTCTGCGGTATATGGTGTTGTTATAAAGTCATGGTTTGGGGCTTTTTGCATAACTGTGCATGTTCACTTTTATTTTAAATGTTTATACTTTTAAATTTTTGCAAGTTTTTATATAATGTATTTTGTTTGTATTTTATATAATATTGTGTTATGGTATATCCTAGTGTATGTTTTGCTGCTGCACGCCAAATTTCGACTTAATGATTGTAGACAAATTAAATTTGTCTTATCGCACCTTATCTTATCTTACTTTAAGACAAATTTTACACAAAATCCCCCCGTCCCGGACTGCAGGAAATGACACTTCCTAGGCCCCGTAAATTGCATGTGATCATACATTATGTGTAGAAACTTTTGCTTCTAGAAAAGAAATACAATAAAATATTTAAATCACTTTGTAAGGGGAATAACAGAAGTGAATGTTTCTACATGAACTTACATTATTTGTAACAACTCTGCTTAATTACAGACAAATGTTTGATTCAGAAATGCAGGTCTATGACTGGTATGTTTATTTTTAAGATCTATGGCGAAAGGAAACGTTGTAAGCGAAACGTCCTTTTTCGAAAATTTTTCAATTGGATGATGCCCATACGCGGAAGAGTGGCATTTATATAGCTGGTTGACCCTCAAGACGGGACGAATTTCCCATTTTTTTTTTAATATGTTACACTGAACTTGACTGGAAGATACTCTACCCTGTTTGCATGTTTCGTAATTTGTCCATAGCAAAAATCCGTTTCTTTGGAAACAAATAAATGAATAATCTCATATCATTTTTTGCTGTAAGATTAGAGACTTGATTTTTTAAGTACACTGGTGTATCCATGATGGTTGGCTCCTGCTCCCATTCAAACAAACTTTTGTTCATATTAGTTGGCTAAGATGCAAAATGGTGCTATCTATGAAAAAAATTTCTGAACAGACTGATCATATGTCTAGAAATTCTCATCATGTTGAGATGGGGGAAAATTTTTTACCAGTGTATAATTGCACTCCCCAAGATTGGTACAAGGGGAGAGCTGCTCCCATTATTACACCACTGGATGGACAAAACAGATCATTGGGGCAGAAAAAGAATGAGTCATGGGTACGCCCAAGGCGTTTCGTGTTTGTCTAGGGGTTAAACAGCATTCTTCAAATGCATTTGATTTGCAGTGGTTAGATCACATATATTACATTTTGTTCATATTTTGTAATAGTTTGGTCACAACTAAGGACTTCTCGGTTTGCCAATGCATGGGGACTGTAAAGTGCAACTGTATCAATGATGGCAGAGGTTACATCAGGCTTTGAATCAACAATATTATGCTAGCTATCCAAACGTTATAATAAACCACGCACGTAGTTGCTTCTGGTGCGCTTGAAAGGTGTTTAAATATGCCTTTTTAGAGTAATTTAGTAATTATCCGAAGTCTAATGCATTTCACTGGAAATTGTTTCTATTAGAACAAATACTCATCATAGCTCTACATATTTCTGGACAAGTGCCACACGTATTTGGGAGAAAGTTGTGGCGAGGAAGGATCTGAAGTTTGCAATACCCATTTACCATTTACCAATACCCGTACTGCCACCACCGTTAAAGACGGCATATCTAATTGTTGAAGTACTTTCGCAAGCAAAAGACGCCAAAAGTGTTTGACCAGTTTTTACCATTTAGGCAAATTATCCCTCTATAAAACAGGGCACCTGACCACCACAGTTCTTGGCTGATAACTGTGGCCGTCCATTAACCAACGCGACCTTCCTTCATCAAGAAGAATAACATTCAATAGGACTTAAAAATGGGTGATCAATGTAAAACTGACAGCAATCAATATCAATATGCTAGGCCCCCTTTTGCCCCCTTTGTAAACCTATATTACTGGAGAAAACATACAGTGTTCATATCCTAGACGCATGAAAAGACATTCCATTTTGAATAGGGGGTAAACAAAATTTGGTACTTGTCCTCCATTAATCTTGCCTTAACTTTCGTTTGAGAGGAATCTGACCTCAAATAATTTTGAAAGAAATAATAAGCAGAAGTGCCGAATCTTATTCTTTGTTGTTTCTAGTCAGGAAGGATTAACTGCCCCATTGGTTTTATTATGAGATGAGTTCTGATACAACACATTGCATATACAATACATTTGGAAGGAAATACACATGCGACAGATGATGTCACACATTCATACTGAACGATGTCATCCTTATATTTCCAAGGACGATATAAACAACTGCACTTTATTCAATTCTTTCAACAAGTAGCGTACTTTCGTTGAAGCCTGGTACCAACGCTAGATCAGTATTTTAGCAATGTATTGCAGAATAATGGAACTCACAACCGAACTGATCGATTTTGTGGTAATCAGCTTATTGACTGTCTCCATGTAGGCAAAGAGTCTGTATATAGTCTCTCTACATACGAACATACACACAAAGTAATACGATTGTCGTGAGATGGCAACTTTCAACCTAATGTTAACTGAGGAAACTTTACGTTAGGAATCTACTGCATAGCCTCCCAGGCCTCGAGAAACAGGAGTTGTAACTGTTTTACAAGATTTTAATATTCAGTTAAAGTACTAAATGATTTGAAATTGTAAATGTTGTGTACGTAAGGTATTAGGCATCGGATGGAAATAGTCTGTTGTCTATACCTGGTTACAATACTTTATGTTTTTAGAATTGTGACAGAAACCTCTTATGTAAGGTTATCACTTACATTCAAAACCCCATCACGTCTGATTCATTGCCATTTTGCATAATTTACACATTCACATGTTGAAAAATGCAAACATTCATATCACAAGAATCCACACCGATCCACAAAAGTATGTAAAATCAAGCCCTACTTGACCTTCTTTCATCTTCCAACGTAAATTTAAGTTTCAAATACTCTTTGCTGTAAATCAAATCAATATCCTTCAATGTTGCACGAGAAAGTCAAAGTGATGACCATGTTTACCAGAATGTTCATAAACTTTATATATATATATATATATATATATATATATATATATATATACATATAAATATATATAAATATATAAATATATATATATATATATATCCCTAACTGGTCACTTTAGGCGACATTTCGGGTGAAAAAATGGTACCTTTAGGCGACATTGACATTAGGTGTACATATACGTGTCGCCTAAATGTTTACAACGTTATAACAACCATTCCCTGCATGTTATTTCAAAAGTTTTGAAATATATAAAGGTATCCTAGCGCCCTCTGTTTGGGGTTACTATAGGTAAGCTGCACTAGAATCCCATTATGTATTAATTTACTATTGAAATTTGGGGGTGTATATCATGCATGTAATAAATTGGTACGTTAGGTGTACACACCCTTATTGCGCAATACCAATTTATTTCTGTTTTATTTAATAAAACGTTGTGCGCACGTCACACAGGTAATTGGACATATGTTTAACTCAAGGGCGTTCCTGAAGATCATTAAGGTATTTTTTGTTTAATTTTTACCTGCATGAATATGCAAATATATCTTATTAACTGGTTGTCGCCCAAAGTGACCACTTTTTACCGTGTCGCCCAAAGTGACCATTTAGGGTTATATATATATATATATATATATATATATATATATATATGTATATATATATATATATATATATATATATATGTATATATGTATATATATATTTATATATATATATATAAATATATATATAAATATATATATAAGGTCAATATAAAATATATATATAAGGTCAAAGTACTGCGTAGCACTTGTGAAGTAGGTAGGTAAAAATGAAGTAGTAAATAGTGCTAAAAGTTTGTGAAAAATTCCACGACGTTTCGGGTTTAAACCCTTCATCAGGTGGCAAAAATGCAACTGATCGTTGACACGGCCAAACGTACAATTTAAAAAATACGCAATAAAATTGGGCACGGTAAACCTCGGCTAGGAAAACAGACAGTGTTAAGTGGTTACCACAAGTCAAAAAAATGCAGGAATTGCTCCGTTATAACAGTTCAAGTCTAACGTTCAGACCATGTGGGGACAGGGTTCCAAGTTTCATGATTAGTCGGTTTTCGGCAGCTAGGCGGTCATGATCGGAACCTCGACACGAGATGGCCGCCGAAACCATCAAGTCACGGATCGAGCATGTTGACGGGGGATTGAAGTGGGTGGCTACCGGGAACCCTGGGAGGTTCTGTTTGATTGATCTCAGGTGCTCGGTGACTCGGTCAGCAAGACGACGTTTTGTTTCTCCCACGTACAGTATATTACAGCGTTTACATACGAGAACGTAAACAACGTTGGCTGAAGTACAGGTAAAATGCTGATGAACGTTAAAACGGTTGTTGTTGGGACCTACAATGGAAAGGTTTTTGTCATAACTGACCACCGGGCAAGTATTGCATCTCCCACGGTTGCAAGGAAAAGTTCCTGGGGTGTCAGGCACTACTGCTTGAGGTTGAGAGGCACGGACCAAGTGCTTAGATATGTTCTTTTCAATTCTGAATGCCGTGATGGGGGGATCAGGGAAATGGTCACGGGTGGATGGGTCATGACGGAGGGTCTCTACATTCCTGTAAATGGCACGTACAATGGGGGTTACAGATGGGTGAAAGGATAGGACCAACGGGATACGTTTGGTGGGTGTATGGTCAGTTTTGGGGGCAAGGGCAGAGGCTCTATCAATTCCTTGTATGCGTTTCAGGGCATCAGAGAGTACTCTTTGTGGATACTGGCGTTGTTCAAAGAAAGAAATAATCTGCTTGGAAACTTTAGCGAAATCCTGGTCGTCGGAACAAATCCGTCTGGCCCGTAAAAGTTGTGAGAAAGGAATCGAATTGGTACAAGATCTGGGGTGGTTGGAAGGGTACATGAGGGAGTTGTGAGAGTCAGTGGGCTTAAAGTGGAGATTGGACTTGATTTGACGGTCGGAGATGGATAGTTCCGTGTCTAAAAACACTACTGAGGAGTTGGAAATACAGTGAGTGAATTTCAAAAACGGGCAGAACGTTTCAGCAAAGTTAATGAACTTTTCCAAATCGTTTCGAGGACCCACTGCGACCCCAACAATATCGTCAATTTCTTTGGACGAGCAGAAGGCCCTTCTATCCCTCAAGAAGAACAAGAATTTGATTATTAAGCCTGCTGACAAGGGCGGTGCCACTGTTGTTTGGAGTCGAGATCTTTATGTTTCTGAAGCTGAGAAACAACTCTCAGACCAAACAGCATACACCGAACTGCCGATGGACCCCACTTCTGAAATCCAAACCTTGGTCAAGAAAACCTTAGCTACCCTTGTAAGTCAAAAACATCTTCCTGAATCGGCTAAAGCCCTTCTGCACCCTTGCCCACAAATCTCCAATTTCTATCTACTGCCCAAAATTTACAAGGCCAATAATCCTGGTCATCCCATTGTGTCTTTCCACAGCTGCCCCACGGTTCTGATTTCACAGTACGTAGATTCTGTACTTTCCCCATTAGTTTCAACCCTACCTTCGTTTATCCAGGATACTCCTCACTTCCTTAGGTTAATTCAAAATTTTGAGTTTCCTGAGAATCCCAGTGAACGTACTTTATTCACCATGGATGTCAGCAGCCTCTATACTTCAATCCCCCATCACGCCGCTTTAGCAGCCATACGCCATTACCTTGATCAACGCCAGGACCCTAGCATCCCTACCACCACCTTTCTTCGCTTGACTGAACTAGTCGTCACACAAAATTGCTTTCAGTTCAATGGTCGTTTTTTCCGCCAAATTAAAGGAGTAGCTATGGGCACTAAACTGGGACCTTCTGTGGCCTGCCTCACCATGGGCCACTTTGAGGAGCAGTTGTTCTCACGATACACCGGGATCAAGCCCATACTTTATAAAAGGTATATTGACGATATTGTTGGGGTCGCAGTGGGTCCTCGAAACGATTTGGAAAAGTTCATTAACTTTGCTGAAACGTTCTGCCCGTTTTTGAAATTCACTCACTGTATTTCCAACTCCTCAGTAGTGTTTTTAGACACGGAACTATCCATCTCCGACCGTCAAATCAAGTCCAATCTCCACTTTAAGCCCACTGACTCTCACAACTACCTCATGTACCCTTCCAACCACCCCAGATCTTGTACCAATTCGATTCCTTTCTCACAACTTTTACGGGCCAGACGGATTTGTTCCGACGACCAGGATTTCGCTAAAGTTTCCAAGCAGATTATTTCTTTCTTTGAACAACGCCAGTATCCACAAAGAGTACTCTCTAATGCCCTGAAACGCATACAAGGAATTGATAGAGCCTCTGCCCTTGCCCCCAAAACTGACCATACACCCACCAAACGTATCCCGTTGGTCCTATCCTTTCACCCATCTGTAACCCCCATTGTACGTGCCATTTACAGGAATGTAGAGACCCTCCGTCATGACCCATCCACCAGTGACCATTTCCCTGATCCCCCCATCACGGCATTCAGAATTGAAAAGAACATATCTAAGCACTTGGTCCGTGCCTCTCAACCTCAAGCAGTAGTGCCTGACACCCCAGGAACTTTTCCTTGCAACCGTAGGAGATGCAATACTTGCCCGGTGGTCAGTTATGACAAAAACCTTTCCATTGTAGGTCCCAACAACAACCGGTTTAACGTTCATCAGCATTTTACCTGTACTTCAGCCAATGTTGTTTACGTTCTCGTATGTAAACGCTGTAATATACTGTACGTGGGAGAAACAAAACGTCGTCTTGCTGACCGAGTCACCGAGCACCTGAGATCAATCAAACAGAACCTCCCAGGGTTCCCGGTAGCCACCCACTTCAATCCCCCGTCAACATGCTCGATCCGTGACTTGATGGTTTCGGCGGCCATCTCGTGTCGAGGTTCCGATCATGACCGCCTAGCTGCCGAAAACCGACTAATCATGAAACTTGGAACCCTGTCCCCACATGGTCTGAACGTTAGACTTGAACTGTTATAACGGAGCAATTCCTGCATTTTTTTGACTTGTGGTAACCACTTAACACTGTCTGTTTTCCTAGCCGAGGTTTACCGTGCCCAATTTTATTGCGTATTTTTTAAATTGTACGTTTGGCCGTGTCAACGATCAGTTGCATTTTTGCCACCTGATGAAGGGTTTAAACCCGAAACGTCGTGGAATTTTTCACAAACTTTTAGCACTATTTACTACTTCATTTTTATATATATATATATATATATATTGTATGTTAATATTTATGCAAACTACAATGGGTCTTTTCAGGTGTTATCTGTATGGGCTGTCCAAAGGATGTGATTGGCACAATCTCTTCTGTAGGGAAGGAAACTGTCTTCGCCGATATAGTCTGTTCTTTCGCATTAGATTTGTTTAGTTTTTCTCCTCTCCTGCAAGTCCTCTTTCCTTTCATTTAAAGCTACTTATCTCTTTGCTATGGCATCTACTTCCTTATGAGAGGTAGTTTCTTTATTATTGAACTGCAATATGGACTTCAATGGAGCATGTGCCAATTATACTTATGAACTTTGTATGTGAGAGTTCATGCGAGAGTCTGAAAGATCCACTTTCATGGAGTATCAGCTACTATACTTGTTTCTTATAATTTGGTATGGCAGCCATAAACTGGTTTTTCTTTACTGGATATGTATCATTTAGGATAATTTTATGGGCTAGCTCAAGAAAAGGTTTTAATTAGACATCAGCTTAATATTTCAAAGAGATTAGTTTTGCATACTTTTGGGTGGTCTGCATTTTAAAAAGAAAGCTTGTGCTAGGCATCTAGCAGGATTCCTCTTTTGCATTTGCCCCCTTATTTCTTGGATGACCTAATCAGAAAATAAATTTAATATGCATATCCTTCCCTGAAAAAAATAAAGTGTGTTTCCCCTCTGGCCCCCGTCGGTTACGGGTTTGATACTGTGTAATCATCAAGTCATTTAAAGCGCTTTACTCGTTTGTTTTTATGTTCTTTTATAAATCGTTGGCTCGCATGTTTACTTTCATCAAAATGAAGTGGGAAAGTATATTTTAATTCAAGTTAGTAGGGGTTGACAGTGGATACGTAAAGTGTAATAATCCTGTAGTCTCATAAATAGTTTTATTTTGACAGGTGCTTATGTGATTTATCATTCAAACAATACATGAAAATTTAAAATATTGTTCATGATTAATGAAGATACGAGTCAACACAAACGAAACTATAATTCCTTCTAACATTTTTCCCCGCCTCTTTGTCTTTCCGTCCGTTCGTCTGTCTGTTTGCCACTCTGTCTGTCTGTTTGCCTGTCTGTCTGTTTGCCTGTCTGTCTGTCTGTCTCTCTCTCTCTGTGTCTTTCCGAGAAGGCTACCGATGTGTCCCACGAATTAGCAATATCAACATCCATATGAATACATTCCTAGTGCCTCTGCGAAGTTGCTCATTGCTAAAAATTTTTGCTCTTTTTCTTTTTCGGTAGTTAAGTCTGGGAGAGAGCCACGTCCTTTTCATTGCACTCCACGTCGCCCCACAGGTAAGACTAAATCAATTTTTGCCATAGCAGTGTGGACCTTTAGTGCTTAAAGCAAGTGGCAGTGTAAAGCTTGTACAGTTCCTCTTTACTGGACAGTTTGCAATTTGCACAATCAGCATTATAAAAGGGAATGCTTTTGAAATTCACACCTAATTCGTGCTACCGCAATTCCTGAATGCAAACTTGTGTATTAGCAATGTTTGGAATATGGAAAATTGTTATAACTATGTCATCATGGGTATCTATTACACAAGCATTTATACCGACTGGGTTGGCTAGAC
The DNA here is from genome assembly GCA_029531755.1 of Holothuria leucospilota. Lineage (NCBI taxonomy): Eukaryota > Metazoa > Echinodermata > Holothuroidea > Aspidochirotida > Holothuriidae > Holothuria > Holothuria leucospilota. The sequence continues at coordinate 37,477,723 of CM055972.1, read as the reverse complement.
GGAAACAACTCTCCAAGTGGATAATGCACAAACGTTTTCTGGTTATGTAATTTTCGTACATGATACAAAAATATTTTATTTAGGTGTCTCATTTCTTGGTCTCCATGTACTAGCATGAGACTTTCCTGTTTTTTTTTTTGTGCAAGAAATAATTTCATGTGAGTTCTCCATTTGAGGTCTTTATAGGAGATCGAAATTAAAATAACGTAGCTTCCTGCAATAAAATGTGATCTACAGTTACGTTTTGTCTCTTCTTCAGGCCTGACTGTTCAACCTTTGTCAGTTTCAACCAGTGGTCCAGGTAAACGATATCCAGTTGGTCCTATAACTGAAATAGTTGTTTACTCTAAGCACTACCATTACATTTTTGGGAATTGCTAAATGACGGACAGAGTGTGATTTATTTTTGTTCCTATCCATTGTCAAGACCTTATACCAAACGCGTACCGAAAGAACCGTGGAAATCCTATAGTTTGTGGTTCAAGTTCATTCACCTGACGGGAGGACATTTCCAATGATTTGGACGGATTTATTTGCTATTTTATTACATATTTATTGAATGGGGGCTTAAGTGATCCATGAATTTGTATAGAGGAATACTTATAGCTGATTACACCAGCTTGTACTTGATTCAAGTTTAAGTAAATGATTTACGTCAAAGGTACTTGACCAGGCATTTGTACAATTTGGTTTGGATAGACGCCACACACTTTTCAAGTAGAAAATACACAAAATGTTCCTAGTCGCGCACCTCCTGCATAATACTATAATTAAGGAACTTCATTTGGTGTTTCTTGTGACTTGAAAAGGTTCAAATTGCCCTGCACTGGTGAAGGCAAAAGATATCTCTATTTGGGTTTCTCGTTTGAGTTCTTCAGGTCTTCAGGTCTGACAGTCCAAACCACTAACCCAGGTAAAGGTTTTTACAGTTGGTTCTACGAATGCAATAACTTGTTCTCTAAATAATGGAATGAATATTGTTAAATGATACACACAGAGTGAGTCATGTTTGGAACATGAGAAATGCGTACGGAATGAACCATGAAAATCCTATACTTTGAAATTCAATACACCAGGCAGTAGAACATTTTGACTTAATGCACAGATTTATTTGCTTACACATTTGTTGAATGAAAATGAAACTAAAAGGTCCATGCTTTGCTTCACACGTATATTTAGCTGATTACACCAAACATTTTCTAGTCAGGGAAACCAACCAAAGTTAAAGTACTTTTAAATTTTTGTTCAAGAATGGGTCTTCATGTTGTAAGTTTAAACTTAGAATAAGAAAGGACTGATAAAATCAGTTTTTAGAACTTTTACAAATTTTGAAGTGAACTTTCTCCTTGAAAGGGTGAGATCGGAACTTAATACACTTGTGTAAAGCACCAGTGATCTGGAGTAATCTAGCACTCAAGCCTTGTCATATGTTAACCCTTCATGATGAAATCCTTAAGATCACTTCAGACTTCTTGATAGTGTTTGTGGTTATATATTAATCTGACCTTTAAAACGAGCACGACAGGTACAAGGTACCTCGGGCAACCATTTAAAAACAAAATGCATTATTATGATTAAATGTGTTTTTTTTTTCTTCAAATTTTGGCAAGTTACATGAGCATTGCAAGTTTTATCAACTAAACCCTCTGTGATAGAATGATGGTTGCTCCTTTGTCGCAAAAATCTAAACAAGGACATGTGAAGGGGAAGGATTTAACGCTAAAAAGGAGCTAAAACCCATTAATTTCCTATATTTCCCCATTCATCTAATATAATACTTACACCCACTGTTATGAAGATTTTGTCAACATTAAAACAGTTCAGGATCACATTCGTTATATAATCATTTTTGTAAAGAAATTCTAAGTTGGAAAAGCTTTGGGCTAATGTAAACAGAGGGATAACGTGTTGCCTGTTACAGCATATCCATAATGGACCTGTGTCGGGAAATTCTAGTTGCCCCCTGTCGGTCAATGGTGAACGGAAAGATTCAGTATTTGATTCGTTGGAGGAGCACTACAAATTTTAACCGACTCGCAAAAATAAATAAATAAAAAGCGCTGTCGATGGATAAAATAGTAATATGGGAAAGGCATCTTAGCTAGTATAAGTATTTTTCGTACTACTTCTAAGTGTAAGTGACAGCCAGTACAAATAATACTGTGATAATACTTCCGTGTTTCTCGATTACAATTAACTATGAGGATCGTTGCCATCGCTCTTTCTTCCGAAGATGCAATAGCTTCAACCTTTGTGTTATTTTTTTATTACACCTTGCACTGCCTTTTATCTCAGTGTTAAGCCGCGGTCACACTACAACGAATTCGGATCGGATTCCGATCCGATTTTTGTAAGTTTTTTTTAAAATCTTCTCCATTTCGGGTCAGAAAGAGCCCAAAATTTGCCAACAAGTGTAAACACATGATTTGCATCAGAGTTCTATGAAAATGAAATGTTAACTGATTTTTTCGAGATGTCACACCGACAGACAGCTTTTATTGGACACGCGTAGTCCGATAAAAGCTATCTGTTGATGTGACGTCACAAAATAATTCGTATAAATTTAATTTTCGTAATCCTGCGATAAAAATCATAAAATTACACAGGTTGGCCAATTTTGGGTTCTTTCCGACCCGAAATGGAGAAGATTTTAATAAAAACTCACAAAAATCGGATCGGAATCCGATCCAAATTCGTTGTAGTGTGACCGCGGCTTTATACCTGGCGCTCATAAATCTATCCGGGACCATTAGTGCCACTGGCCTTTCCATGTCCTTCAACATAATAAAAAATATCTACGTGAGACATATAATTATTTTGGTTTCTTTAAAATATTTCTAGAGATTTTATTTCTAACACAAACACGTACATAGCAGCTCAAAATGTAATCCATATTCCATAACCAAATGTGTAATTTAAACTGTTGTTAGCGTCCCATTGGATAAAAAAAGGCCAAGCTCAACCAATAAGACAAATGTGACCAACAACACTGACAAACATATCCTTATTCAGTGGTTACTTTCATCATCGAAACTTTTTTGAAATGTTTTGCAATAATCAGGACAGTCTTTCATAATCATTACTGCATAACTATTAGCTTAAGCACTATTGTTTCTCTTTTCTTCAGAAAAATCAACCAGCGATGCCCCTTTCTTTAAATGTACCGGTAGTACCATTATGATTAAGTGTAGTCGTTGCTTTCTCCAGTTGACAAATCTTACCCAAACCATTCTCTTTTATTCCCAGAAGTTTCAACGATTCAAACTTCAGCGGCGTCAACCATTGATACAGGTGATAATGTGTGGGACTATAACCAAATAAATGATATCATTGCTCAACCGTAGGTTTCATTGGTTATAGTACATCACAAAGCATTATCCAAATTTCTTTGTTCGGGTAACATCTCGTGTGCTTGTTTTAGTTCTTGTTGACTTTCAGTAACTGTTAATTAGCTGGAATCAAATAAATTTTTCTAAAATTTTCTTCGCTTGTGATTCAAAACGTCCTATAAAATAATTTAGCTGTTCTCATTTCAAATTGGAAAAGCCTTTCATTACAGGTATTTGCCAAATTTTCTCTTTCCCGATCTGGCAGCCACAAGTCGGTTATTAGGATTAGGTCACGTTTATTGATTTGTTTGCTTTGTGGTGTCCTTTTCACAACTCTTTCCACTAGTTGGGAAGGCTCTGCCACTCAAGCCAAACATAGCTTTTTAAAGTGTAATGCAGTGAATTTCAACAATACAAGCTCTCGTGAGGGAAGGTGAGATTCATGCCTGCCAGAAAGTTAGGCTGCACAATTTTTGCTCATATTATTAGTTGTGGTTGTTAGTATTTCTTATAACTGGCTCATCGACATTACATATTATATTAAAAACGAATAATATTATGATATTCCAATCTAAGTTTCAAATAAAATGAGCTGTTCTTGTTGTGCTGATAGAAAAGATTCAATAGTTAACTAAAGAGACAACCATGTATAATTTAATATATCGAGAGGAGCAAAAACAAGAGGGTTTCCAATTCAATGGACTCTTTTAAAATTTAAGTAAGATGAAAAAGTGATTTATAGAATATTTGAATCATACAGCAGTAAATTGTCACTATCAGCAGAATATAACTCTGTCAGAAACATTTGCAAAGCTACACTTTCAATTATGTGATCGTCGTAAAACATCTCAGGTAGAAAATGCACTGAATTATAGATGACAAGAATTTTCGCTTTAAGTAAAACGATGGCGTTACCATCTCTCTTTTTCGATGTGAGTTAAGATCCCATCTATTGAAAAAAGATTTTTCACAAGACTACTGTCAAGGATGACAATTGGTAAAGGTTTTAAAAGCAAAGGCCCATTTGTATTTCGAAAATACAATCCATCCTACCCCACAATAGCTTCCCCTGAAATAACTTTTTGATTCCCTAGTATTTCGCATCCGACTTGCAGCCGAGATGTACGGGGCATGGTACCTGGCCGGGTCATACCGAATACTTTAAAAATCGAACTTACTGCCACTGGTGCTCAGTAAAAGCAATGGAGTAGGGAAAATAAGCAAGTCAGCCACAACTGGAAAAAAGGCCGTGGCCGACCCGACTTAAACCGATTGGTTAGAAAATGAGACGTAAAACCTCATCTAACTCTAACTCTAACTCTAACCTTAGTATTTCATTGATGATCAGCAAGAGCATATAGTCGGCTGAGCCCAGGTCATACTCCCCACGTCAGTACTCGAGATGTTTTGGATTTTAAATAAAAACGAAAATGTTTTATATCCCAGATATTTTACTCTTGTGAAAATCACTACACAATTACCCCGAATGGGTGGAGTCGGTCTGGTGGTTGAGTGTACTGCCTTTCATACTAGAGGTCCCTGGATCATATCCCGGTGAAACCACTTGGAAATTTTCTTGGGACTAGAATTAACTTGTTCAGCGTAGCTGTCGAGCAGTGGTGCAAAGCAATGGACCTCCACCCCTCCCAGCCTTTGGAAAAGCGGCTAAAAGCTGGGGATATACTCACGTCCGTCGAATGGGGACGTTAAATGGCGGTCCAGGGAGCAGGATTGGGAGTGATTAGTACACGCCTGCCTCGTCAACCTCTGAGCACCAGTTGAAAAGAAAAAGCGAATCTCACCGGTGTTCATCCACGCTCACTCTGGTATAGGGTCCTCATTGAGCCAATTGGCTTCCTGACCCTCAAACGTTAAACTAAATACATTTTTACCAGGTCGAGGTATATTAAGAATCAAGTTCACGGAACACTACGATTCTACTATATAATGTTTATTACTGTAATGTTGTTTCAATTTTACCAAGAAGAGAAAATTATAGGGGCATTTGATTTTTTAAGTCTTCGCTTTTTGATTCTTAGCCTAAGGAGAAAAGAATGCAAGCAATCACGCTGGTCGAGTGAGTGTATGTATGTACTATATGTATGTGCGTATGTATGTGTGTTTGTGACGCTTAGCGTTTAAACACACTGTCTCAAGATAGCAATGATAAAAACGTTGTATACATGGTATATAGATTTATCATATTGAGAGAAAAAAAACCTATTGCTTTTGGTGGAGGTCAAAGGTCATTTGAGGTTACCAAAGGTTACAAATGGAAACCTTGTAAACACCGTATCTCAAGGTAGAAAGCACGGTAACTTTTAATAGCTTATAATCGTCAGGGTTGGATCGTTGGCCAATTGAGTCAACTGAGCCCTCAGTCTGCCTGTCCTCTTTCCTGATAATCTAGTAGGGCTTGTTATAAGGTAGTCACATGCCTTGCCATTACCAGAAGCAGTCGACGAAATCATGCATAAACTCCTGTAGTAAGAGCTGTAAGCTTTTGAAATCTTTTCGGATTCTTCTTCTCCAGCGCAATAGTCTTCTCACTACTGTAACTCACTCGTGTGAGTCCATACCACAGCACACACATTGTGTGGGGGATACATTGGTGAATCTGCTAATAGCCTTCATGAGAGATACCAACAGCATAAAGAAACACTTAAAACCAGGAAAAAAATCAGTGTTTTGGAAATACATGAAGGAAAAACATAATAGCGAGGTTGCGGGTTGCGAACCTAGAAGTTAAAATTATTGGACTCTTCCCCGGGGATGCCACCGGCTTTCGTCAGGTGAGCGAGGCAGGTAACATCCGCGAAACTAATCCAGATCTCGTAAACAAGGAAGATTACAGAACAGAAGCCTCCAGACAAAGAAAGAAAAGCTTGTAGAGCAATCTAAGCCGTTGACCTTTCCTTGGATAACCTTTACTGCTTTCCTTCCGTTCATTTATATACTTTTTAGAATTTAACCAACCGTGAATAAGGATAACCAACAAATACTTTCTTGTGAATTTGTGTACTGTAGAGTAGACACACATTAGGAAAACCTAGTAAACTGCAGGTAAACTCGACATCTCAAGATGAGAAAGAGGGTCTCATCTCCAAATTGTGTGGTTTCGTGGCCAAATGAAAGGCTGAATGCTTTTACCATTTCAAGGAAAAAATTACAGATAACAACATGTATCTCTTCACAATCACATTTCTGATAAATTTATAATTTACCTTTCAATACTCAATGATAGACTTGTGTGGAGGATGCCGTAACCATATCAAATTTAAAAACAGCTTATAATTACAATTAAGGTGTATGCTGGTGGTGTAGTGGGAAGTGCTTGGTTTTTGTCTTCCGCGAATTCCTACTATTTTAATGAAGGTCAGAGGTCACTTGAGGTCACCAGAGGTCAAATACTGAAAACCCTTTAAAAACCACATCTCAAGTAAGGAATCATAAATGCTTTTCATTCTTGGAGTGTGGATGCTCTTTACTTAGGAAAATACCCCTGTTGTTTTCGGTGAAGTTCAAAGGTCGTATGTCACCAGCGTTAAATCATTCTACAAAACCCTTGTAGACTGAGGTATCTCATAGTTGGATGCCACATACTAATCATAAAAACTTTTGCTTTGGTGAATAAAAGGCAGGAAGGACGCTATTAGTTTTTTGTGGAAGTCAAAGGATGTTCTGGTTGAAGATTCCAGCCAACATGTAGCACTCACAGTAGTGTAGTGCTGTTTTAAATGCAGAAAACGTTGCTATAACATAATGTTGGTAACTCTGGGCCACGAGTAGATAACTGCAGTAGTTTAGTTATTAAATAAGTGTACCAAACGTACATGTACGCAAAATAGGATTACACACATTTTGGTCTGCACCCAGTTTAGCTCAGCAACTGGGAGGATAGGGCGCTTCAAATTTAGATAACACCATCTTCAAGAATTTTCTAATGACGAAAAAGTTAAACTGTGTTCAAGAGATGATTTAAAGTTCGGTGCTGTACATGCATCCACGTAAATTATGGTGACTTTTCCTGCCTGAATTTTAATTCTTCTCATGGAATGGGCTTGTAAAGAGAAGATAAGAATCCTATTTTATTGAACTCTTTTTCAACACTTATTTAAAGGAAGAATTTAAGCAAAAATTAATTTTTATCTATAAAAGAAGAGCTAAATCTCAGCAATTTGGTGGAACTTTCATTCAATTCGGCATTGTAGTTATCATGATACCATCAAATGAAGTTACTACATTTACTACATCCTCGCATTATTGACCAATGCTTTGTTTTCTTTGTTTTTAAGTCTTTTGTATTGACCTTGAAGTTGATAGGGACAGAAGCTCCCCATAGGGAATTGAAAGTTTGTAAAATTTCCATGCCTCTCATAAATTCACATTCTGATACCACATGGGACTATGGAGAAGAAAATTGGTGTAAAGTTTAAAAAAAAACAAAAGGGTGTTTACTAACGTGAAATTATAATGTCATATGTGCTTGCTTCAAGTTAACTGGTGTTTTCCTTATCCATTTCTGACTTTTCAATGCACGCAAACACAAACGTGATTTTCGAACAGATGGGTGTTTCTTTTTAAAGACATGCACATCTCTAGACTTTATTATAGAATATGAAACTCAATTTTTTGTTTCTCTTATTTTAGATAATATAGAAATCTATTACGATTTAGTGTGCGAGGGATTGAAGATGAACTTAACTTGCATAACTGGAAAACGTATAGCAATCACTGAAGCTATGTTCGGCAGGCTAGTTCCCGGAGAGATAGCATGCGACCACCCCTCCATACTGGTAATTATAGTGGCTACATCACTTTGTATTTTTGCGTTCCCTCTACCGTACTGTCTGCTCTGATCGTTATTAAAAACTTACGGCATCTAAACTGTGTTGTATAAATGATCTCGCTATTTAATTACAAGATTATTAAATACGTCAAGTGTCAAATACTTAGGACCATTCAGAAAAAGTACAAATGTCTAGTAGAATGGATAATTTCTCGAAGGATGCAACCTGAGGACGCCTTAGTAAAGAATAGTAATAGGGAGGAGTAGGTTTAGGAAGTGTGACAGGGCTAAGGATAAATTTGTCCAGATATGTTGAGAATCTACACTTAACTGATTATACTCTGATTTGTTCAAGTTTTCATGTGTTGAAAAAGTTTATTCTCTGTAAACGACGGTATGTGTCCTTGGCATATAAAGGTAGTTAATTGGCTAAAGTTGGTTTGGATAAGAAAAAGTCCTCCCTAGTGAGAATTTTTCGACTTAAGATGTGTTACTTTTTTATATTAAAGAGACATAATGAGTTTTAGGATCAGCATTAAAAGATAGCCGTTACTGAAGAATGTGGCAACATATCCCCAAATCTGGGAACTGGGAATAAACGATTGTACTGCAGTACCTGAAAATCCTAGCCAAAACATGATAAACATAGACAATCTTTGATTTTTTTTTATTTTATTGCTAATATAGGAAAAGTTTATCCTCGTAGTTGAAAACTTTATCCTCGTAGTTCACATAAGTTGAGAAGCGTCTCAACATTTTTGTTTAGTTCAAACTTTGTCATTGTTCGGAAGTGAGTCTGATCAGTCTCCATCTATCCAATGCTCAAATTTTCACGCTTAGTCTTCTTACTCTTTGCAGAATATCTCTTCGTTTATCTTTTGATATAATCGTAAACAAAATTTACGTTGATCTAAAGATTGACTAGTGGAATAATGGAGTGGATAATGAGTGTAGTTATATATTAATCCTTAAGTTACATGTATTTCTCTACAGACTACCAACTGCAACTCAACTAAATCGTTCAGTGTGATGTCAACGAAATGTAATGGGAAACCAGGTTGCGAAATTGTTCCTTCAAGTACGGCGTTTGATGGCGATCCATGTCCTAACACATTTAAATACTTGAACGTAACATATCAATGTAGTTAGATATGTAACGGTTTGTTGCTCATGTAAGCTGTTTTGCAGGGACTCTGAATCAAATGCAAATTTATTTGTCAACTTGGTAAAGTGTCATATCTGTAGAAAATATTCCATAACGCTGAAAACTTTTTACATGTAGACAGGGAGGAAAAAAAAATAACACATAGTACAAGGTTTCAAGAAATATAAAGAAAGATAAAAAAGTAAAGAGCAATAAAGAGATTTTCTTTATTAAGATACCTCTCATTCTTGTGATACAGTCACGCCGACTTCACTGCGTCGTTCATCTTTCAGGTTGTCAAACGTTTTTCATACAGGCGCTGATTACATAATAATTCTATCAAGGCAAATGCTATTTTGCATGCCATGAACACATATTTAAACAAGAGTTATAAAAGCGACCATGGCAATCGGAAACGTGCTGTGGACAAGTGAGTGGAGGTGGTATTATAGTAAGGATGGAGAAGGATTTAGAAATTACACGGAAAATTTAATACATCTGTAACTGATAACATTTGTGATCGTCGCATTTATTAATCAGTATTATAAAGTAGATGAATCTATGTTGAAAAGCAAAGGAAAAGTGCATTTTTAAAATATTCTTTAGAAAATAACAATGCTGAAACAATGTGCCATGTTTTAAATACACGTTTGAATACATGTGTTGAAAAATTCCCCCTTCTTTGTCAAATCGTGAGCTTAGTAACATGTTTACTTGCTTTTTCCTGAGAAAGTGGCTGGCATCAGAGGTAAGACAGAACAAATGCGAAGCAAACTTGCCATTATGACAATAGAATTGTAGACATACCTTTTCAAAGTATTCTACCTCTTATGAGCTTCGCCATGGGTGGTAATGAAGGTAAAGGGAATGGTAGATTCAGTAGTACTCCACACGTTGAATGCTTTTCTGTTATTAATAAAGAAGGGATAGGGAAGATTATGGGCAAACTTCCCAATGAAACAAGCCTTCTTTATCCAATTCCTATCTATTCATTAAAGCAGTGAGCGGATACTTTGTTACCGCCTGTAACCTCTATTGTAAACTATTTGAATTAGTTTGGTTCTTTCCTACAGGTTTTTACTCAAGCAATTATAACTCCTTTTGTAACGAAACCAAGTCTAGATACTGATGTCTTGAAACTTTACCTGCCAGTGTCTAATCCTTATACTCTTAACATTTTTGGAATATCCTACGGTCTCTATTTTTAATAAGCATCTACAAGATAACAATTTAACTGATGTTTTACAGTCATTTTTGAAACATCCCACAGACCTGAGACAGCTCTCCTCAAGATCCAGAATAGTATGCCTCTTGAACTTGATAAGGGAAAGGCAACCATTCTTCTTCATCTACATGAATCTCTTCTCTGCTTTTGATACAATCGACCACAATGTTTTGATTGACCTTATGCGTGGGGACTTTTATATTTCAAGATCCGCCATTACTTGACTTGAGAGCTACATGAGTGATGTGTGTTTTGGTGAATATTCCGATTATCATATTAGAGTCAGTCCGGGGTGACTCAGGAGTCGATTGCTCGTCCTTTGCTTTTACTGCGTAGGCATGGCTTGTCGTGGACATTATAAGGCGTTTTACATTTGGCTACCACAATCATCTTCTGATACTAGTTCGAATTCCAAGACTAAGGTGGACAAACATATATAGGAACACTCTTTGTATAGAGGAAAGATGTTCTTGGATGCTTGCTAACTAGCTGTAGAGCAACGATCGAAAACTGTCTGGTTTTATCTGCTATGCGCTTTCTTTTTTCACTACTTTTGACGCAAAAATCGGTGGATCTGTTATCACCACTTCAGCTGTTTAAGGAAGGTGTTTTACTTAAGCGTAAACTCAGTACGAAAGATCACGTAAGCCCATTGTGTAAAGTGTAAATCTTTTTATTTGCGTAATCTGTACATAATTTGCCGTTTTATTGATCGACCTACGTGTGCTCATGGTGGGGAGGTCTTTGCTTCTGTCTAAGTTGGAACATTGAATTCGTTAACATCTGTAGTTCTTCGTCGAATATCCGATGGGTACAGAAATTCAAAATCGCACAGTGCGTCTTATCAACAGGGGCTTAAATACGGGGGGAAAGTCGGTCTCAAATCCAGTTCAGTGTGTCTTTGTAACAGTAGACCGGACATGAAAGTGCAAAAAAAAAAAAAAAACCCAAAAAAGGTCCTCGAAAATTCGGAACAACATTTGAAGTGCAAAAAAGCCAAAAAAAAAACAAACAAAAAACAAAAACAAAAACAAAACAAAACAAACAAACAAACAAAAAAAAGGTCTGTGAAAATTCGGGTTGTACTACTATGTCAGCGGGAGTCGGTCTCCAAGAAATGTAGTTGATCCAAAAATAGTTCACCCCCGCCCCCCTGCGAATTCATGTATATACGCCCTTGCTTATCCATCAAGCAGACAAGGACGTCTCTACGTCTTTAAGCGAGCTGCTTTGATTGTCCATTCTCCAAAGAATTGGTTCTAAATATTCATTTAAGTTTGTAGTAATTTAAAATTGGACATTCAACTTATTATCTACTGGAGCTCATTAGTAAACACACCCTGGGTCGTCAAGGTCGTAGGACAAACTATGAAAACACTCGTCTTGCCATCTCTTATATTCAGTAAAAGTTCTTTTGGTAAAAGTCTTTCTCTGCAATAGTCCCAAAGCTGTCGAATTCAAAATCTGTTTAAATCCAGTTAATTATTCGACAAAGTTTACTTAGAAATGTCTCTAATGGTTATGATAGGTTTATTAGAGTGTGCGTAAATAATGTCCTTACTGTTAGTCGACCTATCCAGCTTCTATTGTGAATAACCACTAGCCAAAGTTACTTCCTTGTATACGTATTGTCAAGCTATTGAGCCTTAACTTGCACAGACGAACAGAAAAGAAGCTACTTTATTCTTACTGATCTTCTTTGGTAAATGTTTGGTTTGCGGTATAAAAATTTCATTCAGTTATTCAAGTGACACATATACCTTATTGAAAATTATCTGTATGAACCGCTTCGACCGTACAATAATACTGTAAGCACTGTAAACGATACAGGCATTGAGCTTGGTAACGTTGTAATTGACGCTTGTTCACCTAGCTTTAGGGGTCCATTAATAATTGCTGTACATCCCCGAGTGTCAAGATCCCAGGTCAAACTACGATCACACTCGCCTTAATCTCCATATCACTAAATGGTGGCAGGTATTTCTCTGGAAAATTCCAAGAACTATAAAATTCCTTGCCTCTTACAATTGGTGCAGCTCCAAACATGCATAACTTCCAAAAAATACTAGAAACCTATCTTTCCCCCAAACTAGACTATTTGCTTATGCCTTTTTTAATTGACACATTTTATAAATTTCTTTGCTATTTCCACTTTTATTGTTCCACAGTTTTAAATGTTTTATGTATGAATTTGCTTTTTCTATTTTTTCTCTCTGATCTTGATTGAAAAGTGCTTTCTACCTCCTTAGAAGTAACACAAATTCTTGGACGTGCTTGTATAGGCCTAGAAGAGTATCATCTGGTTACTGTAAGTAAACCCGATTTTGTTCCATCTGCAAGCTCATGAACAGGTTTAACGTATACTTGAAAAAATACTACCAGTGATGGCGCCAGGATTTGCCCGACAGGAGGGCCAAGCTTCCCGACGGGGGTAGGGGGCAGCAAGCCAAAACCTCATTGAGGGCAATAGAGTGCCGAAACGATGTTTGAAGGAAAATTTCGGCGTGCGAAAAAAGAAAAAGAAAAAAAACTTTACCTCGGAGACACTTAGCATCCGAATAGTTATGGCAACGAAAATGAAAACCTGTCATGCGTTATAGTGCCCATTGCCATTTCGCGTACTACAAAGCACTTGAAGGTACGCTACATGAAAGAAAAAAATAAACAAGAGGGCATTCCAAGGATTTGCATATCTTATCGTTAACAGGCATTCCTTTCAATATTATGACAGCACTACATATCAACTCACATCAACAATGAGCCTGGTACATATCGAATTACATATTCTTCAGTGTTGCGAAGAAATTTTAACTCACTTAGTGTGCCTACATTTCCATGGTTTGTATTATTTTCTTAAATCCATATGCGATTTTCCTGACACATTGTTGCAGTCGTTTATGACTCCCTGAACTGAGTAAGCAAAAACCGCCATATAAAACTGGGCTACCTCATCTTGGAAATGTTGGGCGGGTCTCAATTTTTCTCAGATTACTTATCCTTACTCCTCAAACATTGATCGGTGCAAATTCTTTCAATTTTAAATAATATATGTTAAGAATATGCGATTTAGCATCTTAGTGCAGTATTGTGCAATTATGACCTCAGTCAAATGATGTGGTTAGGTTCATACACGTGCATAAGCGTGAACAGCAACAACTATTGGATGACTGTTCTCTATTTCGACGTCTTTTTGCTCCGATGTCTCTATATTCCTACACTTCCACATGAAGTTCAGTGTCATTATAAGGGAAAGGTAAGATTTAGGTTAGGGTGAGAGTAAAGGGGTAACGTGTGTCGAAACATAGAGAGGTCAAAAATAGAGTCGTAGTAGATGGTTCTGTCTTAGTTTAAGGAACAAAATTTTACATAAGAACTAAGCCTTAGGCTTTACGCTATGCCCAACTTTACTTTTGTCTTAGCCTCACGAAGCCGCATCATATCACATGAACAACTGCTCCTGCGTTGTCAAATACCTTTGAGCGTTACACAGAGTGCGTTACTGCCCTTGTGCTGCCAATGCTCTTTGAGTGACAAGTTGCGCTTGCTGAGTCTGCACTGCCAGTAATGGCACACGCTATTCTGTTTCTGCTGTTAACGAGTGATTCTCTATCTTGCAAGTCATTATACTGCATGTTACTAAGTCTGCATTACTTATCAGTTATCTCCCTACCAAGTTTCGAGAAAATCGACCTTTTCGTTTAAGAGATATTTGTAAAAACAAAATTGACACACACACCCACGCACACCGAGACGTTTGACCCCTCCCTCAGTCATGGAATTTCGGTCACCCAGGGGTGACCCCACAAAACGAGTGACTCAGAAACATTAATCGTTACCATGGCAACTATTGATATTTCAACTAGCAGTGCCGTATTTAGCTCAAGTAGCAAAAATACTACATTATCTCATCCTCCTTATGGAGCGGTGAGATAAAAACACTCGTCAATATATCTCTTCCCATTCCCTGCTCCCTTCCCATTACCAATTATATTATTTTCACTTCAACTAAGGCATAGTTCACACAATAATCACATTGATAACCTATGAAGGGCACTTTTCTTTTCTTTGCTTTTCTTTTTGTTTGGGGGCGTTTTTCTTTTCTAATTTCCATTGTTTGACATTTTCACATCTCTGCATTCGTAAGGGAATTTGTAGTCCCTAAGACGTAAGCCGTAAAACAAAGATTATTACTTCATAGCAAAAAGTGGCACTGGTTTGTTCAGTTTCCATCTTATGACTGTCATGACCTTTCATGCTTTGAAGACCCGAATGGTGTTAAAAACTTCTTTCTTCCTCTTTCATAGAGATAAAAAATTCTGTTTCAACATGTTGTATATTACGTTACGTCCTGAATAAACCCAGCAGCAGCAATTTTGAGGGATTTGGAAAACAATAAATATAGCCTCCCAAGTCCCCTTTGTCTCTTAATCTGGAAAAGTGTACCGCATGCCTATTCTAACAGTTCAACTGGTGCCCGGGACCCCTACTACACCACATGCTCCTACTTAGCTGATTTGACACGCCAAGCAGGTCCCTTTCTGACATGAAAAACGCTTATTATAACCCAACGCTAACCAATAGCTTAGTCAGTAATTACGACCATGTACAGCTTGTTTTCCCTCTGAACAGGTACCCAAATTTTCAGCACCCTTCTTTGCTGTAGAAGACTGAGGTATCATTATGTCATCCAACGGGTAACTATTAGGGTCTTTCAGATTGGCTGTTTATGTAAGGTCGGCCACATGGTTACATGAACAAATTCATCTTTTACTATTATACGACATATGGTCTCAAATTCAAGGCGACGGCACTGGGTATGGAAAAAAGACTTGATCGGACCAGGAGTTACTAATAGACTCCCTGATCGTATTGAAAAAGATTACATTCATCAAAGCACTCCATGGAAGAACTATCTTCCTTAGATCAGGGTTGGGTTGTCAGTCTTGTAAAAAACTGACTTTCGTGTGTGGAGTCATACAAGTTACACATTTCGGTCAAAGGAACTCAACTTGGCTCTGGAAAACTTATATAAAAAGGAGGATAAAGTGTGAAGGTTTAGATTTAAAAAATATTCTACTGCTCTGCTTTCCGTCAGAACATTAGAAAAATCTCCCCCTTGAAACTGGGCGTCACGACTTGGCCGATTTTTTAACGATAGAAAACCGCAAACAACAAACTGACCTTGGTATTTCTACCAGCTATTCACAGCCAGAACAAAGACTAGGGGTGTACCTCATTGCTGGAAATTTCAAGGAATAATGCTCGTCTGCAATGATAAACACTCTATTTGTTAATTTCGGAACATGTAGTACCCATTTGATATGTTTTTTGTATCAAATATCAGTAATTTGACAGATTGTTGAATTTTATATCCTTGCATAACTTCACTAAATCTGAACCGATTTTCAGGGTTTAAAATTCAATTGGTAACTAATTTAGCCACTGATTCTAGTCACATCATACGTGGAGATACAAATCGATCCATAAAAATCTATTAAAGGCGGATGCCCAATGTCTTCAGGTTAACCACAAAAATGCGTCACTACACCGCTGGATTCGGAAACCAAGGCCAAAGTGTAAATATTCAGATTTCAAGCCGAAGAAATCTGTAATGAATGTAGTACATATTACAAAACAAAGAAATACACTTCATGTGATGCCATCCGCCAAAATATGCTTTTTTTGAGCAAAAATGGCTTCATATCAGATCTTTAAGTTCAAACCTTTGAATTTTACAGTTAAGGCTCAGTTGCAAACGTTCTTCTAACTTGATTTCAAAGAATACCTGAAATTAAACACTTAGCATTACTTATTCCTTTTTAACATTGACAACACCAAAATGGTATAAAAACATCCTTTAGTTACCTCTTTCGCAGACATTCCCCCTTGCCAGTACTCAAATTTCAGAGGAGCGCTTGCATGTGGATGATGATTTGGAGAAGCGCTTGCATTGTGGATGTTGGTGAGTAATATAAGTTAAGAGGTCATAGCCCCAGACCCTTTTCCTAACGGAGCAAAGTCGTGCGGTATATTATCTTGGGAAATTAACCATTTGTTTCCGGAAATTGCCCAGGCACGTTTTTTAATATTCTAACCGAAAGTTGTGCTTTGAACCTTAACTCCTAGGGGCTGCGGTATCAGCCACAGGTTGGTTCTTATCTACATCTGTTATCATCCGTGAGTTCTCCGAGTTGACAGTAACTCTCCTATAACAGAAGCCTGCCAGACATTGTTAAAAATGGGGCAGCATATGACTATTAATTTGTCATTACTTCTTTCAGAAAGTAACCTTCATCTATGGGGAATGCAGTCTCGTAATTCATTTTCTGTGGTGCACTCGTAATGTACACTTAATGAGAAACCTTTGCAGCAGGTGTGAATATTATACCTCTTCCAAACATGAAAATTAGAATTGCCAATAGAGGTAACCTACAACGAATACAAGTGCAAGAAGTGATACATGCCTGGCTTGCGGACAAACAATTAGTAGACTGGTATAGATTATCCGAGGGATGATGTATTAAGTAGTAGTTGGTCAGGAGAATATTTTTTTCTGAGGTTATCAACAGAGATAGAAATATATTAAGGGGCATACTTAAAACTTTCACATCTGCAATATAATGCAGTCAAGTTATTATAGCTAATCCTTGAAAAGTAATGTCATTCAAGAATGAATCGGTACAGGAGTACAATGATCGACACGGGAATGCCAACTAGCACGTGTCATCTACAAGACGAAGAGATAGCTTGCATTGCTAACACAAAAAATGCATTCCCTGGTAGGAAGAAAAATATGCGTCCTCAAAGTCTTAGGGCTAGCTGTCCTGTTTACTGTTTATGTTCAATGGAGGCTTCCAAATTTTCGACAGGAATAGACATTTGAGCGTCCCCCACCGGAAGACGTACGCTAATGTAACAGTACATCCTTCGCCATTTTATTCCCACTACTAGAAAGAAGCATGGGATTTGGCCATTTGAAGGTAATACAAGTAAAGTGTAAACTTAAACTGTACCATAAGTCTAAAATTTCAAAGGTGTATGTTCAAAGCTTGAAGAACAAATCCAAATGGTCCAGTTTCCATCTACACAGGATATCCTTGAGCTGAGATATAAAATGTTGAAGCTTATCTATTCAATTTAAAATAGTGGATAGCACGATAATTTGTGATGTCATTCTTGTACTACTCAAATTATGGCTTTGTTTTTCTTTTCTTTTTTCGAAGGCCACTGCACCGTGTGCCAAAATGTGGTCTTTGGCTTGCTGAAAAATGCAAAAATGATTTCTGAGAAAATTAAGGCTCATTATACGCAAGAAACAATTGCATTAACAAAGATATGGGAAAAATACTATCAATACTTCTGAAAAAAAATTAATTTTAGACGACTTTCGTAATTTTGTATCGAGGGAATTCCAAAGATGTACAATATAACTTTTCACGTGAGGGTAAGCAAACATTGTGAAAGGTTGTATTAGATCATGTCTTCCCCTTGTAGGATAATTGCGATGAGTGCTACTGGGGTGAAGAGCGAATTCAAACGAAGAAGGAGTTGGTTATTGTGGTGTCTATATCGAAAAATACCTAGCTGGCTTCTTAGAGTGATCCTTTAAAATAAGAATTTATGGAAGTGAATGGAGGATACACCGCGTGTTTGGTCTAGCGGTAAAGCATCCGCCTCTCACGCGGGAGACCCGGGTTCAATTCCCAGGTCAAAGACTTTAAAAATGGAACCTTCTGCCGTTGTGCGCATAAGCAATGGAGTAAGGGAAAACAAGCCCATGAGCCACAACTGGAAAAAAGACCGTAGCCGGCTCGACTTGAACCAATTCGTTGGAAACTGGGCCGTAAAACCTCATCTAACTAACTAACTAACTTGAGGATATACAGACAGCCCGCTTTTGGAGAACAAATAGTTTGTCGGTGTAAGTTTGGGAGGAATTACCCCATAATAAGATACGGTAAGTAAGCTGGGGGACAACTAGAGAATTATGAATAGTTAATAAGAGTTCTAGGAGGATAATATTTTAACTATTCACGATATTTACGAAAACAACCATTCTAGAAACTTATTTTGTGATATAATCTATGTGATTCTTCCAAGGAAGCTTACTGTCGATTGTAATCCCTATAAATATTGTAAAATGTATGTTTTTTATGATACCACTTTTGGAATTTAAAGTGAATTGAGGAGAATCACCTCTGCTGTTATAAAAACCCAGTAACTTTGTTTTATTAATATTTAATGATAACTTTTTTTGCTGCTAACAAGTCAGCCACACAGTTCAATTCTAACGATGCCATTCGAAGGGCTTCTTTTACATTTGTGTTGTGACAAGAATAAGTTATGTCATCAGCAAAGAGTACGAACTTAAATAGTCTTGAAGATTTATATATATATATATATATATATATATATATAAGTGAGTGCGGCAGTATTTGTACCTTGTTCTACGTCTTATTCATTACCCCGCTTGGGGAATTACCATGGTAACAGGAGAGAAAAAGTGAGTGCGGCAGTATTTGTACCTTGTTCTACGTCTTATTCATTACCCCGCTTGGGAAATTACCATGGTAACAGGAGAGAAAAAGTGAGTGCGGCAGTATTTGTACCTTGTTCTACGTCTAAAACCACAAGTGTCACAATGGCCAAGTGGTTAAGGCGCTCGCCCGGTACGCCAGAGACCCGGGTTCAATTCCTGGTTGTGACTTGATTTTTCTCTCTGAATTTATTTCTTCTGTACTTTCCCTTGTGTGAAAAGGCTATGCCAGCACGTGGGATTGATTTCAACTTCATGATCGAACACCAAACACAACTTTCGACCTATATATATATATATATATATATATATATATATATATATATATATATATATATATATATATATATATATATATATATATACATATATATATATATATATATATATATATATATATATATATATATATATATATATATATATATAGGTCGAAGAGTAGTTGGTTAATACATTCGATCTTGAATTGAAACCAATCCTAGATAGTGCGTAGCCCTTATCAAAGAAGGAAAGGTTGAAAGAAAAGCACCAGAGAGGAAAACTAAGCAGCACTGGAACTTGAACTCGTGCGGTCAACGGCTTTCGCGGCCGTGCCTAGAACCACCAGCCAATGCAGCTTCTGATTTCCAGACGAGACAACAGACTTCTTATACCAGCGAGCTCAGTTTCTCTCTCCTTGTTACCATGGTAATCCCTGAAGCGGGAATGAATATTCATTAAGTCGTGATTGGTAGATCGATATATATATATATATATATATATATATATATATATATATATATATATATATATATATATAATAATTATATGACCATTAGATAGAGTTTGTTCTCGTCACTTTAATTCCGACAAACTTGTTTCGAAGAGGTGGATACTACCGCCTCCTCTCATCAGGGAATTACAGCTTTCTCAAACGGTTTAAAAAACATCTCATGTGCGTAGGTAGTTTAAATACTTGGGCGCGCATTATGGTTGCGCGCGGTTGTCTAGGTTACGCCGGCAAAGTTCATCAGCTGAAACTTAGACGCGTGCCGGCACGTGCTAACTAACTCTGATCTCTTATTCAAAGACGCCATCTCTGGATGGCAAATAATGAAGAATTTTTCCATTGTACATAGGTTACACCGTTTGCTAACATTTGAGAACGATGATGCTCGACTTAAGATCCTCCAAGAAATTTCGAAATCCTTGTTTCTGTCCTTAAGAGTCCAAATATGCTTAGATAGCTCTGTTTGGTTCCTGTATCTTTCCTTATTAAAAGACTGCTGGTGGTTTGCGAGCCTCAGTTTAAAGTTGCCCTCTGTCAGACCGACATACGTTTCCTCGTAGTTGTCGCTTTTTACGGTGTTGTCGCTTTTATATATATATATATATATATATATATATATATATATATATATATATATATATATATATATAAAATCAATAATACCTAATTTAAAAAGTAGGGCCTTGTGGGAGACCGACAGTAATTTCCTTAATATTAGAATCTTCTTTACCTTTGCAACGGACAAGTTGTTGTCTGTTTGTGATATAACTTTTAAACCAATTAGGCGCCACATCCTTGAATAAATCAACAAACAAGGATAAAGAGCAGGACTTGTTATCCAAATTACATACAATGTTACCGACAAATTTTAAGGCAGCCATATTTGTCGATTGGTGTTCCCTGAAACCATACTGTCCGGTATACAGGAGATTATTGCTATTACTAAAATTAGAAACTCTGTTAGAAACTAATCTTTCAAAAATCTTCGAAATAGCTGGTAAAATCAAGGAGCTGTAAAGGATGGAGAAACAACACTTGTTCCGCCTTTGAAACCAGGTGTATTGCTGACACTTACGCTTTGCGTTGTCTGGTTCCTGAAATTCCTCTAAAACTTAGAGGAAATAGGCAGTGAAGACAATTGTTCTTGTCGTCTGCTACATCTGAGGGAGCTCATAGAATGATTTGCCAGCCGTCAAGGACGAGCGAAATTTATTTCAACGTGTGCCGCCAGGTGCCATGTTTTAAAAAAGTACAGGCTGTGTATCTTTTTACTACTTTTTGAACATTGATACATTGTTCGCTACTTCAGTAACACTCCGGAAACGTTTGAAATGTCATCATCAAAAATTAGACTCCCACTGGTTTTCAAACAGCTATATTCCTTTCTTAATGACGACATTAGAGTAATAATGGAGTTGTGCAACTTAAGACTGGGTGAACAGTCGTTTTGATTAAAAAACGTTGAAAACGTCCACATTTATCGGCTGCGCACTTATCTTCAAAGCAACATCTTGGAAATGGTCTTTGTTACAGGATTACTGCACTTTAAAAGAGGGAGATAATCATGAAGAAGGAAAGTCAACAAAAGTCAAACAATCAGAACAAAGAGACCTTTCAATCAAATTTGGTTACATGAAAAGGATTAAATTATTCTCAAGTACATATTGTCTGACATATTTGGTTGATGTTTCTCCATCTCTTACAGCTCCCTGGTAAAAATGACACAAGGTGATAATTTGATACATTTACCAAATCACCAGACTTGTACACAGAAATTACCTTTGCAATTTTTTTACTCATTTGAGAGAATTCTCTCAGAAAAACATAGAGTCAAAATATATGTAAGTGCATCCACAAGCTATTCATGTATATGTTTTAAGACTTCATTGCTTATGCCATCATTCCCTGGTGATTTGGGTGTTAGACGCAGTTAATTGGCACATCAATACGTTTTAACTAGGACTCAGTACTTACACCAGTTTCATTTATTTCCGTGGCAAGGTTTTCACTAACAGTTGCAATGAAATTGTTAAACGTAACGGCATAGTCCATCATACTTAAGTCATTATAAGGGTGCTACCGAAATATGTACATGTTGAGCTAAGCCAACTTGTATTCAACAACCTTTTTATACCAGATAATATCTTTTTGATATTGTTCTTATTCTCAGTAAAGAAGTTAGTATAATGGGAATGTTTTGCATTGCATTTTGCAATAGTTTCTGTATTGGAGAGAAATACGTGAGGTAGTCCGAGGTGATTTCTGTAAACTTTTTCTGGACTTTAAATTTTGAAGAGGACAGTATCTATTGAAAACATATTAGTTTATTATAAATTTGTTAGTTAGATGTGGTTTTACGGCTCAGTTTCTAACCAATTGATTTAAGTCGGGCCGGCCACGGCCTTTTTTCCAGTTGTGGCTCACTGGCTTGTTTTCCCTACTCCATTGCTTATACTGAGCACCAAGCACAATGGCAGTAGGTTTATTATAAAAGGTTCTAAAGGACAACTGCTCATTATTATCAGAATATACATCATACCAATCACATAAACTAAGCTCCTTTCTCATGCTTAAGATTTTGTAGCCCCGTGTATCAAATATTAAGTAAATACTTTAATGAGCATGTCTTCTAGGCGACTATAAATCATCACAAATCATAGCAACAGGATAATGGTCTGATAGATCAATTTAAATAACAGTCGACCGAGTCATAAGATTGATATTGGTGAAAATATTATCAATAAGACATGAAGACACACTGGTTACTCTAGTTGGTCTGTCAATAACAGGATAAAAGGAAAAAAGATGATGAAGTGTCCACAAATATTTCAGCAGTTTGTTCAGAAAGAAGGTAAATGGTAAAATGCCTACAAGAAAACAGACACCATGTTCGATATTGAAGTACATAATTATATTGAGGCGTCAAAGAACCGGCCAGCAACTCCATGGGGGTAATATATAACTCTAAAAATGATACTTTTTGAATCAGTGTTATTAATTTTTAGGAATAAGGACTCGAAATGCTCAGAGTTTGGCAAGTTTCTCAAAACAGTAAATTGCAGACCACTCCTAATATACTTTAACCCCTCCTCTAGGCTTTTCTGAACGCCCCTTACACAAAGAATTTTCCGGAATATTGTAGAGTGGTGTGTAATCATTGTCATATAACCATGTCTCCGTGATAGCAGTTAATGAATATGGATATTAATCAACATAGCTATAATGAAATTTACATCAGTGTCAAAGTTTGCATGAATATCTAAAACAGGAAACTCGACATCATTTATGTTATCAAAACCAGTGAAAGCATTTAGTTCCAAATAGCAACATCTGATTTGAACCTGTAAAAAGCACGAATCAGCGAAAAAGAAAAGAGAAAGAACCAAAGAAACACAAGCTTGTAATTAAATTACACATTTACAAAAAGAAAAGTAGACTTCAGAGATAAAGAACATAGTGTCAGACACCAGCTAATCCATTGCAGTATGTATAAAACCAGCAGGATAGACTTTAAAAGAAGAAGATAATAATAGTGCAATACCCAACAAGGTTGAAAACTTAAATCCAAACTTATGTTGCTGCAAAGATGTCGAAAGGAAAAATCAGCCCTCCTTGCCTTGGAAAAGTTAGGGATATAATTGGAGGAAATTTGAAAAATATGGGTTTTTGTTGAGCAGAAGTTTTCAAATTTTATGAAGAGAATTTGTAATTTTAGGGTATATTGCAGAATAATCGAAAATTCAAGTTTTTTAATAAAAATTGCTTTCGTTGAGAGCAAAATTATATAAACTTTCCGGGCGTTGGTCGCCGTTGCGTATTACATGTATTGAATGATTCAGAAATACATGAAAATGTGGAAAAGGTCAGTCATTAATGAGACATATTCGCTGCTTCTCGGTTGGCTCATTGAATTTATGATATCACAGAACAACAAACTAATATGAGCAATGAATTGGTTGGTTTTGTTATTTCCATACACCCAACCGTTGGTCTAGGCATAAACGAGGCCATCCGAGACCCTCGGAGCTTCGTACGCAGACCACTGCGCAACAATTTAGCAACAGGAAGAGGGAGGGGCACACCAAAGAAACTGATGAGGTATCTGAAAAACACAAAAAGCGAAAGCCAAGCTACATGGAATGTAAAGTAAATCTGATCTCCGGTTAGCACGCTTTGCAACTTGAAAGAGCACACTTGTAGAGTAAAATAACTGGGAGATTCTTGTTGGCCTCCGACTCGGAATTTGGTTTTATGTTAACTGCCAGAATTGCCTTGTAAATGGACAAGAAAATTTACGAAAATTATTGCATCATTAGTTTTTTACCTTTTCTCGGTTTTTAGTTAGAAGGTAAGATCATTAGAGACCAAATTTGAGTTGGTCTTATGATCTTTCAGACCACCCGATGGTCGATCCGAGACCACAAAGACCACCCCAAATCCACTTCAGTTTTGGGTGGTCTCATTATTACGGAAAGGTTGGGGAGGTCTCTGCACATCTTTGCATTCTAATATCTAAATGCATTATTAGCGTGAAAAGCTAGTCTCCCTGAAGAGGGCAGATCTTTTGTTTCTATGTTCTGTGTTTCTATAATTAGCTATGGTCATATTTTAATTTAATGTATTATTTAGGACTTAAAAAATGACATTCCCAAGCAGTGACATACAAGCTTAAGTTAACAAAGACAATTTATTGATGCACGATACTTCAACGAAATTACGTTATCGGTCCACAAATTTGTAATTTTTCACTGGAATACAACTTACGGGAGTTTCTCTGGCAACCTACATTTAAGTTTTAACCATTAATTATTGGATGCAGGTAAGTATGCATTAGATAAGAATGAGGTACTGTAGTTCTACTGTTTGCAACACTCGTGCCTCATTGGTGTGGCGATAAAATTGGTCTGGGTGGGATTACATCAATACAATACCTCAAGAGAATGAAGGTCAGATAAAAATTGGAAAACAATTTTTCTTGTGCTGTCAATACAGCATGACATCTTGGCCAAGAGTGATTTTCGTGACATAAATTATGTTAATATCGAATAAATTTTAGTCCTTTTTTATTTTGAAAGATCCACATATCAGTCTTTGCTCAATCACCCTGTAGATATTGTAGTCCCCCTCTCAAAACATTCAGTCCATAATAATGGAAATAGGTGCATGATAATAACACATTTTATTGAAATATTTGCAGATGTGTGTCCAAAACATCGATGTCACAATTAACAGTCAGAATTGCCGTGCATGTGTGACAACGTATGCGGATACTATGGATACTGTTGCTGGGATGCAACAACATCCACCTACAGCCTAACATTTCCCCCAAAGGATCTCCTTGTGTGTCACAGAGCTCGTGGGATAGATATATGGCCTCTGACTGAACATGAAGGGTATTTCATGATTAGTGGTTGTCCGATTAATACCGACGAAGACTTGCAAAGAGCTTGTACGGAAGACTTAAATGTAGGTACCTTTGTCAGAGCAGATACATTTTTACCTGTAGAAAGCGAAGAGGGAATTTTATTTAAAACATTTTCTGTGCCAGATGTAATAAGGTAAATGAATCTACTAGTCAATAGTGGAGGGTGCAATATAAGTGTAAATGTCATCCTGCACCAATAACACTGACTCCTGAGTTAAAAGTCAAATTGAAGGATCCACTTTGCACGCTAACATTTGTTTCTTATGGGTTATCACCGACCACTTTCCGGCGTTATTTACGAGATATATTGGATACTTGTCCGAATGATTTTGATGACAATGGTGTAAAAGCTAAGTGTACAAGATATACTTCACCAGTCTTAAACGATAACGCTTGGTATAAAAATCCCCACTGCGTCATGTGTAATAAGGGTGTACCACAATATATGTGGTCCATTTGCCTTGGAAAATACAACAGTTACAGTCGAGCATTCAGTGACGTTTTTACACTGGGGGGCAGTTGGAACAATATGCCAGTAGCATCACCAACAGGCCCATTTCCAAATAATGTCTTAAATGTTACCAGGATCAGCGATTGCACTGAACAGTTTCACCTGCGTGTCTCGTTAACAGTAAGATTACCTAGCACATCCGGGTGCCCCTACCTTGACAAGGGAGTAGAAATTTGCCTTCTTGAAAGGTTGGAATCCTTTTTTGATCAATATCCTTGGCTTCAAAATGTTGAAATATCTGATTCAGGCCCTTTGAAGAGCCAAGATGAGTTGCACTTTGCTGTTCCAGATGAGTTAACCTTGACAGAGAGCTGGATTTTCACGATTGTCGCAAGTCACTGACTACATCCTAAGGCAAAAGTCATGTTGCAGCTTTCTAAATGTGTACATCCTTCGCATACGTAGTGCGATACCAGTAAATGAAGTGTTCCACTGTGATAATCTGTCACATTTCAAATCGTCAGAAATTTTGATCACAGGACAAAATGCTGGAAACCTTACCCTTCTAAAACTTAAAACAATGGAGCCTTTTGATGAGTTCAAATGGTTTGCTTTTGTTTCCTGTTTTGAAAAAGGGAAGTTAAGAACAGAAGAAATTCGTATGTGCCAAACGAATATGTCTAAACCAAAAGCTGAATTGGCAACAGAGTTCGAATTGAATGATGAAGCTTACCTCTTAAGTTTCTTTGAAACAGTATTTAGTAGTGTTTGTGGGTCCATTTATATTCTCTGTTTACTTTTCACATTCGAAACGTATGGCATGTTTCCCAAGTTATGCAACATGTCTGGCGTAACATTGATAAATTTTTCTGCGGCTGTTGCAATTGCGCAACTACTGATTCAGTTTGTGACTGATTACGTTACACAATGGCATGGTTTATGCAAAGTGGCAGCTATAGTTACTCATTTTTTTGGCTGGCTAGTCAACGTTGCAGATGGTAAACCGTATCACCAATAAGAAAGTAATGGCTTATGTCTGCTATGGTTGGATCGTTCCGTTCCTTCTTGTATCACTTCTTACTACTTTTCATTTCTTCTTTGGCAACACGATACCAATTACTTAAGGTCTAGTAAGAGGAGTAACCTGTTGGATTGGTGACACGTTGTTGGCTTTAGCTGTCGTTGGAGGTCCATTAGTTGTTGTGATATTTATAAATACTGTACTTTTTGTTATGATTGTTATCGGGATACAACAGAAACGATTCAGAAAAAGCAATGGGGATGATTTGCACATCCGTGGGAGGAGACAGTGGCTGGAGCTATTCATCTATGTAAAGGTAACGTTGTAATCCTCCTAAATCAAATTATCATTTGTCAACTTCTACTCGGCAATGGCAAGCACTAATGTGGCATAACTGCATTCCTGTTCAAACACTTTATACCTATTTCAAGTTAATGCTATTCAGGTGTGGTTGCTGTGATATTATTAAGGTGGGACACATTCGTTGTTGACACTATGTAAGTAGAGCGGAACCATCATAACCTACCACGAATGCCTCACAGATTAATAGGTATTCTTTACGCCTGTTAGATTGCTTCCAAGCTTTCTAGTATTGTAATAACTAATCAGCTACGCTAACTTCACGTAGCACCCAGGGCATGTGAGTCAACTTACCCACCTTGGTTGTGCGACCTTCTTGAGGTAAGGCTTCAGTAGTGCATGGGGCTGACTCACGGACAGTTAGCTTCATGACTAATAAAAATCAAAACAGAATACACAATTACACAAACATGCTTCTGTACAAGGGGATTTTAACAGGTAAGGCAATCTTCGAACAAATATGTCCTTTACAAAGTATTCTCGATCAGGAAGATCACTGTGCCAGTTTTTTGAATAACATACTTTGAAAGGGTCATGGCTTGGGAGGTTGGCTTTCAATTGAGAAAAGGCGGTAATCATGATCCTAGAAATTTTAAAGTCAGTAAAGTTTGAGTAGCAGCAAACGATTACACTGATGCACTTGAAAGTAAGTGTTACTCCCACCTAACGCGTATCTACGACAATAAAGCCTCTGCTACGGACAAAAATACATTTACATAATTTGAGAACGTGTACATTCTATCGAAAAGTTGCTTTTTGTAAGTTTAATCCTCGTTATTTAAATTAACCGTAACCAATTGCCAGGTTAGAGAGCCTATATTTAAATGTAAGGAGTCTGCTCCCGTTAAAGTTAGCACCTCTCAGTCTGTAACATATTTCATTAATATTTTTTCTAAATGGAAAACGGTTCACGCTAATAGAACTGTTGATCTCTTGCTTAGTACTTTATTTTATATTAAAGACTGATTAAATTAGAAATCGACACAAGTACTGTGGGTCCTATGTAGTTGAAACTAACATAACAAAACGTAGGCTAGATTTGTCCCTCATCTTAATGGCACATTGAGTGGCTATTGTATCATGTTTCGTTGAGCATGTAGGCACTTGTTGAGTATTCACACACTTCCCACTTTACCACTTTTTTCTTTTCAGATGTCTATCTTGATGGGCTTTATCTGGATATTGGGCTTCATGGCCTCGTTAGATCCAAGCAGAAATTTATGGTATGTACTATTTTGTACATGCTCTGCAGGGAATTCTAATCATGGGTTTCTTTTGCTTCAACCAGAGAGTTCGTTCTATGTGGAAGGACAAGATATGTACCTTTCGGCAAATGTAAAAAGTAATTTTTGCGTGTAAGACTGGTTAGCCTATTATGACAGTTATTGGTAACGGTAGAATTACAAAACCAATTAGACTAGTCCAAATAAATTCGACCTGCATCATCGTGCAAGTCATTTCAAACAGTTGTGCCGTCAGAGAGTTGAGATGCGTTTATCTACTAGCAAACGATCATAGCTGCTCTCACAACTTGTCACTCGACATGGGGAAACCAACAAAGACTAAATTCTAAAGTAAACATTGATAGAAAGATACCGCACTCTGCAGGCTGAAAATCACATACTGTTCCAAATAAATGTATTAGTGCTTGTTTGACAAATTTGTAATTACTCTGATGGGACAAGTGGAAGAGTTACAGAATATTTTCTCAGTTCTGTTTTCAATGAATAACAAATGTGTGCAACAAAAATTCTCATATGAATTATTGATTTAAATTTTATTGGAACACATTCGCTTACCTGATGGTGCGTAATGTGCATTTGGAACATTAAGAGCGTTTTCCACCCTCCAGCTCAGATCTAAAAATCATTTTATATACTTAGCGTCATTTGTGGAAAACATTTATGTCTGTTTTACCGTTTTATTGGTTTTTGATTGTGAAATGTAGTTCACAATGTTGTTACTAAGATAGCACGTAATACACACGTTTTGTTAGTTTATGATTTTCTAAACTTGGAGAGCAGTTTTGACGCCATGGACTCATATTGACCAGAAATATTTCTTAATTTATCAACCAAATATTTAATATTTGATTGTACAGAGTCACTAGTTTGCCCCAAGGGTAAGAAAACTTGACAATATTTCCTTTCCAGGGTATATCTATTTCATGAGCACATTAAATTTTTGTGGTGCATAATAAAAGGAAAATTTTACAGAAAATAGAAACCACTGATCATCAATTTGTATCCATGACATCTTATCTGCATGTTCTAAGTTTTATGTTTTACTTATTATGACACTCT
Source organism: Holothuria leucospilota (assembly GCA_029531755.1). NCBI lineage: Eukaryota > Metazoa > Echinodermata > Holothuroidea > Aspidochirotida > Holothuriidae > Holothuria > Holothuria leucospilota. The sequence continues at coordinate 37,448,371 of CM055972.1, read as the reverse complement.
TGTTGCCAATATTTCCGAAACCAAAAATAGTAATGAAATGGAAGTTTCATCAGAATGCTTTCATTTCCTTCTTAACATATTAAAATAAGTTGTAGCATTGTGTAATACTCTTTGGTGGCGTCGAGACTAGACGGCTATCGTTTCTGTTTAGGCCTACCTTTAAATGTCACGTTGTAAAAAGGGACAAGAGGGAACCCAGCCCCCCACCGTCAGAATCATATGTATTTCCACTGAGGACACGGCGTTAGGTTTCTGGCTTCACCATCTTAAACCCGCCGACCAAGTACTCCAACCGCCAGGTATACTTTAATTAAGTCAGAACTATGGTATTCTTCTTTTCTGCTTCCAGTATGATTTTACATATCGTGTATTTGCAAGTGTTGCAGTACAAAAATATACCGGTTTAGTGTAATTCCTGTTTTTGACGTCATTTATACTGTGTTAACGCCACCCTTTCACCAGGTAGCCTATTTGAAAATGACATCACTGACTACGACTTCACCTTACTAACCCTCACACTGCTATCTTCAAGAAAACCCTAACATTTGTTTCAATATTACTTGCTGCGTTTATTTGGTGACAATGATTACACTATTCGTGAATTGTTAATTTCCCATTTTGCATTACACTATTGTAATAACAGAATTGTCTGTGTGTGCGTTTTTGTTTCAGTCGTCCAAAATCAACCAATCAGCTTGCCTAGAGAGGGGCACGCATGACCGATTTATGATATAAGGGCCTGACGGCTGGGAGGATGGTCACCTTCAGTAATATAATAGTGTCCCATCAGGTGACGTTACTCTTGATCCCCCTAGCATACAGCCGAAGGTACTTTTAGGGAAAAGGTCTCGGAAACCATGCCAAACGATTGTCGATTGCCACCTTCTCTTCTTAATCTTTGGGCTAAGATCATGTGTAGGCTTCTTTCTTTTTCAAAACAGGCCACGGTATGAAATACCTATTAGGTACAATTGTCGTTAGTCACATTCAGCTGGTGTCTTATGGAGAAGTGCTTCGTCAAGAAGAGGTAGTTCTGATCCTTCTGGAGTATTCCCTGATTTTTCGTCTTTGGTTTTGATTTTTCGGACGCCAAAAAGATTCGGCCGCCTTTGGACATAACCCACAGAAAATTGTTCTCAAAACTACGTCTTAAAGACGCTCTTATAAGTAGTTATGTTGTTGAATGTATTTAAACAGAATTTTTGACGAAGGGACAATAAATAAGAAAAGTTCGATTAAAATTAAAAGAACGAAAAAACTCCCAATAATCAGAACAGCTTTTCGTATGTACTTGAAAAACTGCAAAGGAAACCAAGTTTGTTAGATTCATTTGACAATTTGATAATAAAAACCTTAATGCAGGCGCGTATGCAGGAATTTTGTATCAGGGGGGCACAACTTGGGCCGACCATCTAAACGGAGCGCCACCAGAATTGGCACCGGGCGTACCGAGAAAATTTTGGTTTTCGTACCTCCCAGATGGCCGGAAATGGCCCTTCCCATGCAGGGCCGTTGCTAGGGTATATGTTTGGTGGGGGTGTGAAGGTTCCAAATTTCGACTGGCTGGATGTTTTTTCCAACTGAGTGGTGGCACGTGAATTGCACTTTTTTATGCGCGCTGCGTTTGTATACAGCAGTCGGGATCCTTCCTTATTACTTCATAAAGGTCCCGTCTTGGGGGAGAGGTTTAAGTGGAGGGGTAAACCCCTCCCATTTGGGAAATTTTTGTTAATTTAAGGTTGCTGGGATGAAAAATGGTGCTATCTTTGGGATATGTTTGGAACTGATCATATATGGTTGGAAAATGTCCATAATTTAGTGAATTCTAATTTTTGGTAAGGTTAAAGAAGACAGAGAAGAACACGTTGTCAAAAACTCCACTGCGCCCTGCCTGCCCTGCGTTTTTTTGTATACACCAGTCGGGATCCTTCCTTTGTCACTACATAAAGTGCCGTCCTGGGGGAGGGGTCAAAGCGGTGGGGGTATCCCCCTCCCATTTGGAAAATTTTTGTTAATTTAAGTTTGCTTAGATGCAAAATTGTGCTATCTTTGGGATCTTTTTTGAGCGATCATATATGGTTGGAAAATGTCCATAATTTAGTGAATTCTAATTTTTGGTAAGGTGAAAGAAGACAGAGAAGAACACGTTGTCAACAAACTCCCCTTCGCCGTGCCCTGCCCTTTCCCGCGTTTTGTATACACCAGAGGGAATCCTTCCTTTGTCACTACATAATGGTTCTGTCCTGGTGTCCTCTCCCCTTTGGGAAATGTTTGTTAATTTAACGTCGCGTAGATGCAAAATGGTGATATCTTTGGGATATTTTTTGGGCTGATCATATATGGCTGGAAAATGTCCATAATTTAGTAAATGCTAATTTTTAGTTAGGTGAAAGAAGAATATATGTTGTCCAAGAGAAAATAACGTTGTCAACAAACCTTCGAAGTCCCCCTTTTGGCTACTTTACTGCCTTCTATAATTCGGGGAAAGTTTTTACGCAAAAATACGTACGTGGAGTCAACAGAATGATTCTTTGACTATTACGAAAATTTTCTGTTCCTTCATTGTGCATTATAAAAGGGCATCTAAGGCTGGCAGATACCTGTATAAGGCCTGCTGGAAGCTCTTGATCAATTATATAAAATGGAGCAATTGCATCATCCAAATAATAATATAGAGCCTGGGTTGTTAAATGGCGGCCCTAGGGCCACATCTGGCCTGCGAGGCGATCCAATCCGGCCCGCGACGATATTGAGGTTTAAAACAAAAAATTGAGGTTGGATAAACAAATGCGCCTACAATAATCACGTATCTTTTCGAGATATATTTTTGTGTGGAAGACTTGCTTTTTTACTTAAAATAGAGTAAAGCATAACTAAAATGTGCCGAAACACCATTTTTCGGCGCGCTTCGTACGCGTCTGTAATTATCATTAATTTCACTGTATACTTCATAAAGCACAGCTTCGGTGCAGTTACTGTTCCAAAGCTATATGCAGGAATGTAGCTAGGGGTTCCCCACCCATCTTGGTAAAATAAAAATTGAAAAATTGGGGTGTGAGATTCGGGAATTTCAACTGCCGCACTCTAAATTTTCTGGTATAGTCTAATTCGCAGATTCTTGTAAGACAACAATCCGATGTTCAGGTCAGTGAAATGAAAATTTCTACGACGGAAATCATAAAAAGCGCCCAAAGAAAGCGGCCGTGTTTCCCTTTTTAGTCATGTTGGGTCATTTTTGCCAAACACGAACCTCACTGGATGGTACGAGTCAGGGCATAGCTGATGGAGCCTGCAATTTATCTCAGGAGCACTAGGGGTAAGGTGGCCAGGATATCTGTTCGATCTTTTAATTTCCTGTACCAAACTCGTCCCAAACTACCAAAATTTTCGCGCGCTTGGCGCGGTTTCCATATTTATTTTTCACAAGCATAGCCTAACTGTTACAGTAATAATATTAATTTAAATTTTCTAATTTTGAACACGTGAAAGGATGCTGTGACTTTAGCATGATCAGGAATACCATACACTGAACAATTTCTTTGATGAGAACGAATCCGGGCCTTCCCAAGATATGATTTTTCCTTTGTTGTTATTCCCTTTTCGTGGGGATGGAAGGTCGTATGAGGTCAGCAGAGGTCAAGATGTGCAAATATCGTAAAAAATGATAAAATCAAAGGGTATAAATTTGAGGGATGAACTTCAGGTCAACAAGTCACCCCCTTTCCGCAAGAAATCACTAATGCTTTGGGCTTCTGGTTCTCAACAGTATTCTGGCTGATGCTTGTCTTAAGTATCATGTCACTCCCGGTTGGCCAACGTTGGCCTCTATTTCTATCCATGCTTCCACATTGAGCAGTACTTGTCCCTAGAGGATTCAAGAAGGCAATTGGTACATTAACGTTTGTTAGACTGGTGTTATAGTATACTGAAGAAAGAATTCCAATTCCTGCTAGTCGTGGTGAGATAAAGCAGGGCTTACCGAATCTCCGTTCTAGCCCTTAGGTCAAACTACCCAAAGCTCTAACTACTGTAATATAGCCTAGCAGTAAAACGTGTCGTCATGTAGTGTTATAAACAAATGGCAGGTGCCTAAAATTTTTATCACGGTGTACTTTGCGAGACAAACGGCTAAGAAAGTTATGTCAGTAGCTAAGAGTATGACGACCGAATGCTTTATAACATGTGACCATCAAATTCAAATATTTCACAAAACGAGTTAAAGTAACGGTTATTTTTCTCTCTTTTGTTGATCTGAATACATCATAAAGAGGCATTTTAAAGCAAAAGTCAATCCGTGTTGAACTCGTTGAAAATGTTAGATTTCCGACCCAAAAAGATTGGACTTTCGTGGGGTAGGATTATATGTCACTTTCTAACGCCCGAGGCTATCTCCATTGCCGAGCCAATTAATTATCTCTTTCCAACTAGCTGTATCACATGTCGTGATCTGGACAATGGCAACGTCCAGCCTTGAGACAATTGGTGTAATGGAGAAGAGGGAAAAAGTTTTTAGTAGTTTTAACGAGACCAGTACCTCATGGAGGGCTTCCTCGAGAGCTGTTCAATCATGTTAAAAGGGGTAAAAGTAAAGTTACATTTTGACTTATCACACATGCAAAATATTAGACGACGAAAATCACATCACATAGTCGATGTCAAGTTTGTTAACTTACCTATCAACAAGCCATTCTGTCAGAGGTAAGGGTTATTGATTATTACAAACATTTTTCTTGAAAAAAATGTTCTATTTGCTTTGATATTCAGCTTTCTTTGTTTACGTATACAAGAGTAAGTAATTTTGCATTCATGTCAGCTATTTGTTTAGCAATAGCTAAGTTAGCAGGCTGCCACGTTTCTATTTTCTGACAGCTTTGTTTACATAGTGAAATATGTGAAGCATGAACACGGATCGGGTGCTCTTTTTGTAAACAAAAGTGAAGTCTGAGTTAAACAGCAGTAAATTCTGAGACCTTTAAGCAAACAGGAACACGGCAGTACCTCGTCATATTGTAGGCATCCACTTTTCATCATTTTCTGTGCCCGCGGAATACAGGTAGGCATATAGGGAAGAATTCTTTCACGTTGGCTTGAGATTGCTATTTATGTTATGCCCTTAGCGTAATATACTGGAGCATTAACCTGCCTTGTGCGCGCTTACGTTACTTCAACTTCTTTCAGGTAAACCACGGTTTAAGCTCATCTGTCCTCATATTGACATACAACCATGGATGTAGACCAAGCATTAAAGGCCGCGAATCCTCTCGGGAGGACTCAGTTTTTGATTTTCACAGCCTCTGTGTTGATGAACGTAGAAACAGGAATGGTAGTTCTAAGTCACGTTTTCCTGGCCGAGGTACCACCTCATTATTGTTCCCGTAATTCGACGTACTTATTAAATGACAGTGCACCTACAGACGGATCCAATTATGCAGAATGCAAAGAGTACGTTAATCCAATCTCCTCCAGCGAAACACAAACATGTACAAGTGGCTGGGTTTACGACGTGGAAATTACAGGACAGTCTATTGTCTCAGAGGTAAGTGCTACTAGAAAATAACAAAGGTTATACGTTCGTAAAACAATATCTATGTTGTGAAATGAGTAGAAGTTTGACAAACAAAACGGGCAAATGAAGGTATAAAATTCTAGAAATTATTTACAAAATTGCAATTTTATGGGATGGGTAGTATTGAGATAGTTTATGGAGAGTTTTACGATATATGTACGTACCTGCTACCTGGAATGCAACAAATTGAGGGAGGTACTTTTAGTTGAAATTAGTTCTTTGTGTCTCCGTTACTACTGCCCACTTGAAACACGTCTATCCAATTTCGAAGTAAATAGGAATTTAGGACATTATGAAGATATTCTGTGCGTTCCCCGACCTTTCTATATTGAAGATCATTCGGACAGACGGTTTAATAGTTGGACGATTAGTTAATCATTTGTATTTTACAGTCAGGTCTTGTTCAGATTATAGATCTGAATATTTAAAAATACCTCATCCTTTCGACAATGGGCTAACGATTTTTAACCCCTAACCCTGTAGTTACCTACACAATTGTTCATGCCGCAAAACTTGCCTCTGTGAAAATAAAAACCCCACACCAGAGTTTTTGGCAAAAACTCTGGTAATAAAACTGAAAAACCCGAGTTGCCACCTGTTACAAAATTAGGCACAGTATTGCCGCAGTGGGATCGGGGAGGAGAAAGTGAACAAATGTCAAGCAATGAAACCACACAGTGCCTCAGAGGCCACTTTAACCTCTGGCTTCTTAAGACAACGCTCCTTGCCAAATTATTCCGTATGATCAGTACACACCTGTCACACACAAATCTTAATTCCTATGTTGACTTGCACTTTGAACTTCAGTTTGGTTAAAGCTTTAACTCTCTCCTTTATTTTCAAGTCCCAATGGTGATGTGCATGAAATCATGTCTCCTACAAAAGCTTTCTATATCTGACTATAGCAATCTTATGACTGGATTAAATAGGGAATTGTAGACAAATTCAAGAACTCAGTTTTCTTGCCCTCTTCACTTGTTCAAGTCAAGAAAGGAAGACTTAAAATACTTGCATAATTGGGAAATTGTGTAATTAGCAACCTTAGCAATGGTAATTATACTATTGGTTTTGAACAGTGTCACTTATTTCACCCTCATTATTGAGGGTGAGAAATACATGGGTTGGTCAACCTTCTCCATGTCTAAACTTCGATGGTCATATCAATATAAACTTCAGATCTAAAATTTGATGGTCTAATTAATAACATCCTCATGATATCTTACATTTTATATACGTTATGAGTATTTGTTAATGCAGACTGCTTTTCCTATGTTAACTCTAATAAAACTTTTTCACCTCATCAACAATAACAAATACGCGAAAATTAGCATAATGTTTATCTAGAAAATATTCAAAGGCGCTTTTAGCCCCCACCCTTTCGAAATGTCTGAATCCGCGCCTGTGAACTACCCCAAGAGATTTCGCCCAGGCTATGGTCCTGTCATTGTATTTAAGTCATCAAAATGCAACACAATTTCTTATCATGTAAGTTACATGTTTCTCCTGCTCAGGGAAGATGTAGGGGGTAACAAGGCAAACCAAAGTTGAAAACCCCCACTGGAAAATTGGCAATTGATGCCACCGATTTATTATTTATTTAATGTGCCAAAAAATAGCAGCCTAATGTGATTAAAACTTCTAGTATGTCAAGTACAACTCGAAAGTTGATAACCACACCCAAATAGGTTGCGCCATATAGGGAGTTCCCACAAGGGGTGCATCCTGGCGACCAGTTTCGTTTGGTGCTTCAATTAAAATAATGAAACACTTAAGTGAAATGACACCATGTCAGTGCTTACTATTTTCAAATCACTGTTTAAGTCTAAATTTTGCCAATATTCTTTACATAGGTATGGAAAGCATAGAGACCTATATGTTTTTCAGCTGTCCTGGGAGAGGGAATAAGATTAATTGAAAACATGTGAATCTTTGGGTAAATGTCCGTATGAAATTGGCAGGGGTATCACTACTGGGAGCTGGGTGATAGACCCCCAGAAATTTTAAAGTGTCTCCCATCTGGAAAATTTCCCGTCTATCCGGAAGAATTGCCACTTTCTTTTGCAATTCATTTACTTTGTCAGACAAAAAGCCACCTTTTATTTAGGGCTTAATTTGTCCCAAAATGTCGGGAAATTTATGATCACTGTTTCACTTAAAGGAAAGTAGTGTTGAATGGAAATGCTGCTTTGGGTACAGTAACCAATGAATGACCTGAGCAATCTCAGACTTAACTGCTTTGGCATACTACTTTGCTTGTTGGAAATGTGACAAATTAAGGGTTCTGTGTCGGTAAGCGGTCTATACTACACTATTTGGGACGCCATTGTCTTTTGAAGCAATCCAGGCTGCCAGGAAAATAAAAGGACTCTTTTATAATTGCCTGCCATGAAAGAAAGACACCATGTCCGACACTGTGAAATAATTGCCAAACGTTAAACTGAGTTTTCCGATAAGTTTTGTTTTCTTCTTTGTGCTTCTCTTATCCACCCGTTATATAAAAACTACCATTTTTCCTTTTATTTTGTGCAACTTAAAGCATACCTTCAAACAGGGGTTTATGAGTTCACCTTTCTTGATATTTTGCATTGTCATTATGTCAGGGATGTAAGCCTTGTTTGTTGGGAAAATGTCCAGTAATCTCCCCCCCCCCCCAAAAAAAAAACACACACCCATTGATCCTTGGGGATGCCACTGGCAATTGGTCCTATTGGACGGTACATTTTGTGCAGTTATTGAAATACATTTCTTCAAAATGGTGGATTATTGAAAAAAGGTTAGGCATACTTCACAGAGGGGAGAAATATGGGGGAGGAGAGAAAGCATCTTTATATATGTTTGACTAATTACTGCGCTGTAAATCGAGACCTCAGCCCAAGGGTGGCGCCAGGATTTGCCCGACAGGGGGACCAAGCTCCCCGACGGAGGCCAGCAGCCCGAAGCCCGACAAAGGCCAAAAGGACTAAAAATGTAAAATTTTGGGCGCGCAAAGCGCGCCGAAGAAGTTTTGCCTTTTTTTATTTTGAGTTTTTGTAAGGAAAATTGGAAAATTTGGGGGCTTTATTGAAGAATCTGCCCTTAATGAGCAAAATCAAGCAGATCGTCGGGGCGACTGAAGGTCGTTGGGACTTCATATTTTATCGTACGGATTAAGGCTCCCCGACGAAACTGGAAAATTTCCCCGAAAGGGGGCAAGCCTTCCCCGACGAGGGGCATGCCGGCCCCCTCCGCTGGCGCACCCTTGCCTCAGCCTTCTCTTGGGCTTCCGTTCCACTGCCACGGTGTTAACGTATCTCGAAAATACTGTAACCTAACATTAAATAATTAACTGTTTAGCATGTGATGTCAAATAGTCAATAACTAGCAAGTATATCACAATATTCCATGTCAGCTCTCAGTCTCAGGTCTCATGTGTGAAATGATATATAAAAAGACAGTTAATGACTCACCATGCAGTGACGCAGAGGCATTAATACAATGAACTTAGCCAGCATTCTAGTAAGAAAGCCTATTTGGACAGTAATATTAATTATATTTAATACCAAAAGAGTAAATTTCAATAGGAAAGGGCATTAAAGTGGTTTAAGGTCAGCAGTGGAAATGCTACTTGGAATGTGAAGATGCCAGCTGAGAACTGGGTTGAAGAGTTCGCCTTGGCGGGAATGTGGTACCGAGAATAAAGGGCATGATATAGCTATTACTGTAATTCATTTTTTAATCATTTTAACTGGAAAAGGTTGTTTTTGACTTTCAAACAGAAACAAACTTATTTCTGTATATTATTTATTTCTTCGTCCAGTTTGAAAATGAAGTGTTAATTAGCTAGTGGAAGTGATGAGTCCAGACTTAGGGTTAGAGTTATGCCGGTTAGGGAAAGTTCAAACAGATTGCAATGATTGGGTGACATTTGTTTATCCTGAGCCTATGGAATATGTCAAAACTAGAATAGTATTTGCCTCAAATGATTCTAAGATTTAACCGTAGAAATATGTTTTCATTAGGAAAGATATATATATATATATATATATATATATATATATATATATATATATATATATATATATATATATACCTCCCAATCCGGCCAAATGTTAAACATTCATGTTTTTCTACAGATCAGTCCAAATGTTAACATTGTTTGTATCAGTATTTTAATCAGCAGTGATAATAAAAGTTTTAAAAAAGTGACGAAGTAGTAAGATTGATGAATGAAGAATATCCACACCAAATTTCGTACATTAATACGGCATATCTTAAAAGTTATAAGCGCTCAAAGGATGGAGATATACTTCAGAAGGCATATATACACGCCAAAAATTCGCAATATTTGCTTCAAAATATCTCCATGGTGACTAAAAATTTCGGATCAAGTTTTGGCATAATAAAAGGGAATAGATGGTAACTAATATATTTAAGCCAAATGTTTACCACAATTACCCGTAGATCTCATGTAACGTACACACAAACTAATGTTAACCTTTGAAAGGTTAACTTATTGCAAGGGTTAACATGTTGCTGAAAAATATCTACGCCAGGTTAACGGATGGACCGATGTGAAGATATATATATATATATATATATATATATATATATATATATATATATATATATATATATATATATATATATATAAACATGTAAATACAGAAACAGACGAATAACACGGTACGAGGACTGTTACGAAACTTCATAATGCAGAAAGTTCAATAACAAAAAACTAGAAGTTCCTGCATGGGAAATTGGGTAGATCTACAGGAACTTCTAGTTTTTTGTTATATATATATATATATATATATATATATATATATATATATATATATATATAAATCTATACCGGCACCATTTAAGATATATATATATATATATATATATATAGGTCGATAAAGGTTGTAAAAAGTGCTTAAAGTTTGCGGAAAATTCCACGACGTTTCGAGTATAGACTCTTCATCAGGTGGCAAAGAAATGCAACTGAATAACAAAGAAGTAGAAATAGAGAAGAAACACATTGAAGAAAGGCACGAACAAACCGGTCGCACAGAACGAACACGGTGTAAAAAAGCGAAAGAAGGCTGAAAAAACTGGTAAAAAGTAATGAAAAGGGGAACAGGTTAAAAAAGGTCCATTCTAATGTTAAGACCGTGTGGGGAGAGGGTCCCGAGTTTCATGATAAGCCGGTTTTCGGCGGTCTGACGATCACGGTCAGAACCTCTGCACATTAAGGCTGCAGTAACGGCCAAGTCTTTAATTGAGCACGGTGATGGGGGGTTGAAATGAGTGGCGACCGGATAACCTTGAAGGTTTTGTTTGATGGACCTGAGGTGTTCAGTGATTCGGTCAGCCAGGCGGCGTTTGGTTTCTCCCACATACAGGCAATTGCAACGTCCACAAACTAAAATGTAAACCAAGTTTGTGGAAGTGCAGGTGAAGTGTTGGTTCACACTAAATCAGTTGCCGTTAGAACCCAAAATATTGATAAGTGTGTTCTTGCCAACCACTGGGCATGTGTTGCACCTACTACGACCACAGGGAAATGTACCTGGTGTGTTGTCAGTTGGTTGTTGTGGGTGGGAAGCCCGAACTAAGTGCTTGGAAATGTTCTTTTCAACTCTGAAGGCCGTAATGGGGGGTTCAGGGAAAAGGTCACGGGTTGAAGGGTCTTTTCGAAGAGTCTCTATATTCCTGTAAATGGCACGAATGATGGGGCGTACCGATGGGTGATGGGAAATTACCAAAGGAATTCGTAGATTAGTAGACGTGTTAGACTTCTTACTCAAAGCCTCCGCTCTGTCGATTCCTTGGATTCTATGTAGAGCACCGGTAAGGACTTTGGTGGGATACTGACGCTTCTCAAAGAATGATAGTATACTTTTTGAAGCGGCTGAAAAATCAGAATCTTCTGAGCAAATCCTTCTGGCCCTTAAAAGTTGTGAGTACGGGATGGATTTGGTACAGGATTTGGGATTGGATGGGTACAAAAGGTAGTTATGGGAATCGGTGGGTTTAAAATGTAGGTTTGACTTGATTTTACGGTCGCAAATTGACAATTGAAGGTCGAGAAAAACCACTGAAGTGTCAGAAATACAATGTGTGAATTTCAAAAATGGACAGAAAGATCCTACAAATTGAATGAAAGATTCCAGATCTTGACGGGTCCCTGTTGCCACTCCCACAATATCGTCAATATACCTTTTGTAAAGGAAAGGGTGAGAACCGGTGTACTGCGAAAAAAGTTGTTCTTCAAAGTGACCCATGGTTAGGCAAGCAACAGAAGGACCCATTTTGGTTCCCATCGCTACTCCTTTAACCTGACGGAAAAAGCGCCCGTTAAACTGGAAACAGTTTTGGGTGAGAACAAGTTCCGTCAAGCGAAGGAAAGTAGTTGTAGGAATTTGGGGGTCTTGTCGTTGGTCCAGGTAATGGCGGATAGCCGACAAGGCAGCATGGTGGGGGATGGATGTGTAGAGACTAGATACGTCCATGGTGAATAGCAGACGTTCACCGCAATTTTCGGGAAACTCAAAGTCTTGAATAAGTCTCAAGAAATGAGGAGTGTCTTGAACAAAAGACGGTAACGCTGATACCAACGGGAAGAGAACAGAGTCCAAAAACTCAGAAACTCTGAGTTTTTGGACTCTGTTCTCTTCCCGTTGGTATCAGCGTTACCGTCTTTTGTTCAAGACACTCCTCATTTCTTGAGACTTATTCAAGACTTTGAGTTTCCCGAAAATTGCGGTGAACGTCTGCTATTCACCATGGACGTATCTAGTCTCTACACATCCATCCCCCACCATGCTGCCTTGTCGGCTATCCGCCATTACCTGACCAACGACAAGACCCCCAAATTCCTACAACTACTTTCCTTCGCTTGACGGAACTTGTTCTCACCCAAAACTGTTTCCAGTTTAACGGGCGCTTTTTCCGTCAGGTTAAAGGAGTAGCGATGGGAATCAAAATGGGTCCTTCTGTTGCTTGCCTAACCATGGGTCACTTTGAAGAACAACTTTTTTCGCAGTACACCGGTTCTCACCCTTTCCTTTACAAAAGGTATATTGACGATATTGTGGGAGTGGCAACAGGGACCCGTCAAGATCTGGAATCTTTCATTCAATTTGTAGGATCTTTCTGTCCATTTTTGAAATTCACACATTGTATTTCTGACACTTCAGTGGTTTTTCTCGACCTTCAATTGTCAATTTGCGACCGTAAAATCAAGTCAAACCTACATTTTAAACCCACCGATTCCCATAACTACCTTTTGTACCCATCCAACCATCCCAAATCCTGTACCAAATCCATCCCGTACTCACAACTTTTAAGGGCCAGAAGGATTTGCTCAGAAGATTCTGATTTTTCAGCCGCTTCAAAAAGTATACTATCATTCTTTGAGAAGCGTCAGTATCCCACCAAAGTCCTTACCGGTGCTCTACATAGAATCCAAGGAATCGACAGAGCGGAGGCTTTGAGTAAGAAGTCTAACACGTCTACTAATCTACGAATTCCTTTGGTAATTTCCCATCACCCATCGGTACGCCCCATCATTCGTGCCATTTACAGGAATATAGAGACTCTTCGAAAAGACCCTTCAACCCGTGACCTTTTCCCTGAACCCCCCATTACGGCCTTCAGAGTTGAAAAGAACATTTCCAAGCACTTAGTTCGGGCTTCCCACCCACAACAACCAACTGACAACACACCAGGTACATTTCCCTGTGGTCGTAGTAGGTGCAACACATGCCCAGTGGTTGGCAAGAACACACTTATCAATATTTTGGGTTCTAACGGCAACAGATTTAGTGTGAACCAACACTTCACCTGCACTTCCACAAACTTGGTTTACATTTTAGTTTGTGGACGTTGCAATTGCCTGTATGTGGGAGAAACCAAAACGCCGCCTGGCTGACCGAATCACTGAACACCTCAGGTCCATCAAACAAAACCTTCAAGGTTATCCGGTCGCCACTCATTTCAACCCCCCATCACCGTGCTCAATTAAAGACTTGGCCGTTACTGCAGCCTTAATGTGCAGAGGTTCTGACCGTGATCGTCAGACCGCCGAAAACCGGCTTATCATGAAACTCGGGACCCTCTCCCCACACGGTCTTAACATTAGAATGGACCTTTTTTAACCTGTTCCCCTTTTCATTACTTTTTACCAGTTTTTTCAGCCTTCTTTCGCTTTTTTACACCGTGTTCGTTCTGTGCGACCGGTTTGTTCGTGCCTTTCTTCAATGTGTTTCTTCTCTATTTCTACTTCTTTGTTATTCAGTTGCATTTCTTTGCCACCTGATGAAGAGTCTATACTCGAAACGTCGTGGAATTTTCCGCAAACTTTAAGCACTTTTTACAACCTTTATCGACCTACATACTACTCTAGTGCTCCGCAGTATTTCGACCCTATATATATATATATATATATATATAAATATATATATATATATATATATATATATATATATATATATATATAGCTGTCGAGCATACGGCAGGAAGCAGGGAGGGGGGAGGAACTGCACAGATTTGATGAGGCGGAAGCATGCTTCCCCCACCACAAATCAATAACAAAATCCCTTCCGGCATATTATATCGTCCTGTGAAAATACTCACAGATTTGCAGTAATTTACCTAGTAACACTTGTAATGTACAATATATTGTACCAAATTCCATCTTAGGACCCTTAAATTTTCTAAAAAAAAATCCCAAAGTGGAGGGACACCCCTCTTTACCCCTTTCCCAGGATGATGACAGTCTGAAACGACGTTCCTCTCCCCGGCCAACTGAGAACACCTTCCTACACCTTTGCAGTTCAAAATGGATCAGGATCACTTATTTGTCACTATAGATGACCATATATGCAGACCTCTCTTAGTTAGTAGCAAATTTTACTGACAAGAACTGTGCCTAAAAATTCTTTCAATTATCACCTGTCTGCAGGTATATACCTTTTACAGATTTGTTTGTCAAATATGGAATTACAAAAGCTTGACCTTGTGTTTTAACTTTAGAGATGATCCTTTGGGAACATCATCTGCTTGACAACCAGACAAACCTGACTGATCTTGTAGTGTATACCTTAATCGTCTAGTTTGTTTCACTTTTAGCATGTGTTGGGGCCCGTTACCAGGGAGTGCAGGTATGGGGAGTTCCCTTGTGGATATAGAACTATAGTAAGCGTGTGAGTTTGACTTTCAACTTTGAGTGATCCAGCAGGTGGCTGTCAGTACATCCACTGCATGAAAAGAATTTGGAGGGAAAATTTACCTTGAGTAACTGAATTTCTTTCTATATGTCTTGATCTTTTGTTGTTACGTATGTGCATAGGTTTGTTAATCTTTTGTTTATTTATGTCTTTAAAGATTCAGTGGGGCCTTCACCATGAACATGTTTTTGTATAGGGTCATTATTTTAAGCAACTGTATGTTTAATCAGTTAATTTCATTTGGATAACATATATTCATGGGGGTACTTAATAACTTCTTTAAATTTAGCTCCTTTGATTGGGTTCCTACATAATTAAGAGCATGACATAAATACCATCAAGCAAATTAAGAGGAAATATGTATGTCAAAAGAAGAAATATGGCATTATTTATTGTGATCTGTCTGGCTATAGCACCTACTGTTCCTATTTGCGGTAGTTTTCTGTTCCTGATTTGACTATTTTAAATTCTACTACTGTTAATTAGATGTATGCATTCATGGGTGAGTTGTGTGCATAGTTTGAATTAATCTTCTCTCCTACTCATTACCTCCTGTGGACATGTAGGTCTTTTTGTGTTCGATTTTAGTTCAATTTTTGTGAGGGGGATGAAATCCTGAAATGAGACAAATGGTGCCACTTACATGCCTCTAGTGAGATCCTGGAGCAATGTTACATTCGGAACAGAAGGCCAGCCCTGGAAGCTCTAAAGTATATAAAAGGATGGAGGGTGGAGATGTCTGTAACTTGGATTTTCCAATAATTCACCTCACAGTGGCAACGGGAATTGATAACAATTAAGAGAAATAGCGAATGAGGTACTGAAATGAACACCATGCAAAACAAAACCAAAACAAAAAAAAAAAAAAAAAGAGAGAATTGTAGCACTGAATAAGTGCTGAACTCACTCAAATCACAGTTTGCCCATTTTTCCAAGGCATAATTAATTTCAATTCCTTACATTCCTGACAGGCTATAAACCAGTGCATGAATCCCAAATGCAGGTTCTCACTTAGTAAGCCCAGTTAGCATGCAGTACAGTGTTGTAGACCAGCTATCTTTTTCACATAATACACTGAATACCTACGGAGAACTGCCACTGACACTACCAACCTATTTGAACTACTTCTTACTTGCTGTCTTTTGAATAGCAGCTCTCTTGTGTATTGATAACTGCCTAGTCTACAGAATTGTTTTCTTTCTTTGCTCACCTTATGACCTCAGACATCCCGACACTGATAAATTAAGCCGCCTGGATAGGGTCATAGGTTTATTACCCCAACAGTTTAAGATGAGGTCCCAGAAGTAAGTTTTATACCAGTGATTTACAAACAGGTTGGTCATATACTGACACAAAGACAAATTGCCAATAAATAACCAGGACCACTTTTTACCAGAGGCTCGTTTTTAGTTGCGGCTGCCTGCCACTTAGTTGCGATGCCTGCCACGCAGGCAGCCGCAACTAATGCAGTCGACAACGAAATACCAATTTTGGCTGGTCCCACGATCTCCTCCTAGACGGACGGTGGTATCGAAATACATCGTCGTCCAAGTTGTAGGGATGGTTGTTCCGTAGCAGTGCGGTAATTTTGGTGACCATATGACTTTTGAAAGAGGGTATAATCGGGATTTTTCTTCATTTAAATGCGTGGGCGGAATCTATTTTTAGCAACAATCTTGGGTATATACTACACTCGCTATATATAGTATGGTGAAGAGTCGGTTACTAAATATAAACAGCGCCATCGAACTTATGATTGCGTTAACCTGAACTTATCTAGATTAGTGTGTAACTTTCATTTTGCTCTTGAGGACGCGTACGAGAGGATTAGGAATGTACGGTATTATTTCAAGTGCACGACATGGAGTTGCTATAACGCCAGAGTTTGGCAATATGTTCTATGCATTGGTAAGTACTGATTTTTTTATACATGTAGAAGTCTGTTAATGTTACTTGGTTAGTGAAAACTACAATTGACATTGACGGAGACGAAATTTTCCAAAATATTATCCAACAAGTGTTGCATGATATTCCTGGAGTTATCTATTTCAGTGACGATCCATACTCATTTTTAGTGGCGCAACACAAAGCGACCATGATCTCTGGAGGCAGTATTCAAATGTTTGAGCGAAAACAACCTGTCAACAAGGATAAGTGTTATTTTAACTTATATAATCTGAAATACTACGGCTACGTATTTTAACATCAAGGAATTCACCATCATAAAATTACACCTCTATGGCCAAAAGCCAGTGGTGAAACTGAGAGATTCATGAAAACCCTGGAAAAAAGCCATTCGCACTACGATTATTGAAGCAAAACCCTGGAAACAAGAGCTATAAAGTATTCCTTCCTAAGGAATTACAGGGCAACTCCCAATAGTACCACAAACAAATCGCCCGCAGAGCTTCTGTTCGGCCGGCGTGCCATTGGAACCAAAGTACAGTTTGATTGACAGCAGTCCCCAACTGCATGACCAGTCCATGCAAGCGACAGATGCTAATGCAAAACAAAAAAAAAAAAAAAAAAAAACGGAAGTCAAATTCTGACAGTAAGATGCACGCAAAACCAGCTCAAATAAAAGTTGGTGACAGGGTATTACTTCGTGAAAAGAAACGCAACAAGGTTTCCTCCCCCTTTAATTGCAACCCTTACTCTGTATTTGAAGTAAAAGGGTCTATGACCTCTGCAAAAAGAGGAGAACAAATTGTGAGAAGAAACTCGTCATTTTGCAAACCAGTAAATATTGCTACAGACGCCCCTATTGACGACGATGACGATTTCCCTACGACTCCCGACTCACAACAACCGCCAGTAACCGACCGAGTCCCACCGGACCTACCAACCCAGACACCTCATCCGCAACGTCCAGTATACCTGAGACGAAACGGATTCGAACTCTTACAATATCATCACCCACTGTATATATATGCATGTTACCATTACTCTTCTTCGATACGTTCATTTCGCATTTCTTCATGTATGAATTAACTAAATTCAGTTGTATTATCTTCAATCATTTTGCTTTCGCTTCCTCTCCAAAAATTTTGATCGAAATCCCTTGGTTATTTCGTTATAGCCTTAAGTCAACCTTAAGGTCAATCCTTGAAGTATGATACAACAAAATACCACATAGGTTCATTGATGAATTATTGACTTGATCTTTGATCTGAAACGCTACACCTGTTGTATATATCTCTAGTTTTCAATTCCATTGCCACGAGAAAGTGACGAAAATATTCGAAAACCGAATGTGACTCCTGATAGTTTATGAACAACTTTGAAAATATACTAATAGTAGAACGCTCCCTTTTTTGAATAAAAAACCAAAATTGAAAAGAACAGTTGGAAGATGGTCATATTCAAAACTCAAGCTAGCTATACCCCACCACAGTTAACGACACAGCAC
Source organism: Holothuria leucospilota (assembly GCA_029531755.1). Taxonomy (NCBI): domain Eukaryota; kingdom Metazoa; phylum Echinodermata; class Holothuroidea; order Aspidochirotida; family Holothuriidae; genus Holothuria; species Holothuria leucospilota. The sequence continues at coordinate 37,430,202 of CM055972.1, read as the reverse complement.
CGCAACTAGTCTAGACATGTGTCTTGTTCCTCATGTTTTCAAAGGACAAAAGAAACTTTCAAGACCCAGTTGAAGAAATTTCCTCATATCTTTGTTCGGAACAGATTAGTACCCTTAATCATATCAAGTTGGGAAATCTTGCAAAAATATAATAAAAGGAAGTAAATTTAGAACTGCAAAGTGGTTTGGAGTCATAGGCCACGGCTACCATAGCAAAACATTGTTGATCTCAGGATAGGAAAATGCCCGTTTTCAAGGCAAAAATTGTTTGAATTATCATGCGGCGAGACGCATTTCATGACTCTTTAGAAGTATATGAAAAGGAACTGAAGGAAAGTGGAAAGAATGCTAACTAGAGTACCACCCTGAAACCCCTAGCTCCCAATCCAAAAGGAAGAACAGAAAAAGGAAGATAATTTCTTTCAACCCACCCCACCTGTGGAGCAGTGGATCGCTGATGGGGATAATATGCATTGTATCGTCTCTTCCTTTATGTGCCCAGTGAAAACCGTAAGTCGCTCACCGAATTTTCAGCGACGAATTTCGCATGACCGGTCAACAACAATAATGAGAGCATATATATATATATATATATATATATATATATATATATATATATATATATATATATATATATATATATATATATATATATATATATATATATATATATAAAGACTTTTACAGACTACTATGTGGGTCACCTATATGATACTTAGCAAGCAGGGGATGGGGTCGGGCGTACACTAGTTAGCTGTATCGAGCACAATAATTGAAGATTCTAATCAAGGGCCCGGTAAGCCTTCTTTTGTGAGCCGAAAAAGTTCTCATATTAGAAAATCCTTGTCCTTCTTCAGGTCAGATAAAAACAGGCAAAACATCTCCACGATTGATTGCCGTCGTAAATGACACATTTTATGGTACCAACTAAGGCTCCACACCGAAGTTGGTAAACTTCCACAGTGGAGGGCTCCCCTTCATCGTAATGGTAGTACCGCTGCCTCTATTTCACGTTTGCTCTTTCTACACATTGGATTCTCTCTTTCCAGTGGGATCTTGTTTGTGACAAGGACTTTCTACCAGGACTATCCCAATCACTTCTGTTGACAGGATTTGGTTTGGGTTCTGTTATCGGCGGTCCACTAGCAGACACGTACGGAAGGCGACCAACTATCATTGGAGCTGTTGTCTTGTTTAACGTCGTTGGGCTAGCGGTTTCTTTGGCCCCAAGTTTCGCTGTTTTTACAACTCTAAGGTTACTTATGGGAGGTATTTTTAAGGTAACTAGTAATGTTATAAAATTTAAAAAAATATGTGCATAAGGTAATTGAAACCTCTCCTTTGGGAAATGTTTGAATAATGAAACGTCTGTCTGCGTGAAAACTTGCTACCTTATGCAAAAAAGTAGCAAACGTAAACAGTAGGCATTCTCATCAAAATGCATGAAATATTGACCTCTTTACTGATTGTAACTGGCTTATACTATTTCTGGTGAACAACCATTAGCAAAATACGGCAGGTTTTGACATGGAAGGAAGATTTCACATGATATGTTTCATTGTAGCTTTCTTTTCAAAGAGAGCTCTACTATTATTATGCCCTGTATACTTTGGAAGTGAGAGTTGTCTACTGCAGTTAAAATGCAATCTACCTGTTATGTAAAAACGAGATGATTTATGTACCATTAACCAAAGAAATAGTGAGACTGTGAAACACTGCACATTATTAAATTGTATAATAGTTGTTGTATTCATAAACTATCACACTCTAAACAAATATATCTTGAGTAATGTAAAATGTTTTTAGATAATTCTAACGGATCTTTCAAAAGCGATTTTGTTCTACGTTAGTAGAGAGAGCCTTTTTTGGCTTCATGTCTCCTAAGCCTTTAAGTGTCCTTAGACATTCTGTAGTGCCGGATTTGTTATGTTTTACAGCGAACTTATGCTAAAGTTTTGTGCCCTATGTATTTTCATAAGCCCTGCCACATGTTATTATGTGTGTTCACATGTGGCATGCCACGCCCCTTTTAAGTAAGATTATATACTGAAGAAACAAATTGACACAATACTTGTTTCAAGGAGCGTAAAGCAGGCAATGTCGAGTTAGCTTAAGAAGGGTAAGTAAATGGTGTAAGGAGATGAATTACCTAGCGAACATTTTGGTCCACGCACCTTATTTTTGAATTAGGATATCTCCTAATATCAGTTTGTTCATTATGAAAAAGAAAACTTTGAATACTTTGAAACAGTTATGCTAATGAGTCCGTATCTAATGAGTCCGTATCTAAGGATGTTTTTAGAGACACTTCCTTTACTTGTGACAAAATTGAGGATTGGTAACTGCTACCATCACCAGTACGGTACGGTGTTACGTGATAAGTGGTTAAGAGTTTTAATGCTTCAGGGCTAAGACTGCGTTTTGACAGATATCCTATTTGCATTCTACCAATGAAAAGCTTAAAACTTACATTGGCTATTAGTGTAAAACTTTTAATGACTATTCGAAGAGTTTTCATTACGGGATGAGCAATACATTAGGAAAAATGTAACAAAGTATTGCAAACTTGTAACAAATTAAAAAACTCTCTTGATGTCTGGTTTCCGCAGGCTGTGAGAATACCACTCATGAACTTGATGTTTGAATTTCTAATTCCCAAATACCGCCCCGTTATGGGACTCATCCCATCCTTGACGGGAATCCTGGGGTATGTGATTATGACTGGATTTGGGTATTTCGTCAGAGACTGGCGCTACTTTCATTTGCTAATTATGTCTCCATGTGTCCTTTTAATGCCGTTTTCATGGTGAGTAGATTTAAGGTGACGTGTAACTGTAGTGAAACTTTAGAACAATTCAAGAAAGATGTGAGATGTAAGGGTTTGCAGCTTTTCATCCCACCTCATTTATTGCTATTGGTTTGGTTTATGATTGGCATAATTTCCGTTTTTGTACTTGATACTAGATATTACTACCGTTTTCTTATCTAAGACTCCGCAAGGGTAAGTCCAGTAGTTTGACCTTTCTGCGGAAAAACAAAATGTGTTTAACTTTACACTATGATTGACAATAGATTTAGTGAGACATGAATTCCCGAATTATGTGTAGGTCAAACTTTAAAATACTTTAATGCATCAAGAAGAAATTGTTGCATTTAAAAAAGTCAGAGAAAGTCCCAGTAATTGCTGTGAACAAAATTTGACACTCTTGAGACTTTTTGTCCTTGTAGGTTCATTCCAGAATCGGTTCGATGGATCATTTCTCAAGGTGATAATGGGAAAGCCGAGTTAGGTATGCAGAAGGTGGCTAAGTGTAATAAGGCGGTAAACTTCCCCAATCCTGCTCTTTCCACCAAACGTTTGATGGATACAAGACATTCAGATGGTCTTCGTCGTAAGCCTGAAGATGGCGAAGACGATCTAGTCATGGCAGACAAGCCCAAGTGTCAAACAGGACTGCAGGCTGTGTTACAACTATTTAAACAGCCCGTTCTAACGGTGACCCTTGTTCTCTGTTTTGACTGGTTCGTTTGTTCTTCTTATGCATGAACCGATGAAAGTTTATTTCCTCCTTTTTAATTAAATTAATACTGTAAAATTGTTACAACAACTGCTTGGCAAATCCCTGAACGCACGTGCCAAAATCCTCCTTTTTTCGATATAATACCTACGTTCACCCATCACGTGGACCTTTTACTATAGTACTCTCAAACTGAACGTTCCGGTCTATCACTAACTACTATCATGTCTCTGTTCTGCAAAGAATGGTAAAGTCAATGCTTGTTTGCTATTTGATTCTTCGATAATCCTTTGAGAAATGTTCTTAAATAAACATAACTTCATGTAAAGGTTGGTCATTGGGAAACATGTCAAATGACCCTTAGTGTAATCCTTTTCTTACAATGAATTTATGAATATGTTAATTGTTCATTTCTTTGAACTGCAGGATCGCCGGTTCTTTGATCTTTTTTGGATTTTCATTGTCTACTGGTAGATTTGCCGGAGATCCGTACCTCAATTTTCTCCTTATAGCTGTTGTTGACGCTCCATCCAGAGTGATCTCAATATTTCTTGTCAAGAAGTAAGAATATTATCCTGATTTTGAAATGTCATCGTTTCTCAATTTCTCCTTGTAGTTTCTTCGATCTGTTACTAAAACTGGCTTGTCGTCTCCATACTATTTCTTAAGTATGGTTGAGCATGGTAAAGAATATTTATAGTACAAAGGGATCATTCTTATGTGGTCCAGATACCAAGCAACAATATCCCAAAATCGAACAAAGGTAAGGGATATTTTGTTTGATTCCTTGCCGAAGGATATTTTGTTTGATTCCTTGCCGAAGGTGAAAGGAATTTTTGTAAGGACGATAGCGAGTTGTATGTGTGTATGTTTGTAAGTGTATGTATGTAAATGTGTGTGTGTGTATGTATGTGTAAATGAGTATGAGTATGTGTGAGTTTGTGACGCTTAAATTTTAAACACGCTATCTCAAAATAGGAATGATTGATACCTTTCATACTTGAAATGTACATTTGTCATATTATGAGAAAGAAGCAGATTATCTTTTGTGGAGGTCAGAGGTCATAAGAGGTCAGCAAAGGTAAGTATAGGTCAAAAATTGAAAACTTTGTGAACATGAATATTTTTTTGTGAACACGAACACTTGTGAACACAATATTTTAAGATAGGAAGGATGGATGACTTTTATATTCGGTATATTGATTTTTATATAAACAAATAGAATCCTCTTGGTTTTCGTGAAGGTCGAAGTTCATCTGAGGTCACCAGACGTGAAGCTACGAAAAACTTGTAAATTGCTCGTAAATACGATGTCTCCCTCGCTATAAATTCCACTTAAACCCAATTGGATATTTTCAACTAAGTTGAACTGGGATTTTCAAAGGGGTACAATGTGTGTATTGGAACGTCCTCAACTGGGTTTTGGTAAACTGGGTCAACTAGGCTTTGGTCAAGTGGGTTTTGGTCAACTGGTTCTAGTCAACTGGATTTTCAGTCAACTGGGTTTTGGAACTGGGTTTTCCAACTGGGTTTTATTTTCAACTGGGCTCAACCAGGCTCTTCACATTGGGTTTCTTACAGATATAACTTACTGGGTTTTCACCAACTAGGCCTACCTGTGTTGTGTTTACTATAGCTAGGCTGAATTGGTTTTTTTCATATGGATTTCCTGCCAACTGGGCTCAGCCTGATCTACTGGGCTTTTCAATCAGCAGGTTTCTGAATTACTTTACACATAACAGTACTCACACATAACTTCCATTGGATTGATTTATTCTTCCACTGTATCACTCTAAATAAATGTGCACAGAAACATAACCATGTCTTGTAAGTCTAATGGTGAGCAGTCAGTCCTAAGATCAAAAGGAGCAGATGGTATTTTTAACTGTGCTGTACTTACTGCTTGACAAAACACTTTCACAGAGTCAGTGAATGCACATTACATACAAAACCTTCACAAACACATTTGCAGAATAGTTTCACATGAAGTTCATAACCCATGCCAAATGTACTACTAATAGGAACATGCACTAGGGAGTGAGACAACTAACTAATACAAGAAAAATGTTTATTGAAAACTAAATCACTTTGATATTAGCCAAAACCTAAGTTTCACTTATAAATCCAACAAATCTGCTTTTCTAGGCTGCTGTATGAAAATGTTACATAAGCTGGATACAGTTTGCATGTGCTACAGTACATTGTTGTGATAGACGCCGCTGTACATTAGACTTATACAGTGCTGTACCCTTCATGCATCTCTAGGTGTGAACTTATAGCTAGCACTGCCTTTTATTATTCAGAAGAGCCAAACAAGTTTCCAGTGTATAAAGTACATGTAAAAATAAAACAGGTATGTTTTGTTCTGCTGCAAGGTCTTTCTCCATAACACATGAAGAAAGTCCACTGGTTTTTGCATGCTGTTTAGGCCCATCGATAAACACACAGGTATAATCTACCATATCTTGATTTTGACACTTGTTTTAAGTATTGTATGTATTGTAGACCAATGTCGGTATTCCATTGACGAACAGCTCATCATATCGATATTGTTTGCTTCAAAACATTGTAAGTTCAGGGAGTTGCCATTCCGAATTGGAACTCCCTGGTAAATTAAAGATTCCACAGCCTAACTCTCACCACAAGGGTTCCTTATGGAAGAAGTTTCAACACAACTAAATGTTCAGGTGCTGACACCATGTTGGTTGAAAGCCTGACAAAAATTTAAGCTAGCCATGCTGGTTGTTTTCCCGTACAGATTACGTGGAGTGTCTACTTGCATAATAATCTTCAGAGTAGGTACAGTGCAGTGCATTTCTCCTTAAATATGACTATTACACTAGAATTGCAAAATGCCCAATGTGTCCGCTTTCTATACAGCATCTTCTGTTGTAGCCAATTGAGCCACTGTCTACACCTCCATGCTTGAACTACAGTACATACAGAATGTATGACAATTCCAAAGGTCACGTAGGGTCGACCATATCAAGCTGTACTCCCTGTAGAGAAGAGAATGATCAATATCTGTAAATACCAGTTGCTTTAATGATGACACTATTATGATCACTGAAAAAGGTAGGTGGGTGTGAGGGGTGGGGTGGGTAGGATGTTAATGTTGAAAACCACATGAAAGTTTCTATGTGAAAAATACTGCACTATTGGCTTTGCTTGGCAGAGAATGGCCAATTCATATGCTGTTTTGACAGTTTCATGGTGGTAGTACTTCTTATTTGTGGTTGAAATGAACCCCCCACTACCTTGACATTTACAATATTATACAGTAAGCGCTATTCGAAAAAGCATAGAAATAAATTAATATTTAGGTTAACATTTGCTGTGAGAAAAAGAGTGAATTTTAACCATTATGAAGAGGGCTGGTCACCCCATTATTTCCAAACGTGGTAGATAGGACTGTTTATAGTGTGCTCCGGGTGAGCAACTATACACAGTCCTCTACTGAGGACTAGTTCAAAGTAGTGGCACTACATAAGTCTTGATGAGGCTGCGGGCATACGCAGTGACTCAAACGGTAGGTTGTCTTTTACAAGGTCAGTCAGGATTCAAACTGTGTCTTTAAGATGCTGCAAGGATACGCAGTGACTGCTTAGCCCCATAACCAAAACCAAAAAACAGATCCTCAACCTCGTGGGGTATTCTGTAATTGTGCCTAAGAATGTGCACCCCTTAGAATGCTAGAATATCACCATCGTAATGCTTAGAGAATTTTACAAACCTCCAAACGCTGTGTTAAATTTTGAGTTGAAATGAATCGAAACAGAAATTGTGACAAAAGTACCTGTTTGACTATGCATCTGCTTAAAATTCACACTGTTTTCCCTTCTTGAATCATTTTACAGTACCAACGTATCTGTTGACAATAGGGGAATGTCAACAGTTTATTGGCAACCTTTTTTGTATTTCAGCAGGTATCATTACGCCACTCAGTCGCATGAATGATATTCGGAAATCGCATGAAAGTATGCCTATCTTTTAATTAAAAAAGGAGCAGTTGAGCAACAGTTTGCTCATCACTAGAAACTTGTAATGACACGAACCAGTCTCTATGTTACCATAGGCTAGTAATTAATATTTTCACTACTCTACTTTCACAGTCGCCAATTTACTTCTTAGGTGCTCAAGATTCCAAGCAACCATGCTAACTAACCTACATTCTGATTCTGAAGGCTAATGTTATGAAGTTTTGGGGCATCTGCTTAAGAATCAGGCTATTTTTCCTTCTTCAACCATTTATCGCACCTAGTAGAACTACTGACAGTTCAGCCGGGAATTGTTAGAATGGGTAACACTATGCTGGAGCTACTGTGTATGTACAGTAAATGTTGCTGTTTTATTAGGCTATAGCTTAACGTCGTGTACAAAGGCCCTATCAATTTCTAAGCAAATTTTCATCTTTTTGGCTTATAAGAGAGCAGTGCACCTGGTTAAATAGGACAATAAAACTTAAACATGGCTAACTATGATTCTGATAGTTCTTTCAGAAAAACAAGTTGAGATTTCCAGGTTATTCGAGAAAACTGCAAACATCTACGTTCAAAATTTGTAACTGTTTCAAGATAATACAATACTTCCACATATCAAACATCAGTCTCCTGATGTTGGGCACCAACATTTTCCTAACTTCTATAATTCTTGTTGAACGTACGATCTTAACCCCTATTTTTCAAATGTAAATACAGTGAACAAAAGGTATCCAGTTTTGGCCCTTTTAATCCTTAAAGTAATCATTTAAGCCTCTGGTAATCCCTAAATTCCCATTCAGATTTTGACAACATAATCTTTGTACTGTGGATTGCTAAAAGAGTCATTGATAGTAGGGCATAAGGTAGGTGACCAAGTTGTAGTCTTTATCGGCAGAGATATTTGTGAAACAATGGGGCGGTAATGGGTATGAAGGTCCCATTGGAGTAAAAGTGGCTGTGTGAAATGTTGAAAGTCAATGCTTCCGCCTTTCCAAAAATTGGGGAGGGGTGGAGAGCCCGGTACCCTATAATCCCCTATCCTCCCATGGAACTCCGCCTTGTATGTAGTAAGAGTAAATTTGTGTCACTATCCGGAATGATATAAAAAATTAGTGGTTTACCCAAGGTAATAAGCGTCTTGGGCGGGTCAATCCTACTTTTGCCCTGGCAAAGGTTTAATTCTGTCGATGGGGGTGGGGGAGGGGGATTTTATGTAACTGAGAAGATGCACAACGGTGCTGCATACCAGGCCCAACGTCACGGAGAGGAGGAAGGGAGGTGTGCACTTTAAAATTTTTAAAGACAAAAAATACTATTGCCTCCATACATCTTAACATAACCCGTCCTGAACCCCTGGAAGCTGTCCACACCCACCTTGTACCTCGTCTGGTTTTACCGGCATGTGGATGTGTACCTTAAGCAAAGGTTTTAACTTGATTATAGGTAAAGAAATTTCCTTTATATTAAAGGATACTGTTAGGGAGGAATTTTCATCAGTCAGCCCAGAAGACATTCCCTTCCCTATAAGTGTAATCATTCGTCTAAGGTTGCTCATGTACAAAACAAACAGTTCCAGCTGCAAAATTCATCAGACTCAGTCTGTAGTCTGTGCTTAAGAAACTTGACGAATTACTCAGAAGGGGAAATATGCAAAATATAGGACTTGAACTAGGTTCAAGTGGGTTGAGCTTGGTTCTCAACTGGGATGCCAACTGGTTTTGAAAACCTAGACTAAGGTGAGAATATTGAACTCCCAGGTGAACCCAGTTCCTAAAACAAGCAATCCCTGCTCAACACAATTGACTACCATGGTCCATAATTCACTCCCAGTTGAAGCCTAGTTCGACAGAGGTGGACCCCAGTTAAGCACAGTTAGATTCCAGTTCAACATAGTTTAATCCTATTGAACCCAGTTGAATTTGCAACTGGGTTCAACTGGAATTTATACCTGGAACAAGAATAGACAGATTGTCGTAAATGAAATCTCGTCTCGTGAAAAACGAAAATGAAGGGCGGAAAGTTTGTATCGTTCCAAGGATAAATATTTTAGTAGACAACATAATCATTTCAAAAGCTCTAGTACATTACTTAGTAATTCGAATTCTAAGTACCCAGTAATGATCTTGTGTGAATGAAGCGTTAACTAAAAATAACCTACAATTGATTGGTATCGTAGAAAGTGCTCGATTTCATATTTTGACTGTCCGGGCCTGAATCCCATTCAAGCAGTTACTTTTTCTGTTTTCTTTATTCAGTTTTATTTTCTATTACCCATCATACTTAAGATAAAAATTTCTTATATTGAGTGGATCAACCTTGTTGCTTTCATTGGAGGCCAGAGGTCATTTGAGGTCACAGTTATTAAAAACGAGAACTTTTAAACAACATATCTCAAGTAAAGAATCCTGAGTAATTTTCATACTTGGACTGTGGATGCAATGGATTCGGCGAAACAACAATGATACTTTCGGTAGAGTTCAAAGGTCATCTGAAGTGACCGGCGGTGAAACTACGAAAACCTTTTAACTGCTTGTAAACATGATATTTCAAGAAAGGTAACAATCTAGGTATCTGATACTTGGCTTGTAGATACCCTATACTGATGACAAAACCGTTTTGTTTTTGGTTCAAATCAAAGTTCACTTGGAGTCACTAGAGGTCGTATGGTGATATGTGGATGCCTCTCTATACTGCGTTTAATAATTCAATTGTAGTAAGTGGAGGTGAAGGTCGTATGACGTAAAAAGACATCAAACTAGGAAAACCTGTGAGGGATCTAATCAGTAGCATGTGGACTACTCATGCTGCTTACAAGGAACCCATTGTTTTTGGTGGAGTAAAAGGTCATGTGAGGTCACCAGAGTTCAGATTGTGGAAACAACGTGAGACGCGATATCTCAGAAAGGATAATTTGGAGGGATAAACCTCGGTGCGATATCGCATTTCTTTTTGACAAGAAATCACTAAGCTTTGGGGCTTTCGGTTAAAGTTATGGAATTGAAACCAGGCAAAATGAATGTTTTGCAGACCATAGCACAGGGGAATGTCCTTCAATTCATGAAAAAAGGCTCAAATTATATTTTTGTATGCGCCTTTACTGAAGTTACGTTCCTTCATTCAGCTCCCACACAGGTTGTGCATTAGATATTTTATGAAATGTTTTCTTACTCTGTTACTTTACTTTAAATTAGACTAGGCACCGTAAAACCACTGGTATTCGGCTTTATGGGGGCTGGCATCACGTTGGTAGTAATTACGGTGTTGCCCTACTTTACAGGTATGTAAAACTGTTAATCTATGATTGCAATTCAATCTTGAAGTAGTTCTGTTGTATTGCCAAACTCTAATAGTTAAGAAAGTTGGTTGTTGAAACTTTCTCTGTTCATTTCCATGTATTTATTTAGACGAAAGACGTATACCCAAAGTAAGTCAACATATTTACACATGAAAAAATACTGAGAAGCTTTTACTTCGTCTTTGTTTCTTCAGTTGTACCGTACCCTAATTTGATACTAAAAGGCAAAGGATAAAACCCCATAGAATCAAAACTGACAGGCATTTGCTCATCTTGTTTCCATTGTTTGCTCTCTGTACGTGAAATCCGGCAGAAATTTTGCCACTTTTAACATGTTTTCGTCTCCCATTCAGATATCATGAGTGACATTCAACTGCCTCCCGAGGCATTTTATTGAGTTTTCGTTCCATTAAAAAGCTCCTATTTTCATCCTATTCGGAAAGTTCTCAATGAAAAGTTATGCCTTTCCCTTACCGATAATCACCCTTTTTCATGCCAACGAACGTCTGACCTGGGGTTTCCAATATGTATATTAACATGGAAAAGTAGTTACCACAAAAAGTTTGTCGCCAGTGAAGATTTTCAGAGTATATGTTAGTCATCAGTCCCACTCCAACTACTCTAAATGCAAGGATATCCTACTCTTAGTGCAAAGATTAATCATGAATACATGTATGATTATCTAGTGGTAGGAGCAACTAATAGAAAATTACTAGTTTTAGGATGATAGTATTCAAAACAGTCTAACTCAAAATTAATGTATCATCGTACTAAAAATACACCCATTCAGTTCTTCATCGATAAACGGTTAGTACTGACATATTAATCGGCAGGGTTGGCGGACAAATGCCTTATCCATCATTAATCACGCTTACACGCCATTCTTGCACCGTATGTTGGAAGAACTTGTCTTGATCAATTTCCGATATCCCTCAAGGTAGAGAGACATCTTAATTAAAGAATGGAACGAACATCATTTTAAGGATTACTGATTCCATTAATGTCTGCGTAACTTTTTAAGTTATCACTATTACTATTCCATGAGTCAAATATGACGTCGACTTGTTTTCCATAGAGGATGAACAACGCCTTGGTGCAATTCTAACTTCTATGGCTGTGCTTGGTAAATTTAGCTTTGGAATTGCAATTCCAGCTCTCCACCTGCTCCTTGGAGAATTGTTCCCTACTACAATGAGGTAAGATAAACAATACTAATTGAAACCCTTATTTATAACATTTGAGTTGACAATGATCACTTATAGTATGATACCCATTCATACGGAAATTACATTAATGAGAGCAGACTTGACTCTCTTGAAGATCCTTGCCCCGTTTTATAGCTCACAACTTTTCAAACCTGAAAACGTTATGACAATTTGCTAGCAAAACTATAAAATTTCATTGCCATGTACATGTTCATGTATGCCAATTTTGATCGCATTGTGACACTGTTCTCTTATTGCCATATTTTTCCAGAAACTCCGGGACAGCAGTTGTCCATTTGATTGGTAACATAGGAAGCGTATCGTCACCAATTCTGTTGTACTTGGTAAGACACAATACGAATTCATTGTACATGTAGGTGAAATGTCCCGTGTCATAAAGGCCGTTAATCAGAGCCAAAGAACCAACAATAGCAAACTGGATCTCTGTAAGACATATTGTGATCTCCTTTCTTTGTTTACCATTGAATGGCGGAGAACAATGAATTTTGAAAGAAATGTTCTTTGTAAACGTTTACAAAGTAACAGTTCTAGATGTGTTTGTAGGGAGGGGATATTGCTTCTGGATTGTTACGTAAGATTTAAAATACCTACACAGAGGCAGAAATTACAGTTCTAGATGTGTTTGTAGAGAGGGGATATTGCTTCTGGATTGTTACGTAAGATTTAAAATACCTACACAGAAGCAGAAATTAATTCAAGTCCTTCTATTTGATACGTTTAAGGCTAGATTTACTGAAATTGCTGTCAATTAAACCAGTTCAAGTCATAATACATTTCGTTCTTTCCACACACCCGTATTTGGAAATTATACAATATCTTCATGCCATTTTAAACAGTTTCCATAATTAGGCTCAAATCTGAAATACATTTTATCATATGCAGAAGCGTCTTTGTATTTACTATGTATGCGAACTCTTTGTTTGTTTGTCAAAGGACAAATTTTTCAACGGTCTAGCATTCATCATCATGGCTGTGTTTGCTTTCATTGCTGGGTTAATAATCCTGATTCTTCCGGACACGAGAAATGTTGTTCAACCTGAATCACCAGCCGACCTTCAGATATTGTTTGAACAGAAACGAAGATTCAGTTTTGGAAGGAGAAAAAATACTTTTGGCCAAAATCTTACAACTGATGATAAAGAGGTGGAACTAAAAGCTTTCGAGAAAGCTAGCCATATCTGAATAATGGTTGATGCCAAAAGGAGAGGGAAAATTAAGCCTGGAAAATTATTTAAAAAGTAAAAACGATATTGGAAGAACGTCTAATGATCTAGAAAAAACTGTTTACCATTTATTTCTAGAGGCATGCAAATGAGCACAAATCGCAACGAGTTACTCTGCAATTGATGGATGAAAAATACTAGACTTTCTTTTCATTCAAGATTTTTATAAGACGCCGTCTGTAATAGCTTTGTATATAAATTTAATCTTCTAAATCAAGTTAAAGGAATACGTGAGACTGATACGGTCCTAACAATAATTTTTATGAACATCAGTATTACGTTAATTCCATGCAGTCTTCTACCGTCACTAGTATAACGTAATTTCAGTTGACTCGAAGGTAGCTATACTTGCAGTATCTAGAAAAGACGTATCCTTTGATACGGTGTGTTAACTTAAATTGCCTACAAATTAAAAGTTTAGTTGTAATAGAGTCAAGGTGTTTGGCTTGAAAATTCCTAGACCCCAAACTTTCCTCGCCTCCCATTCTAAAAGAAGCTTTAACAATGGTATTTACAATATTGATTGTAATGATTTTGACAGCCAACTCTTCTCGAAGTGTGATTGATGGGCCCACTTGCGATAGACAGATTCTTTACAAAACTGTTTAATTTTGTTTCAGTTGAGATAAACAAACTTGTCGAAAATACAGAGAAGATAACACTAAATGATTGAACATCAATTTGGGCAAGTTGAGTATTACACAGAAAGTGAAGCTCGTGCGATATCCTTGAAATAACCTTCCACGCCATACTACATAAAACTAGTTTTATGATAGAATAAATATACAAGTGACTTTTGGTACCGATTAAACCTATTCTCGCTTACCAGGCTATTAGGCTTCTAGCTATTCTATTGTAATGCTGACCTGATCGGAGATTCCCATTGCATACAATGTAATATTTAACAAACGCCATACAATCTTAAATCGGAAAGTAATGTAAACAGGTAATCGCAAGATCTTTGCTAACTTGGTGAGTGATTTTAAAATCATATGCCATGTATTACAAACACATGTGGGTTTAAGGTTTTCAATACACAACAAATCTTGGAGTGTCAATTGGACTAAAAACGGCTTTGACAGAATTTTGTAGTTGTTAAGACATTCTGTGAAGGACATTACTAGTTTGATGCTTTGGAAACGAAGAACAACCAATTTTTCGATAGTATAGGATAGTTTTGACAACTATTTGCAGCTTTGTAAGGTTAAGTCCCTAAGTTAAATGGTTTTTATATAACCAGTCATGTTTTTCCTGGCTTTATAGCGTGTGACACTGTGAGGAACTTCCCCTTGCTTCATTTCTCTAGGCGTTTGTCTCCTCTTCGTGGATGCAGGAAAGTTTGTTGTCATCGAAAATTCTTGCTTTGTATGAAATGAGAAAAAATGTCATTGTGTATATCGACTAAAATTGATAAAGGAAATTGAAGTGAGATGCTCCTTTCCAGCAATGTTATGAACATAACCATTTATCCCCCATATTGTATTTTGAGCTAAGGCGTTGGAAAATTATTTGTACAATACGGATGGCAAGGATTACCAGAATTGCAGTAAATGTATGTCAGTGAATTACCAGTTCCATATCTTAGGCCAATTTGGGATATTTGGCTTAAGATACTGTTAAACAGTTATCAATCTCACGTAGCACAAAATCTCACACATTTAGCTCGTTTCGAATTCAGTACTATAGAGCACCGTCTAAAGTTCAACTTTTGTGAATTTCTTCTAAAAAAATCAGTTCAGACGTGATACTTAAAAATACAAAAATACACCACGGTGAAATATTTGCTTGAACTGAATAGAAGACGTCTTTTGAAACATAACCGCGCCTTTTCTGTTTTCTCCCTGAATACTGGGACAGTCTTAGATCATGTTATTTAAACGCTTCGAAAAGCATATTTCCCCAATCCATGAGAAATTTCCACTAAGTTACTAAAAATGCAGGTGTTAATTTCACTCGGTTGCACGCCTACCAAGAATGTACAGTTACACGATGTCCAATCTACAAGTCTAACCCTTACCTTTTCATTTTGTTTAATATATGCTTATATACCAAGGATGGCTACAGGATTTGGCCGACGAGGTTTTGGTATCTTCCTCGACAAAGGGTGGACGTGAAAATGTTTCCTTTAGTAGTGCAGCATAAGATAAGTGCCTGGTCACTACACCATTACCAAATATTTGAGTGATATCACTGCTGGTATTGGCATTTTTTTAATTTCTTATAGGAGATACTCGACCTGGCTTCTCTGAAACCCATGAAACATGTAATCTCTTTCATTAGATCATGGCAATTTTATTTACATGACTGGTACACATAATATCTACAAAACAACCTAGTTTTCTTATACAAACATAATCCTTTGCCAACAAAAAACATGTTACAAACCCCATAGCCTAGGACTATTTTGATACAAACGCAAGGGTTTTGTTCTACTCAGGTTACAAGCAATGCGCAACAGTGCCTATTCCTGAAATGCTTCCATCCTAGTCAATGTCAATATTAAAATGAGAGTGGCACAGAGAGCCTCTTGTTGTATGTTTATGTGCATTTGTAGTATGTAGAGAGTAAGATTAAGAGTTTGGCATTAATCACGTCAAGGTCTGCCAAGGAGATTCCATTTCTCAGAAACGCTTTAGTCTGTTCCCAAATCTTTAATGAAACCCTCGCAGGTAAACGATCCGTACATGTTCATAATTCGAAGTCAGATAACCTAGACCTAAGCCCAAGTATCGTTACATGAATGCTGTTTGTCAACCACTGAATCCTCGAGCAAATTCAACGTAACTGCTGATTCAAATGTAACTGTTTATCTCCAAAATCAGTAGTTAATTCTATGCAAATTCCAACATTTGAAGAATAGCTGGACAGGTTGGTTAGACTTTCAACAAATGACGAACAATTTTAAAAAGACTGCTCTGCTTACTCATTGACAAGGTAGATATATCACTGAATATACGTGCATGTATATGTGCACAGAATGTGCTCATACAACGTACACAACAACGTACCACACTTTATAGGTCAAGGCTAGGCTTAGTGAACAGATAAACGTTGCATACCATCTTTGTGTGCAGTGCAAATAAACATGATGCAAATGCGAGATTTCTTTTCTAAGGGATTGCCAATAATCATATACCTCTAGGTACGTTACCATCTGTTAATTGTTGTCCAGTTTTCGGCTGTTGAAGCCTTTTGAGAAGAACACTATTTCCCAAATTCGGTTACATCATTGTTATGTTTAATGATTTCTAAGTATTGCTTTTAAAGTCATTTGCGTAATGTTTCTTTGTTAATGGCGCACGAACATCGTCTCAATGGTTGTTGTTAATCGTCAACTTTTCGGGGGGGGGGGTCCCTAGAAAATGTGGTCATTTACAAACACAAATTTCCTTTCTTTCATCCTAGGTGAAATTTTGTTTCCACTCCCTTTATTTTAATTAGAATGTCTCCCACTATAGTGTTATTCATGTACTAAACGGTAAGGTGATCAGCGAAAGTTCTATTGCTAAGAGGAGGCTGATAGGGATATTCTCAACTGCTTTAAAAGGATTCTTCATTGTCTGTATATTTTGCAGTTGAAATCATATCATTTGTATTTTGTTATCTCAGATATTTGATCTGTAGAACCTTGCTTCGTTGTCTTTCTACAGTCCGGGAAATACTCCCATTTGGGAGAATTTTCTGAAGGGAAAACCTACGCAATTCAGTAGGCTTGCTAGCTTAAAATAGACAAGGTTTATCAAGAATGAAGACTAATACGAACTTGCGTTTTGCTCAAAATCTGTATCACAAAGTAACTCAAATTATAAGAGAACGCCCAAATTATATTATTATATTAAATAACTATTACTTACATTATTTTAACTCCGAAACCTAGAAAAATGCTTGTTCCATGCCATCTTATCTTATTGAAATAATGTAATTTTAATCAGACTAGGTACTAGTTAACTTACTGCCACTTTTATTCGGCTTTATGATTTCTGGCAAAACAATGGTCGTAATCGCAGTTTTACCCTATCTTGCAGGTAAGTGATGATGTGTGTAACTACCCTGTAGTTTCTGCCCTGTAGAAAGTAAGAAGAATTACAATTATGAACAAGTTACAAACGAGATAATTATGACGTGCATGTGAAGCAGGTTTTTCTCTTCCATCATACAATTTTGTACTAATGCATACGAAGCGTAACTCGCTAGTGAAGGTTTACAAAGTATGAAATATGTATCCGTTAGGCTCAAGCTACTCTTAATGCAATGATATTTCACTTTCAAATTAAGGGTCAATCATACATAATTCTCTACTTATCCAGTGGTTTCATGCAAAAATAACACTTGCGCTTTGATATAAAGGTCAAAAGGAAGTTATATTAGCCTGTTTCCGTCACCTTTCATGGTAGAAACACGTCTTAGATGTAAAACTGAAAAATTATCGCGTAAGGTAGTGATTGCGGGTTCCGTGATTGAGTGAATAAGTTTTAATTTGTGGCTTATACTCTACCATGAGACAATTCTTAATGCAACTGTTCTGGCAGTGCTTGGAAAATTATCCTTCTGACTGCAATTCCAGGTGACACTGATGAACTGTTCCCTCCCTCAATAAGGTACAAGAAAATGCAATATCTGAGATTTTAATAATTATCATTATAGTTGCGTTTGAATTAATTACATGCAATCCATAATCAATAGGGAATATACATATATGAATACAGACTACACATTTGGAGATCGATCCCGTTTGCTTCTTCTCAACGTCTCATTCTCAGAAACTGTTTTCACAATATGTAGGGAAAATTATGCACTTGGTTGGTAGTTATGTTGGTCATGTGTGCACGTTTTTACAACAATTATATGGTGATACATATAACTTCTTTGTCATGCATACCCAAAAACTCCGGGACAGCGGTTGTCTATTTGCTTGGTAACATAGGGAGCTTTTCCTCACCAATTTTATTATACTTGGTAAGACATCACGAATTTATGTGAATATGAACGAGATATTCCGTTGCCTTACAGCAAAAGCAAATTAGACTTTTTGATATGACTCATTGCAATCTCAAGTCTTTGTGTACGAATTAAAAGCAACGAAAAATGTAATTAGAAAAAGGATTTTCTTAATCAACTCTTAATAAAATAATTATTCTTTATGTGTTTGAACAGATGAAAGCATAATTGAGATTACAATTTAAGACATAAAAATACCATAGCTGCGTACAAGAAATCTGCTCAAATCCTTCTGTTTGAAGTAATTAGATTTACTGAACTTGTTGTCTATGCAACAAATTTAAGTCGTGTGAGTGTTTAGTCCGTTTTATAACGGTGCGTTTTAAAAGATGTTACTTTGCTAAAAGAAGGGTTTTACCAAGAAAAAATAATTTTCATATGTAAAGGCGGAACTACATTTTCCCAATTTGGTGAAATGAATCGGACATGTAGTACTCGAGATATCAGCAAATGAAGTTACCACATTTGTGACCCAAAGTGAGCTTGAGGCAAGCAGGGGTTATATCACTCCCTGTTATTGATGAGAAATGTTTTGTTTCTTTTGATTTTTTCTGTTTGTTGTGCTGACCTTGAAGTTAATACCGATAGGGCATCACCATGGGGAATGTAAAATTTGTACAATTCCCATGCTTTTCATGGAATCACATTTCGATAACATGAAATTGTGGAGGACAAAATTGGTTGTAAACTTTCAAGAAAGACAAAAGACTGCTCATTAATGTGAGGCTATGAAGTCATATTTGCTTGCTTTAAGTTAACTATGTGTTGAAAATGTGACAACTTTTACTGCTTATATCTTGAGAACCACACAGAATGCCTCTAACTTATCAAAACTTGATTTGAGCTTAGACCCTTCTTTTAATGATGGATAAAACAATTTTGTTATCATGCTTAAATTTGAAATTCCATCTTTTGCTGTTTGCTCTGTCAAAGGACAAAGTTTTCAAGGGTCTAGCAATGACTTTGTTTGCTTTCAATGCTGGGTCAATATCCCAGACTCTTCCGGAAAAGGGAA
The DNA here is from genome assembly GCA_029531755.1 of Holothuria leucospilota. NCBI lineage: Eukaryota > Metazoa > Echinodermata > Holothuroidea > Aspidochirotida > Holothuriidae > Holothuria > Holothuria leucospilota. The sequence continues at coordinate 37,410,947 of CM055972.1, read as the reverse complement.
ATGTTTTTCAATCTGAAACACAAGACGACCTTCAGATATTGTTTGACAAGAAAGGATGATTCAGATTTGGAAGAGCAAGAAATGCTTTTGATCAAAATATTACAACTTATGATAGAAAGGCTGAAATGAAAGTTCAAAAAGCCAACAATTTCTGAATAATGTGTCGTATCATAAAAGATTAGTTATCTTTAAAATGAATATATGGATTTATTATTAAATTGAGAAACGATAACAATGAACGGTGAAATGACTTTCAAATAACGTTTGCCAGTGTTCTAGAATGTATAAAATAGCCCTATACAGTTAGAAAACAAGTCAAAAGTAGGTAAATGACAAATTCCATTTCCTTTTGTTTCATTTGCGTATTTTATTTGTTTACTTTTTCAACTTAGTTTGTAAAATTTCTTGTTTTTAATCAGGTAAAACAAAATAAAAAAGGCTGTAATAATACCACAATTTAATCTGTTTTATCCATTGTGTACGATCCAATAAGGTTCATAAAAACTAAACATGATAATATTTGATATGAAGCCATCTTTGCATACAGGGTGTGTCTAGAATATGAAACGACTCTGGCGCCCAAAGCTACGATTAAAAGCTTAGAGGGATGTTTCAAAATGTAACTGTCCCTTAAAACGGTTGTTTAAATATACATATTTTAATTCTTCCTCTATATGAAGAGTAATTTAGCTATAATTTTAAGGATTACTGTTGCAATTAAAGATGTTATCCGTGGTTTGTAATTGTTCCTTTGAAAACTCCAAGGATTCTGTTTCTTTCATCACTAAGAAGTTCATTAAGACGAAGCTTTCAAGTTATGTAAATACTCATCCAGGTCACACTCCCGATTTGAGTGTATAGTTTTAGAAACGTAAAAGTGTAGGTTCAGCTGACTGTGTGGAATATGTTAAGAAATGTCTGTCTATCTACCTTACGGGGGACAACAGTAAAAATTTTCTAAAATCATATCTTAAAGAAGTCTTTCTGCTTGTAGAATTGAACATAATGAAATTAGATAAATATTAGACAGAAAGAAAACCCAAATAATTTTCATTCTATGCAAATATCTCTATATTCGTAAATGTTTAAACTTCGTCCAAAGGTAAAGGAACCGTTGCGAATGGAAACTTCAATTTAACTGTTTCCCTCTGTAAAACTGAGCATGCTAAATATCGGTTGACAACACCTTTACTCTAACGTAGTGTATAAATGCCTAGGGAAGTGTTTCAAACGTTAAATATTTACAAAACCTATCTTTATCTCTGTTTAGGAAAGTTTAAATTTCAAGTTCACTTATTTGAAAACATATGACTATCTCCCCGTGGATGTTTATTTTATAAATTTAAGAGGTGACACTTATACTTAGAATGACTGCCTTTTAAAATGTTCCAAAATAAATATCAAACATTTTTTTGTGCCAAAGACATATCTGTAATCACTGTGTGTAAAGTCAAATTTTAGACAAATTAAAATAATGAGCAGCGGTAGTGTGTAAGTGATGCAACACCGAAGTGAGGTAGCAAGGGATCACTCTGTTTACATACGCTATGACATTTGTATGAATATTTCAGTGATAACAAATATCTCTTACAAAGCTTTCTGTAAAACCTTTAAGGCACTATTTGCAATAGTCCTTGAAATTATTTTTGTAAACCCTGGTACATGAAGTTGATTAATAGGCCCACTTACCATAGCCAGATTTGTTTTATCAAAACTGTTTAACTTGGTATTTGCTGTGATAAACATCAACCGCTACCGCAAGTGAAGAGGATGATTGAACGTCATGTGGTGCAGGTTGAGGACATACCACTCATAGAATTCTGGAAATGTTTAGTATTCGTGTTAATGATTCTTTACCGTTCTAGTTTCCAAGCACGACATAACACACAACTATTGACATCATGATGAAATATCTAAATAAGTACCTGACATATGACATCCCATTAATAACGATTCCTCGCTCAACAGGAAACTGGGCTCCCAGGGCTTATAATGTAATACTCACTTGCTGGGAAATGGTCCTTTTTCTAAGGTTTGATCATGTCATGCTTTTCCAAATTTTTTTTTCTTCCAGCCAGTCGCGGATCCAGAAATTTTGAGGGGTGGGGGGCCCAAGATGGAAAACCTCATGTGCACCGAAGGTGCACCACGAGCGCGAAGCGCGAGTCCCTACGCGTGGGGTCTAGGGGCCCGCGTTAGGGCCCCTGGCGGGGTCCAGGGGCGGAGCCCCGGTGGGGGTCCAAGGGGGGGGGGGAGCCCCCTGAAGCTCTCGCAATATTGCATTTTAAGAGCACAGAAATCGGCTCCAGTTCTTATGTCAGTGAGATTTTATACCTTTTCATGTTGCATGGAATTTGATGTGTATGGCTCAGTATAAGTTACTATATGTACCTGCAGAAGTTACGGAGAATCTAAGTTATCTTAAAACTTACACGCCAACATTATGAGCCCGTGTAGGTAATTTGAAATGATGTTTGCCATAATGAGTGTTTTATTTTCGTTATACGGTATTCGGGTATAGGACGTTAGATGAAATAATTGCGCGCGAAGCGCGCCGAAAATTTTAATTTACATTTAAAACCATTGCTATGACTAACGGTGTCAATTCCCTTTATGTGTGTCTGTCAATTATAAGGTGAGTTCGATACTAAGTTTTCAGTTCTCATAAGAAGAGGAGGGTGAAAAAATGAATATCAGTTGTTTTACGTCCTTACAATGCTGACTCTGAAATCACGTTTATGCACACGAATAATTGGCTTATGGTCTGATGGTAGAACCCCACCGATGAGTAATGCGAATACGTTTGGGACCTTATTGATAGTAAAAGGAGCAATTCAAGGCTAACAGTGCGCAGATCAAGCAAAAATCATGATATTGAGAAGACTTTGCAAAAATCGTGAAAGATTTCAAATGATTTTTGGTAAAAAGTGATAAAATAAATCCATCACTCAATAAAAACCTACCTCTCTCCGTGAGCGTAAACAATTGCGCGCGAAGCGCGCCGAAAATTTTCGGTATAGATCCTCCCCGGAGCTCTGAATTAATTGTACACTGAAAAGGGGGACCAGCAGGACTCTCACAACCTTACATCCATATGGGAGGAGAGATGGTATATCGCCTTCTTTATGGACTTCTGAAGGGTATACCCTTCAGAAATCTATGACCGATGGTGCCGGCGGGAGTTGGTGATTGGAGGAACCGCAGATAACTGCTAAACCGTGCCCTTTTAGGCACTGGGATTTTGTATACGCTATATGCAAGAGTGGGATAGCCTTTTCTTATTAGTACATGAGAGTGCAATCCCAGGAAGGGGTTTACCCTCCCCCTTTGAGAAATTTTTGTTAATTTTAGGGGGCCTTCATGCAAAATGGTGGAATCTTTGGGTCACTCTAAAGTGATTGTATCTTAAGAAAATGTCCACAATTTAGTGAATTCTAACTTTTGTTCGGGTGAAAAAGGGGAGTAAGAGACGTTTAACATACTGTCTTCAAACCTCCCTAAGTCCCAGGAAAAATCATGGGCGTGGATCCATCTCCAAAAGTGTGTGTGTGTGGGGGGGGGGGGGACTTTTTCACATTTGTGAATCGCCGTCCTGGTGGCGTGGAAGAAGCAGTTGGTGGTAGCCAGAATTTGCGTCACGGGGAGGCAATAAGTTTTGTGATCTTCGGCATGGGGGAGGGGTCTAAGGGAAATTTTTCTAGAACTGAATGCCCTCAGATGCGATTTGGTGCAACAAAACTGTACGATTTTTAGGTTATTTTTCTTCTTAAAATTTCCTTTTCCTAGGCATAATTGCAGTCTGTTCCATCATTTTTGAAAAAGTGAGGGGGACTTTTTGACGATGTCCCCCCTTCCAAAAGAGTGAGGGGACGCGTCCTCCCGCGTCCCAATGGCTTTTAGTCAGCCTCCTAATCTGAAAAAAATTCTCGTACGTGCTACAGTAAATAAAAGGAATTCAAATCTAGGAATGAGTAAACACTGTAAGAAGAGTTGTAGACTTTGTAAAGACTTGGTTAATTGTACGGTTGTGCGTAGCAACTCCACGGGTAAATATTTTAAGGTTAAGGTAAAGGATGTAGATTGCTCTGCTACGTGGGTTATTTATTGTATTTATTGCCCGCAGTGTGGCCTACAATATGTGGGTATGACGGGTAACCTTAAGGAAAGGATGGCTAACCATCGTAGTGCACTCCAGAGGGTGGTGAGGGAGGGGGGTGGGGATGTAGGGTCGGTTTTTTTCAGATCTTGCACCAAGTTGTATACCCACCTGGCTTCTCATTCTCCGGATCATTTTAAAGTCATATTACTTCAGACTATGGCCCCACCTTTTATACCTCCTTTTGCGACAAGCGAACAAAAGGAACAACTTTTGATTCATTCCAGGGAAAAACTCAAACACCTTGAAAATATTTGGATGTGGAACAAACTTTGCACGGTCTCACCCAAGGGTTTAAATGTTAACGATGGCTTTGATAGCCAAAATAAGAAACCTAGATGTAGAGCTCGCTGAGCTTTTTGTCTCATGCTTTTTTATCGATTCCATCAGGCCCTTTTTTCAACTTTTGCTTTAGCGGTATTCTTTTGGACTTTGACGTGTAGCTTTGAGGCTATTATGGTTCATTGGTTTTCGCACTTTACTTGTTTGCAGCCTTTTCTGTGCTTTTGGGTTGTTCACGTCATTTACTTCATTATGTGGCTGTTACTTGTTAAAGGCACTGTTGTGCCGAAAATTTGTATTAAACTTCCTGATTCGGAAATATATTATTGCGTTGTTCAATATATGTTTCACTGAAGGCTTATATTTACAATGTTTCGGGTGATGCTCCTTTGTGGACTAATTGATATTTATACGTGCATCCAGCCCATGATGGGGAGAAATTTCTGTGATTTGCTCAACGCGCACAAGAGACTGCAAAGAACGGTTCATCATTTAGACTTTTTGACGAGTTGCCGAAGGAACCACATTATTCCTCATGGATTACAATTATTGAAAATCCCCGCTCTGGGGACTCCTTCTGGGAGTTTTTTGCACACATGGAACTGTGCACTAAGGCTTGGCTCGATTTTGCTACTTGACAATTTGATTTTGGAACAGAAAAGGACTGTTGGCCAATGCGAGCTGGAAGTGGAACGTATCACTAATTTTATTATTGATTCTGAAGGTCTTCCAGCTTTTCATCATTTGAACAGTCAAATTTTGACAAATATTAAATTTTTTGTGGAAAAGGAACTTAAGCCTCGACGTTTACGTAAGCTTAAAAAATTTCAGTGCAAGCCTTATCTTAATCCGTTTCATAGGATCGAAGGAGATGAGACGTTTTTATGGAGGTTGGCCAAAGGTTTTCAGCAAAAGGGTATCCTGTTGGGCCAGGGCCAGGAGGGGGAACAGGGTATTTCATTGGGGCAAACATGGTTTGATGTTATTATGCCGGATGCTGACTCGTGTTCTGATAACTTGAGTTCCTCGCCATTATGTACAGGTACAGACCCTGGGGCTGCCACTCAGCATACAATTCCATTAATTAAACCGCCATTTGTAAAAGGAGGGCGGACTGCGGATTCAACATGTGATTCACGAGGAGCCATTCCTAGTTCTCAAAGGGTTACTAGATCACAAGCGAGATCCCACCCTGGGTCATTACAGTTTTTTGAACTAACTACCAGAAGTCGGGGTATTTCACTGGAAGACTCTTATTGTGAGACCAAAACTCCCCTGTCATTACCCCCAATACCTCTGTTACCTTCGATAGATGTTTCCTCACCAAGGAACAATTTAGCTTCTGGGGAATCTGAGTCAACTTTAACGGGTGAGGCGGTTCTTCACAAAGGATTGTGTGTCGAGGAAGAAGATCATAATGCTCTTTCTGAGATTCAGACACTTACGTCAGGGTACCTTCACCGAACAAGGGAACCCGTTGCATTACGAGAAGACGAATATTACCCTGTCATTAATCTTTCTCGACGTGCCCTCTCCACTACGGAACTTAAAATTTTGTCGAAGGGTCTTAACTTTGCCCCGATACCACAGCAAGTAAACCGCTTGAACCTCATGGAAGGACTTCAGAACTTTTTTCGGAGGTTAAGGTTAAAATATTTTTTCTATGGTAAGGAGGATCCTATTTCTGTAACAGACTCTAAGTTTAGGCCTAAGTCTAATTTCAAGCCTCCACAGGGTGACCAGTTTTTAGAATCTTACATTTCAGTTTTGACTAAAGATGTAATGGAAGCTCCAGCAAACCATTTCTTTCCTAATTTTTCAGTTCCAGAATTTCAGAATCTGAAACTTCTCATGAACTGCAACGAAATTATTATTAAGGGGGTGGATAAAGGAGGCGCTGTTGTAGTTATGGATCGAGATAGGTACATAGATGAATGCGAAAGGCAATTGGCTGATTCTTCCGTTTATGTTAAACTGAGGGAAGATCCTACTGGGGAGATTGTTTCGTCTATTGTTAATTTATTGTGTAGATTAAGTCAAAGGGGAATTATTTCTGAGGATATGGCTCGTTTTGCTTCACCGTTAGACACCAGGCCCGCGAGATTTTATGTGTTACCTAAAGTTCATAAGGCGGGGGTACCTGGCCGCCCTGTTATTTCAGGAAATGGTTCCCCCACGGAACGTATGTCTGAATTGGTTGATCATTTTATTAAACCTCTTGTACCTTCCATTGAGACGTATTTGAAGGACACTTTCGATTTTCTGGGTAAGTTGAGAAACCTGGGCCCCCTACAACCAGGCACTTTACTGGCTACCATTGATGTGGTAGCCCTGTACCCTTCTATTCCTCATCGTGATGGGGTTGATGCGTTACGTAAGTTTTTGAGTAGTAAGCACATTCCGGAGGATGTTGTGTCGGGTGTTTGTGAAATGGCTGAGTTGGTACTCAAGAAAAATATTTTTGAGTTTAACTCCGATCTTTATTTACAGATTTCAGGTACGGCAATAGGCACTAAGATGGCTCCATCTTATGCGAATATTTTTCTTGCTGAGTTTGAACAATCATTTTTTTCGAAATGCGATTTTTTGCCGGACGTTTTTTGGAGATATATAGATGATTGTTTCCTGATTTGGAGTCATGGCGAAGATCATTTCTATTCTTTCTTGGAAAAGTTAAATTCTTTTCATCCTTCTATTAAGTTTACCGCTGACTTATCGCGGTTTTCTGTTAATTTTTTAGATGTTAATGTTGAAATTGGGGCTGATGGTTTATTGGTGACTGATGTTTTTCGCAAACCCACGGATACTATGCTCTACCTTTCAGCAGACAGTTGCCATCCTGGCCACGTAAAACGTAGCATAGCGTTTAGCTTAGCTAAACGTATTAGAGCCATATGTTCCACGAAAGAATTGGTTAAGAAACGCTGTGATGAACTTGCTAAGGCTTTACAGAAAAGGGGTCATTCATACCACAGGGTGAAGAGGGACGTTTCCAGAGCTCTTAATGAAGTTCAGGGCTCTAGGAATTCTAACCGGGGTAAGGACGTCTCTCAAAGGGTCCCATTGGTTGTCGATTATCATCCAGGATTACCGAATTTAAAAGAGATTTTACAAAAACATCAGTCCTTATTACATTTGTCCCCAATTATGAAGGAGATGGTTCCGGAATTGCCAATGCTGGCTTTTAGTCAGCCTCCTAATCTGAAAAAAATTCTCGTACGTGCTACAGTAAATAAAAGGAATTCAAATCTAGGAATGAGTAAACACTGTAAGAAGAGTTGTAGACTTTGTAAAGACTTGGTTAATTGTACGGTTGTGCGTAGCAACTCCACGGGTAAATATTTTAAGGTTAAGGTAAAGGATGTAGATTGCTCTGCTACGTGGGTTGTTTATTGTATTTATTGCCCGCAGTGTGGCCTACAACATGTGGGTATGACGGGTAACCTTAAGGAAAGGATGGCTAACCATCGTAGTGCACTCCAGAGGGTGGTGAGGGAGGGGGGTGGGGATGTAGGGTCGGTTTTTTTTCAGATCTTGCACCAAGTTGTATACCCACCTGGCTTCTCATTCTCCGGATCATTTTAAAGTCATATTACTTCAGACTATGGCCCCACCTTTTATACCTCCTTTTGCGACAAGCGAACAAAAGGAACAACTTTTGATTCATTCCAGGGAAAAAACTCAAACACCTTGAAAATATTTGGATGTGGAACAAACTTTGCACGGTCTCACCCAAGGGTTTAAATGTTAACGATGGCTTTGATAGCCAAAATAAGAAACCTAGATGTAGAGCTCGCTGAGCTTTTTGTCTCATGCTTTTTTATCGATTCCATCAGGCCCTTTTTTCAACTTTTGCTTTAGCGGTATTCTTTTGGACTTTGACGTGTAGCTTTGAGGCTATTATGGTTCATTGGTTTTCGCACTTTACTTGTTTGCAGCCTTTTCTGTGCTTTTGGGTTGTTCACGTCATTTACTTCATTATGTGGCTGTTACTTGTTAAAGGCACTGTTGTGCCGAAAATTTGTATTAAACTTCCTGATTCGGAAATATATTATTGCGTTGTTCAATATATGTTTCACTGAAGGCTTATATTTACAATGTTTCGGGTGATGCTCCTTTGTGGACTAATTGATATTTATACGTGCATCCAGCCCATGATGGGGAGAAATTTCTGTGATTTGCTCAACGCGCACAAGAGACTGCAAAGAACGGTTCATCATTTAGACTTTTTGACGAGTTGCCGAAGGAACCACATTATTCCTCATGGATTACAATTATTGAAAATCCCCGCTCTGGGGACTCCTTCTGGGAGTTTTTTGCACACATGGAACTGTGCACTAAGGCTTGGCTCGATTTTGCTACTTGACAATTTGATTTTGGAACAGAAAAGGACTGTTGGCCAATGCGAGCTGGAAGTGGAACGTATCACTAATTTTATTATTGATTCTGAAGGTCTTCCAGCTTTTCATCATTTGAACAGTCAAATTTTGACAAATATTAAATTTTTTGTGGAAAAGGAACTTAAGCCTCGACGTTTACGTAAGCTTAAAAAATTTCAGTGCAAGCCTTATCTTAATCCGTTTCATAGGATCGAAGGAGATGAGACGTTTTTATGGAGGTTGGCCAAAGGTTTTCAGCAAAAGGGTATCCTGTTGGGCCAGGGCCAGGAGGGGGAACAGGGTATTTCATTGGGGCAAACATGGTTTGATGTTATTATGCCGGATGCTGACTCGTGTTCTGATAACTTGAGTTCCTCGCCATTATGTACAGGTACAGACCCTGGGGCTGCCACTCAGCATACAATTCCATTAATTAAACCGCCATTTGTAGAAGGAGGGCGGACTGCGGATTCAACATGTGATTCACGAGGAGCCATTCCTAGTTCTCAAAGGGTTACTAGATCACAAGCGAGATCCCACCCTGGGTCATTACAGTTTTTTGAACTAACTACCAGAAGTCGGGGTATTTCACTGGAAGACTCTTATTGTGAGACCAAAACTCCCCTGTCATTACCCCCAATACCTCTGTTACCTTCGATAGATGTTTCCTCACCAAGGAACAATTTAGCTTCTGGGGAATCTGAGTCAACTTTAACGGGTGAGGCGGTTCTTCACAAAGGATTGTGTGTCGAGGAAGAAGATCATAATGCTCTTTCTGAGATTCAGACACTTACGTCAGGGTACCTTCACCGAACAAGGGAACCCGTTGCATTACGAGAAGACGAATATTACCCTGTCATTAATCTTTCTCGACGTGCCCTCTCCACTACGGAACTTAAAATTTTGTCGAAGGGTCTTAACTTTGCCCCGATACCACAGCAAGTAAACCGCTTGAACCTCATGGAAGGACTTCAGAACTTTTTTCGGAGGTTAAGGTTAAAATATTTTTTCTATGGTAAGGAGGATCCTATTTCTGTAACAGACTCTAAGTTTAGGCCTAAGTCTAATTTCAAGCCTCCACAGGGTGACCAGTTTTTAGAATCTTACATTTCAGTTTTGACTAAAGATGTAATGGAAGCTCCAGCAAACCATTTCTTTCCTAATTTTTCAGTTCCAGAATTTCAGAATCTGAAACTTCTCATGAACTGCAACGAAATTATTATTAAGGGGGTGGATAAAGGAGGCGCTGTTGTAGTTATGGATCGAGATAGGTACATAGATGAATGCGAAAGGCAATTGGCTGATTCTTCCGTTTATGTTAAACTGAGGGAAGATCCTACTGGGGAGATTGTTTCGTCTATTGTTAATTTATTGTGTAGATTAAGTCAAAGGGGAATTATTTCTGAGGATATGGCTCGTTTTGCTTCACCGTTAGACACCAGGCCCGCGAGATTTTATGTGTTACCTAAAGTTCATAAGGCGGGGGTACCTGGCCGCCCTGTTATTTCAGGAAATGGTTCCCCCACGGAACGTATGTCTGAATTGGTTGATCATTTTATTAAACCTCTTGTACCTTCCATTGAGACGTATTTGAAGGACACTTTCGATTTTCTGGGTAAGTTGAGAAACCTGGGCCCCCTACAACCAGGCACTTTACTGGCTACCATTGATGTGGTAGCCCTGTACCCTTCTATTCCTCATCGTGATGGGGTTGATGCGTTACGTAAGTTTTTGAGTAGTAAGCACATTCCGGAGGATGTTGTGTCGGGTGTTTGTGAAATGGCTGAGTTGGTACTCAAGAAAAATATTTTTGAGTTTAACTCCGATCTTTATTTACAGATTTCAGGTACGGCAATAGGCACTAAGATGGCTCCATCTTATGCGAATATTTTTCTTGCTGAGTTTGAACAATCATTTTTTTCGAAATGCGATTTTTTGCCGGACGTTTTTTGGAGATATATAGATGATTGTTTCCTGATTTGGAGTCATGGCGAAGATCATTTCTATTCTTTCTTGGAAAAGTTAAATTCTTTTCATCCTTCTATTAAGTTTACCGCTGACTTATCGCGGTTTTCTGTTAATTTTTTAGATGTTAATGTTGAAATTGGGGCTGATGGTTTATTGGTGACTGATGTTTTTCGCAAACCACGGATACTATGCTCTACCTTTCAGCAGACAGTTGCCATCCTGGCCACGTAAAACGTAGCATAGCGTTTAGCTTAGCTAAACGTATTAGAGCCATATGTTCCACGAAAGAATTGGTTAAGAAACGCTGTGATGAACTTGCTAAGGCTTTACAGAAAAGGGGTCATTCATACCACAGGGTGAAGAGGGACGTTTCCAGAGCTCTTAATGAAGTTCAGGGCTCTAGGAATTCTAACCGGGGTAAGGACGTCTCTCAAAGGGTCCCATTGGTTGTCGATTATCATCCAGGATTACCGAATTTAAAAGAGATTTTACAAAAACATCAGTCCTTATTACATTTGTCCCCAATTATGAAGGAGATGGTTCCGGAATTGCCAATGCTGGCTTTTAGTCAGCCTCCTAATCTGAAAAAAATTCTCGTACGTGCTACAGTAAATAAAAGGAATTCAAATCTAGGAATGAGTAAACACTGTAAGAAGAGTTGTAGACTTTGTAAAGACTTGGTTAATTGTACGGTTGTGCGTAGCAACTCCACGGGTAAATATTTTAAGGTTAAGGTAAAGGATGTAGATTGCTCTGCTACGTGGGTTGTTTATTGTATTTATTGCCCGCAGTGTGGCCTACAACATGTGGGTATGACGGGTAACCTTAAGGAAAGGATGGCTAACCATCGTAGTGCACTCCAGAGGGTGGTGAGGGAGGGGGTGGGGATGTAGGGTCGGTTTTTTTTAAGATCTTGCACCAAGTTGTATACCCACCTGGCTTCTCATTCTCCGGATCATTTTAAAGTCATATTACTTCAGACTATGGCCCCACCTTTTATACCTCCTTTTGCGACAAGCGAACAAAAGGAACAACTTTTGATTCATTCCAGGGAAAAACTCAAACACCTTGAAAATATTTGGATGTGGAACAAACTTTGCACGGTCTCACTCAAGGGTTTAAATGTTAACGATGGCTTTGATAGCCAAAATAAGAAACCTAGATGTAGAGCTCGCTGAGCTTTTTGTCTCATGCTTTTTTATCGATTCCATCAGGCCCTTTTTTCAACTTTTGCTTTAGCGGTATTCTTTTGGACTTTGACGTGTAGCTTTGAGGCTATTATGGTTCATTGGTTTTCGCACTTTACTTGTTTGCAGCCTTTTCTGTGCTTTTGGGTTGTTCACGTCATGTACTTCATTATGTGGCTGTTACTTGTTAAAGGCACTGTTGTGCCGAAAATTTGTATTAAACTTCCTGATTCGGAAATATATTATTGCGTTGTTCAATATATGTTTCACTGAAGGCTTATATTTACAATGTTTCGGGTGATGCTCCTTTGTGGACTAATTGCTATATATATATTATAATATATATATATATATTATATATATATATATATATATATATATATATATATACGTATATATATATACGTATATATATATATATATATATGTATATATTATATAATAGAAATATGGTCCACGTGTATTCCGATAAATAACAGGTAAACAAGCAGAACACAAAGCATAGTTGACACAGAAGGAATACATTAAAAAGAAATTTATTGTTGAAATTTTCGGTCCTACCTAGGACCTTCATCGGCAACTACTAGACTGACAAACAGATAAAAATACAGACGCTGTCGAAGTGCAGAAGCAGTATTAAAAGATTTAAAACTTAAAAGAATTCAAAAAATGGGCTGCAACCAGTGTAGCATTAAAAGAGCACAAAAGGCGTAAATAACTGCTAGGATATAAAAGAAAGCAGAAATAAATGGTAAAAACCAGAATGTACAGTAAGATGTGCTGTGAGACAACTGTCCGGAGAGCTGTAAAAGCTGCAAATAAAGGCGCATTGAGGAAAGTTAAAGGCAGCATGCGGTCACCCCAATCAGAGCGAGCGCACCCCGCCACCCCAGCCCACGACCGGCCCACTTTGATCATGTGACGATACCGGGAGTCTTCAAGACTCCCGATAGATCGCAGTCCTGGTGTAGGTAACACTGGCTGTAAGAAACCTAGATGTCAGATTTGCTTCCATGCTGCATGCTGCCTTTAACTTTCAACAATAAATTTCTTTTTAATGTATTCCTGCTGTGTCAACTATGCTTTGTGTTCTGCTTGTTTACCTATATATATTATATATATATATATATATATATATATATATATATATATATATATATATATATATATATATATATACTTATATATATACTATATATATATATATATATATATATATATATATAGATATATATATATATAGTAAAACTGAAAAGTTCCACGTATATACTCCGAGGTTAAAAATAAAATAAAGAAAGGAATGATGCAATAATGAGCATAACTGCTTGATTTTAGGACTATAAAAGATACAAAAATGTATTTCGAAATTTTCGGTCCCCCTGGAACCTTCGTCAGCGAGATTTTAAAGGCAAAATGAGTACAAAAGTACACGTCATTTACTTCATTATGTGGCTGTTACTTGTTAAAGGCACTGT